>JAYEVE010000134.1:0-600000 GCA_036346375.1 Guadua angustifolia
CAAGGAGGGTCCCATCGGCCGGGCCGGCGAAACCATCGTCGGCATTTAATGAGGTGGAGAACAGCGGGGCAACCGCAGGCGTATTAAATGTATAAGGATCGACGCAGTGACCCCTTCTACCTACTCCGGTGCTTTGGCCTATATAAGGGTTGTTAAGATGCATGGGAGAGGGAGACGGACGAAGAACAGAGTTCAAGCAATAAGTCGAGGAGAACTTATGTATTTATTGCTCTGTACTTGCCTCACACTCTCTCTAAAATAATCTAGCGAGGAAGTAAAGACTGTTACCTGTCGAGAGAGGGGCTGAACACAGGTAAAAATCTTTGCGTCATTCTAGTTCTATCTTAAAAGCTCACCTTGTGAGGAGTCTCTAGGGTTTCCCTCGCTAGGGTTAGCCAGTATGAAAAGCGCCTCCTGTCGAACAAAACCCGGTCTGTAGATCACGGGCTGTCGAGGCGGAATCTGCCGATAATAACCATGTTTGTTCTAATTTTCATTCGGTTCAAACTTCTTGGGTGACGTTTTATCGGGAATGATAACAATGTTTGAATTTTAAAAATTCCTTAGATTTGATAATTATCAAAATTTTTAAATGGTTGATATTTGATAATTTGACCCAAAATTTTGGTAAATTTCACCAAAATTGATTTTTTTGGTTGTAAGCGGACCAGGTTTGAATTCGGTTTTTGGTTTCATCGAAATTTGTCGAAATATCAAAAATTTGTGCATTTACGTATTTTGGCCATACTTTGATATTTTTCCAAATGAAATTTGAATCCTTAGGCGGGATATATGTTTTATCCACAACTCCTAAAGCTCCTTGAGCTAGGACAATAACAAAATACATTAGTTACTTAGGTCTTGTTTCAAATGGTTTTAGCTTCAACTTCTCTAATTTAGAAGAAAACTTCCAAGCGACTAGTTTTCTATAACTAGAAGATAAGCCCGATGGTATATTTTGTATCTGGGACAATTTAAAAGGCAAAAACTGATCTAGGATAGCTTCCTCACGATTTAGGTGAGTTGGAATTACGACTTTGCCAATAGAGTTAAAAGAAAATACCCCCTTTTACCAGTATAAAATCCCAAACCACATCCTCGCACCCTTATTCATTACGCATCCTCTCACCTAAAAGCTACACTAAAAGCATTTGCTAAACACCAACTTTCCTTAGCCCAACTTGGTTTCAAGCGTGTAGTCCTTGACCATGCAACCCGATTAAAGCTACTTTTAGAAAAGCTATAGCCATACCAAATAGAGCATTTATCTCTCATCCATATCATTTAGAGTAAGTAATAAAGCCAACTTGTATAATAACCATCTCTGAAGGTTTTCTCGAGATAAACACTAAAGCATTTAATTTGAACGTTCAACACTAACTTCATGTTTATAACTATTGACAAAATACGAATTTATTTTTTTTTTTAATAATATATTTTTATTCAAATTTTCAAAATATACCACGTAAAAAATTACACAAATATTTCAAATGGTGACGAGGATGTAAATCGATCAAATATTTCAGCGAACAATGGAGGCCACGTTAGTCCTCAGGAGCCCTTGTCGCCCGATCAAATAGATAGGGCTCACTGTAACCATTGAAATGGCGGCGAGGTATATTGTGTAAATTTTTTTCCGTGGTATATTTTTGAAAATTTGAATAAAAATGTATTATTAAAAAATAAATTTGATAAAATACTAACTTCAACACTAAGAATTGTTAGGTGTCGGCTCCAACACAGTTTTTAGCCGGCGATAGCACATATATTCTCGTCACGATACTTACTACTAAATAAAATTGCTTCTCTTCTCTCTCTGTTTTCTCGTTCTTTCACATAAAAGCAAATATGATGTGTACATGCTAAGAGTAAGTGAGATGACCTTATTGCACATGCATTTCATATACATGATCAAGAAAACACTAAATTTTAAAAAGAAGAATATTATTAGACCACACACACACACACACACACACACACACACACACACACACACACACACACACACACACACACACACACACACACACACATATATATATATATATATATATATATATCTTTATCTAATAGCATACTATAACTATAAACCCATTTTTTCAGTATTAAAGTAATGATATATAGTGAAATATTGCAATAGCTACATATTTGGCCTCAATAATAGACTTATATTGTGAAAAGATGTTTTTTCAAAAATTAAGACTTATATTTGGGATGGAGGGGTTATTTTAGAGCTGATTTTGATTTACTCAGCCTAATCACAGCAAGTCTTTTAGACGAATCATGTAAGGAGCTGAGATAAATGCAATAAAACTTTCTAAACAAAGTCTATGGATATATATCTCTACCAACATTTAGACTGGAGATATAAAAATGATATGTGTATATTGCTCTTGAAAAATACTTTTATAACATTATAACTATATTAGGTTATAGAAACATATAAAACAAAAATTAGTTGCCATTGTTACCTGTTAATTAGAATGATTGTTAATTAGAATGATCGAATGGTGTTCAAAGCGTCACCTTTTGTGACTGAGAGGGAGTATAATATATCTACGAGTTTCAACTATTTTTTGTCTCTAAGGTTGACTCATATGAACATTGATATAAATTCGAGTTCTGAAATTATGGAGCATCACATTCTTGTATCTCACTTTAAAACGAAAAACCTCGATACGCTCTATAGGCCGTAGGGTCTCTTAAAATTTTTTCTGATATGTGTAAAGGACACACGTATGTTTATACATGATGTGCGTGGTTATATGCGTCCGGTTGTACTAAAAAAACTCACCTTAAAACAACCGAATTGCTTCAGTTCGGACGTCTGAATTTTTTGGACACAATACATCAATTTTCTTTTACGTATGTACCGATGAATTGAACAGTAACAAACGTCTCAGCGCTAGTTCTATCCTTAAAACAAAGCCCCGATGTATAAGCGCCAGCGAACGCCAATCTACCACTGGATATGGCAGCTTGAGGCCAAGCAACATTCTTCGTTGGTCTTAAGGGTTATTCCTCGTAAGCAACCTACAGCCAGATCGCATTCGGTCGCTTTGTTTTCGTACAAGTTTAGTGCAATATTAAATTTACTCTTAAAACATTTTTGAACGCCGGATTTTTTTTTTATTCACGCAATTTTGTAAAGTTCACGTGAAACATTTACACAGTCTATGAAAATTATGTAAATTCTACTAAAATCAAGAGTAAAAGTTTTCAAAAAATATTCTATCGTAAGGTTATATATATATATATATATATATATATATATATATATATATATATATATATATATATATATATATATATGAAAAATATGTTTTTACTCCCGGTGTAGTTATCCCATCTTTGAAATACTACCTAAACGAATTTGAATACTTCTTTATCACTTTGGGTACACTTATACACTAATTATAAGATACTCCAATGTGAGCCACATGAAAAAATTGCAAGCGAGTCCATGATTTTTAGCGTATTTTGCAAATACCTTCGTATAGGCACATAAAAAGGAGTATGTCCAAAAAAAATATACATACCACCTCTAAAAAAATATACATACCACCTAGATGATCTTATATACTAGTGATACTACGCTACATATCCTCACACGCACGAGATACCCTATACGCTAGAGATACGGCATAGGGAGTAATTACTCCCGGAGTAGAAAAGAGGCTTCATATATATATATATATATATATATATATATATATATATATATATATATATATATATATATATATATATATATATATATATTGGCAACGTATTTTGTGTGCACATCCTTCCTGTTGTACACACTGTGCACACCAACTAACAAAAGTCACGAAAATTTTTGAAAAAAATTGTAGATGTACTTCATAGATTGCCCTACCTATGTATGAAGTTTCAAGATCAAATTCATTTTATATCGAGAGTTACAAAAAAGAGAAAATTCTGACAAGTTACTTCATAGTTTGCTCCAGCAACCCTCCTTCCGTCCCTACCTCTAGCCACACCCTCATGTGTGACAACACTGCTCGACTCAAAGCTGAGGTCGCTGCTGGCTAGGAAAAACAGGTGACTCCTCACTCTTGCCAATGCCCAAGTTCAGGCCGGCACCACCACGCTGCACATGTAGGCCGCCGTCCTCAACATCAAGGCACTGATCTCCATCATGCTCGACCTAGCCTCTCCGACTTATAGTAAGTGACGCTGCCTATTCCTCAACACCTCGGCGAAGAGGGCTGGAAAATTAGCTCATGGCTCCAGCACTGCTCCGGGCTCGGCCGAGTTCTGGCTCGGCTCAAGACAGGCTCGTGGCTCAGACCAGCCCGAGCCGAGCCTGCTTTTCAGCTCAAAAACACTCGAGCCGGCTCATGAGCCAAACTGCTGGCCAGTAAGCGGCGCCCCAGCCCAAGCCAGCGCAAGTTCGCAACCCAGCGGCAAAAAGTCCCCAATCCCCTATGCCCTAATCCCCTCCCCGCCTCCCGTGAGTCCGTGACCCGTCCCCTCCCCTGGCGGCTGGAGGCTTGTGCCTTGTGGCGATCAAGCGCCCCGTCTGCGTCTGGCGAGCTCTGGCGGCGGCAATTCCTTCCGTCTTCCTTTAGTCCCCAATCGGCCATTGCCAAGCCCTGCCACTAGCAGCCGCCAAGGCCAATCCCCACCGGCAATCCCCACTCGGCCAGCCGGCCAGGGCGCCAGGCCACTCCGACTCGGCGAGGCGACCGACTCCTCACCGCAGTCCTCACTCCCTCTCCTCTGGCGGCAGCCAGGGCTTGCATGCTTATGCAGCGCAGGGCCAGTGGGCACACAGTGGAGGCTGCTCATCATGGGCGACCGGCGCGGAGGTCCGTCCAGGAGCATCACGGGCATCTCAGTTCTTCCGATGGTCAGCTTAAGCAAGCTCTGATATTTTCACTCAATATTATCTATGCGGCAAGTAATTTGCATGATCTGTTTGGGCAATGCTTCTAGAGTTTGGGCAATGCTTCTCTATGTTGCATGATCTGTTTATATATCATGGCATTTCCATGACAATATTTTGTTGTAAGTAATTTGTAACTGAAGTTCAAAATGTCAAATTATCATATCTTGTACAGTTGATGATATCATGATACTATTTAAGGTCAATAATATTTTTATGCTACGATTGCTTAATCAAGTTCAGATTATACTCAGTGCTGATTGTCTGCTTTTGCATTATGTCTCAGATTATTGCAAATCATGTAGTATGCATACATTTATACTAGGCATCAGCCAATCCAGAGTTCTAGTCCAGACCCTGTCGGTCTCATCTATGCATCACCCATCAAGTTCTAGTCTAGTTTACTGCGCCGGCTCGGCGAGCCAACGAGCCGGTTCGCGAGCCGACCTCGAGCCGAGCCGGTTTTCTATGGCTCGCAATCAGGGCGAGCCGAGCCTGGCTCGCCTCGCCATCTCCCACCGAAGCGCACCTGCCGAGCCTGGCTCGCTGGCTCTGCTTCCACTCCCTACTCTGCGGTATGATCTTGCCAATCATGTTCTCTCCGACAATGACAACTCCAACAATGCAACCTGGATGCGTATGGATTGCACGGTGCTATCATGGCTCTACATCGGCACCATCTCCTCAGGAGCTCCTTGAAGTCGTCATGACCCCAACCTACCTTTCGCCAAATTCTGGGCCGAGATTGGAACAACAATTCATTAGGAATAAGGAGACTCGTTGAAACAACTAGTAAATTTTATTAAGCAAAAGTATATCATTGACAAAAATTGAAACGTGTTTAATAAAAGTAATTAACTCTAATTAATTACATGTTAAATAATTACATTTGAATACAGCCAAACGAACTGCATTGTATTAAGAATTTAATTGATAATTACATCAAGTTACAAAAATGAATAATAGCAAAAGCAGTAAAATAAAAATCTCCGTTTCTAAAGTCTTCGTCATCCAAATCTTGAACACTTTGCAATCAATAAAAATATTGCAACCATTAGTAAATTAACAAATTAATAATGCGAGAAAGAATTAAATGAATTTGAGTTAGAGATTGCCGTTAGTCGAAATGATTGTTATCGCTCATTGAGGATCTAAATATTGTCTGCGGGCCAACTAGTCACTTTTCACGATTTGTTTGCATCATTAGGCAATATACAAACCTGTTTTAAGCTGTGAACCACGCGTATTTTAGGAAATGATGCGCGGCAGAAAATATCTTTGCCTCAGTACAGCATGCACAGTAAAATGGTTAGGGCAATGCACTGTGCTTTAGGGACAGCTCAAAGCCTAGAGGCTCCCTTTGTAAGGAAGCAAGCGACCACTTAAGCCATCTCTCCCACACACAAGGCTCATTTCAACAGACATAGCCACATTCCAGTACGCGAAGCAACCAAAAGACTATCAGAGCAAGCATTAGGAACTAGAAGGCAAAGCCAAGAGTTCCAGAAGACGCAGTGGTCTCCAAGAGCCCAGGAGCCAGAAGCTCACTAGGAGGCCAAGCAACTCCCAAACCAAGTTGCTCAGTGGATCAAAAGAAGGGCGCAGCCACTTCTACATTTTCTTCATCATTTTCTTCTACATTTTCTTCATTTTCTTCTACATTTTCTTCATTTTCTACATTTTCTTCATCATCACAGCTTCTACATTTTCTTCATCATTTTCTTCTACATTTTCTTCATTTTCTCATTTTCTGCGCTCTTGGAACTCTTGGCTTTGCCTTCTAGTTCCTAATGCTTGCTCTGATAGTCTTTTGGTTGCTTCGCTTACTGGAATGTGGCTATGTCTGTTGAAATGAGGCTTGTGTGTGGGAGAGATGGCTTAAGTGGTCCGCTTGCTTCCTTACAAAGGAAGCCTCTAAGCTTTGAGCTGGCCCTGAAGCACAGTGTATTGCCCTAACCATTTTACTGTGTATGCTGTACGGAGGCAAAGATATTTTCTGCCGCGCATCATTTCCTAAGATACGCGTGTCTACAGCTTAAAACAGGTTTGCATATTGCCGAATGGTGCAAACAAATCGCGAGAGGTGACTAGTTGCCCGCAGACAATATTTAGATCCTCGATGAGCGATAACAATCATTCAGGACTGACGGCAATCTCTAACTCAAATTCATTAAATTCTTTCGCATTATTAATTTGTTAATTTCTTCGATGGTTGCAATATTTTTATTGATTGCAGAGTGTTCAAAATTTGGATGACGGAAGACTTTAGAAACGGAGATTTTATTTTCCAAATTTTTGCTACTATTCATTTTTGTAACTTGATGTAATTATCAATTAAATTCTTAATACAATGCGCTTTTTTGTCAGTATTCAAATGTAATTATTTAACATGTAATTAATTAGAGTTAATTACTTTTATTAAACACGTTTCAATTTCTGTCAATGACATACTTTTGCTTAATAAAATTTACTGTTGTTTCAACGAGTCTCCTTATTCCCAATGAATTGTTGTTCCAATCTCGTCCAGACGAGGCGAGCAGTGCAGGTTGGGGTCATGACGACTTCAAGGAGCTCGGAGGAGATGGTTCCGTACGTAGAGCCATTGTAATATCCCAAAATTTGGCTAATTTAAATTTTTGGAGTTATTTGAATTTTTGTGAATTTTGGAGATTTATTTGGATTTATTTGAATTTAATTTAAATTAATCCTTCTCTTTAAATAATTAAATAATACAAAATTATTTACCAAAAATAAATAAAACTATTTTATTCGAGTTCTAAATGCCATAAAATATTTTCTAGAATTTTTCTATAATTTTTGGGTATTTTTAGAGCTCTAAATAATTAATTTGAATTTGTGAATTTGTTTTTATTCAAAAAATCTGAAAAATTTCGACCTAAATAACCGAAACCCTAAACTGTTTGACTTCCCACCGTGAGATCGCAAGCGGGTGGCTGAGATGGAGCCACGTCGCGGTTGCACGGGAGACGTTGGATCATGGTCGCTTGGACGCACCAGATGGCGCCACGTCACGGGGAGATCAACCATCGGCTGCCGCCATTAACACCGGTGGGGAGCAGTAGCATTTACCTCCTTCCGCGCGTAACGAAGCGCCGCCGTACACCATGAAATAGCGCGTTGGACGCAGCTCTCAGTTCCGCACCCGTTGTACTCTCGCCCGTGCATTGTCTCGCCCCGTAGCGCCTGTTAGAGCTCGTCGAAGTAGGACTTCACTTTGCTTCGGTTTTCGCCATTTTTCGCCACCGTCTGAGCCCCTCCGCCGCACCCAAGACCCACCCCGAGTCCGCCGTGTCAAGCCGCTTCGTGTGGAGCACTTCATCCCACCGGAGACGCCCGAAATCGTCATTGGCCTTGGCTTCTTCTCCAAGTCCGGTGACCAAGCACCGCCCGCCACTGTCGAGCTTCACGAGCACTACTAACTGTTGGATCCTCATCAAACGAATCAGGTAACGCCACGTAGCAATGCCGTTTTGTTGAAAATTTAGATAGGTTCTCAGCCGTTAGATCCGGATCGGGTGGCAGTCATTGCACCAAGTTATATTGGTATAAATTTAGTAGTAGCCGTTCGATCGAGAATGTTCGGTCGTGATGCAACTACGCGTCACTCACGGTACATTCCACGATAGCTTTAGTTAGCTGGTTGATTGAAGTCAATCCGTACCGTTGAAATTCAAATCAACGGACGGATAGCGTTGCTCTGAGATCCATTCGAAGGGCGCCACGTGTCACGTGAAACCCTAGCGCCGCCAATTTTCGACCGTTGATTCCAGCACAAGGTCGTGATCGTGCCACGTGTTCACACACGGATCGAAGAGTTGCACCGGTCGCCGAGACGAGATCTGACCGTTAAATTCAAATGAACGGCGGGGATTTTGCCACGTGTAGGCTTAGGATTCGTTGCGATATCGGGGGTAAAGACCAACCGTTGGATTCGAATGTAACGGCCGGGATTCGCTCGCCCAAAGTCCAATCACGTTGCTCCACGTGTCGGCAAAAGGTAGGTGGGCCGTGTGATGCACTGTGTTGGACCCGTGTGTCAGCCGCATTGTGCGGGTGGACCAAGTCCACCGTGAACCCGAACCATACCCTGAGCTTGGTCCATGGACCGGTGCCGACGTGGCCCATTCTGGTGAGGACACGTGTCGGCCGAAGTATTTATCTGGAATTTCCAATAGGAAAATAAATCAATTAATTTAGGTTTTTCTTTTATTTGAATTTACAAACTTGTAATCACTATAACTTTTATGCGTTTTAACTCCGATTTGGGTGATTCCAGTTCCTAAAAATTTGTAAAAATGTGAAGTATTTATTGATGAATTTTATTTTATTTTTAAAGTTGATCTTGCTATCTATTTAGTGTATTTATTGAATGTATGCTTATTCGAGTAGACGTTGATTTGCCGGAAAACATCGAGGGGGAATTTCCAGCACAAGACCAAGCTCCAGATCAGGATCAGCCGCTGTTTGAAGGCAAGTTATGCGTTGATCATTTTGCTCCTAAGTTTTCAAAATGTATTTTGATTCAAACTATGTATGCTAATTTAAGACTCACGGTCGGGCCTTCGGCGTGAGGCGACGTGTTCCGTCCATCTGCACAGGCAGTGGTACTCGCTCCGTCCATCTGCCTTCGAGCTCAGCTCGACGCGGGTGTACACAAGAGACGGATGCTGCAGAGGCGTACGTGCGTGCGTATACGTAAGATACGTATATATGTATATAGCTCTAATGACTTTAATCTTGGCCGTGCACGTCACGCGGCAGCTAGCCGCTGCAGCAAGCGGACAGTGTGACCAGTGGCCGTGGCTGGCAGGGTCCTCGCGTTGCGTTGCGAGGCACTGATTGTCATCGTGTTCTAGAGAATTTTTTTTTTAATAATATATTTTTAAAACAATTACAGAAATAATATGTCGAAAAAAATTCCTACTAGGGAGATTTCAATAACTAGATTCTGCATCACAACACAACAGACCGCAAAACAATTTTTTCCTAGAGATGTAACAAGAAAATCTAACTGGAATTAGTAAATATTTCCTTAACTAACTAGATTCCACAATGCAGCACAGTAACCCCAAACTAACCCTCACAGCGGTGGCCACAAAGTATTTCTACACTAACTTTCCTTGTGTGTATATATTTTTTCAATTTATGTCAGAAAAAATTGTGGAGGGGTATATTTATGTAGGAAAAATTGATGATAGGACGTTGTAATTTTGTGTCATCCGCTACATAATACCTAAACATTGCATCTTTACTCTAGGACGCTACAATTTCGTGTCTCTTTTATGTAAGACATTGACACTGTTATAATAATATTATTCGATGTTTTGGAAAGAGAAATAGTTCAAAATCAATTCTTCATCTTTCTCCATGTTTTCGTTCTCTCCCTCTCCTCCCAACTCCTTGCTCCCTCTCCAATTTTTCTCTCCTCCTGCAAACTCCTCCCCTCTTTCCAATTTCCCCCCCTCTCTCTCTCTCTCTCTCTCTCTCTGATATACCCCACGCCCTCCATGGCCACTGACACAAAGCACTTCTTCCCGCCACATTTTTCTTCTCTCTCGCTCACCTGAGAAACATAGCAGCGAGCGAAGGCGGCGGCAATAGCTCAGGTAACCATTGCGCTGATGATGCAACAATGAAGAACCGCAACAAAGCACGTCAAACTCAGGGCCGGTCCTGGCATATATATATATATATATATATATATATATATATATATATATATATATATATATATATTCGATGCACAAAAATACTTCTATAGAACAATTTAAAGTTTATGAAATGATAAATGTAAATTGTAATCATAAACACTTACTTGGCACTTGGCATCATATTAAAAATTTCTTCTAACATTTTGTGATACAAAGTTATCGATTATACTATTGATATCAATCTCGTCCAATAACTTCTTCTCAATGCATAAAGTCGCCAAATCATTTAACCTTTCTTGAGTCATTGTTGATCTCAAATAATTCTTCAACAATTTCAATTTTGAAAAGCTTCTTTCAGCCGATGCAACAATCATAGGCACAATAAATAAGATTCGATAAGCAATGGAGACATTAAGATAACAATCCACATCTCTGATATGCTCGAAAATCTCCATAGCAGACAATGCACCATCTGGCAAAGTGAATTTCATAATCTTTAATTCAGAAATAAGATCATGTACCTCAACATCAGATGAACCATCATGAGAGAAAGTGTCTGCAAATTTAGTGCAACACTCTTCAAGTTCACTATCATTTAATGACTTCAGGGTGCTTGAGCTCAATAAAAATCCGAATATATCTTTAAACACCATGAGTTTTTCGAATCTGATCTTCAAAGAAGTGATCACCATATCAACCAAAACCAAAAAATATTTAACTTCAAAAGCCATCTCAACTTCTAGGATTTCTTCTTAACAATTACTTTCATCAGATCAACTCAGCACATGTTTGCTCGCGACTGGGCCAAAAGCCCATGGTGTAGTTGCATACCTAGGGGGCCCATGACTTAGGGGGCCCGGGGTGATCGCCCACCCTGCCCCCCTCTAGGGCTGGCCTTGCCCCTCACCAGGCGCACTCCATGGTCGCCACCGTCCATATCGCCGCCATCCTCCACGGGCGTCGGCAGAAAGTAACCCTTGGCGCGATCGATCATGACCATGTCCCACTCGTTCTCGTACACCTCCGACGGCAGGTTGTGCAATGCCGGTGAGCACTCGCGTGCCAGTGGGCGCACATGGGGTCGTTGCTTGGCACTCGGGAGGCGGGGCGGGTAGTGCACCTGTAGGAGGCGAGAGGAGGTCGGCGTGGTCGAGCAGCGTCTTGATGGCGGCGAGGTGGGAAGCAGAGCAGCGACTCTACGCGCACAAAGTGGTACCACTTTGGGTCCTCCTCGAGGAAGATGGTGGAGTCGCCGGGGTTGGCGCATGCCACGCCTCGAGTCACGGCGAGGCCGAACACCGATAGCGCGGTAGCGCGCGGTGGCAGCCGGGCAGGGAAAGCACGATCTCGTGGCGGCTCGCTGCGGCGCGGACGGCGTGATAGCGTAGTGTCTGGCGGCATTAGCCAGCACCGCGAGGCCAGCGGGCTCGTATCAGATTCGATAAGCGCGGTGACCGGGCAGGGAGCGACGGCGGCAGCGAGCAGCGGCGTGGTGGCGACCAGCAGCGATGCCACGAGGAGCAAAGGCGGTATGGCGGCTGCGGCGAGGAGGAGGCTGGGGGCTTCATTGCGGTCGGTTGCCGGCGGCAGCGGTGGCTGGACCACGGTTTCCTCGGAAGGTGTTCAACGCGCGCGTGTTTTCAGTAGGTGTTGTCGGAAAGGGAAGTGCGTGTTGGGCGGTGGGGATTGATTGCTTTATTTAGGCTTTTGGTGTTGGTGTGTGTGTGTGACTGACGAATGTCGTTAACTCCGTTTCCCTTCGGTTTGTTAGCACTCTGTCGACTTTTTTTTATACTACATATGCCTCCTTTCTAAATAAATAGTCCTACTCATAATAGTAAAAACATGTATCACTTGTCACACTTATATATCACAATAAATCGACGATAGCAGGGTGAGATGATACCCACTAGCCCACCGAGTGGCTATAGCAGATTCCTACCAAGCATCCCTTCCTCGAAAGAAACAGCCAACCAAATTTGATTAATTAATCATTTCATTAACACTTTGCTTAATTAAATCTCTTGATTCTAGCCTGAGGTAAGAAAGCTCAATAGGTCATGTGTCGAGTCATTGGGCCATGGTAGCTACATGGCAGCTATGTTGACGGGGTACTATGGTACAGGAGTACGATAGATAACACTTATCGCCTATCACTATATCTATGGTCTGGAATAAAACTAATTTTATAAATTCATTCACGCGAAGACAAAAAGAAAAATGTATCGGGGCAACAAAGGCTAAGGGTTCTTTCGTAGGAGGCGCAGTGATTTTTTTCTTTTTCTGGGCGGTGTTTCCTTCTCTTTCTTTTGGTTTAGTTGTCCTTTCTTGACAAGTGTAAGAACTCCGACATCAACAAGTTTAGCAAAGCGTTAATATTTTGACGAATGAAAATTTTACAAATGTTCATTCATGTAAATTGACACCTGGGATTTTAGTGCGGTACTAGAGAAATCAATTTGATTTCAAGTGGAGAACTCCCCTCTTGTCAAGTGGAAGAGTAACTCCTTTCCTAAAGTTGGAAAGAAGGCATTGCGTCTAGAACGTTTGAGCCGAATGACTAAAGTTGGAAAGAAGGCCGCCGTCTGGAACGTTTGAGCCGAGCTGGCGGCTCGGTTCGAGCCGAGCCGTGCCGAAGCGTCGGCTCGGCTCAAAAAAATTTCGCGATTAGGTCCTTTTGTAAATTACGAATAGGCCCTTCGCGATTTTTTGAGAAAGGAAGATTTTTTCGTCTAAATTCACGTTCGGGTCCCTCGTTTTTCTTACAAGTGGAAGTATAGAAATCATAGCAATTGGGCATATGCGAGTTTTTGTTAACCCTAACTCGGTTGCTGATCCTTTCAACTAAGCCATTAAATCAAAATAAAATTCTATTTCTTTTGATAGCCCTTGTTGTCTTTTGCATTTTTATAAAATTTCACGTTTGGACACAACTTGCTCTAGGGGACACTACTGCGGATCGGGCATGCACAAGCGGTTCGAAACCGCTTTCAGAAGCGGTTTTAGAACCACTTGTAAGCAACCGCGAGTGATACCCCGTCGGGTATCATAAGCGGTTCCCCGACCGCCAGGGTTCAATACTTCCTGGCGGTTGGTCTTCTGAACCGCTTGTGGAAGGCTCTCTCCTGGCGGTTGAAGTTACTAACCGCTTGTGAAGAGGCCGACAAAGACGATATTTTTGTAATCTTTGCAAAGCCTCGCTCCAAATTTTTGACCTTCCGCCGGGAGTGTTTTGGCCGTTCGACAGGTATTCTCGGGGATGGTTGGCCCATTTAGGGGAGTTAGGGTTGAATAATTCTGGTGTGGGAGGGGTTTTTTTGGAATTTCCCCTCCCTACCTACCTCTTCCCACCTAACCACACCTTTTCCTTAGTTTGTGGTTGAGATCTTTTGGCTGGTTGTTCTTTTTCCCCAATCCTCCTGACCGCACAGCCCCAGGCTTCTTCTCCCATGCGCCCCAGCCTCCAGGCTCCTCCTCCCTTCGTCACCTGGGTCTTGATCCTGTAGCGCGCCTCCTGGCCGAGCTCCTCGGCGACCGGCTTCCCATTGCCTCCTCCCGGCTCAGCCGTGTCTTTGCTAAGTCACCCCGACCTTGGCCGAGCTCCCTCGCCCCTCCACTTCAGGCGAGCCACCCCCTCTCCCCTCGCTGTCCCTCTGGCCCCTTGCTGCCCAAGGTCGGCCTTCCATCCTGCTTTTTCTCCCTGGAAGTAAGTGAGGTGAGGAGTTTAGGGCTGAGATTAGGGGTTCTTTTTCCTGGTTTGGGGTCAGCATGGGTCCCTAGGTTTGGGTTTTTGAAGGGAGAAGTGCTTTAGTTTGAAAGGAAGACCTAATCGGTTTTGGGCTGTGCAAAAGCTGAGTTTGCGGTTGCGATTTGGGAAAGTTTGGGACCCTCTGGACTGGTTGGCTCTAGAGAAAAGTGGAGCTTGTGTTCTTAAGTTTATCTAGAGCTCAAGAAATCATGATTTGGCCCAGCCGTTTGGAAGTTATGGCATTTTCCATGAGGGCTGTCCAGAATGAGCCAAGTGGTCGTTACCCTCTGTTCATCATCGATCTGGGAACAGATGGTGCATTGGCCAAGGGAATGGCTTTGTTATTCTTGTAGTTTATTCCCTTACGGTCATTTTGAGTATAATAACACTAAAATCCGTTGAGCCAATCAAAAGTTACGCTATTTGGAAGTCATGTCCTGAATTTGGGAATTTCAGCGAGATCAGTTTTTGCAGTTGAGTTTTAGTATGTGATTTGGAGGTATTCGAAGCATCTCCTGCATGAGTGGCTGTGAGGTAGTTGTAGATTAGCCTCTTATCGTTAGTTAGAGGTATAGAACCCAATTTTTGTTAAGCCGATTAGGAGTTAAGCTCTCTAGCGCGTGTGTCAGATTTTCCCACGGCGGGTTTGTGAAATTGTTTTCACTAAGGTGTAGCGATGTTGCGTGTATTGTTGTTGTTGTGAACTATCTAGCATTGAAAAATTGAGTTGCAAATGTTATTTTCAGGAGGAGTAGCTTCGAGAGAGGCTTCAACTTCTCGCTATTCCCCTTCTCGTGGTTGAAGGCAAGTGTAGTGTCCAACTCTCACTATAGCTCACTACTACGGAAAGGGCATTTAGTCCCGATCCAAAACTGCCTTTAGTACCGATTTTTGAACGGTACAAGCCATCCGGGACCGATGCTCAAGGGCATCGATCGGTTCATCACCGTCTTGATAGAGTATCGATGCAGTTCAATTCCTGCGTGGCGGTCGCAGGGAACCCGTGAGGACCTCATCGATCTGGGTTGGTGTCTCGGCCGTCTTGATGAAACCCTCATCGATCACCGATTGATTTCTCCAACTGCATCTGATGTTTTGTATATATATATGTCTATTTCTCCGGTAGCTATTATATATATGTGTGTGTGTTAAATCACAACTAATTAAAAGCACAGATAATCAATCATGCACTTTGCACGATAATTAAATCCTTGAACATTCATTAACAAATTTAATTACATCTAATGTATTAAAATATGTACACATATTTGTTCTTACGCTCATCGTCTAATGTATTACAATATATATGTACACAACTTTAATTACAACTTTAGTATTTCTTTTCCTTCTATTCGCCGGGATCTTTTACGCGCATCGCTCTTGCTAGCTGTAGATGTCGACCCGACGATTCACGGTCCTTATCGAAGGGCCCCACCGTTAAACATTGGTTAAGTGAAACTCGCCTTTTGGATTTACGACCTCATAAATAAATAAAGCCGACGAGTTGTTCTTGGATTGCTCTCACTCGTGCGGTGAGAGTTCGAACCTTGTTCCGCCAAATGTTGAGGCACCTATCGTTAAGTCATTAACTAATCAATACTTGAATTTGTACAAGATATAAGGAGTACCTATACATCATTAAAGCTAGTAATTATATTTACTCACCCCTTGTTGCCTTTTAGCATGCGATCGTGGCTCGGTTTGGGTGTGCATAAACTTCGCATACATAGTAGCATAAATTGTTACCCGTGGTGAGTCAAGATCTGCGGTGGAAAAAGTTGAAAGCGTGAAATGGATGCAAGGAAATTAAGTTAACTAACTAAAAAGCTAGCATTATGATATCGTACCACGAGAGGCAATTGTAATGTCAAATTTCTCCTTGAATCATACGTTTTTAGCGGAACCGTGTGAATGCACTACACATGTGATTCTGAATTGTACATGATTAGAATTTGTTTCAAATTGAAGGAAATAGAGCTAATACGATAATGAAAGGAACAAGAATTAATACCGGTTGAGCATGTCGATAAAGTTTTGATACTTTTCAACTGGTCTCCTTTGCGAGTCCATAATTGTGATCGAGCTACGATCTAGCTCGATCATAAGAAGAATCGATGAAAACTATACATAGATGTGTCAGCGTAGATAACTAATTAGTTCTAACATCGTGTTATGAAAAGGAGTAGAATGAGGTGATGCGAAAACACGTACTCAAATGAGTAGGCTAGATATATCTTTGACTTATATCTTTGACCCATTAGCGCATTGAATATGTTAGTCTCTGTTTCGCTTGGGTGGTCTCTAACGGTTGTCTCATTGATAACTCTTGGGTCCATGAAGCCCTATGAAAATCGATCCCTTGGCATCTTTGTATCTCCATGCTACATAAGAAATTATAGGCTTGCAAGTTAGTATAGTACAAGGAAGTGCACGATAGTTTTTGCAAATAATTAAGAAACTTACGAGTCCGACAACCCATCAAGCTCACGCCGAGGGCGTCATGCGGTATAGATCATATATGTAGTCGATCGACAACAAATTCACCTTCACCGCGAAAAAAATCTTGTTCCTTAAACTTGACGGTGAACATCAGAGACCATGCTTGGTGGCGTCCAAGTACCATTCATGAAATTGCGCATCTTTGTCGTTAGTTGGGCTGCTCCTCATGCACGACCAATGACCCGCCCACTTTAAATAACCATTTTACTTGGGCAAACTCAATCTTTTCGTGCCTAATATTTGATTTGCGTTAAGGCGGTTTCATCGAAGAATTTTGCATCTCCTTACCCTTCCCTCGGTGACAACTTCTTCTTGGGGCATTCCTTACTCAATGTCTTTCGTAGTTTGATTGCGAGGCATTTCTTTTTATCCTTCAAATTTTTAATAGTCTTTAAGCCTTTATAAAATTCTTACATGCGAGTTGAACCTTCTTCTCTGGTGACTTGGGTTTAAGAAATTTAGTTACCTCTCCTTTTACCACCTTCTTGGTCTCCTCATCGTTCATATCATACGGCCGCCGGAAGTTCACCGACTTCTTGGATTGGGTGGAGGACCCCATCTTCTTGGGAGCTCTTGGCCGAGTGGCTTGTTTCCTTGGTGGGGCCTTCTTGGGAGGAGATGGGCTTCTTGTGGCGCTTATGTGCGCGGGAGGTGGTGTAGAGTCGGCGCCTTCTTGGGAGAGGCGGGCTTCTTCGGGGCTTATATCTGCGAGGAGATGGTGTAGGAGGCGGGCTTCTTGTCGGGCTTATATGCACAGGAGGTGGTGTAGGAGTCGGCGCCTTCTTGGGAGGAGACGGGTTTCTTCTCGGGCTTCTTCGCGGAGAGGACACGTCCATGTTATCTCGAAAAATTATGTACCGTTTGCGCCCACAGATGAAATTGTGTCTTGCCTCTCCTAACCGTAGTCCGTCACCTCCGAATTTCGAGGTCAAGGTCCTCGTACCTGGCAGAACCTCCTCCACCGAGACCTTGGAGTATCTGACGGTATATGTTGGCCATGGATAAGCTGCCCGGCTCTAATGGGTGAGCCATGCCATCGGCGCCTTGAAGGTAAGGTTCGCGATGGATATGCAGCTCACAAGGTGTCCATTGTCGATGTCTTCTCGGGATACTTGTCCAAGTCCTTCTAGCACCCACCGGAAGCGCTTGCTTCCGCTTGAGGGGCTGATGATGTTAGGATTACTTGGAGGTTCTTGGCTCGTCTCGTGGCTGTTAGCTCAAGGCTATTGCACCTCTCTTGGATCTCTTCTTGCATTCTCTCATTTGTTTGATTCAGCGTTCTTCAAGCGCACTAAGTTGTTGTGTCTGTCGAGCCTTGCTCCTCGCCCGACTCCTATAGGTCTCGGCGTCTGGCGAAACCAACCTTCCACGGGACAACGCCAACGCCTCGTGTCGTCCGGGGTTCTCTGGATTTTGCAAGGCCCTTGTTAGCTCGTCGCGTTCTCCTGTTTGGCACAAAGCTACTACAGGAAGACTCCTCGATGGGTATACAAGCCTTCGCCACATCTCTTAGCACCTCCCCAAACACAAGCATTGCCGTTATCATCAAGGGCGCCGCCGTGAGCATAGAACCAATGCTTTGCTCTGTCGGGCCAATCCGTTGTTCTTGGTGCGATACCCTTCGCTAGCAGTCTGTTCCCTCTTCTCCCATTTTGGTATTGCATGGCGGTAACCACCGGGGCGAGTCGGTGGTGATAATTCTTCTTCTGTGCATTCAACTTATTCTTCTCACTCAAACTTTGACCTTCGTCAAAGTCTTGTAGTTCTAAGCGCATCCCAGTGATCTTGCAACTTTGGGTGCTTGTTGAAGTCAGGCGTTCGATTCTTCTTGATATACTCGTGTTGACTTCTTTTTATAAGTCGGAATCGACCGCCATCTTCTTGAGAGTGTAACTCTTCACCTTCTCTTCGGTCCCTTGGGGAAGGTGAATGTCTCCTTCACATCGTCCAAAGCATGTTCTTCGTATCTTGAGGACTGATCCCATTTTGCTATGCTAATTGCCACGTGGTTCCTAACGTGGGCCGCATCTTGAATTGAACGACCCAAGCGCCCGAGGGTGCAAGAGGTCGGCCGTCTCGCCGACCGGTGATAACATGTCTTGCCTTCTTCTTCTTGCTTGGACCTCGTGGCGTGATTGCTGCTGGTTGACCGATCTGAAAGCATGGTACAATCATGAGCGGGTCGAGATGTTGGCTTAGCATGGTAGTGGAACCGACAATCATGAACGTGGTGATTGTTACCTCGCCGTTCTCATCGTGCTCTGCTGACCTCATCGTGCTCTCTGACTTCATTGGCCTCGGTGGCGGTGCGAGCTCGCCGATCTCATGACCATCACATCCCGCAATCAAACTTCTCATAAATTCTTAAATCGTCCATAAATCGTTTCTTAGGCTAGAAGAAGCCGAAAATTAACGAAAATAGATCACATTTCATGTAAAGTGATGGTACTACTCTAAAAGCGGCGTGGAAGGCGATGGGGAAGAGGCGGTAGAGTGGATGGGCGCGACGTCGAAGATGTTCCTAATGTAAATCGGCCAAATACTATCGATGGTAATTTTGCTAGAGTTGAGAGGAAATCAAGTGATGTTGTGACCTCATGCTACAAACATGTGCACATGTAACTTTAAAATGATACTTATACATTAGAAAAATTCATATGATACATATACATCTCGAAATGAAAAAATAATATGAAAAAATTCATATATACTTAAGAATATATTTGTAATAAAAATAATGAATCATTCTTATTCCACACTAAAATGATTTTAAAAAAATAAGCCCTGCAAGTTCAAGAAGCATGGATGTCACGAGGCGTGGATCAATGAAGAAGAGGAGCGGAGGAAGCCTATGGACAAGTGGTACACGAGAAGAAGACAACAACCAAGTCCATTTCAAGCGAGCTGCCTCCTCATGGCCTTCTCTCTTGTGCTCGGACGCCTCGTGACATCCATGCTTCTTGAACTTGTAGGGCTTATTTTTAAAATCATTTTAGTGTGAATAAGAATGATTCATTATTTTTATTATAAATATATTATAGGAAGTTACAAAAAGAAAATTAGACAAGTTTAAAGAGCTTAAACTTGTCGAATTTTTCTTTTTATAACTCTCGGAATATAATGAATCTGAACCTACAATTTTATACATACAAATCTCACATATACGTACAAGTTTAAGCTAGTACCAGGTAGTCTTGTGGGCTTGTAGGGACACATATACATACAAATCTCACATATCGTAGAAACTTCACATATACATAGAAATTTCAAAATTCACTAGAAATTAGAATAATTCACATGATACATATTCATTTGACATGATACATATACATTTCAAACTTCACATATACATAGAAATCTCACACATACATACAAATCTCACATATACATAGAAATTTCACATATACATAGAAATTTCAAAATTCACGAAATTAGAATAATTCACATGATACATATTCATTTGACATGATACATATACATTTCAAACTTCACATATACATAGAAATCTCACACATACATAGAAATCTCACATATACATAAGCCGATCAATAAAAATAGAAATTTCAAAATTCACCATAAACTCTAGTTTGATTGCTCTCAGATTATTGGGTTTAAATGAAGATTTAGAATCTTCACCTCAATCACAAATGGGCTAGACAATTTAATTTAGTGACTTAAGCCTTGAACTCTTACCACCTTAACATGCACAAGAAAATTGTAACATTACATAGAAATCTCACACATACATAGAAAGAAAGTATATCTTGATAATGAGAATGATGCCCATAACATTGGCCCATAACATTGTCAATATGATGCATTGCATAGAAAGAAAGTATATACTGTATATTTATAAATAGTCTAGTAAAGTATCAAGAATTTCATGTCACAATCAGCTCATTACAAGGATAACAGAATGACCATATGCTATATACTCAATACACCTTACTATGCTATATACTCATTATTTGGATATATACTCATTCTGAGGATATGAGAATTAAAAGGATAACAGAATGACCATATGCTATATACTCATTACTATGCTATATACTCATTACAGGATATATACTCATTACAGGATAACAGAATAACAGAATGACCATATGCTATATACTCATTACAAGGATAACAGAATGACCATATGCTATATACTCATTACAAGGATAACAGAATGACCATATGCTATATACTCATTACAGGATAACAGAATTTCATGTCACAATCAGCTCATTACAATGACAGGATCAGAGCTACCACATGAAATCCAAATTGCACAAAACAGTGAAAATAACCAATAATTTCAATCATGCAAGTCTAGCAGTTCAAGGCTTAGATCATTTCATTAAACGTCATGTTCATTAAGAAACCCAAATAACATCACGAGCAATACCTCTCCTTCCACGAAGAAGGATCAAATGCGGCATAACAAGGAGCAATAATGGAGTCATACAACTATTGCTCTCGATTTAATAAATTGATGGGTTGCTCCAAATGAGCCCTCCAACACCAATTTCAGCAATATATCACAGGGTATACAAATATGAAATTAGTGAATCTATACAATTCAGCACTATTTAATAAACTTGATTCACTAGAACTCAACGATGGACTATGAAAAGCTACTGAATAGTAGGACAGCACCAATTTGGACTAAAACAGAGTAGCCAAAGTTATTCACAACTAAGTTCCAGATTACATCAGGGATATCACTGCGAACCAAGCCTCATAACAGGAACTAATAACATGATAGCATGTCACATATACAGCTGACAATAAAACCAATTTGAAGTTTTAGACACAATGATCTAAGCAATCTTTGAATCACAGAGAAATCACTAACTAACAGATTAATATTGCCTCATTTAATTGAATCATCATAGAAGCGTGATAGGAGAATAAAATCGGTGCCTCGGATCAAGAAATCAGACCTCTAGCTCGATGGCTAGTCCTCAAATTTCTCAATCGGTTCTTTGAATCAACACCAACAGATAAAGTAATGCCGGCTAAAAGGATCAAAGCGATCTCTTGTACAACAGACATCACCGGTGATAGTCGGGCACAAACTTTGGATCCTTGTAGAAAACAAAGTATCCATTTGGAAAGGCAATAACAGACGCCGATGAGCACAAATGCCATACATGGAGCAGTACCATACTCGCAGATACTACCTAAGGAAGCCACCAAATCAGTTAGTACAACTAAGAACAACGAGCATGGATTTTCATATGTCCATACCAAAGTTCCAATCTGTGCAAGGACATGTATAGAGACAACCACGACATCTAACAACAATAATTGGAGCTAAGAAATGAGAATCCAACAACTCGCCTCTAAAAATATAAAGCAACATCGAATTCGACTGGCCTACTTCAATGTGAAAAATTCCGAAATTCAGGGGAGCATGGCATACTTCAATCTGACTTCAATCATGAAGCCAAAGGTAAAATTGTGCGCTGGATATAAAGTTCAATATCTGAAAATGCTAATGTTGACCTACATATAGAAAACCTAGCCAAGGGTGATAAGAGTGTCACTGCGCGGGCTTCTCAAACGCAACAACGCAACCAAAACCAATCACTCAGGCACCAATGAGGCAAAACCACATGGTTTCAGACCAACCAGAAATGTCGTTGCAACCCAAGAAAAATTTACCGAACAGAACAAAACCCTAGGGTTGGCGGAGGATGAGGGGAACAAGTGGGTAAGGAGGGCACCCAACCGCATATTATTTTATCAAGTGACAAGTGATGTCATCGGGCAAGGAGAGGCACAAACCCTAGGGTTGGCGAAGGCCGAGGGGAACGGCCGGAGGAGGCAAGGCGCGGAGGCAAGGCTTCGAGGCGAGGACGGCGCGGTGGGGTCGTTGGAGGCGCCCGATCGTCGGAGGTCTTTGCAAGCAGCGGGAGGAGGACGAGAGTGGGGAACAATGGCGGGAGTAGCAAAAATTGGGGAAGAGGAGGCGGGAGGATTTATAGGTGCACCATCGGTCCGGTTGGTGTATTCAACCGTCTTGATGTCTCACATCGTCTGGGTTGAATACACCAACAGGATCGATGAAATCTATCGATCGGTTGGTGTATCCAACCGTACTAACGGGTCGACCTCGGCACGTAGGCATCTCGATCGGTTGGATACACCAAGGACCGATGTGAAGGGTTTAAAAACTCAAAACAATTTAGCGCCCTTACCACTCGATAAGAAATCCTTCCTCCCCCTGGCTAGCGCGAGGCGCTTGAGTGCGAGCTCTCCCGATCCGTGAGGTCTCGGGTTCGAGCCCCGCTTGTGCCCCCTAGCTCTTTTTTTTTCTCAAATCTACTGTTTAACTATTGTTTCATTAAATAATTTTTAAAATGCTTTTACCACTTTAGATTCATTTAGCCTTTTTTTAAGATTTCTTTTTTAAAATATCTTTGTTTAACTATTGTTTCATTACATAATTTTTAAAAATGCTTTTACCACTTTAGATTCATTTAGCCTTTTTTTAGATTTTTTTTAAATCTCTTGTTTAACTATTGTTTCATTAAATAATTTTTAAAAATGCTTTTACCACTTTAGATTCATTTAGCCTTTTTTTAATATTTCTTTTTTAAAATCTATTGTTTAACTATTGTTTCATTAAATAATTTTTAAAAATGCTTTTACCACTTTAGATTCATTTAGCCTTTTTTTAGATTTCTTTTTTAAATCTCTTGTTTAACTATTGTTTCATTAAATAATTTTTAAAAATGCTTTTACCACTTTAGATTCATTTAGCCTTTTTTTAAGATTTCTTTTTTAAAATCTATTGTTTAACTATTGTTTCATTAAATAATTTTTAAAAATGTTTTTACCACTTTAGATTCATTTAGCCTTTTTTTAAGATTTCTTTTTTAAAATCTCTTTGTTTAACTATTGTTTCATTAAATAATTTTAAAAATGCTTTTACCACTTTAGATTCATTTAGCCTTTTTTTAAGATTGTAAGAAATAAAGTAATTTTTGCACTCTTATAATTCCATTGCAAATTGTCACCTTGTTATATTAGTACAGAGGGACTTTGAACAATATTGTTAGTCAAATATTAGGACAATTTGAACAGAAAATACGGAGCAACAGGAAAACCTCTAGAGGAATGAGAAACTAGTATGTTATTAGTCTATTACACCAAAAAAAGCAAAGCAATCCTTATTTGCTAACATACTTTGTTTTTACAAGTGATCCTTCATTATGATCGCGGCGTACGTAGGGAGATTCCTCTGTATCATTCAGGACACTAATGTCTCGTCCACAGTGAAAGGAGGCAACTCGTCGAGCTGATTATACTCTTCTTCGTCCGTGACACCCTCAACTCCGACAATCCTTCTTTTACCTAGAAGAACCACGTGGCGCCTTGGCTGATCGCTACTGCTAGTCTTCTCCTTGTGCTTTTTCGATTTGCTGTCCATGTCCACCACATAGAATACATGTGTCACATCATTAGCGAGCACGAACGGTTCGTCCCTATAGGCCACTTGCTTGAGGTCCACAGTTGTCATACCGTGCTTATCGATATCCACGGTATCGGTTTGACCCATTGGCACCAAACAGAGGACTTTTAATGGCCCGTACTCGGCTCCCAGATCTCCTCTATGAAACCATAGTAGGTGTCCATCTTTCCATTTTGTCCAAGGCATCTATCTGGACGCCCTTTGTTTTGGTTGGTGCTCTTGTTATCACGGGTTGTCGTGTAAAATGTGTACCCATTTATCTCATACCCTTGAAATGATATGATTGTTGTGGGCGGTCCTCGAGCCAAGAGTTTCAATTGTTCATCGATGCATGCGCTTGCCCAACAGATTGCTTTTGTAACCAAGCGCGAAATGATCCATTTGCTCCACTGCGATCCACTTATCGACTTCTCTGGGTATTGGTAGCGTAGACTCATTTCGTGATCATAGATATCTGAGCCACTCTGATTGCTTGTTTCAATACCGTGAAATGTGCTTGTTTAAATGCAAGTAGATCGTCGCTATAGGATTCTTTTCTCCCTAAAGTCCCTTTTCCCATAGCCTCCCCTCATGGCGTGATCTGGGGGCCAATCGGATTCAAATCATCAATGTAACTAACACAAAACTTCGATCACCTCCTCTGTCTTGACACCTGCATAATCTGATATTCAGGCGAGACCGATTCTGAACATACTTCTTTAGGATACCCATGTACCTCTCGAAGGGAACATATTGTGGAGGAACACAGGTCCAAGAATTTCTATCTCTTTAACAATGTGGACCATGAGATGGACCATAATATCAAAGAAGGATGGAGGGAAGATCATCTCAAGGCTAACCAGACTATTGACCATGTCATCATGCAGACTAGATACCTTATTCGCTCGATGACCTTCTGCGACACTGCGTTGAAGAACGAACACAGCTTTATGATTGTCCCTCGTACCCAATCTGGCAGGAAACCTTCGAACGCCACTGGGAGGAACTGTGTCATCAACACATGACAATCATGGGATTTTATGTGTACGATTTTATTCTCTTTCATGTTTATGAGTCTCCTTATGTTCGAGGAGTATCCGGAAGGACCTTCACCTTTGTTCAAGAACTTAATCATGTTTTTTCTCTTCCTTGCTCGAGTGTAGCTCGCGGGGTGGAGGTAATGTTGTCCTTTCTCTCTCTTTTCGGATGTAGGTCGTTCACGAGTCCCAATAGTCAGAGGTCCTTTCGTGCTTGAAGTGTATCTTTTGACTTCTGTACATATCTAGAAAACCTAGTAGGTTCACGAGACATTCTTCGTGATATGCATGAAGTCCGATGAGTGGCGAACCTCTAAGTCTTTCGATGAAGGTAAGTCCCAAAATATTGACTTCTTCTTCCAAATGGCCTTCGTGTGACCTTGTTCACCGGGACGGAGTTTGCTACTAGGACCTTTTCCAAATACTACTTTCGAGATCCTTTACCAAAGAAAATACAAGCGTCCCCTTTGCGATGCATGGGCTTCTTACGTTTCTCTTCGTCCCATCAAAATTCTCACCCTTCCTCGTGCGGGTCCTTCATATGGAGGAACCTCGGTGGCCCATGTACACAACCTTTGAGAGTTTTTAGGTACTTGCTGTCCGTATCCTCTAAGCAGTGGATGCAGGCTTTATATCCTTTGATAGATAGGCCCGATAGATTACGAAGTACAGGCTAGTCGTTGATGGTTACGAATAGCAATGCACGTAGAGTGAAGTGCTCTCTTTTGTACTCATCCCATACACGTACACCATCGTTCCACAGTGTTAATAGATCTTCAACCAACGGTTTGAGGTACACATCAATGTCATTTCCAAGTTGCTTCGGGCCTTGGATAAGCAATGGCATCATAATGTACTTCCGCTTCATACAGACTAAGGAGGAAGGTTGTAGATACATAGAGTCACGGGCCAAGTCTTTGGATTCTTTGCTCATATCACCGAACGGGTTCATCCCATCCGTACTCAACCCAAACCTTATGTTCCTTGCATCCTCAGCAAAGTCCGGGTATGTTCTATCGACTTTCCTCCACTGGGAGCCATCAGCAAGGTGCCTTAGCCTTCCGTCGTCCTTACGGTCTTCCTTGTGCAACAGCATCATCGGGCATGCGCTTTGTTCGCAAATAAGCGCTTCAGCCGGGGATTATAGGAAATACCACACCACCTTAGCAGAGGTCTCTTCTTCTTCTGTTGCCCTCTACCTCACTCGGGTCATCACGCTGGTCTTATACCGAAGTTTTGCACACCGGACAAGCTTCCGAATCCTCATACTCATTGCGATAAAGGATACAATCATTACGACATGCATGTATCTTCAGACGTCCAACCCCAAAGGCGGACAACTTGTTTGGCATCGTCGTAGTTTCAGCGATGTGTTCCCCTCTGGAAGTAACTTCTTTATGAGGCATAACAACTCGTCGAATCCCTTATCGGACAATCCATTGGTCGCCTTCCATTGCATCGGTTCTAGTGTGGTACGCAACTTTTTATGGCCTGTCGACGGTTTGGGTACAATGGTGTTCCGTGGTCCTCCATAGGCGCTGGAACTTTTCGTAATGTCTTTCATCGATGTATTCTCCTCTCCATCACGCGACATCTGGTCTAGGTCATCATCACCACACTCCCCAATGTATCTTGAAAGAACCGTGTTGACCAAAGATCCGGGATATTGTTGTCGCCTCTTCTTCTTCACCATCTTCTGTATAATCTCTTCTTCACCGTGCTTGGTCCAGCAGGTATAGTTTGACATGAAACCTCTTGTGAGCAAATGAAAGTGAAGGTGGCTGGATTTTGGCCACTCCTTCTCATTCTTGCAGTCTATGCATGGACAACATATGTAGCAGATGTCGTGTGTGCATCGGCAAGACGAAGAAAATCTTGCAAACCCTGCAAGAACTCTAGGAAGCGTCGATCCATGTACATCCATCGCGGTCCATCTACATTATGTCACATCAAGATAACTATTAGCTCATTTTGCGATAATGAATTGTTGAACCAAAACCTAAATATTAGCTAGATCCACACCTTCAATCCGAGCTAAATAATAATCCAAGCAAAATCTAAACTCACACAACAAGTTTTGCAACCTACAAAAAGAATTGGTCGATCAGTGCGGATTCAAAATTACGAACAAAATTCACGACGACTTTGTTTGCAAATTCTGTTGAAATTGTAACACCCTAAAAATTTCCAAATTATTATTCAATCATTTATTTTTATTTTTTCTAAATCTCTAGCACTTAATTAATGATGTTTTCAAAAATAATTTCTTGATGGAAATTAAAACCAAAATTATACTAGAAGTAATTTTTCTAAGTTTAAAATATTCCAAAGTATTTTTGAAATTTTTCTCAAATATTGAACTCATTTTATATTTTCTATAAAGCCATTCATAATTTCGATATTATTTTAATTAGCAAATGAATTTAAATTTCTTCTTTTCCACATAACTATTGCCATTTGAAGATCCCAAACTCCATGATTTCCATACACCATTCTCCCCCAATTCGTGCAACTAAACCTCATCCTTCATCGATCGATGGAACTAAAACCTAAATTTAAGCTAGATCCACACATTAAATCGAGCTACATTATAATCCAAGCAAATTCTAAGCTTACACAACAAGTTTTTGTATCCTATTTGAAAAGATCAAGCTAGATCTCTACATTCATAATCTTTCATCAATCATGGGAAAAGATCAAATTTTTTCATAATTCAAGCAAAAAGAGGCTCCATTTAACACCAAATGATGTGAGGAATGATGTTACTAACCTTAGTTACCTTGGTTGCGAGTAAAATGACCAAAATTTTGAAATTTGGGCAGCACCTCCTCTACATTCATAATCTTTCATCAATCATAGGAAAAGATCAAATTTTCTTCATAATTCAAGCAAAAAGAGGCTCCATTTAACACCAAATGAAGTGAGGAATGATATTACTAACCTTAGTTACCTTGGTTGTGAGTAAAATGACCAAAATTTTGAAATTTTGGGCAGCACCTCCTCCCTTGAAGCTCTTGGCGAAGCTCCTTTGTTCTTTTCACGCAGTGAAATGATCCGGTCTTGCAGAGAGCGGAGGAGGAAGAAAGTTTAAATTGAAACTCGATCTGGGTTGAAGGCACAAAGTGCAGATGATGGTCACACATCGATGCGGTTCATGTCACGAACCGATACTAGTGAGCTCCGCTAAATAGTACCGGTTCGTGTCATGAACCGTCTTGATGTTATTCATCGATGCGGTTCGTGTTTTGAACCGTACTATCGCCTCCCGCAGAACTGTGAGCCGTTGAACTGGATCGATCTAACTATCGGTCCGGTTAAATCTTAACCGTCTTGATGGGCGAGAGCAAAGGCGATTACGTAGTAGTGGCTAACTAGTTGCTCATAGTTGTGATTTAATCTACTTTATAGAAATTATGTGATGTCTTTCCATGATTTTATTCATGACTTTATTTACACTAGCATGAACCATATTTGGGCGATAGCAAGTTAGTTGGTAGTTCCATATTGATTATTGCTATGTGTTTGGTGAAAATGAATGAGGGGTGAAAGTGTATTCAAGTCAATTGCATAATTGCATTCATGATGGACGAGGCGTCCCATGTTGATGCGGGTCTCGGTGCTCACCCGTAGTGAGCACAAAAATCCCACCTCGTAGTCTCATTCACCGAGGTGAACGGGAGCGAGACAGTAAGAGTAGGCCCCTCCACGGGATGGAAGGGAATGAGAGGGTGCACACCGGGTGTGCACCCGACCTACTGATATGAGCCAAAGAGGATTGCATTCATGAGAATGCATGATACATTTGAATTGTGGTTGGGAGTAAAGACCCATGAGATGTATTAAATGAGGACTTGTGAGATAAATTCCTTGTATGCTTAATGTCATGACGTTTATATATATGGTTGTTACATGTGCACACCTTAATTTCTTGTCGCATTGCACTTTGCCGAGTGATGATCTCACACTTGTATTGATGTTTTATTCTAGGTACCTCCAAGGCGACATTTTGGGGAGATGGGCTAGCTCACTTCACTCACGCTGACTACATGTAGCTAGATTAGTGCGGCAGTCTTTACTTTTGGATATGGTGTTGGTTGTGGTGAACTTGATTTTGATTAGATAAGTTGTAAGTAATTGGTGAAGGTTTAAACTTCTGACCTCCTGGTTGCATGGTGTCTCTACTAGTGGTCCTCAATGGCGTAGTGCTCGTCTTTTGCTCATGTTACCTTTCTATGTGCTTGTTTAGTTGGTCATGTGGCTAGAGGATACCATGACAGTGGAACATGGCTAGTTGGATGTGAATGGCTATTTCTATGTTGTTTTTATTTAATTGTTGTCTTTTGTCTGCTGAGTGGATGTCCACTTATTAGGGGAGGTGCTGCTGAAATTTCTTCTTATGATGCGGCCACTTATTGGCGTGATTAGCTAGTTTTACCATTATTCTCTGTTTCCTCGTGTTCTTTGTTGCTTAAGGGAGTAACATTAGGGGCAAAGGGTTCTTGGGGTGTTACAATTTTGATTATATTCCATATAGAATATGTTTTGAGAGGGGTTTTTTATATAGATTTTGACAATTAAAATAAATAGAACTACAGGAGTTTTTTTGACACAATTAAATATATATTATTCATGCGTACTCATTCAGATAATTACAGGTTCATTTACGAAAAATCTGAACTTAATAGACTAAAAAATGAACAAGTTGATGAACACATGAAATAATAAGCCACTTTTACAAGTTTCAAAGAATAAAAGGCGAATCTTGAGCTCATTTCTTGCGTCGTCGCTCTTTGTGCCCTTGGTCGGCGTTGATGTCGATTCACTGTCCTTATTTTAGGACAATCTCTCCAACCATTTGCGTGGAACTCACCTTTGGTGGAAACAATCTAAATCGACAATAAAGCCGATGAATTGTTCTGGATTCTTTGCAACCCGGTCTTGGCGGGATCATGCCTTGCACATCGATGTTGGGTTGACAAAGTGGGAAGTAAATAAATCTCTGGACATGTAATTAAAGTGTAAGTACTAAAAATTGACATGTGCACACTACCTCGGCGTTGGTTGTCGGCACATCGTCATGGGTAATACTTTGCATATAGTGGCATACATAATAGCCACATAAGTTGTTTCAGTAAAATGCATTTGTAGAACCTGCGATGAAATTTGAAAAGAAAACAATTGTTGGGATGAAAAACATTACGGCATATTAATATTCTTTAATACGTTCTCGAGTGCTTATTTGGACATCAAATTCGTTCTCGAAATCTCCTTGTTGCTTCTTTCAAAACCTTGCGAATGCATTGTGTGATGCTTTAGTATGAATAGTAATTATCAGAGTTGGAATTAGCAAGGTATTTCAATATATATAATAAGGAAACTATCGTATATATGTACGGACCCGAATTCACCAATTCGAATCCACTGTGTTTTACCGCACTAGTCCCAGGATCAACGCTAGTGCACACAGCTTAACATCGGTAAGCATCATATCATACACAACGATAAGAATAATAAGACTTCATTTATTTAATATAACTAGTGTATGATCTTATGAGCACTTACAATTATTCAGCCACACGGCTAGACTGGAAATAAACTTGAAATGAATGCAGCGGAAAATAGTAGAAGACGTAGTGACTCATCAGTACACCACAGGCGACTACAAGGCTTGGCCTAGTGACTCGCGTCCACCTGAAAATCCTTCCCAAGCGCAGGTGATGATTCCTCCACTGTTGTTGGTTGTTTAGCAAGGGTGAGTACACCAACACGTACTCAACAAGTTGTGCACAGAATGCATTTCTGTCATAACTATATGTAGGCTTATTCCAAAGGAAAGGCTTATGGTTCATTTGCAGTAAAGCAGCATTTAAGAACACATACATTTCATAGATTGAAAAGACAGTAAAACAAATAATAACAGTAAGTAGATTTCATTGTTCTCAAATAACCCAAGTTTCATCCTAAATCAAGTTCCATTATCCACATGGCCCCTTGCCATCCCATAACAGTTGTTCATTTTAATTAACTACCCCTTGACTGTAATTCCCAAGCATTGCTCAATACCGTGAGCACGGCTATCCGAATAGATTGTACACTGCAGAGGTTATGCACTTTACCCACATGATACAACAATGCACCACACGGCGAATGATTATAACAAAGCCTTTACAATGCATCCTCTTAACCCATGCTACCCACCGAGGTTTCAACATCAAAGGTTACACCACCACAACAGGCCCCCTCTTGCGATGTGAGTTTCTCCGTACAGGACTCACACCACCACGATAGCACTCAAGTTAAGCATTTGCAAATTAGTCAGCTAGGCTGCCCCATAACAGACATGTGGCTGCAAGTTCGACTCAGGTCAAAGGCTCGCAAGGTTAAGTCCTTAGGATTGATTAAAACAAGACATACACATACCCTCAGCTCCACTGAGCCCACCCTAGCACACTTGCCCCTTCCACTTGCTTCAATCATAAAGTGATTACCACCCGGTTGGTTACCAAGCACCACGTGCTTCTCACAAATCAACATCGTTGTGTGACCTCCCCGCCACAACAACTCATTCTCTTTGTGTGACCACACATGACACACAAGTTAACATCATTGTTCCATATTCCATTAGTCAATATTAATTCTCAATATTTCATGTACATGTGATGACGTGGCATGGCTAAGCATTCTAATCCGAACTATCCATCCATGTCGATTTTCAGTATTAACCAACTGTAATGAACTAACCTATGGTGACAAGTGGATTATGGCATACAAATAGCAAGGTAGGGTGTAATTCAAAAGGGTACATTAACTAATCCCAAAGTTAAGTTGAAATCATTTGTACGAGTGAAATAACATGCAATATAGTTAAAACAAAATAGCAATTTTGCAAACATGGGTGCAACATGATCAAAGCACAACTTGCCTTGCTTAAGCTCCTGGTCTTGGTCTAAAGATTGCTCCTGAGTTGCAAATTCCTCCTCCGAAGTCTCACACAATTCAACGTCTACGCGAATCGAGAAGAAATAGCAAATAAACACCAAAACCAAATAACAAATGAACTCAAAAATTCAAATAAAAATCACCATTGGATAGATCTCAATTTTACAAATTTTTAGGAATTTGAATCACCTCAATCGGAGTTCGTATGCAAAAGTTATAGCATTTAGAAGTTTGAAAATAAATTAAATTGAATTTCCAGATTTAACCGAATTATTTTTATAAAGAAAAATCCGAATTTCCCGCCCCGGGCTGTACGGACAACACGTGGCGCAATCTGGACCCTTGAATGCCAATCTAACGCTTCCTATTTAATCACCGACGTGGCTCAATATCAACCATCCGATCTAAATCGGACAGTCACTATTATATCGAGTGGTGTACTGTGCACTTAATCGACGTGGCCCAACCACGACCTTACGATCTTAATCTGACGGCTAAAGCTTACCCATGTAGTTGACTATTCCCGGGCGACGTGGCTTGATACGGGCGGTCCACAAAGCTTGAATCCGGTGGGGACGAAACGGCGGCGCTGGTCCACCGGGCTTGGGGAAGACAACCCACCCAACGGCGTCTCGGCTGGTTCCGGTGAGGAAGAAGTGGCGCAACAAGTTCGACACAATGCAACGACCTCGAATCCGTCTTCAATGCGGCGGATGAGTCACCGGTGACGACGAAACACAGTGAAACCTCCTCGGAAAACTCCGGCGAGCTCTCACGGCGGCTTCGGTGCTCCTCGGGCGACGATGCGGCAGAGGAATTGTGCGGCGGCTCGAGGTGAGTCTCGGGAAACATGCCCGGCCTTTAAATACCCCGAGGTGGCGCGGTAAACAAGGAAAGAACGGCGGCGACGGTGTTCGAATTAGAGACGGCGACGGCGCGAATCTGTCTCGGACATGATGAGCCCTGACCACCCGATCTTGATCCGACGGCTAGGATAAAAGATAACTCCGAACCGGTATGGGTTAATGATGACCATGCGATGAAGATCCAACGGTTCGCATGTATTAGGGTTTCGCACAGTCCGTGGCTTGATGAAGTCCGTTGGATTTTAATCAACGGCTGCGCTAACGCCTCCGAATCTCGGTAGGCACAAAGTGATGGGCCGGGCCCAATCATCGTTCACAAGGATTTTCTGGGTTTTCCCAATTAAAGTAATTCGAGAAAATAAATTGATTTATTTAGGGTAGTAAAAATACTCTAAAAATTCCCAGAAAAATCTCAAAAATACTTTGAGACATTCTGGACTTAAATAAAATATTTTTGGCAATACTTTATTTTGTAAATTCCTTTTTATAATTATTTCTTAACAAAAGGCAATATGTTTAATTTCAAAATAATTCAAATAAATCTCGGAAAATCCAATTAAATCCAGAAAATTCACAAAAATCATAAATTGCAATAAAATAATATTTAATAATTGAAAAGTAAAAAATTAGGATGTTACAATATATATGTGCTATATACTGTTTAGGGTGTCAATGATATATTGATATTTTTCCACGAGTCCTTTTGAGTCTTGAACAACGATCTGCTACTATCAAGCTTGATGATAAGAAGGATCGAGTGACACCTATTCATGTATTGCAACATATATGTAACTAGCTAGTAGTATTATCAATGCCTTGGAAAATATAAGAACGAGAGGTTGTATATATACGTTTTCGAAGTTGAAGGGCGTAAGTATATACGGTTTGTAGTCTTTGTCCAAGAATGCATCGAGAATGTAATACTCAATGACCTTTCGGTTGCATCAAAGCGTGCTAGTTAACAATCTCTGGTCGATGAAGCCTCGTTGAAGATGTTCTCTTTTCTACATCGTTGTATCTCCATTCTACATAGAAGGGCATAAGTTATTAGAGTTGCAATTTTATTGTACGAGGAAGCACACGGCAAAGGTATGAGTTTGACACTTACAGGCACCAGCAGCTCATGAGAGACACGTTGATGGCGTCGGCATGGTAAAAATGGTAGAAGTCATCGAATTCGAGCCATATGTTATTGTCCCCACGATAAAAATCATCTTCTTTGATACGGAGGGGGAACATCGTTCTTCCTTGAGCAGACTCTGTCATGTACCATTCGTGAAATTGCTGCATCTTGGTTGGCAGATCCTTTATCTCATTATGGTCAATCAGCTCCCGGCCCAACTGATATTGCCATTTGACCTTTGCCATTGGGAGATCATCTATTAATCCAAGAGCTGCAGCTGTGGAACTGAGTCCTGCCTCCTTCATAAACCTCTCGAGGTTCTCCTGATCTTGGACTCTCTTCTTCGTTGCCGCTGCCTGACCACGTTTATTCTTTCGTGTAGACTTTATTATTGTGCGTTCATAGTTGGACAGCACAGGCAGCGGCTTTGCACGGCATGTCGCGAAGTATTCCGCCGCTTTTTGATCAATTGGTACCTTTGGCTCTAGCTTCTTTTTTGCGAAGTGTGCAGCCAATTCTGCTTTAATGACCGCGTCACTCTCCTCCTTACTCATATCATATGCCCTCTTTGGAGGTTCCTTTATCTTTGTCGATCGGCTGGACTCCGCCTTCTTGGGAACATATCACATCATACATAGCGGAATATTAAATAAAGTACTTCAAACATTTATATAAACGAGTGTACGACCTTATGGTCATCCTTACAATAGTTGTGCCACGCAGGGCATACAAATATCATGAAATCAAAAGTTCAACAGCGGAATTAAAATAATCTTCGTGGTGTTCCATCTCCTTCACAGTCGCTCCGACGAAGGCTTGCCCTTAGTTTCCTGGCTCCTCGACAAACTCCTCCTCGTAGGCTGGTGTAGTTTCTTCTTCTGGTAGGTTTGTCCGCAAGGGTGAGTACACACCGTACTCAACAAGTTATGCACAATGCAGATCTATTTACTACGTGCATGTCTTATCAAAGGATAGGCTTTATTGGCTATTTTGCTTTTGCATCAACATTTTGAACTATCAATTATTTAGATTAAAAGCATCAAACTTATAATCCATATATGTCACAAATTGTTTTTCCACAATATTTTGGACACCCAGTCCCTAGACAACTTCATTTCACAATTTTGGCACACAGCCAACCATCCCATTTTATTTTTAGAACACTACCCCTTGACTGTAATCCCCGAGCATTGTCCAGTACCGTGGACTCGGCTATTCGAACAGTTTTGACACTCTGCAGAGGTTTGTACACTTTACCCACAAGATACAGATCGCACACCACAAAGGCGATTAACTGTAACAAAGCTTTTGAGACTTACTGTCTCCACCTAAGAACCTCTCCGTGTTGCCTTCACTATCACTTCCCTCACTCGAGCCAAGTATAGGACCGCGAACACCGTTGGGCGGGTACCAAGCAGAGTACGTATCAGCCACGCTCCCGTCTGATTACCCCGTGTATGCTGTCCCCGAGTATCATAGGTAAGACATCGAATCCTACTAAACTAGGTCTTCCCATTCAGGACATGTGGTTGTACGAGAGACTCAGTCAAAGGCTTGCAAGGTAAAGTCCTTAGCCCGACCAAGGCAAGACATCCTTCTCTCAATTTTGGCACAGCCCTCACATCGCTCAACCCATCCCACAGTTGCCACACAGGCCCACCTGGCATGAAGCCTCGGTCCACTTGCCCCAGTCTAAATCAATTCCATCCAGGAGTTAATTACGGTGCAACACATGCTCATAATCATCTTTCATGTAGAACCACACAGGTCTCTACAGTCCAACATCATTACCAACAGCATTCCACTTTTATCAAAAAGTATTCACCATTCTTTAGTCAGTATTACTCTTGTATTCCAAAAAGAGTTATTCACGTTAAAGCATGGCTAAGCAACTATTCACAGTCTAGCCTCCCGTGTTGGCACAATATCATCACAACCAACTAAATTTACCCAACTTAGGTTATCAAGGAATCATGTCATACAAATGATATCAAGGTGACGTAAACAATTTGGTTGGATAGCTAATTCACCCAAAATAATTAAAGTCATTTTTAGTTGAATTAGCATGCATAGTTTAAAACAAAATATATTTCAAAAATTAGGAGCAACATGGTTAAAGCATAACTTGCCTTCAAAAAGTTGTTGGTCTTGGTTCGAAGTCAAATCTTGTACTGGAAATTCACCCTCGCAACCCTCCGGCAAATCAACGTCTATTTACAATCAACATAAACACAATAAATATATTTTTCAGAGGACAAATTCATCTCTAAAAATTCCATAAAATTCACCATTAAATAGATCTTGATTTTACAAATTTTAGAAATTGGAATCACTCAAATCGGAGTTAAAACGCAAAAGTTATAAACATTTGAAGTTTCAAAATAAATCCAAAAATAATAATCCGAATTTCTCTAATTATTTTTATACGGAAAATTCCTGATTTATGACGTCAGCGCTACTGTAGATGACGTCAACTTCAATCTTAGCGTCATTCTTCGGCGTCATCATCGATCTCGCCGGCCAGCGACAAGTGGGCCCCACCGATGGCGTCGGCTGACGCGTCGGACGGACACGTGTCGATCACCCATGCGTGACGCGCGGCGTAAATATCACCGAGAGCTCAAATCGGTATCAGCGTCGGATTAAAATGAGCGGCCACGATCTAACATCGACTCGGCTCGGTTCTGCGGTGGTGACCGTGGCGTAATATCATCCTCGATCAAAATCAGCGGCGAAATAAACCGAATAACATCTTAATTGACTCGGTCATGCCCGTGATTCGTGCAAACAAGATCGATGGTCACGATTGCCGCAAACACTTTTGGCGTCACCGGTCTTGACACGGCTCTATCTCTACCGATGGATCAAGATCTAACGGTGGCGCTAATCCGGCGGCGTCGGCGGCGCCGGCGCCTTTATCGCCTCGTTTCCGCGCACGCAGCGTCGCGCTCGTCTTGGGCCGACGCAGGCGCGCAAATCCGGCGTCCATTTCAAAAACAACGGTTCGGATTAATCTAAATTTTACGCTAATTATTAGGATCTTTTGGTTCTGATAAAAATGGCTCGTGGCACATTATCAACCGTCACGATTCAGATCAAGCGGCTCACGTTAGAAGATGAGGTTCACTATTGCTAAGACTACGTGGCTAACTCGGGTTGTCGATTGAATCTAACGGCTAACATTAAACTTGGTTTTCAACTGCGCAGGCGATCCCACCACAGACGCGTGGCGCTATCCTAGCCATTGATATCTAGATCTCGGCTATGGGTTGAAGATGAAACTTCTTGCTCGAGGCCGGCGTGGATGAATTGGTAACGTCGATCGTGGATCCAACGGCTGTCGTTGCTCGCAAGTTTCGGCGAAAGTGCGGCGAAGACAGACGGCCGGAGTCGAAGAAGAAGACCGAAGCGACGGCGTTCCGATGCATCTCCGGCGAGGAGAAGTAGCCCTTTGGATGCGTCTCGTCGTGGGCGTTACTCCGGAGGTCACAATAGCGGCGGAGAATCACCGGAGTGAGCACAAATGGCGACGGAGTGGTTCGGAACTTCAGCGAAGACGTGCGCGTTCTACGGTGGACTTTGGATTGCGTGAAAGGGCTTAATATGTGTGGACGGGCGTGCTTTATACACTGAGCTAGAAGATGAAGTGGAAGAGGTACGCGGCGGCGAGTAAATGCGGCGGTTTTCGGAGCTCAAGCGACGACGGCGGCGGCGATTCATTCCCACGAAGATGAAGCGACGTGGCCGCTATCCATCCGTCCACGCGAAATCTAACGGCAAGGGCAACGAACCGACGCGGTTGAACTTCCACCGTCGGATCGAAATCATACGGTGGATAAACGATGGCGTCGTTAGGGTTTTGGCGTGAAGCGCGATAATGGGCTCGACGAATTCTTCGTTCATCTGAGTTTTCAAATGATTTTCGAATAAAAACAATCATGATTATTCATTTGAATTATTTAAAGCACTTAAAATATCAGAAAAATTCTAGAAAAATTCCAGAAAATATTTTAGGACATTTTGAACTCAAATAAAATATTTCCACTTTTATTTTATTAAAACTTTTCATTATTAAATTAATTTCAGAGAAGAACTAATTTCAAAAATTTAAATAAATCCAAAGAAATTCCAGAAATTCTCAAAAATTCAGAATAAATTATAAAATTTAAATCTAGCCAAATTTGAGGATGTTACAAACCTCCCCCTTACGAGAATCTCGACCCGAGATTCGTGGTCGCTAGAGAAGAGGTTGGGAAACTCCTTCTTTAAATCTTCCTCACGCTCCCAGTTGCTTCACTTTCTGAGTGGTTGCTCCATTGAACTCTGCAAAAACGGGTTGACTTGTTTCTGGTCTCTCGATCCATGGTATCCAAAATCTTTACTGGATGCTCTTTGTAAGTCAAATCCTCCTGCAGTTCAATAGTTTCAATAAGTGCTTGTTCCTCTGGTACTTGAAGACACTTCTTCAGTTGCGACACATGGAATACATCATGTACTCCTGATAAAGACTGCGACAACTCTAGCTGATATGCAACTTCTCCTTTGCGGCTCAGGATCTTGAATGGCCCCACATATCTCGGAGCAAGTTTTCCTTTTACATGAAACCTTTTAACTCCCTTCAATGGTGTGACCTTGAGATAAACATAATCTTCTGGTTCAAAACTCAAATCACGGCGTCGGTTATCCGCATAACTCTTCTGCCTGGATTGTGCAGTCTTCAGTCTTTCTCGGATCATAGCAATCTTTTCTTCTGCATCTAAAAGTATATACGGTCCGAAAACATGACGCTTCTCCGTCTCATTCAGTTCAATGGTGTCGAACACGATTCGACCATATAAAGCTTCAAAAGGCGACATTTTCAAACTAGCTTGGTAGTCGTTATTGTAGCTAAACTCAAACATATGGCAAACATTTGTCCCATGAGGTTGTATATGACAATGCATGTGCTCTTAGCATATCTTCAAGTATCGATTAACCCTTTCGGTTTGACCATCCGTCTGTGGATGGTATCTTTGTCTTGAAGTTCAAGCGGTACCCATAGTCATATCGACTTATCCCAAAATCTCGAGGTGAATTGAGTACCTCTGTCCGATACTATCTTTTTGGGTACACCATGTAAACACACAATTCTTTCTATGTACAATTCAGCCAACTTATCTCCAGAATAAGTTGTCTTTACGGGTATAAAATGAGCGACCTTTGTTAGTCGATCAACTATGACCCATATGGAATCATATCCACTTTGTGTCTTTGGAAAGCCGGTGATGAAATCCATCCCGATTTCCTCCCATTTCCATTCTGGTATCTTAAGTGGTTGTAGTAGCCCGGCTGGTCTTTGATGCATGGCTTTGACTCTTTGACATACATCACACAACGCTACATGCTCAGCTACTTCTTTCTTCATATTTGGCCACCAGAATCTGTCTTTTAGATCCTGATACATCTTAGCACTACCGGGATGTATTGAATACTTGGAATCATGTGCTTCTTCCAGTATCAACTGCTTCAATTCTGGTTTATGGGGTACGCAGATTCTGTTCCTTATCCATAAGGTACCCTGATCATCTACTCTGAAATCCTTGGCTAAGTCTTCGTCCATTTTTGACTTGATTCTCTGAACCTTTTCGTCACCCTTTTGACCTTCCCTAATCTGTTCCTCCAGGGTTGGTTTAACCTCCAAGGTAGCTAAGAATCCTTCCGATACGACCTCTATTTTTAGCTCTGAAGTTCTTTACATAACTCGGTCCGCTCTTCTGCTATTATCATATTCAGACTATAGCTCTTCCGACTCAAAGCATCAGCTACCACATTTGCTTTTCCTGGATGATAATGAATTCCAATATTGTAATCCTTGATTAACTCTAACCACCTTCTTTGTCTCATATTTAGATCTGATTGGGTGAATATATACTTTAAACTTTTGTGATCTGTATATATTTCACACCGATTTCCCATAAGATAGTGACGCCAACATGACCGTGAATTCATAATGACCATACCTAGACGAGAAGGCTGTCTTCGGTATGTCCTCAGTCCGAATTTTAAGCTGATGATATCCAGATCGAAGATCTATTTTAGAGAAGACTCCCGCTCCTCTTAACTGATCAAAGAGATCATCTATCCTGGGCAACGGATATTTATTCTTTATCGTCACTTCATTGAGTGCACGATAATCAATACACATTCTGAAACTTCCATCCTTTTTCTTAACGAACAAAACTGGTGCTCCCCACGGTGACGAACTCGGTCTTATAAACCCTTTCTCTAATAATTCCTCGATCTGTTTCTTCATTTCCACCAATTCTTCGGTGGACATTCTATAAGGTCTCTTCGCGATCGGAGCTGTTCCTGGCACCAGCTCAATCACGAACTCTATATCCCTGTCCGGTGGCATCCCTGGCAAATCTTCAGGAAAGACATCCGGGTATTTGCTGACTACTGGAACCTCTTCCATGATAACTGCCTTATGCTTAGATAACCAGTCCATTCCTAAAATAGCATCTAAGGTTTGGGTTTCCAATATGATCAGGTTCGCTAGGAACTCTATTCCATTTATTAATAATTTTACCCCGGAACACCCTACTTTAGTTCGGAGTTTTGATCCAGGGGTTTGGACTATAAGAGTATTCTTAAGGTTGACCATATCCAAATCATTTTCCATAACAAAAACCCATGAAACAAATGAATGTGAAGCTCCAGAATCGAACAATATGGTAGCTGGTACTGAGTTAACTAAAAACTTACCCAGTACAACATCTGTTGCATTACGAACCGTCATGATGACATGGTTGACTCTTCCCCGTACAATTGACTAAGGTGCAGCTCCTGCTTGGACAGGTACTCGGCTTCCACCTTGAGCTGGTGTTCTTGCAGGAGTATTCCCCAGATTAAAGCGAACAAGAGTGACTCCTCCTTTCTTGGGACAGACATTGGCGAAATGTCCCATCTCGTTGCAATTATAGCATCGTCTTCCTGTCATTGGCAGATTTCTTGTAGCTGGGCTGACAATCCTTGCCGGTGTATGTGGATTCTGACCAGTAGGTCTCTGTGCAGGCATTGGTGCCCTTGTGCTGCTTCCTGGTTGGAATCGGGTGAATTGTTGAGGTGTCACCCTCGGCCTTTGCTGACCCTGACGTCCTCCTTGCTGTGCCAAACGACGCTTGCGATTGTCATCCAACTCTTTGCGCTTATCTTCAAGAATGAGCGCCTTGTTGACAAGCTCTTGGAAATCAGGAAAGGTGTGGGTGATTAACCCCACTTGAAGTCGAGTGAGTCCTTCATGAATCGAGACCGCTCGCCCCGTCCGTGGATACATCCTCTGGCGCATATCGTGCAAGTTGTGTGAACTTGTTCAGGTAGTCGACCCACGATCGACCTCCTTGCTTCAATGATCGAAACTCCTCTTTCTTGAGTTCCATCATCCCTTAAGTGCGTGATCTGGCGAAAGCTATGGTAAATTCATCCCAGGTGATTTCCTGAGGATGTTCATGGGAAGCACAGTAATTCTCCCACCACTCGGCAGCTGTGCCTTCTAACTGGTGAGAGGCATACAATACCCTCTCATTGCCAACACATTGAGAGATGTGCAGCTTTCTCTCAATGGTGCGCAACCAATCATCCGCCTCTATGGGGTTGACATTCCCAGAGAAGGTCGGGGGTCTGGTTCTCATGAAATCAGATAGCCTAGACTGATGTCCATGGTGCACAGCTTGGTTATTGTTGTTGGCTGTGGCCTGATTCTGCATTTGTTGCATCTGTTGCATCATAGTCTACATCAACTGGGTTTGGGCAGCCAAGAATGCACCCAGATTACCCATATCAACAGGTGGTGCTTGAGGGTTAGGTGCTTCATTGTTGTTGTCCCTCTGCTGAGAGTTGTTGCCTCCAACTCCACTGTTGCTCCTGGTGTTCACCATCTGAAGAACAAAGGATTTTAGGGGGAGGAGGAAATAGAATGAACATGTAACAAGATCTTATGCGGGGAGAAGATTTGTTTGACTCAACATAAACACACCATTTTATTTAATAATATAAGGATATGGCCGCTCACAAGTGCCTACGGGCATTGCGACTCATACCCAACACACAATATCCATAAAACATCCATAAATATTGTTCACCAAAATAACCATAACAACCCACAAGTTCAACCAACCGTACTAAGGCAAATTTAAATAAACTGTCTCAACAATTGACTCTCACAGGAGTCGACTCTGACAATAACAAAAGAAAGCTCTCTAGTCGTCGATCCACCCAGGCTGCGGCCCTCCAGGTGGGTAGTGCGGTGGATGCGGCGGCATCGGTGCAAACTGGTCCAGATGCCCCACTGCTGGTGGAACGTAAGATCCCACGGACTCTGCTGGCTCGTGGTGCTGCTTTCGGGTCTTTGGCGGCTCTGGCACTACTGGCCCGGTGCCTCTGGCCCAGTGCCTCTGCTCTGGCGCCTCTGCCTGAGCTCGGCCTCCTCGGTATCAGGGTCGTGTAGCTCGAGCTCCGGCTCCGACTCTGGCCCCTCTAGCAACTCCTCCAGCTCGTGCACCCTCCGGATGTAATGAGCCATTGCCTCCCTCACATCCTACAGCTGGGTCCTGACCTCGGCGACCTCGTCGCGAGACCTCTGTAGCTCCTGGACAGTCTCGTCGATGAGCTCCTCCTGGGCGTTGACATACCTCGCCAAGTGGGTGACCGTGGCATCATCCTCCTCCTCCGGGTCTCTGGCAAACCTGTCGTCACGGCGTGGGTGATGACGGAAGACTGTGCCCCGAATTTGCAAATCCGGACACTCTGTGTATCCCGCACTAGTCCAGGATCGCGCTAGTGCACACAGGCTAACAGGGTACCATATCACATCATACACAACGGAATATTAAATAAAGTACTTCAAACATTTATATAAACGAGTGTACGACCTTATGGTCATCCTTACAATAGTTGTGCCACGCAGGGCTTACAAATATCATGAAATCAAAAGTTCAACAGCGGAATTAAAATAATCTTCGTGGTGTTCCATCTCCTTCACAGTCGCTCCGACGAAGGCTTGCCCCTAGTTTCCTGGCTCCTCGACAAACTCCTCCTCGTGAATTTGGTGTAGTTTCTTCTTACGTAGGTTTGTCCAAGGGTGAGTACACACCGTACTCAACAAGTTATGCACAATCTGCAGATCTATTTACTACGTGCATGTCTTATCAAAGGATAGGCTTTATTGGCTATTTTGCTTTTGCATCAACATTTTGAACTATCAATTATTTAGATTAAAAGCATCAAACTTATAATCCATATATGTCACAAATTGTTTGTCCACAATATTTTGGACACCAGGTCCTAGACAACTTCATTTCACAATTTTGGCACACGACCAACCATCCCATTTTATTTTTAGAACACTACCCTTGATTTGTAATCCCGAGCATTGTCCAAGACAGTGGACTCGGCTATTCAACAGCTTTTGACACTCTGCAGAGGTTTGTACACTTTACCCACAAGATACAACAGACACCACAAAGGCGATTAACCGTAATAAAGCTTTTGAGACTTGTCTCCACCTAAGAACCTCTCCGTGTTGCCTTCACTATCACTTCCCTCACTCGAGCGAAGTATAGGACCGACGAACACCGTTGGGATCGGTACCAAGCCGTAGCACGAGCATCGCTCCCGTCTGATTACCCCGTGCTTGTCACCCGAGGTATCATAGGTAAGACATCGAATCCTACTAAACTAGGTCTTCCCATTCGGACATGTGGTTGTACGAGAGACTCAGTCAAAGGCTTGCAAGGTAAAGTCCTTAGCCCACCAAGGCAAGACATTCTTCTCTCAATTTTGGCACTGCCCTCACATCACTCAACCCATCCCATAGTTGCCACACAGGCCCACCTGGCATGAAGCCTCGGTCCACTTGCCCCAGTCTAAATCAATTCCATCCCGAGTTAATTACCGGTGCAACACATGCTCGTAATCATCTTTCATGTAGAACCACACGGTCTCTCTGGGTCAACATCATTACCAATGACATTCCACTTTTATCAAAAAGTATTCACCATTCTTTAGTCAAGATTACTTTTGTATTCCAAAAAGAGTTATTCACGTTAAAGCATGGCTAAGCAACTATTCACGGTCTAGCCTCCCGTGTTGGCACAATATCATCACAACCAACTAAATTTACCCAACTTAGGTTATCAAGGAATCATGGCATACAAATGATATCAAGGTGACGTAAATAATTTGGTTGGATAGCTAATTCACCCAAAATAATTAAAGTCATTTTTAGTTGAATTAGCATGCATAGTTTAAAACAAAATATATTTCAAAAATTAGGAGCAACATGGTCAAAGCATAACTTGCCTTCAAAAAGTTGTTGGTCTTGGTAGAAGTCAAATCATGTCTTTGAAATTCACCCCAAGAACCCTCCGGCAAATCAACGTCTATTTACAATCAACATAAACACAATAAATATATTTTTCAGAGGACAAATTCATCTCTAAAAATTCCATAAAATTCACCATTAAATAAATCTTGATTTTACAAATTTTTAGAAATTGGAATCACTCAAATCGGAGTTAAAACGCAAAAGTTATAAACATTTGAAGTTTCAAAATAAATCCAAAAATAATAATCCGAATTTCTCTAATTATTTTTATACGGAAAATTCCCGATTTATGACGTCAGCGCTACTGTAGATGACGCCAACTTCAATCTTGACGTCAGCATGACGTCATTGCTGACGTCATCATCGGTCTCGCCAAAGATCGACAAGTGGGCCCCACCGATAGCGTCTACCACGACGGCGTCGACGCGGACACGTGTCGATCACCCATGCGTGACACGCGGCGGTGAAATATCAACCGAGAGCTCAAATCAGTATCAACCGTCGGATTAAAAATGAACGGCCACGATCTAACATCGACTCGGCTCGGGTTACCGCGGTGGTGACACGTGGCGTAATATCATCCCTCAGATCAAAATCCAACGGCGAGAAATAAACCGAATAACATCTTAATTGACTCGGTCATGCCTCGTGATTCGTGCAAACAAGATCAGTGGTCACGATTGCACCGACACTTTTGAGCGTCACCCCGGTGCTGACACACGGCTCTATCTCTACCGATGGATCAAGATCTAACGGCTGACGCTAATCCAGGCGACGTCGACAGCGCCAATGCCCCTGTCGCCTCGTTTCCCGCGCACACGCGTCCGCTCGGTACTGGACCGGCACGCGGCGCAAATCCGAGCATCCATTTCAAAAACAACGGTTCGGATTAATCTAAATTTTACGCTAATTATTCCGGATCTTTTGGTTACAGTAAAAATGGCTATGTGGCACATTATCAACCGTACGATTCAGATCAAACGGCTCACGTTAGAAGATGAGGTTCACTATTGCTAAGACTACGTGGCTAACTCTGGGTTGTCCGATTCGAATCTAACGGCTAACATTAAACTTGGTTTTCAGCACACGCGGGCGATCCCAGCTACGGGCACGTGGCGCTATCCTAGCCATTGATATCTAGATCTACGGCTATGGGTTGAAGATGAAACTTCTTGCTCGAGGCCGGCGTGGATGAATTAGTAACGTCGATCGTGGATCCAACGGTATCGTTGCTTTCGCAAGTTTCGCGCGAAGTGCGGCGAAACGAGACGGCCGAGTCGAAGAAGAAGCAAAGCGGCGGCGTTCGATCAGACTCGGCGAGGAGAAGTAGCCCTTCGGATGCGTCTCGTCGTGGGCGTTACTCCGGAGGTCACAATAGCGGCGGAGAATCACCGGAGTGAGCACAAACGGCGACGGAGTGGTTCGGAACTTCGGCGAAGATGTGCGCGTTCTACGGTGGACTTTGGATTGCGTGAAAGGGCTTAATCAGGCGGACGGACGTGCTTTATACACTGAGCTAGAAGATGAAGTGGAAGAGGCACGCGCGGCGGTAAATGTGGCGGTTTTAGAGCTCAGCGGCGGCGGCGCGATGATTCATTCCCACGGCGAAGCGGCGTGGCCGCTATCCATCCGTCCACGCGAAATCTAACGGCAAGGGCAACGAACCGACGCGGTTGAACTTCCACCGTCGGATCGAAATCATACGGTGGATAAACGATTGCGTCGTTAGGGTTTTGGCGTAGGCACAGTAATGGGCTCGGCCCGTTACTGTTCATCTGAGTTTACAAATGATTTTCGAATAAAAACAATCCTGATTATTCATTTGAATTATTTAAAGCACTTAAAATATCAGAAAAATTCTAGAAAAATTCCAGAAAATATTTTAGGACATTTTGAACTCAAATAAAATATTTCCACTTTTATTTTATTAAAACTTTTCATTATTAAATTAATTTCCAGAGAAGAACTAATTTCAAAAATTTAAATAAAACCAAATAAATTCCAGAAATTCTCAAAAATTCAGAATAAATTATAAAATTTAAATCTAGCCAAATTTGAGGATGTTACAGTTTGACCCAAAGGTCCGTAGTCGAGCTCCCATATCTCTTCTATGAAAACATAATATGTATCCACCTTGCCTTTGTTGTCTTCGGCGTCTATACAGACACCGCTATTCTGATTGGTGCTTTTGTTATCCTGGGATCTGGTGTAGAATGTGTAACTATTTATCTCGTACCCCTTGAATGTCACGATTTCACTATATGGTCCCCGAGCCAAGCATTGCAATTGTTCATTGTCTGACCCTTTCAAAAGGATGTAGTTTTGGAACCAAGCACCGAAAGAATCTATGTGCTTCAGTGTTATCCAATCCTCAGACCTCCCCAGGAAATCGCGGCGTAGAATACTCTTGTGCTCAAGGACATACGGGCCACTACCAGTTGATTGTTTCAAAACCATGAAATGTGCTTGCTTAAATGTAAGAAGATCATTGCATGCAATTGCTTTCCTTCCTAGTGTCCCTTTTCCCGTAGCCTCCCTCATGGCGTGATATAGGGATGCCGATCGGGTTTAGATCATTAATATAATCCACACAAAACTCAATCACCTCCTCTCGTCCCATAACCCTCGGCAATGCATCCTTAGGACGAGAACGATTCACGGACATACTTCTTAGCACACTCATGTACCTCTCGAAAGGGAACATGTTGTGCGATACACGGTCCGAGAATACCTATTTCTTTGACAAGGTGAGCAGTGAGATGAACCATAATATCTAAGAATGCAGGAGGAAAGATCATCTCAAGACTAACCACACTTTGTACCACGTCATCCTGCAGCTTACTTAGTTTATACGGGTCGATGACCTTCTCGTGAAACAGCGTTGAAAAAAGAACACGGCTTTGTGATTGTCCCGTACCCACTCGGGCGGTATGCCTCTCCACGACCACCGGGAGCAAGCAGTGTCATTAACACAAGACAATCATGGGATTTCATGTATGCGATTTTATTCTCTTCGTGTTTATGAGTCTCTTTACATTCGAGGAGTATCTGGAAGGACCTTCACCTTTGTTCAGAACTCTATCATGCTTTTTTCTCTTCTTTGCTTAGAGTGTAGCTCGCAGGATGTAGGTAATATTGTCTCCTTTCCCTCTTTTTTTCGGATGTAGCTTGTTCCTCAGTTCCAAGAGTTTAAGGTCCTTCCGAGCTTGCAATGTATCTTTCGATTTTCCGTACATATCTATGTAGCCTAGTAGGTTCAAGTAGACATTCTTCGTGATATACATGAAGTCAAGTGAGTGACGAACCTCCATGACTTTCCAATAAGGCAAGTCCCGAAATATTGACTTTTTCTTCCACATGGGTGCATGACCATCCTCATTTTGCACATGTTTGCTTTCAGGACCCTTTCCAAATACTACTTTCAAATACTTTACCATAGCAAACACACGTGGCCCACTACGATGCTGAGGCCTTGCACGAAGGTGCTGTTGCCGTTAAATTTCTGCCTTTCTTCCGCAATGGGTGACTCGAAGAAGAAACCTCTGTGACCCATGTACACAACCTTCCGAGAGTTTTTCGGTACATGTAAATCTGTTTCATCTAAGCCATTGGATGCGAGGCTCTATATCCTTTGATAGTTAGGTGGACGAGTTTCAGAAGGAGCCAATCGTTGATTGTTACAAATAGCAATGCACATAGGGTGAAATACCCCCTTTTGTACTCATCCCATACCCTTGCACCATCCTCCCACAACATCACAAGATCTTTAACCAATGGTTTCAGGTAGACATCGATGTCATTTCCAGGTTGCTTGGGGCCTTGGATCAACAACGGCATCATGATGTACTTTCGCTTCATGCACAACCATGGAGGAATGTTATAGATACATAGTGTAATAGGCCAGGTGCTATGGCTGTTGCTCAATTCTCCGAAAGGATTCATCCCATCGGTACTCAATCCAAACCTTATGTTTCTCACCTTATTGCGAAGTCAAGATGCGTCCGTCGACTTTCCTTCCTTGTGAGCCATCTGCAGGTGTCTAAGCATCCGTCGTCCTTACGCTCTTCTTTGTGCCAACACATCATCTGGGCATGTGCTTTGTTAGCGAACATACGTTTCAATCGGGGGATCACAAGGAAATACCACAACATTTTAACTAGAGGTCTCTTCTTCTTACGCTCCCCATCTATTTCACCGGATCATTCGCTTCACCTTATCGTGATTCTTTGCTGCTTGGACAAACATCCAAATCGGCATACTCATTGCGTCTGAGGATACAATTATTAGGACATGTGTGTATCTTACAGACTTCCAATCCCAAAGGATGACGATTTGCTTGGCTTCATATATAGATTCGAGCAGAGTGTTATCTTCTGGAAGCAACTTCTTTACGAGTGATAACAACTCATCGAATCCCTTATCTAACACACCATTTGTGGCCTTCCATTGCATGAGTTCCGGTGTGGTACGCAGCTTTTTGTGGTCCTGCCCACAGTTTGGGTACAAAGGAGTTCTATGGTCCTCTAACATCTTGTTGGAACTTCTCGAATGTCTTTCATCTATGCGATCTCCCTCCGCCACGCCTTGACATCTGGTCTAGCTCATCATCACCAAAGTCACCAAGTGTTTCTTCCACGGAACAAGATATGTGCCGTCCGTTATCTTGTTGAATACATCTTCTGTTCCTCGCCTTCTTCATCGTCTTCTGGCTAATCGCCTCTACTTCGCCATGGTTGGTCCAACAGGTATAGTTTGGCATGAAACCTCTCATGATCAAGTGGTTCATAACTTGCCATCGCTGGGAGTGCTCCTTCTCGTTCTTGCAATCTACACATGGACAACATATGAAGCTACTTGGAGGCAAGAATGCAACGGCAGATCGAGAAAAGCTGCGTCGCCATCAATGAACTCTCTCGGCGACGGTCGCATTGTACATCCATTGCCGATTCATCTACACCAAGTTATAATTTCATTAAAAATTATAACAAATTTAGATTACAAAATTATAACCTAACTTATAGTTACATTTAAAAATCTAAAGCTCACAACCACTTAAATCCAACAAAAAACTCCACCTACACCGTCATCCAATTAAAGACCTACCTTTCTAATTATTTTTATCCCTTCCTACCTTTGTAATTATTTTTATCCTTCTACATGTTTTTCTATTTTATTTCATACACCAATAATTACTTCCTTGCAATATTGTACCTAGATCTCCCCCAACTTATTGTGATATTTAAGATTCTAAAGCTAACAACCACCTAGATCTAAAGCTTCCAATCACCTTTACCTTGTAATGTCATATTTTGAACTAGATCTCCACTCTACATCTTCATACCACAACAAAAACAAGCATAGAAAACAAATTTTTGATGATGGTGATCTTGCTTAAAAAGTTTAAGATTTCTCCACATCCATTGAAAAAATTGTCTCAAACCGCTTCTGACCGTCTCAAACCGCTTCGCAAGATCCAGAAGCGGTTCGTGTCTCAAACCGCTTCTGGAAGCCCTCTCCGGACCGTTGCCTACGAATCGCTTCTGGTGCGAACATTACAACGGGTTCGCACCAAACCACTTCTAATAGGCCGGTTGTGATGCCCAGTTCTGTAGTAGTGGGAACCCCAAAGAATTATCTTAGAAAACCAAAAATAGTAATTTGTTGTTAACATTGGCTTTTTTTTGTATTTTCAGTTTTTGTTTAGCGGCTAGATGTGTTGTTTGGGACTACAGTCAACTGAGGTGGTCATTGTGTGCCTATGGATCGGTAATGTTCATTCAGATTGTACTTCTACAGTCCAGCAAGAAAAAATTAATATAGATTTTGTTTGTTTAATCTTAAGTTTTTTTCTTATAGTTTAAAACTAGATTTTTGCCGTAAGCAGCTTAAAAACAGTCTGCTTATATATGTGATAGAGGTGGATAATTTTAACATAATTTCAGTGGCATTATTCTAAAATTAACTATCAATAAGCAAAAAAAAAAACACCTCTCCACACTTCTGACTTTTAATTATATGAACGCTAATGGCTTTTAAAAAAAACTACTTTTAGTCTTCTTAGTTTAGGTCCTAGCTTTTCGGTTTTTAAGTTTGAGAAAAGTCCAAACAAAAGAGTCATATTCCGTCCTTTCATAATATTTGGCACTCTTATACTAATTTTATATTAATATATTTGTCAAATATTATGAAATTATAATGTTGTAAAAATATTCGTTACAACAAATCTAACAATATTATTTTAATACAATCAAACTAAATATTTAGAAAAATACTGGTTATCAATATAGCAGGACTGTGAAGGTATAGCTTGCAGGTCTTCCTTCTACTCGTACCTTCTACCGGCAATCTGAGGAAAAAATGACGTAATATAACAATAGAATAATATGTACAAGAGGAGTTCGAAAGTTTACCTTGCGGGTCTCACTTCGACCTCCGTTTGAGAAAAAAATGATGATGCACAATAAGATCGTTTATACAAAAGCACTGTAAAGGTATAGCTTACCGGTCTCCCTTCTACTTCCGTGTGAGATAAAAGCATTAAACGGTGCAGGTGAGCTGCTATGGCAACAAAGATTTTGTAGTAGTCAGGCTATCTTCAATAACATGCCCTAAATCTCATTCCCTAAATCCTTATATACAGAATTTCTTAAAAAGATTCCTTCCCTATATCTCTTTCCTCTTCAACAGCATTCCCCAAATCTCATTCTCTATTTTCTCACTCCTATATTATAATGATATTTCATAACCGCCATATGAGCCACGTTTATTTTTTAGCGGAAAAAATTTGACCGGCTATTTTTAATTACAGGAATTTAAAATTTGAAATTTATTCTAACGGTCAACGTAACGGCTATATTGTAACGGCTATATTTTTAGGCTATATATACATAGCCATTTGCACTTCCAAATCTTGTCCATTTCTGAATGTTCACTCTCTAGTATATCTCAATGAGTCGTCAAAACTTAGTTCAGCATTTCCTCTCAAAAGACTCATCGTCGGATGACGACGATGAATCTATTCTTACAGTAGCATATCTAGCACAGCAGCAAGATGAGTGCGTGAGTGCTCAACACCATAGGGGTTCTATTGTTGGCCATCAATACGTACATCACAATAGAGAGGAAGGGCATGCCAGGCTATACCGAGACTATTTTGCTGATCCTCCGGTCTACGGCCCAGCCTTCTTTCACCGGAGGTTTATGATGAGAAATATTTCATTTCTTTGTATTTTTGATTGATCATCTTGTCTATGGCTCATTCTTCTTTTCGGCGCAGGTTTAGAATGAGTCGTTCTCTATTTCTTCGCATATTGCATGCTATAGAAGTCCATGATGATTATTTTGTTCAAAAAAGATTTTGTTCAAAAAAGGAATTGTGCTGGAACTATCGGGTTATCTTCTTTACAGAAGGTAACTGCAGCATTCCGGATGATAGCTTATGGAGTACCGACAGATGTTATTCATGATTGTCTACGGATTGCAGAAAGAACTGCCATAGGGAGTCTTAAAAGGTTTGTGCGAGCTATTATTGTCCTCTTTGGAGATGAGTATTTGAGATCTCCAAATGAGAATGATACTGCTAGATAACTTGCAATCGGTGAGGAAAGAGATTTTTCTAGAATGCTAGGAAGCATAGATTGCATGCATTGGAGGTGGAAAATTTGTCCTACAACATGGCAAGGCTTGTATACTGGGCATGTACACAAACCAACAATAATTCTAGAAGCTGTTGCATCACAAGATCTATGGATTTGGCATGCCTTTTTTGGTTTACCAGGATCTCACAATGATATTAATGTTCTTCACCGTTCCCCTCTCTTTGCAAAGCTAGCAGAAGGACAAGCGCCGGAATTGAATTATACTATCGATACCCTCATCTTCACGATACTGCCTATCATCACGTTTACCCTTGTCATAGCTCTGGTAGTCATAGGGAAGACACAACTCAGGGTCTACATCCTCTGTAAGCTCTACTTCATCTCTTTGCATCAGTTCATGTGACTGTGGCAACTTGCTCTAAGGTCATGAGCTATAGCCGATGTCAATCACAAAGCTATTGAGTTCATTGGCACATTAACATGTGTTAGGGCTAAAATTGTGTTTTGCAATTTTGTTAAGGTCGGATCGATGCACTCTATTTGTTTTACTATCCATGCCAAGCCTCTACTCGGTTTCTCCGATTATTGTCCATCTACATGTACAACTATAGATTAAAACTATTGGATTGAAACATTTGTTCCTATTAAGACAAAAAGCACTTACAATTGAAGCGTAAAGGTGTTCTCTCCAACTTGAGCATGGAATCTCACAAATCGAAGCAACAACAGGAGTTCAAGAGAGGCAACTTGAGATGGATTGGCTTCTGCAAGACAAAAGGCAATGAAGGATCTAACCATGGAAACCTCACTTCTAGGTATGAACAAAGCGAGATTCAACTTCAGAGACTCGCATGAGTAAAACATTCACCTATCTTAATCTTGGCATCCTCACTTGGATGAAATCTCAAAACATTCACCTTGAATCGCAACCCTCCCCAAAGAAAAAAGAGGTGATCTATTCTAGAAAAGCGTTGAGAGGTATTCAGGCATTCCATAAAAAAGGCTTAGAGTGTAGCTCGCAGGATGTAGGTAATATTGTCCTTTCCCTCTCTTTTCCGGATGTAAGTCGTTCCTCAGTTCCAAGAGTTTAAGGTCCTTTCGAGCTTGCAGTGTATCTTTCGATTTTCCGTACATATCTATGTAGCCTAGCAGGTTCAAGCAGATATTCTTCGTGAAGTGCATGAAGTCAAGTGAGTGACGAACCTCCATGACTTCCCAATAAGGCAAGTCCCAAAATATTGACTTCTTCTTCCACATGGGTGCCTGACCATCCTCATTGTGCACATGTTTGTTTCCAAGACCCTTTCCAAATACTACTTTCAAATCCTTTATCATAGCAAACACCGTGGCCCACTACGATCTTTGAGGCCTTGCACGAAGGTCAGTTGCCGTTAAATTTCTGCCTTTCTTCATAGCGGGTGACTCGAAGAAGAAACCTCACGGTGACCCATGTACACAACCTTCCGAGAGTTTTTGGTACATGCCATCCGTTTCATCTAAGCCTTGGATGCAGGGCTCTATATCCTTTGATAGTTAGGCGAGCAGTTCTGAAAGCGAACCGGTCCACTACTACAAAAGGGTTATATTAGACACATCATCATAAGCGGTTTTAAGAAAACCGCTGTGATGTTTTCGAGCACATCAAAGGCGGTTTGTAGATCAAACCGTCTCACGATACCTAATTATCACAGAGCGGTTTCAAATCTGAGACCGGCTCGTGATGTTGTTTCGAGCATATCACAGAGCGGTTTGTATATTAAACCGTCTGTGATTCGTGAAATATGAAGACGGGTTTAGCTACAAACCGGCTGGGATGTTAGGAACAACTTCATAGACGGTTGGTGGATAAATCAGTCTGTGATATTTCGTCATCACAGACGTGTTTACCTCTGAACCGTTTGTGATCATACATTGAAATCCAAAGCAACAAGGCGCCATACAAAAAAATCTTGGATTATATAGATTGCATTATAATTGACAATTCTGCATTATAGATTGCATTATATACATAAGATCATTACAAAAGCGTTATAGATTGCATTATATATAAGAAGCATTACAAATGATCGACTAGTACTATATATACTTTAACTAAAACAGATCACTGCTATATAGCTAGCTAGCTTAGCTTGCTACGCCTCGTCTTCGTCGGAGGAGAAAGCCGGAGTGGGGTCGGAGTCCGCGGAGTCCTCACTGCGGCCGTCCGGGTCCTCGCTCGAGCCCGCTCGATCTGGGTCATCCTCCAGCTCCCACCCATCGCGATAGCCCTCCGACGAGTCGTAGCTTACATCGGAGGAGGAGGAGGAGGAGGCCAGGCGCTGGCGCTCGGGCGCTGGGGAGGAGGAGGCCGGGTGGCGCCGCGCTGCCGCGGGTGAGGCGGAGGCGCCCGGGAGGGGGCGGTAGAGGCGGAGGCGGCCGAAGCGAAGCGGGCGCAGCCGTGGAGATAACACGGCGTGGCGCATGCAGCCCATTCGCGCATGGTCATGCTTGGCGGGTATGGTTGGAGGTGGAGGTGGTGGTGGTGTCGATGGGGTGGAAGCGGTGAGGAGTTCTTTGGTGTGTTGCTCATGGCTCTAGGGTAGTCTTGCTCTCGTTCTTTGGTATGGAGGCGAGCGCCGGTGAGGTTCTTAAAAAGCGAGCGCACTAGCATTGGGAAGACAAGGGATATATTGCGCATTAATGGGGATGACGCATTGACCGCTACATTGCATTGGGCGAGACAGCGACGATCAAATACCGGTCGGGAAGGCGAAGGGTTATCATTGCGGACGGTTTTAGTCAAAAACCGTCAGGATCGATGTGACATCATGACGGTTTTTGACTAAAACCGCTCGAGAATTTATCACTGACGGTGCCATCTATAGACCGCCTTTGTGATCTATGGTGATATCATGACGGTTTTACCCAAAACCGCCTCGAGATCGTCATCGCGAACATCGAGCGGTTTTATTATAAACCGTGCGAGATAACGTCTATAAAGAAACTCCCCTTGACCGTCGTCTCTGTTTCTTTAACATTTCTCGGACCGTCTCTGAGAACTGCGCATGCGATTGAGGCGTTCCTTGTAAAAAGACCCAATATTTGGTGATTTTATTGCAGATCCTTGTGCTCTTGGTCATCAAGGTTAGTAATTGCTTCTAATCTGAATTCCAATAGTTAAATGATGAATTGCATTGGGGGAAATGAAGGCTGTGTTCTAGGGGCTGTTTGGGCAAATTAGAGCTAGCTTCAAGAATAGATGGTTTTGGTGTGGATACCCATTTATGTCTCATATGTGTAACGATGGCAAAGGTGGGTAATTATTTAGAAACTTGAGGTGGACACCCCTAGATCTAGCTTGTTGTATCCATTTATGCGTTATGACCTAAATTAGTCATTTAACTATTGTTACATATGTTGCGTAGATGGACGAAATTTGGATGTATCTTTGAGAACCATCGAGCCTTGAGTACATTAATGGTGTCTCCGCTTTTAGAAGAGCTGCAGAGGTAGATATGTCGAACAAGGGGTGGAATTTATGCCTTGTCCATGCGTTATTGCGAGAATCTTGGATGTTTGAAACCAGCCTGATTGAAGCACACTTGATTCTCTGAGATTTCAAAAGGGATATACTTGTTGGACGATCACGGTGAAAAGCAGATTATCACGAGAGAGCAAGTAATCTTGGCATGGTGGACGAAGTCGATGATACTCGAGATGATATCGATTGTACTTTCGATGACAATCTGGATCGGATGCTACGGGATGCGAAGGAAGCGTGATGGCGGGACTATGTAAAATTCGGAGCTTGATGGGCGACTCGGAGAAACCTTTGTTCCCGGGTTGCAAGTCTAGATACACAAGATTGTCGTCCGTCTTTGGAATTGCTGAAATTAAAGGCAAGCAACGGGTGGTCAGACAAGAGTTTCACGGCATTGTTGGAGTGCATTAGCGGATATGCTTCCGGGAGAAGCGAGTTGCCAACAACGACCTACAAAGCCAAAAAGGTTCTTTGTCCTTGGGAATGGAAGTAGAAAGAATACATGCTGTCAGAATGATTGTATCTGTCACATAAGCGAGACGCATAAACTTGCATGTATGTCCGTGTGCAACGCATCCGGTACAAGCGTAAAGATAGATCGGGTGATGAGGTGAAGAAAGGACCTCCGGCTAAGGTGGCGTGGTATCGCCTATAATTCCCCGTTTGAAGCGGTTGTTTGCAAACCCAAAAGAGGCCAAATTAGCCGATGGCTTTTCGGATGGCGTAAAACGATGGAATGACTAGGCACCTGTGATTCAACTCGGTGGAGAAACATTGATAGGAGGTTTGAAGAATTCGCAGCGGATCAGGAATATAAGGTTCGGATTAGTCTGAGATGGAATGAATCCTTTCGGTAACATGAGCGGTACCGTCATAGCACTTGGCTGTAAATCTCTGTGTGTACAACCTTCCTCCTTGGTTGTGTATGAAGCGAAAGTACATATTGATGTCTCTACTCGCCGAAGGCCCTAAGCAACACAGGAGCGATATTGATGTGTATCTAGCACCATTGGTGGAAGATCTGAACACATTGTGGGCTCTGGGGTGCGGTATGGGATGCTCACAAGCGAGAGTGCTTCACTTATACGCCTATTGTTACGCACCATAAATGATTATCACGCCCTTGCTAACTTTGCCGAGGCGAGTACAAAAGAGCAAAGCATGTACACCTTTGCTTGGATGACACCGAGAGTGTCTGGCTGAATCACTCACGCAAAACAGTGTACATGCGTCACCGTAGGTTCCTTCGAGAAATCACCCATACCGCAAGATGAAGAAACAATTGACAACTGACAACCGAAGGCGTTTTAGCGCCAAAGGCTTTAAGCGGTCGGACATTCATGATATGGTTAAGAAGTTGGATGTTGTGCTAGGGAAGGGACATAAATCGAGGACCCGTGAGAAAAGCATGTGGAAGAAGAGATCAATATTTTGGGACCTACCTTATTGGGAGCACCTAGAAGTTGACCTTTGCATTGGCGTAATGCGTAGAGAAGAATGTTTGCGATAAGCAGATTGGTCTCTTCTTGAACATTAAGGGTAAAACAAAGGGCGGTATCAATGCGGCTTGACTTTGTTGATATGGGCATCGGACACTGAGTTAGCACCGAAAGAGGCGAAAAAGGCGAACATCTGCGAGCTTCTTTGTTGGGGAGCGTGGTATGCTACGCTAGCACAAATTAAAATTTCTACCGCATAACCAGAAAAGCTACTCGCAAGAAAGGGATCATAGATTGGATTACCACTAGACGCGCAGTTGCGGAATCCTTCGCGTGTTGGTGTAGTGGATCGTCCTCACTGTGGATCGTCCTCGCCGCGGATCGTCCTCACGCGGATCGTCCACGCCGCGGATCGTCCTCGCTGCGGTTCGTCCTCACCACGCCGCAGTAGCAGCAGCGTCACCACAGCAGTCCACACGTCCCGGGATGGAACGCCGTGCGTCGGTGTGCAAGCACCGTGTCGCTCGGCAAGGGCAATGAGAGGTGGAGGCTAGGGTTCTAGACATGAACAACAACATGCACGCCCACCCTTCCCCTCTCCTTATATAGCCACGCCGCGAAACCCTAAGCCGGGACCCATCAGCGCGTTAAGCCCACGAGGTCCATTAATTACGGATCAATCGAATTAATGCGTCGGCCGTTAAGTGTGTGACCACAGCAGGTTCATGTACATTTGGACATAGATTGAAAAAAACCCTTTTTCCAATCCAATAGTTGGTAGCGGTTCCTTGCGAGCATGCCAACTCCCAAATGCATATGATCAAATCAGATGGAACCTTTCAAAAGTACTCATGTAATAATCCTTTGCCAAACTATATGAAGATCGAACTCAAAGGCGAAGTATGTCATCCTTTGATAGTTCAATCTATCTCTCGTATCCGTGATATATTAATAAGTTGTGATTGACTTCTCAATCACGGCATGGCCATGCACTTCCTTAATCATATCACACGAGTGGCCTAGACATATATCTCAGATTACATGGAGTGGCAAATTCCATCTTATTGCTCACTTCCTCTGCATGTTTCATAGTAAACATGAAAGCTACCTTTATAACTATCCGGTTAGGAAATAGTGTTTGGTGGCCCCAAGGTAAACTATTACACATGTAGGGAATGTGACAATCTCGGGTCTAAGGATCATACATCCACTATGTATGAGATGCAATCGATGACAAATAAGAATGTAACATTCTCGCGATGTCCCATTGCGGGTCTATCTAACCCATGTTCTTCATCATGAGTTCACAATGTATTGATGATATCTCCATATCCTATGATCTATGAAACATAATCATCAATCAATACATGTCTTGATCTATTCATCGTTGTCCTATCACGATGATATCCGATCGAGACTTCTGTAATTATATCAATAAGTAGAGAGTTTCATAAACAAGTCACATACTTGCTGATCAATATAATGATATACATTCATTGGACCAATAATCATATTATTATTCATAAGCATAGTCATGTTACAATCATCTATATAGTGCCTCAAGGGCATAACACCAACACACGCTAGTTACACTCTGTCCAAGGTGAGAGAAAGGCTGTGCCAATGCTTGCATGGTGTGAAAGTTCCATCCGATTACTCGTCCAACTTTGGAGAGACTTGTTTCGATGAGCGATTTGAGTTTAACTGGCATGAAGTCCCATGATTGCCATGTGCTTATGACACAGATGCTCCTTGTGGCAATTAGAAGTATTTTACCGACCAAGGTTCAGGAGACAATCACAAGGCTGTGTTATTTCTTTAACACAATTGCTCAGAAGGTCATCGATCCCGAAGGACTTGATGCTCTGCAGGCGAGGTGGTGATGACTCTATGTAATCTTGAGATGTATTTCCCCGTCGTTTTTGATATCATGGTCCATCTCATTGTTCACCTTGTGAGGAGATAAAGATGTGCGAACTGTGTTCCTCCGTAGCATGTACTGTTCGAGAGGTACATGGGAATTCAAGTCGTCGTCGGAGTTGATCTCGGCCGGAGGGTAGCATTATTGAAAGTTATGCAACGAAGAGGTCGTCGAATTCTGCGTGGATTACATGGCTCAGTCGAACCGATAGGTGTGCCTCGATCCGCCATGAGGAAGGCTCCGGGCATCGGGACCATCGGAAGAAAGCAATCACGCTGATGCGGTTGCGTGCAAAAGCCCATTTCACGCAGTTGTGCAACACATGTCTTGTGGCCTTATATCGGCGAGCACAAGAATTGGCCGGCAAGAGAATCTGACGCAGCGGCCGAATCTTTGGATCATCAAGCGGCATAACCTTCACTTCAGCAGATGGTTGAAGGAGCGGCGACCATTTCGGGTGAGACGGCGACACGGTTGGCGAAAGGGCGGCTTTTACGGTTGTAACATGGAAAGGATATGACTTAAATGGGTACACATTTTACACGAGAGATCGGGACATGAAGAGCACAAACCCGAGCAGCGGAGTTCGCATCGATGCATAATACCATTTGGATCGATGAGGAGCTCGTATTATGGGTTCATTGAGGAAATTTGGGAGCTCGACTATGTGTTATTCAAGATCCCTTATTTCGGTGCCGTTGGGTTAACCTCTGAGACGTCAAGGTTGACAAGTATGGCGTCTGGCTGTGGACCTCGAGCGTCTCGGATACAAAGAGGAACCATTCGTTCTCGCCAACCAAGTTGTTCAAGTCTTCTATGTAACCGACCCGTCCAACAAGCAGCGACATGTCGTTCTTCAAGGAAAAAGGAGAATTGTCGGAGTCGAGAATGTGGTGGATGAGGAAGAATACAATCAGTTCGATGAGTTGCCTCCTATTGGTACGGGCGTAACAATCCGGGAAGACCAACTTTGAGGAAGCTAGCTACATGCGTGTTGATCATCACGAAGGGCTAATTTTTATTAAAATTAAGCGGTGTATCTGAGACATGTATTAATTAGTGGGATGTATTGATTAAAATTGAGCAACTCTATATATATGGCCATGTATGAATTACTGAGATGTATTCATGAGTAAAAATAATCAGGTTTACTCATTGAAAACTCGGGTTTGATATTAATCGCTCTCTGCTTTAAAGCGTGAAAACTCGGTTCGGATGCACTAACGAAAATCGACAATCACACATAGGAAAGATAGAGAAAGATCGAGGTGGGAAGCGATTTCCCAGACGGTTTAATCTTGAACCGTCTAGGAAAACCGATTTTTCGAGCGGTTGATCTGCAACCGTGCAGGAATGGTCTTCAGCGCCACTCAATAAATCCCGCGCCTACCATTTCACCAAGTCCCGCGCACACTTAGTATATTGCAACCCTAGCTCCCTCGGCGGCGCCCTCCCGTCGGCCCCTCCCTCGTCGGCGCCCTCCCTCGTCGGCCCCCTCCCCGTCGTCGGCGCCCTCCCTCGTCGGCGCCCTCCCTCGTCGGCGCCCTCCTCTTGGCCCCCTCCCTCGTCGGCGCCCTCCTCTTGACCCCCTCCCCTCGTCGTGGCCTCCCCTCGATCGGTGAGTACTTTCAATTCGGTTCTCCACTTGATTCTTCTTTGGTGAGATCTTGGTGTTGCTCTGTGAAGAAATTAGGGTTACTACATGAATCGACTATTAATGAAGTGACTTAAGCCTTGAACTGCCAGACATGTATGAAATTATTAATTTAGCTAGTGGTCTGTATTTATATTATGCTGCTCGATGATGATTTAGTTGAATGAGGCAATACTAATCTGGTTAGTTAGTGATTATCCTCTGTGATTCAGAACTGTTTACATTATTGTATCTAAAACTTCAACTTGGCTTTTGTTGTTCTTTGTATAAGTGATATACTATCCTAATTTGTTTTATGTCTGATTATGTGACTTGATTTGATTTGGAATCACCGGTCTATTCAGGCTGGATTGTCCTTTGGTTTGTCATCTCTGTCTTGGAGAAGCTGTTTGCTATCCTCTTGTTCATGAGTTTTACATAATCCATAGTTGAGTTCTAGTGAATCAAACTTCTAAAAGCGGTGCTGAATTCAGTAGAACCACTAATTTCAGATTGGTAAAACCTATGATATATTGCTGAATTTTGGTGTTGGAGGGCTTCTTTGAAGCAACCCATCAAGACTTTAAATCTGAGAGCAACACTTGTAAACCAAACTGAGTAGTACCTTGTTTTGGTTAACTCCTTTATTATCCATCTTTGGATGTCCTGTTTATATGTGTTCGATCATATCATGAATCTATATGCTTATAAGCTTATACCTGTTGAATTCATGATCATTTCATATGTTTTGGACATTGAGAATAAGTTGTGCTTACTAATATCTGGATTAAGTCTATGTTTCATTATGAACACATACTGCACTATTTTCAACAATCCATGGTTTTACCAAACTCCTTTGAAACCATGTCAAGGCTTAAGTTATTGAATTGATTAGTCTACCCCATTTGTGAGTGTGGTGAAGATCCTTATCGTCATCCAAACCCTAAAATCAGAGAGCACAACAAAATTTATTCCTCTCGTTGAGGTAAAATATATGCATAATTCATGTTGGTTATATATGGGCAAATATGTGGTGCAAACCACCCTTCCGGTGAAAACTCCGTGAAAACCAGCCTTAAAAGTTCATCTTCAAAAATTCTCAAAAATTACCATATATGCAGGTGAGCTTCTACAATCCGCATTTGAAGATTCATCTTCAAATGCGAGTTTTCACCTAAGGGTGGTTTGCACCACATATTTGCCCACATATATATATATATATATGGGTATAAATATGCACTTAGAAGTAATAATGAATAAAATCTTGCTCTTATACTCGCATCTTTTCCAACAAGATGGCGTCCAACGTACCACCGACGGGATCTGATGATGCGCCCAACGTACCACCGATGGGATCCGATGATGCGCCCAACGTAGAAAGAAACAGGCGCAGTGCAAGAGGGCTTAGTAAAAGGCCTCAAAGCCGATACACCATCACGGCGGTCGATCCGCGTGATGGGGCCCCTACCGCTCCTCCGAAGGCTGTTGCAGCTTTCCGGACCATGTGTGGGATCGTTGGGCGTGAACGGGTCCCCATCACCTATCCATCATGGAAAACGGCCGCAGATGAGGCGCAGATAACACGGTAGCGAAATATTCGCGTCATTCGGGTTCCCTCGTCGGCGGATGAGCTTCCTCCGCGTGCTCGCGGAATCCTTGTCTCGCTGTTGTTCCCCATCGCTGGGCGCCATGGACGCGGCGGCGCCGTCGGCGGCTGCGGTGGTGGGGGAGCGCGTGGCGGTGAAGCTCAAGGGCTACCGAATCGCCAAGGAGGAGATCGACAAGGCCGTCTTGGCGCCGAGGTGGGGGCTGCCCGACGACGCGAGAGGCGCACTACCGCCGCGCCCTCCGCGTCATGCTCGAGGCCAAGGCAGCGGCGTCCCGACGCCGTGTCATCTAGGTGCGCCCGACTCCCTTTCTATTCCCGGTGCAGTTAGGGTTTGCGACTGCTGACTGATTAGCTTGGTGGCTGTTGTTTGCTTGCAGCGAGAGGGGGCAGGTGAGGGTGTACCAAGAGAAGATCACCAAGTGGCAGGCGCAGGTCGAGGAGCGGCTCAGGGTGTTCGGCCAGAGGAGTGGTGAGTCTCTCCATTCCGTTTTCTCGTCAATTTTCCTGCCTTGTGATCAAAGCTCGTGAAATGCGGTCAGCCATTTCCACTTTCTGCGTCTAGAAACATTAGGAGAAGGCAAAAATACTTACCGATACCCGTGGTTCCTTGTGTTGTCTATGTGAGTTTAGGGATTAGTGCCCGTACAAAGAACTTTCGTAGCTTGTTTTCTGTTAATAGTTTAAGATTTTCTTTCGATTTGTCTGTTGCTCTGGTTGGTCCTAGGTACATGATTCAAGGAAGTTTTGAGTTGTTTTTCTTTTGTTTTGGGTCATGTGCACAAAGTTTTGCCTGCTTCAATTGTAGACTGTAAGTTCACTGGGACCTAACATTTGTTGTCTTGTTTTGTAGGAGCGGCTGCACCAGTGCCGAAGAAGGTATAAGTTTCTAGAAGTGAAGTTGTACATGTGGTAATGCCGTCATGTTTTGCATGATAACTTTAACTATTTACTTGGTTTTGAATCGTAGTCGCTTGATGTTGGTTGTTTGCAACTAACATAAATCTGCATTCTGAACTGTCAACCTAGGTTTCTCTGTGAAATCAAGTAGGCATGTATTGTAGGTCGAACGGTTATGGCCTGTTGTTTTCTTCCTTCCTGGTCGACAATATTTTACTGATATGTTGATTTGGTATGCTGCATGCTGGTTTATCCATCCAAATATGTTCACAATGGATATTCATTTCTTATGAGTATTTACGATTTTCAATAATCAAACATTAGAGATGAATGATAAAACATCACAATATAATTAGAAGTGTTATTTTCTAATTGTTTGGGTTCGATAGTTTGTTTCTTTAACAACATGTGTTGAGTAAAATAAGCTATTTTAAGAAAAATAAAGCTAGCTAGGTTATATAGTTATATGTTGAGGTTCTTAACTGCGTCTTTTCTTAATGAGTGGTTTGCAGCAAGCGCATTTGTCAAAAGGTCTTTCTCCATTAGGTGTGCATTATTTCCACAGGTTGTTGTATCAATAGGACTGACAGACCGGCATTAACTAGCTTCAATAAGTCTACTTTGCAGCCTAGCCCTACCTTTAACAGAGGTGGTCAAGCATCTGCTCGTCAGAAGAGTAGCAGTGGAGGTTCCAAAGCAATACAAAGAGCTGGTGGAAAATATGATGGCGAGCTTGTGGAAATGATAAATACGACCATTGTAGATAGAAGTCCTGCTGTTAAATGGGATGATGTTGGTAATGCAACCATTAATTTACTTTCTATACTCAGGCCCAAGCCCAGTATTCATTACAGCATCCTTGATCTCTGGTTTGGTTTGTAGCTGGTCTTGACAAGGCAAAGCAAGCACTCATGGAAATGGTTATCTTACCTACGAAGCGAAGGGATTTATTCACTGGTCTTCGGAGACCTGCTAGGGGTAAACTTCTTCATGCTGAGAGTTTCGCTTCTTTAAATATTTTCTAATGTAATAGTCATGTAAAATTCATAACCATCTTTAGGGCTGCTTCTCTTTGGTCCTCCGGGAAATGGAAAAACAATGCTTGCCAAAGCTGTAGCATCAGAATCTGAAGCGACATTTTTTAATGTTTCGGCTTCTTCATTGACATCGAAGTGGGTATGTGGCTATCCCTCCATTTGTTACACTGTCTGATCTTATATATTTTCCCTAGTCTGAAAAAGCCTTATTTTTCATTAGCAAAACAGGTAGGGGAGGCTGAAAAGCTTGTTCGGACACTTTTCATGGTTGCCGTTGATAGACAACCATCTGTTATTTTTATGGATGAGGTCCTGGTTACAAACCCTTCCTATAGTAACCACTTGCAGTTAGCTTCTAAAGTCAAGATTTGCTGAAATTATGTAATACAATTCTATTTAATGTTTTCTTGACTCCATTTTTCTAGAAATTCTTTCTTATTAATGGAGCCCATCAACATTATTAGGAACCATGTAATTATTAACCATGGAAAATTTGGTTATTTTCCGTATTTACCTTGCCTTTTGAAACTTTGATCCATTTGAACCATGCAATTATTAGAGATGGAAATACATGTTCTGCATCACCACTTATTTTCCTAAACTTAGCCTAAAATAGACTAATGCATTAAACATTGTATTCTGCTCTTAGGCTTATGCACAAAGTTGTTTACAGTACTTCTTATGGTGATCCTTTTTTTATTATTTTGAACTTGTTTTGTATGTTGTGAACTTTTGGGATGCTTGCCTGCTCTGGGCATTGATTTGATATGGCAAGAAATATTTGGTTTGTGTCTTGTGATTATGCAATCTTTTGTCCAAATACTATACCAAAAATAAATAAATGTTCGATTCAAAGGCATTCCTTTGATCCTTTCAATCAAATCTTTCTAGAAGTTGAGATGAGCATGTAGATGTATTCTGCATTCCTGCTAGCTCAGTCGGTACAGGATCTTGAAATGTATTTTCTTTAGCTGATTCTTTTCATGGATTCTCTCTTATTTTAATTGTAAGAGCAGAATTGGGGCTTTTTATTGTTTGTGCTGACTGCCACTACTACAAAATAGGTCATCACTTGCCGGTTCGTCACGCCATTCTTGCGGTTATGGGCGCGGCGATCATTGGTCAGCGATGATACTTGGGGTTATCCTTTGCCGGTGAGGAACGGCGATGATAATAGATATCACCGCGGTTCATTATACAACCGGCGATGATATTAGACTATCTCTGCCGGTTTACACTAGCATCCGGCGGTGATACTCAACTATCTCTGCCGGTTCAACCTAGAATCCGGCGGTGATATATGTATATCTCTGCCGGCTTATCGACGAACCGGCGATGATCGTGTATATCACTTTGCCGGTTCCTAAACAAACGAACGGCGGTGAAAACGAATTCGAAAAAATTTGTAGATGTACTTCATAGATTACTCTACCTATGTATAAAATTGCGAGGTTCAAATTCAATACATATGAGGACTTACAAAACTCTTTTTGTAAGTCCTCATATGTATTAATTTTTGTAATTTTATACATAAATAATCTATAAGTACATCTAAATTCAATTCGTGACTTTTATTAGTTGGTGTGCACGATGTGTACACGGGAAGGCTGTGTGCACATGATATGTTGCCTTCAAATATATAGTATATGAAGCGTCGTTAGATCATAATTAAAATATATTAAAGCATCACAATATTTAGTTTTTTACAATTAATAGTCTATTCACAAATGTAGTGTGAGTACATCTCGTTCACTTTACATCGAAGCTTTCGTCGTGGAACTCGCCCTTTGGATCGATGATCTCTTTGTCAATGAATCCAGCGATATGCTCTTGAATTGCTAAAATTTCTTTTAGCGATGGCGTTTGGTTCTCATCTTGGTATTTGGTATTGAAGAAAATAGAAATTTAATTAATGATGATAGATGTTAAATGAAAGAAAAGTAGGCATGAATGTGTAATTATATACCATGTCTTCGTTATAGCCGACACTCTTCGTGACAATTGCATGTAAATTTGTACATACGTAGTATCTTTATAAACTATTTCTCTGGTCTGTCTCATGCATGGAAAGTTTGTTATTACATTGAAAGTTGTCTGTAGGGAAGATCACGGACCACCTTTCTTGCAATACCGTGTGAATCTGCTGTGAATGATTTTAAATAGTAATTAACCTTAAATACAATAGAATAAAATATTACTAGAGCAATAGCATAGCGATCGAGTTTACTGTTCATCATCTTCCAAAATTATGTTCATACTCACGAAGATCTTTTCTCAACGAGTCCAAGACATAAACCACGCTAGCTTCTAACTTCGATGGCGAGGAGGACCCGTGATAACTAGACATATATGTTCACACTGACCTATTAGTCCCACACCGTGTCACATAAAAATAGTAAAACAATATTAGAAGTAGGGTATCGTCTTGAAAGTTATAGGGTACAAATCACGGAGGTTTTCTTTCTCGGCTTGAAGAAAGCCCTAAATAAATAGTCTTCAACAAACGTTGGGTTATCACGGACGAGTTTCTCGTTAACAAGCCCGGATCGAGAAATCCTATATCTTCATTCTTTTTTTGCACATAAGCGTATCTCCATTCTACATATGTAAAAAGAAGTTAGACATACTGATTGAGCGGTAGAAGAATATACAATAATATAAATAGAGACTTACAAAGTCCACGATCGACCCGATGGACGCGTCGAGCATCTGGCCGGTACAACATATACACTTAGCAGAACTCTAACGAGAACATGCCATCCCCATTGTGAAAATCTGAATCTTTGTATTTCTTTGGGATCGCCCACATACCCTCTTGGCACTTGCTGCATGTATCTTGATGGGACGCGCCGCAATTTTGTTGTTAGGTTCTCTATATCTTTTGGGGAGCCATCGGTTGCCCTTAATGTACTTCGGCTTAGACCTAGGTCGTAATTACGGCGTTGTTCAAGAACATCTTTTTGAGCTTGCGACATCGGCGCCTCGGCACTAGCCATCTTCAAGTTTTGCTTTACGGAGATCGCTTCGTAGTCCAAACATTTCGAAGGTTGAAGCCCGCCTGTCTCTTTGGCTTTTGCCATACTCAAGAAAAACTCCTGCGCATTAGCATCGACTTTAGTCTTCTCGGGTGATGGCACCTTTTGGAAGTGAGATGTTACCTCGACCTTCGTTTGCTCTTTGCGTTCTTCTTGATCATATCGGCGGTAATTTCTTACGGTGTCTTGCCTTCACAGATGACCGAGATTTGGTACAAGGCGATCACGGACTTCGAGATGGTGCGATGTTCGACTCTTCTTATGTGCGGAGGAGGAGTTGGACTTTTCTGGCAGTCTTGGGAGGAGGAGTTGGACTTTTTCGGATGGTGCGGCGGAGGACTTGGACTTTTCTGGCGGCCGGTGCCGCGGAGGAGTTGGTCCTTTGTGGATGGTGCGGCGGAGGAGTTGGACTTGTCCTAGCGGTGCCGTGGAGGAGTTGCACTTTTCGTGGCGGCAGGTCTCGTGTGGAAGTCGGCTCATCATCATCGTCGTCATTATCGGCCTCATCGTCCGAGCCAAACATAATCAAGCTCTTGCGCCATGCGAGAAGCCATGCACGTTTTCTCCAAGTTTGTTTTTCCGTCCTTGCCGGGAATCTCTACCTCCATTTTGCGATATTGTCGGACTACTGTCTACGCCGACCTGGCGAATCCCAGTGATGTATTAGGCGGCGGTCAGAACCTGCGAGGCGCATGGCCAAGCCCGCCATGAGCCACCTTGATGGTAATGCCATGTGCGGACAAATGCAGCTTGCGCGGTGTCGATTCGTGATGTCATCCTTTGGAAAATGGGTCGATGCTCTCCGGAATCGTTGCGGACCTTGCTGCTCTTAGAACACCGTGGTGAGGTTGAGGGCTGTCATCGAGTGGCGGTCGTGGTGAGAGCTTTCTTCTTGCTTGCTCCACCACTTGATCGGCCGCTCTCTCTTCCTCTAACGCTCTTGCCCTGACATCTTGTATTTGACTTTGCGGTTCATATTCTCCTATTCTTTTCGGCGCTTGTACAAAAATCGTCATCTGGGAAGCCTTCTTTCCACGGCACCAAACCAACTCCTCGGAGTGCGCCAGGATGCTCCTGTTACCAGAACCTTGATCGGCTCATCATTCTCCTTCGTGACTGAAAAGCCCTTGGGAAGACTCCATGTGAGCATCGATATTTTCTGCGACACCTCCGGGCTCTATCGCTCGAAGCTCAAGCTGCCATCTTCCGAGGCAAGTCCCCTCCCAAGCAACGGTGCTTTGATCGTGCGATGAACTTCGGCCGTCGCGAGAATGCGCCCTTGAGGTTAGCTCTTGTTAGCGCCTATCCCACGCAGTATTTTCTTCACGTAGCCACGGTGCCTAGTGTGTGAGGTAGATATTCTTATCGCGTTTGCCTTGTTCTTCGACTCCTTTATGCGGGTTTCTTGAAATTCTGTCTTGCACAAAGTCCTTCCAAAATTCTCTTATCTTTGGAAACATGTTAAAATTTGGCGTGACATTCTTCTTCACATAGGTCTTATTCAATTTGAGTCTTCCAATTCTTCGGCATGTGCACATGATACCTAGTGCACATTTCTTTGCAACCAACTCGACCCTTGGGGAAATGGAATACTTGTTTTAGCTTGCCCCATAGCGAGTCCTTGGTCATCGGGAACCACCCTTCGATCACCTTTGCGGCGGTCCATGATCTATAGATGATGGGCACGTTATCCCTAGCAAGTACTCATGAAGTTTGTCTGTCTGGTATATATTGACTTCGGGTATAGCAGGTTCCCGACTTAGGAAAGCTGGAGTATGTTGTGAGCGCCCGGCATCTTGCTCGGACCCACGACTGCTTGGCGGCTTTGTTCACCGATGTTTGAGTCTACAATTGGATCTTGTTATTAGTCGTATGACCCTACAATATTTTGGGAATCACAACATACTAATACTTTACCTCGCCCATGTTAGTCGCGTCGACTTGGTCCATGGCGATGGCGTCGACTTGGCCCATAGCGAGGCGTCGGTTTGGTCCATGGTACGTGGCGTCGAGTTGCTCCATATCAATATCTGTAGGTTCAAGTAGCCACTTGGGCTACCCACTCCTACCGTCTACATTCGAGGTCGAACTCCCTCGGCACTTGTCACGATTGAGGCCATTCTGGCAATCCAAAATATGCACATGTAACTTTAAAATGATACTTATACATGAGAAAAAAATCACATGATACATATACATCTCGAAATGAAAAAATAATATGAAAAAATTCATATATTCTTAAGAATATATTCCACACTAAAATGATTTAAAAAAATAAGCCCTGCAAGTTCAAGAAGCATGGATGTCACGAGGCGTCAAATTTACAAGAAGGAAGCCATGAGGAGACATGCTAAGAAGAAATGGACTTAGGACTTAGTTCTTTGTCTTCTTTCGCGTACCCTTTGTCTATAGGTTTTCTCCGCTCCTCTTCTTCATTGATCATGGAGTCTGCGTGTCCAACTTTTCCAATGAAAAATTTCATGTTCTAATCATAGAACATGAAATTTCATTCATTCTTGAACATGATCAATGAAGAAGAAAGCGGGAGAAACCTTGAACATTTTTGTCAACAAAATATACATACACATAAAATTGTAGAATCAAATTCATTATATATCGAGAGTTACAAACAAGAGAAAATTCTAGCAAGTTTAAACTCTATAAACTTGGAGACTTTTCTCTTTTTGTAACTCTCATATATAATGAATCTTGAAATTTCATACAAGCGCTTACTATTACAATTAGTGGCACAACTATTAACTAAATGAACTACAACTACTTACTATTACAATTAGTGGCACAAAACAAATATTTACAACACATGTATACATCTTTCTGAAACAAATATTTACAACACATGTATACATCTTTCTGAAACAAATATTTACAACACATGTATACATCTTTCAAGAAGATATACAAAGCACCAAATTGAAGTTTACTTTTGGCTGCAATATAAATAACCACAGAGAAAATGATCAAAAGCAGCACATGTGCAGATGTGAATTCACAAGGCAACTAGCATAAAGCTCAACTTGTTTATTTTGAGTGTTCTCGGATGTCGGGTTGCCCAAAGGCCCTCCTCGCCACAAGGGGCGAGTAATAGACTAATTTGTGACAACCTTACCTTAGTTATTGATTAATTCCCAAATAAGTAAATTAATTCAGGATTAATATATCAAGAGAGTTAACCAAAAGATCAAACACAAATGCCCAAAAACTCAATGATTAACAAACCACAAACAATATTTAAACAACGAGAAATTTGGGTGTACACAACAATGGAAGTATATGCTTCTATCAAGCCATTTACTCCTATAAGTTTAAAAGATTATATGATCCTGTTGAAACATCACATTAACATAAGTAGTAGCTAAAAGTATAGAGGCTACATGCTAGGAAGTAACTAAGTCAAATGCAGAGAATCAATAAAGGACATCAAGTGGCGATTACATCATAATTTTTGTGTGTTTGTTAGTGCATGAAACTCAATATCAACAAGTAGAAAAATTCATGAAGAATAGGCGAGCATAGTGATACAAGGAAAGTTACAATAATTATAAATGCACGTTCAGGTTTGTTCAAGAGTTGTCCATAGCAAATTAGAGATGATGATGCTCCATTAGGTGCAGTTGAATTTTGATACTAATAAGCAATGCAGTTGAGTTTTTTAACTCAATACTATGAAGCAATTCAATCCGTGAAGCATTAACAAAAATATCAGTCGTATTTTAACATAAGCATAATCTTTGGTAATACCTTAATATACGCAACAAACTAACAATAATGCATAAAATACAAGTATAACTAAAATGAACCGAAGTGAAGTTTGCACATCATGATATTATGCAATCTATCATAGTTGACCACGTTACTTCCTACTCTTATCATATAAGAATGAAACCATATTGCACAAAGGTGTTACGGTGCCTCCTTTATTTCAATGAATTTGCTCAATACACAGCACAAGTATGGTAAATCAACACAAATTAGGGTAAGTGTTGTGTTATGCGAAACAGTCATAATGAGCCACGTTTTTCTTGTGAAGCATTAACATATTAATGGAAGCACAATGAAGAAAGCCATATATCAATAGCGATAACAACTACCTTTTTACAAAGTGAAGCATTAACATTGCCAATCAAGCATGCGTTTTTGAATACCAAAGATGTAGATTGCCCATGTAAAAAATAACGATGTGTCACAAATTGTCTATTTCAGTCCCAAATCCTCCTTTGAACACTATACCCCACATGTTAGGTCCCCAAGCCAAAGCGAATTGGTGGCCCTTAGCATTCATCTGCACATTCACATCGCACATTCACAATCACATTCACATTCACATCGCACATGCACATTCACACATCGCAAGAGAAGCGATGAGGCGACGGCGGGGACATCAAGCAACGTAACATTGAACATTCGGACCTCTGTCATAATTTGCAAGAGGTGTACCACGGCGGGGAGGCAGGAGGTCGACACGACAATGAGGAGGCGGTGGGGAGGTCGGCGGCGGTGGGGAGACGGCGTGGAGGTGAAGGCGATGGTAGGGAGGCGGCGGCGGCGTGCTCTGGCGAAGCCACCCGAGTCGGCGCGACGGCGCCCGAGTCGGCGGCGGGGAGCTCGCGCGAACGGCGGCGGTGGTCCGCAGCGGCGGCGTCGTCGAAGCTTCGAGGCGGCAATGTAAAAGTGAGAGGAGGGCGCGGGCTAGGGCTAAGGTAAATGAGAGGAAAGCGCGGCGTTTCTATTTATAGTGGAGAATATCACTTTGCCGGTTGGTCATACCAACCGGCGGTGATATATATCTTCTTTGGGCCATTGTACAACCGGCAGTGATAGTGGAATACTACTGCTGGTCCATTGTACAACCGGCAGTGATAGTGGAATATTACTGCCGGTCCATTGTACAACCGGCAGTGATAGTGGAATATTACTGCCGATCCGTTGTACAACCGGCAGTGATAATGGAATACTACTGCCGGTCCATTGTACAACCGGCAGTGATAGTGGAATATTACTGCCGATCCGTTGTACAACCGGCAGTGATAAGCTCTTTGCCCATGTTCTGTTAAATTTTGTCTTTTTTATTACTCTTAATATAGGACGAATTTGATCATGAAATTTTATATGTAGATGGGGTAAGATGAGATGTACATCCATGATTTTTTTTCAGAATTTTTGGAAACTTTTCTTAGTTGGATTGCAGAAGTAGCATGATCTACTAGCACGAAAGGAAGTGAACATCATTGCCATTTTCCTAGTTACTTATGAAAGTTTGGTTTAAATCTAGTTACCCGTTCATATGAAAATCAGATTGCTAACTTTTTAATTGTTTTAATATTTCTAAAATCAAATAATCTTTGTCAAATTGAACAACAAATCTTTGTCAAATTCGAACAAATTCAAGTGCATTCAAAATCACAAAAATCCAAATGCAATAAAACTTTCAATTTGATAAAAAGAAAGCATAACCTCAATTTCCATTATTGGATATATTACATTAATTGTTACATATGAGAAAATAAACATATCGTTCATACAAAAGAAAGCATACATTTCATTACTACAACTAAGCTACGACTCGACCTTCGTTATGATCGCGGCGTATGTATGTAGCAAATCCTTTGTCTTCCATGGTACTTAGGTCAACGTCCTCTCCAAAAGGGGAAGCTCATCGAATTGGTTGTACTCTTCCTCGTCGACAACATTCTCAACTCCGACAATCCTTCTTTTTCCTTGAATAACCACGTGGCGCTCCTTGTTAGCGGGTCGATTATAAAGAAGATTTGTGTAATGAAATTAGCAAATCGAATGGTTCTTCTCTGTATCCAAGCGAGTTTGAGGTCCACGGTAGTGATGCCGTACTTGTCGATATTCACGCCAGGAAGTCGACCCATTGGCACCGAAAGAGAGGGACCTTCAAGGACCATAGTCAAGCTCCCAAATCTCTTCTATGAATCCGTAGTACGTTTGCCTATTTCCATTGTTGTCATAGGCATCTATCACGGATACCGCTATTTTGATTGGTGCTCTTTTTATCTTGCGCTCTTGTATAAAATGTAAAACCATTTATGTCGTATCCTTGGAATGTCCGAATTATAGTTGGCGGTCCACTGAGCCAACAATTTCAAGCGAGTGCGATCTGTCTCCGTACGCATCATGTGTCTACACAACCAATCGCCGAAATTATCTCTGTGCTCTCTCGCGAGCCAACCCTCTGACCTCCCTGGGTTTGTTTTGGATAGCACGTTCTTGTGCATGTCGACATATGGGGCCACCACAACTGATTGTCCCAAAACTGCGAAATGTGCTTGTGTAAATGCAGCTAGATTGCTAGTGCGTATTGATTTCTTGCCTAGTGTCCCTTTCCCCTGTAGCCTTCCCTCATGCCGAGAATCTGAGCACACCAATCGGTTTGAGATCCATATAATCGCCGAGAACTCAATGACCTCCTCGGTTCCCCGACCATCGGCAATCAGACCTTCGGTCGATTTGATTCTGAACATATTTCTTTATAACCCCCATGAATCTCTCGAAAGGGTACATCTGATGTAGAAATACGGGACCAAGAATTCGTATCTCTTTCACAATGTGAACAATGAGATGGACCATAATATCAAAAAAAGATGGAGAAACACATCTCAAGCCACGCAGTGTGAACCACGTCTTCTGCAGCTTGTCTAGTATTAATGGATCGATGGCCTTACGTGAAATCGCGTTGAAGAATGAACACAACTTGATAATTGGGTCTCGGACTTTCTCTGGCGAGAACCCCTAATTGCAATTGGAAGCATCTGTGTCATCATCACGTGGCAATCGTGAGACTTCATACCAATTAACTTTAAGTCTTTCATTGAGACTAGTCTCTTTATGTTAGCGAGTAACGAGACGGAACTTTGATTCCGTGCAAGCATTCGCAAGCGCTAATTTTCTCTTTCTTGCTCAAAGTGTAGCAGGTGCGGGAAGGTACTTTTTGCTGTATCCATTTCTTCGTGATGCGGCTCCTTCCTCGATTTCATATCTTTGAGGTCCATCCTTGCTTGAAGGGTATCTTTCGGTTTGCGGTATGTCGATGAATACCAAGCAAGCTATCACACACGTTCTTCTCTATGTGCATGGCGTCGATTGCGTGTCGAACTTCCAGTGCTGCCAATAAGGTAGGATCCAAAATATTGATTTCTTTTTCCACAAAGAGCCTTATCCGGGAAGTCGGAATAGATGTCTTCCGGCTCCCTTCCGTGAATAATTGTAAGGTCCTTTACAACGGCAAATATCTGTTTCCCGATCGATTCTTGAGCTAATGCGGTCTCCTTTGTCCCGTCAAAAGCTCTCTTATTATTGCGGTATGGGTGATCCTTACGGAGGAACCTACGATGCCGCATGTAAGCCATTTTTTATTGTTCTTGACCACCGGCTAGTTTGTATCATCCGAACCTTTGGGCGCATCCGTTGAAGCCTTTTGTCGTGCGGCCCGACAGTTGCCAAAGCGAGGATAATCATTAATGGTTACAAACAATAATGCCCGTAGGATAAAGTTTTCTCTTTTATACTCATCCCATACACATACACCATCGGTCCACAATATTAGAAGATCTTCAACCAATGGTTTGAGGTACACATCGATATCATTGCCGGGTTGCTGGGCCCTTGGATCAATAGTGGCATCATAATGTACTTTCGCTTCATGCAAAGCCAAGGAGGAAGGTTGTAGATGCATAAAGTCACCGCCAAGTCTTTGTGGCGACTACTCATGTTGCCAAAAGGATTCATCCCATCGTACTCAACTTGAACCTTATATTCCTCACATCATATGCAAAGCGCTTCTTATATTTTACGTCGATGTTCCTCCATTGCACGAGAATCGCGAGGTGTCTGAGCATTCCATCCTTCTTACGCTCTTGATTGTGCCATCGTAGCAATTGGGTATGCCTTTTGTTCGCAAACAATCACTTGACGGGGATTATAGGAAATACCACACCACCTTACGGGGACACCTCTTCTTCTTCGCCTCACCCGACATCTTCATTCTCGATATAAATAAATGCGTTGCCCTTATACCGCTTTGCTTTGCAAACAAGACGAGCATCCATGTACGCAAACTCATTGCGATACAATATACAATCGTTTGGACACGCGTGTATTCTTTGTACTTCCGGTCCCAAGGCGGACAACTGCTTGGCACGATGCGTAGTTGAAGGCAACACGTTACCCTCTGGAAGCAAGTCCCCAAGAGACATAACACTCAATAAAGCTCTTATCGGACCAACCATTGCTTGCCTTCAAGCTGCGAGAGTGAAAGCACGGTATGCGACTTTCATGCTCCTCCTTGCGGCCGGGTACAATGGCGTTGTAGAGTCTTCTACCATACGTTGGAACTTTTGAAACTCCCTTTCACTCGTGAAGTCCCCTCCCCATCACGCGACATTTGATCTAGATCATCTTCGTGGGTATCAACGAACGCATCTTCCACCGCCGTCATATCGTTGTCTCCGTCATCTCCATCAATGTGTTGCCCTTCATGTACAATATCATCTTCATCAATGTGTTGCCCTTCATGTATAATATCTTCACCGTGCTCAGTCCAACAGGTATAGCCACCTTGAAACCCCTTGAAGCAAGTGTGCGCGTATCGACTCTATGTTACAAAACATCTTCTCATTTTGCAATCAACACATGGACAACACATATAGTCCGCGGGTTTCTTGACTTGTGTGCCTTGCAAACCGCATTCGAAAACAAGTCACACCATTAAAGAACTCGCACTGCGAATTAGTGTCATACATCCACCTTCGGTCCATCTACGATTAATTATATCAAACTACATTACTTAAACATCCACTACATCACTAAAATGGATATAACAAATTTTCATTAATTAAATTAATTACAATTATGCATAATTGTCCATCTAGCAATTTTATTACTTAAACATCCACTACATCACTAAAATGGATATGAATTTCTGCAAATAACAATATATAATTGTAAATGATTAGTTTTACAAATACATCTAGCAATTTTGCCTATATAATACATCAAACCTTTTTCACTATTTAAATATCCATCTAGCATTTTTTAATTATTTAGAAGATTTCTTCATTTCATTTTGTTATGTAGCGCTAGCTATTAAATTAAATTAATCTACAACAAATTAACAAGCATATAATTGAATATAAGGATATATTTCTAAATAATTATTTATGTTCCAACTTTCATTATTGCAAAATCCATCTACCATTTCCCATTATTTAAATATTCAACTAGCAATTCCCACTATTTATAATTGATCATCTAGCAATCCTTTACTATTAAAAATCCATATAACAAATTTTTATTAATTAAATTAATTACAATTATGCATAATTGTCCATCTAGCAATTTTATTACTTAAACATCCACTACATCACTAAAATGGATATGAATTTCTGCAAATAACAATATATAATTGTAAATGATTAGTTTTACAAATACATCTAGCAATTTTGCCTATATAATACATCAAACCTTTTTCACTATTTAAATATCCATCTAGCATTTTTTACTTATTTAGAAGATTTCTTCATTTCATTTTGTTATGTAGCGCTAGCTATTAAATTCAATTAATCTACAACAAATTAACAAGCATATAATTGAATATAAGGATATATTTCTAAATAATTATTTATGTTCCAACTTTCATTATTGCAAAATCCATCTACCATTTCCCATTATTTAAATATTCAACTAGCAATTCTCAGTATTTATAATTGATCATCTAGCAATCCTTTACTATTAAAAATCCATATAACAAATTTTCATTAATTAAATTAATTACAATTATGCATAATTGTCCATCTAGCAATTTTATTACTTAAACATCCACTACATCACTAAAATGGATATGAATTTCTTGCAAATAACAATATATAATTGTAAATGATTAGTTTTACAAATACATCTAGCAATTTTGCCTATATAATACATCAAACCTTTTTCACTATTTAAATATCCATCTAGCATTTTTTAATTATTTAGAAGATTTCTTCATTTCATTTTGTTATGTAGCGCTAGCTATTAAATTAAATTAATCTACAACAAATTAACAAGCATATAATTGAATATAAGGATATATTTCTAAATAATTATTTATGTTCCAACTTTCATTATTGCAAAATCCATCTACCATTTCCCATTATTTAAATATTGAACTAGCAATTCTCACTATTTATAATTGATCATCTAGCAATCCTTTACTATTAAAAATCGGCGTGAATTATAATTTATTCAATAATTTAGCTAGATCTTAATTTGAGCGATCTGACATAAACTGTTCACACCGTACAATCAGCAATTATCAACATCTATAGCACTCAAGTAAAGTAAAATTTTACGACAAATATAACATACATCAAGTCGGTAACCTCGAAAAATTTTAATACAATTTTTCAAAGACAACTCCCAAGATAATACAGCTCCTCTTTGATTTGCTCGGTCGGAGAAGATGTCGATTCGATGAAAAATATGAACAAAATCTCGACACCAAATTTCGCGGACACCTCTCCGGAAAAATACACCGAGCAAAGCGCTCCTCTCTTACGCTTCGGTAGGAAATCGTCGGTCAGGTGAAGATCGCTATATAAATAGCTTATCACTGCCGGCTCTGCCAACAACCGGCAGTGATAAGGTCATATTATGCGGGAAAATACCTTATCACTTTGGGTTACGTGCAAAACCGGCAGTGATAAAATCATACTGTGAGAGAAAATTGCGTTTGGCGGAAAATACATATCACTTTGCGGTTGAATATACGAACGGCGGTAAAATTAAATATCGCTGCGGCTATAAATTAAACCGGCGTTAATATATCTTCGCGGCTATAGGTATTAACGGCGATGATAGTCGATTATCCTTTGCGGTTGGTAATACAAACCGGCGGTGATACTCAACGTTTAACTCGCGCCCGATAACCGTCGCTTGCGGTTCCTCTGCCGCGCCAACCGTTGCGCTTCACATTCCTCTCGCCAGCTGTTGCCCTTCCCATTCTGCCTCTATATAATGCGGTATTGTTGCATCAATCCACTCTTGTCACAATCCACACAATCCACTCTTGTTGCAGCCCCACACAATCCACTTTTGTTGCAACAATGGCACCCCTAAGCGTGCGTGTTGGTGAGCCCCACCGATCCGTCGCTCTGAAGGAGGAGGAGAAGGAGGAGGAGGTGGAGGCGGAGGAGGAGGAAGAGGAGGCAAAGGAGGAGGAGGACGGCAGCAGCGATGGCGACAACAATGACGGCGGCGAGGCTGCGGCGTTGGGGCAAGACCAACTCCGCCACCGAATCGGATTCGGATGAGAAGGAGGGCGAGCACCGCCGCACATCAGCGGCAGCTCGGCGAGGAGGAGGAGGAGGAGGAGGAGGAGGAGGAGGAGGATGACGCGGCGGCGAGTTTTGGATATAGGGCTTCGCGCCATTAGACTATTATAATTAGGACTAAATATGTAATCTTGAACAAAATATGCTTTGTAAATGTTATTTTAATTAATACATATCCGCAAATTACAAATTTGCTTTCATATATTCTGTTTTTTAACTAATTATGCTTTCATAAGCTCTGTTTTTTAACTAATTATGCTTTCATATGTTACATGCGAGATAAATTACAATGTTTATTATGTTACATGCACGAACTAATAATAGAAACGATAATATCCTTTATCGGTTCTATAGTAAAACGGCGGTGAAAATGGTCTTATCACTTGCGGTTTTACTATAGAACCGGCAATAATAAATCACTACGGTTCTACATGTAAACCGGCGATAATATCTTCTTATCACTGCGGTTCTCTATTAAACCGCAATGATATTACCTCCATTGCTGCGAGAAATTGAAACTAATCTTATCACTTTGCCGATTGAAGTTTGAACCGGCGGTGATGATATTATCCTTCTTGGCTCGGACCTACCCGCGATGATGGGGAAATCGGATGAGGCGATGCTGTAGTAGTGTGCATTTGACTATGCAGATTGATAGTGTCATGTCTACAAGGTTAGCTAATGAGAACGACGCTAGCAGTCGATTGAAATCTGAATTCCTTATCCAGTTTGATGGGGTGACTTCAAACCCAGATGATTTAGTAATTGTTATAGGTTAGCATCTCTATCTTTGCTAATTTGCTTAATTATGTTTAGCTGTTGTACCATGCTTGGTTATAGGAAAATATTTCTGATATAGCTATTGTATGTACAACTGTGAGTCATGATCATATAGTAATATTGAATCCCCATGATATAGACATTTCTTTGATAAGGACAGTAATTTGTGGGCATGCAATGCCTTAGCTTTTCTTTGCTGCTGCTGTTTTGTTATTCAACAATAAGTGCATTAATTCGGTCTATTGTTTCTTGTCCCTCATTGTACAAAGTCACATTCTGAGTGTTGAAACTTGCAAGTAAATGACCCTCAGACCCAATGCTTAGTATATGATTTTTATTAGTTCAGCAGCCTTAGTTAGGACTTAGAACTGTGTTTCTCAGGAGTGACAGTCCAGAAATTTCCGAAACAACTTCTAGCATGATGGTCACTCCAGTTTATGATCTTGACTGCTATATGATTTGCCCTCATTCTTATTCATGGACGAAGACACATTGTCTCACCTAGGTATATTTAAAAAAACCTGGGCACACAATAGTTTCCTTGTAATCTTTTTCTAATACAAAATTCTCTGTTTTGTTATATGTTGAAAATCCTTTGGTTAGGGGCTACTAATAAACCACAAGAGTTGGATGATGCTGTTCTTCGAAGACTGGTAAGATTGATCCTACATATATTTATGATTACTGCTGCTGTTTTATTTTGGCTTCATATTTCTTGCATCTAGGGTTTTAAAAAACCCAACAGGAGCATGTGCTGCTTGGTGGCTGGTACCAGACTACCAGTTCCTGACACACCTTTGCCCCTCAGGGTATCACGGTAACCAGAGAACTGGTTGGGAACTGGACTGAAAATGTGGCAGTTTTCTCTGGTTACAACTTACAAGAGCAGCTTGTTATGGTTGCCAAGTTTTTTTTAAGGGGGAGAAAAAGCGAAAGCTATTACTAAGTAATGTATTTACGTCCACAAAAAAAAAAATCAAAGACTGAGTACTGCGCCTATCATTTTGGTAAGGCAACACGGTCGTTCATACGTAGAATGTTATTCTATTTTATAGTGCATGATTTTGGTGGGGTGGGTTTAGTTTCCCATTAGTGGATTTCTTTTCTGTACTGTATTTTCGGTGCTTTTATTACAACTATTTTGACTTAGTCTTGTTCTGAATTGTTCTGAATTGTTTTGACATAGTCTTGTTCTGAATTGTTCTAAATTGTTTTGACATAGCTGGTAAAAATTCTTTATGGATAACAGGTGGATGGATGAGCCTAGGTACAACACAATTCTTTTATATAGTTATCACATGTTAGCAGTAGGCAATATTTAAACTAACATTCTGCATATATACCGCATGTAGATTAGTTGTGGTGATCTAGTAGATATTAAGATCAATCTATAAACTCACCTGCAAACATATTAAGATCAATCTATATTTCTGATCTAGTAGATTAGTTGTGGTGATCAGTGAGTACAATGTGCTATGATAGATAATACACTATTGGATGATGAGAACAATTCCATTATCCGTAAAAAAGTTGTTACACCAAGTATGCCTTCAATGAACAATGCAGCCACAAGAAGAAGCCATGAAGCCTCAAGCAGTGAAGAAAGCTTGGTTATTTTCTTTGACTTCTAATCCCAGCTCTTACTTACTCATTTGAATATTTTTACGTAGTTGTCACTATGCTGAAATGTAACATTTATGCTTTAGGTTGGTAGGGATGTTATACTATATGCTGTCGTAAGAAATGATATCCCTGTGGCTAAAGCAACAATAGTATCAACCGAACCAAGTGCCCTAGTGGGAGGTCAACCTCTTGGAGTTCAATTTTATGAAGTTGTTGTGAATGTCGTGTTGAAAAGAGATGCCTTGCTTCCTCGTCCATATGATGGTATGGAGACCATGGTGATGCTCTTTATATGTCCATTGCATGGCCAAACAATAAAGTAAGATTTAACTTACTATTTCTTTTTAGTTGTAATGGTAACCTTCCAATGCTAACTATGTGATGTTGACAATGGCAGCTGAGAGCTCCCAAGAAGTCAACTCATTCCAAGACACAGGTATAGTCACATACAATCTTTACTTTCTAGGAGGTTTAGGAACTAGGTATTAAGAAACATGAATTCCAGTAGTTAGTGCATTATTGGTTTGAGCAATAATTATATGAGCTAGTTCTAAGACTATGAATCAACTTGTTAAATCAGTTAACTCCTGGAAAACAGAAGTTCTGACACTAGATGCGGCAATGCTGTATGAATATTTAAATTTAAAATCACAAGGAAACGTAACAGATCCTTCTCTTGAAAAACAACCTTTTGCATTGCATTTGATCCCATTGGGGTTGCCCCATTTATCTGGACTGTTTTCAAAAGCTAATTTATGATTCAAAAGCACAAATGATAGTTCAGTAGAGATAAATTGAAGCTGGTTTTATGCTTACATCATCTAACTGCAATAGCTTTAATTAGTGCCATAAGAAGTAAGTTGAGAATTGGATAATTGATTTTGGTGATAGTGGGATTTCGGTGATATTGGGTACATGCAGTAGGAATGGATGTTTGTTGGATAAAAAACAACTGGAACCTGAGATGATTATAGCATTTCCATTTCATTCCAAAGTTCCAGTAAAGGGGTGACATTGTAAATACTTCAGTTAGAGTAAATAGAGCTTCTCTTGAACAATGCAAGGAATGCTCTAACATTTTGTCAGAGGAATTTTTTGTTATTGATAAAAAAGGCTTATAGTTTTGACAATCTTGCTTGAAAATATGAAACAGGCACGTAGAGTTAATTTGACAATCTTGCTTGAAAATATCAATGCAACGCAGGATTTGTTGTAGTTCACTAATTTGTGTTTATCAAAGTCATGTAACATTACTGCTCAATGTAAATGCTTTTCCGTGAGTAGTTAGGTCCAGTTATTATGTTTATTCTTCCTAGGATAAAAACAGCCTTAGGTTAGAAAGTTTTGAAATAATACTAGCACATCATGTTTATATATCCTCGACTTTTGAGCTTTCGCATTGGTTGTTGATTATGATCATATCACCTATTCTTTTCTGAGGGGTGTGCAGGAGTGAGACCATCGGTGCTAGCGATCGAGAAAGGAACTTTTGGGGTGTGCGAGGAATGATGATGTCAGTGAGCTTCTAGAAAGGAATTTTTTTGTGAAGTGGAGATCATGTATAGCCAGCTAGTTATATAGATAGACTAATGGACTTAGAACTTTTGGACAATTAGTGACATGTTAAAAGAGGTGTAGCCCTTGTGATCTTTTGGACAATTAGTCTGTTACTACTAATTATATGATCTTGGAGTCTTCTTTGGATCTGTTATCGTGTAATGCATTACGTGATCTTGGCTTTTGCATATATATATTTTACGTGTAATGCATTACGTGATATCACTTGTATGACACTATATATATATTCTCTCCATGTGTTGAAATGTGGCAAAGAAAATCGGAATCTGAAATGGTATACGTTTCCATATTTGCATGAATCGATAATATACAAAAATCTGAAATGGTATATCTTTGTCTAACGGTCCGTCGGCAAAAAAAATATCTTTGTCTAATGATGCATCGGTAAAAGTTATATGTCGCTAAAGATATATGCAGCCGGTAAAGATTTGTGCATCGGTAAAAAACGATGTCGTGGGTGATTGTCTGTCGGTAATGTTTTGTCTGTCGGCAAAGGTCTTTAACGACAGTTTTCCGACACACAACATCTGTCGGTAAATCCTTTGCCGGCCAGACCATCGATATCGTTATATATGCCCTTTGCCAGATATCTTTGTCGTTATATTTGGGTCATGGTGTAGTGGAAGCGGGTAGAGCGAGGTCAAAGCACACTACGGGGTGTGTCCTTTGAAAACCCGTGATGAGGCGATGTCCCAGCGCCTAATATCGTTGAGCACGGAATCTTCCGGGCTCTTTCACTCGAACAGAGAGAAAGACATACTCTCCACGGCCTTGGGAAACAAGGAGCACCGGGTCGCACGAGAGGCCTAGGTGTTTCGTTCCTGAAATTGGGATTCCCAGAGGACTCGACCCACGTCTTAGGAGTAGGAAGAGAAGCAAAAGTGAGCATGAGGAAGAACTAGTAGCCTTCATTGAGGAAAGGGTTGAGGAAAGGCTTAGGCGCAATTCGATAGTCGACTCTGAAGCCTTGAGGCAAGGTTCGAGCAAAGGGTGGTGAGGCAAAGGCGGGGGCGGTGATAACCCAAGAAGCACAAGTGCAGTCACCCCAACCAACCTTGAAAGCGATTCGCGTCCTCCCCCTGGCGAGGTGCATGAAGCAGATTTTCTCCTAATGACATGCCCATGCCGTGCAATCTGCAAGTGAGGCTTGCCAGCTACTGTGTTCCTTGCGGTTGCTTGGGGACAAGCGTATCCATCGGTCGGGGCATTAGTGCGGTCATGTTTTACACCGGGCTATGTGAAGGTCTGGTCGATGGTGTACACGAAATATTCAAGGCCGTCACGCTGAATTCCCCGAGCAGCGAGATCGTCACACTAGGGATGCCATCGGCTTTGTTCATCGATAGCAAGAAGGACATCTCCTTCGGACTTTGCCAAGGAGCACCAAGGTACAAGCGGTCCCAAAGGCACCACATAATGTGCGGAGCTACCAACACTACGAGCCATGCCATGCAGCGAACAAGCCGACCAAATCGGCTATCGTGTCCCGTCCATGCAGACCATTACTCTTTGTTAGGGCCCATTCATCTCTGTGCGAGCGAACCTTGGTTGCGAGGCCCGCAGAGGCAAGGGCAAATCGAAATGTACCCGTCATTTCGGGACTATCCGCTTGCCCCATTGGTGCGGCAATTGGCTGGGCCAACCATTTGTACGCGGAGAAGAGCGCAAGGAGGCGCTTTCATTACCTGCGTTAGATTGCAAAATTGGTACCTAAAACAAGCTAACAAGCCCGGCACAACGGTAATGAGTATCTCCGTGACCTTCGTGAGGAGTATTTCTTGCACCGGTCTTTAAATGGCGTCTTCGTGGTCGACTTCACCGACATTTTCGACCTATACAACCTCAAAGCGCTCGGCGCCTCACTCCTAAGATCTTTGGACAATGTAAGTGTGTGCAATCACTGTCTACAATTCTCACGCATCGATAAATATCATATATATCGTCCTTGATTTTGTATATGTAGACACATGATCCACGAAGCAATAGCAAGGGAAGAATCGGTGGGTTTCGCCGACCCACACATAATGTCCAAGCAAACCATTGATGAAAATAAACAATTTGTCTACGAGTACGTGGAAAAAGTAATGCATACTTATTCGAACAAAAAATTCATACTTGTACCCTACAACCCGGGGTAAGTGCTTCGTCCAGATGCTATATATACACGTTGATTTCTACTATATATCTCACCTCGAACTTAGGTTCAGTGACCATGACGACATACTTGTGTAGGATTCCTTTGGGTTCTACTCGTAATTATCCGAGACGAATCGAGTAATTTATCTTGATTCAAAAAGGCGGCACCCACGATTTGAAGCCTATCGAGATTTGCTCGACACGTCGTTCGGTGTCTACAAATCGATGGGAGGCCACACAAGATGGGTCCAGCCAATCTAAAGCATATTTTCAACTTTCCGGTGTCGATAGTATGCAATAATCCTTCACACTCCATTATAATACCTTGAACTAATCAAACTATTATGTTTTGGCGGTGCCATCGTGACCAAAGGCCAGCGACCTATGTGGTTTCTATGCTTGCCACAACATGGCACTCCTCCTCGGTGCCAAGCAGACCAATGTTATGCAGTCGCCAATCTTGCAACAAATGTCTCTCCACTTATTAATTTATATACACACGGGACTTTACTTTTCTCATTGGAGGCTTGGCAATGCGCTTGAAACTTGCATTGGAGCAGTGACCTTCAAGGTATTCGAGGACGCTTTGTAGCTTCTGTTGCGTGAGGTCCTAAATTCAAATGGCGAGATGCTACTCGGGGCTTAACGAATTAGAGTTGTGAATTTGTTACTTAATCGTACATTATATTTGTGAACCTTGTGATGTGAATTTGTCATTTCTCTACTACGAAACCAATTCGTTTGAACATATGTCGGTTGATTTCTGCAATGGATGAGCTTTAATGTGCGATGTGAGTACATTGATTCATGAAATGGATCTTTTGTTTGTTGTGTGACATGTGATTAGAGTACATTTTGTAAATCTATGTCATAATAATTAATATGCTTGTTATCTTGATCGTCTTTTGTTTGAGAGGGCATGGCTAGCAAATCTGAGGCTAGCCAATATATTGAATTTGAATACAAAATCACAAAGAACCGTCTGTGATATATTACACTTCACAGACGGTTATTACTTCAAACCGTCTGAGTTATTCCAATCTTCACAGACGGGTTAGTAACTAAAACCGTCTGAGATGACAGAACATCACAGACGGTTAGTAACTAGAACCGTCAGAGATGTTAGAACATCACAGACAGTTATTACTTCAAACCGTCTGAGATGACACGATATCACGAGACGGTTTATACTCTTTACCGTCTCGAGATGACAAAATATGATGAGCGGTTTGTAAATGAAACCGTCTGCGATTATCATTTTCACAGACGGGTGAAAAACCGTCTGCAATGATTCTTCGCATCACTGACACTTGCTTACAGACGGTTCGCAAAACCGTCTGTGATGGGGTTTACGAACCGTCTGTGATCACCGGTTCTGTAGTAGTGGTCGTTGATTGTTATAAATAGCAAAGCACGTAGGGTGAAATACTCCCTTTTGTACTCATCCCATACCCTTGCACCATCCTTCCACAATGTCACAAGATCTTCAACCAATGGTTTCAGGTAGACATCGATGTCATTTCCAGGTTGCTTGGGGCCTTGGATCAACAACGACATTATGATGTACTTTCACTTGATGCACAACCATGGAGGAATGTTATAGATACATAGTGTAATAGGCCACGTGCTATGGCTGCTGCTCAATTCTCCGAAATGTTTCATTCCATCGGTACTCAACCCAAACCTTATGTTTCTCACCTCATCTGCGAAGTCCAGGTACGTCCGGTCGACTTTCCTCCACTGTGAGCCATCTGCAGGGTGTCTAAGCATCCTGTCGTCCTTACGCTCTTCTTTGTGCCAACGCACCATCTGAGCATGCGCTTTGTTAGCAAACATACGTTTCAATCGGGGGATCACAAGAAAATACCACAACACTTTAGCTGAAGGTCTTTTCTTCTTACGCTCCCCATCTATTTCACCTGGATTGTCACGCTTCAAGTAGCTGAAATAATTCTTAATGCCACATAATCTTCAAGTTAGTCTTGACTGCACAACATTTTCAGAAGAGCTTATTGCCTTTGAGGACAGACCGTGTAGTCACCAGAGCAATAGCCATGTAGAAGAAAGAAAATAGCACCAATAATCTGAACAGCCACACAGCAGAAAGGGAAATGTCTCTACATTACTTTTGAGGACAACTCTCCAAATTCAGGCTACTTCTATCGAAAAAATTACTGCACTCCGCTGGAAACATTGCATGCACCAGCCTTACAAAGTCAATGTCACCAGTAGTGACAAGGAAGACGCAGGACCCCTGACGTTGGCGCGGAAGGCAACCGGTTAAATCTTTCTTCATGTGTTGCTGAAGGGCGGAGATGCAAAGGGGCCAGCAAATTGTAAACATCCAACGGAGGTTATGAAGGTTTTTTTTTTTGATAACGGAAGATTTTATTGATATCAAGAGCATTACATCAAGATGATACAAAGCCTTGTAAAGTACTTCCGGCCTCTGCTTAACATGAAGCACACAGCCAAACACAAAGAAAAAACGAACACACCCACTCTAGTGACTATCAATCCGAAGACTAGACCGCCACCCATGAGCCTGGGCATAGAAATCCATGACCACCCGCGCTAAGTACCGCGTAGCCTCCACCAAAATAGGTCTCAACTCCACCTTTTGCAGCACAGCCCAAGTACGGAGCCAATGGATAATAGCAAAAATAACCTGCAAAGGAGACGAATTTATTTTCTTTTGAAACACTTTATCATTCCTGCTTAGCCAAATAGACCAACACAAAGTTGCAGCACCAAGAAGAACGAGGTTTCTAATGTTTTTGTGAAAACTACGAATCCAGCTTCCAAACATATGAGCAACGCTTGTTGGACTAGATATCGAAAGCCAAATAAATTAAGATCCAAACTGTGTGCGCAAAACGACAATCAAAGAATAAATGCTTAATTGTTTTAGGTTCGTAACAAAAGCAACATGTTTTGCTTCCTTGCCAATTATGCTTTGCAAGATTGTCTTTCGTCAGAATCACACCTCTCCTAAGATACCACAAAAACACCTTAATTTTTAGTGGAGCTTTAAGTTTCCATAATTGTTTATTTAGATTTGGCACACCACGTTTAATCAAGGCCTGATAATGAGATTTCACCGTGAATTGACCATTTTGACATAGATTCCAGCGGAACTCGTCATCCATCGGAGTTAAATAAATGTTTCCAATACGTGAAAGTACTTCAGTCCAAGCCACTAACTTTGGTCCAATCAATGACCTTCGCCAAGAGATGTTTGGTTGATCATTTGTGAAGACCTCAGCAATGGTTATAAACTTTCTTCTAACAATACTATATAAACCCGGATATTGATCTTTAAGCGGCAAATTTCCAAGCCATCTATCCTCCCAGAATCTCACCTGTGATCCATTATTGATCTTGAAGGAACCAAAACGAAGAAACTCATTCTTTACCTTCATCAAACTGGACCAGAAATGAGAATCACCTGATCTCCACTCTGCCTGAACTAACGGCTTAGAGCCTAAATATTTGTTCCTAAGCAACTGTTGCCAAGTACCCTCAGTTGTTAAAAGTTTAAACAACCATTTACTTAACAGGGCAATATTCTTAATATTCAAATCATAAATTCCCAGACCTCCTTGATCCTTTGGTTGGCAAAGTATGTTCCATCTAGCAAGGCGATATTTCCGCTTGGTTTCATCCCCTTGCCAATAAAACCGGGAACGAAAATAATCAAGTCTCTTAAGAACTCCTTTCGGAACCGAAAAAAAGGACATCATATACATTGGCAGGCTGCTTAACCTTTGAATTAATCAATGTCGGTCTACCTCCCACGAAAGATGTTTACCCTTCCAACTCCTAAGCCTCTTTTCAAAAGCGGTCTTCGATAACTTTCCAATCTGAATTTCTTAATTGCCTATAGTGAATAGGAATTCCTAGATACTTAGAGGAAGGCTCCTTGCTTACAACCAAAGCAGTTCAATGTATTCTTTGTAAGAATGGTGAGCATCCCCAAAGCAGAATAACTCACTTTTATGAAAATTAATTCTGAGTCCTGAAATTTGCTCAAATGCACAAAGCAAAAGTTTCATGTTTTGTGCTTTCTCCAGGTCATTTTCCATAAAAAGGATTGTATCATCTGCATATTGTAAAATCAATAGACTGCCTTCAAGCAAATGAGGAACAACCCCACCCACTTGCCCCTGGTCCTTTGCCCTGTTAATAATGATCGACAACATATCCGCAACAATATTAAACAGGAGGGGCGACAAAGGATCCCCCGACGGAGTCCTTTCCTCATTTGGAAATAAGGCCCAATCTCCCCATTAACATTAACCGCCACACTGCCTCCCGAAATGAATGACTTAACCCAAGAAATCCATTTGGGTGAGAATCCCTTCATTCGTAAGGCTTGTAACAGAAATGGCCACTTAACTTTATCATAAGCTTTCTCAAAATCAATCTTAAAAATAACTCCACTAAGATTTTTCCTATGCAACTCATGCAACGTTTCATGCAGAATAACGACGCCCTGCAGGATGTTTCGTCCTCGCATGAAAGCTGTTTGAGATGGGCTAACAACTTTATCTGCAACCAAGTTCATCCTATTTGTGGCAACTTTTGTGAAGATTTTAAAGCTCACATTGAGAAGACAAATTGGTCTGTATTGCTGTATTATATTAGCCTCTTGAACCTTCGGTATAAGGGTTATTACACCAAAGTTCAGGACTAAAAGAGGTAAATCTGACATGTAATTCTTGAAACATTAAGAATAGATCCTTTAATGACATCCCAGAATTTTGATAAAATTCAGCGGGAAATCATCTGGACCAGTGCCTTATTATGCTCCATCGAAAAATAGCATCTTTAACCGCTCTCGATGAAATCGCAATTAAAAGATCATTTTCAGCTTGTGATACCTTCACAATATCATGATAATCATCCTCATCTAGACTCATCGGACTCTCCAAAGACCCCCAAAGAGTTCTTTGTAGAACTTAGTTATATAATTTTTAAATTAGGCTGTCCTTCAATTTTCCCGTCATCCTTGTCTAGGAATAAATCCTTTTCTTCCTATTTTTACCGTTGGCAATCAACTGAAAATATCTAGTATTATTATCCCCTAAGAGGACATCTTTCACTTTAGCCCGCTGATAATATTTTATTTCCTCCTCCCTAAGAAGACCGGCTAAATTATCCCGAGCCTGAGCTAAATCTTCTCGCTCGATCTCGGTCAAAACCCTATCCCCAGCCGCTATGTCCAACTCATAAATAATCGACTGGAATTCAGATTTCTTCTGGTTGTAAACACCATTAGTATGAGAAGCCCATCCACGAAGAAACCTCTAAAGCGCCCCCAACTTGTGGTTCCAATGTTGGACTGAATTATTTCCTTTGACCGGTCTATTCCAGATTTCTACCACTTTGTCATAGAAATCCTCTCGGGTAAACCAAGCCAACTCAAATCTGAATGGTTTATGAATACCCAAAAAGGCTGGTGCTCCAGTGTCAATAATTAAAGGAGTATGATCCGAAATACCCCGTTCAAGGGCTTGAATGGAAACCAAGGGGAATTTAAACTCCCACTCGGTAGACATGAGAACACGATCTAATTTCTCATAAGTAACTGAAGGTAAAGAATTTGCCCATGTGAATTGACGACCAGTGAGCTCGATCTCCCTTAAATCAAGGCTATCAATGACAGCATTAAATAAAAAGGGCCAGCGCGCACTGAATCTATCATTATTCTTTTCTTTTCTACTTCGCATAATATTAAAATCCCCTCCAATAAGAGTTGGAAGAAAATTATTTTGGCATGATCTTACAAGTTCAGCCAGAAATGCTGATTTAAAATCATCCTGGGCTGGACCGTACACAGCCATTAAAATCCATTTGAAATTATCCGACTTATTGCTTAGATGGAATTTGATCAAAAATTCCCTTCCACAATCAAGGATAAATCAAGGATGATGCCTTAATTCTAGGAGAATTCCACGACCTCCCTCTAGGAGGTAAACAATGTAAGCGAAATCCACACCTCCGATAATCGTGCGAGATTCAATTTTGACATATCTTGCTTACTGTTTCCATTATAGCTACAAAATCTAGATTTTTTTCTTTCACAGCGTCGCGATATAACGAACCTTAAGCTAAATCGAGAAAGACCTCTGCTATTCCAAAAAAAACCCTTCATAATGAACTATTTTTATGTTTATTAAGACCTTTCCGAGTCTTACGTGACTTCCGTTTGGAGGCCATTAGATCATATAAACTCATGTCTATATCCTCCGTCTCAAAGTTAGCCTCCGACACATCTGTGATCAAGTGCGCGAGTAAGTCGCTGTCAACGTCAGTGGCTTCGTCATCACTTGACTCAACAGGCTTAACCATATAATCTTTAGCTGCTGTTTGCGTATGTGCCTTCTGGCTAGTCTGATTAAATTTCACTCTATCTAATTCTACCCTTTTGAGAGCTTTAAGAGATAGGTTTATTCCTGTGCAACCCTTTTTCATTTTAAATCCTAAGTTAGATAAATTTTTTGTGCAAGCATAATCAGACATTGCCGCAATAGAGAAAGAGGAATTAGCATCCGAAAGCATACCAGGAACTTGAGGGGACGATTTTGATGATGAAAAAGACATCTCCCCTTTTGGGGAAACCATCATCTTATTGCACCGATCCAAATCCAAGTTTCGAGCAGCAGCACGACGCATCGCTTTATTAAGCACACTATCATCTGTAAAAGAAATGCCCTCCGCATCAAAGATATTACACCTTTGGCTACGACGAAGGCCTTCAACAGATTCAGAATTAATGGAATTGTTACCACCAGAATGTATACCTGAGTGTTGAAATTGGGTCTGCAACACTTGATGAGTCAATGCCGGATTTTCTGTAGCCAAAAAACCCACCCCAGCTACCAGAGGCGAAGAGCTATCAGAAGCTGGACCATGCAGCAACTCACCCTTCAGGTCCGAATCAAAAAATTTCCACCCGCTGATTCACCGGCTGAGATTGATCAGAAGACAACCCCCCATCATAAGCAAAGCAATTCACAGACGGAAGCTGAACTGCAGTCTTTGGTCGATCAGACAAAAACTCAACCCGCTGATTAGCGGCTGAGACTGATCAGAAGGCAACCCCCCATCATAAGCAGAGCAATTCACAGACTGAAGCTTAACTGCATGCTTTGGTTGATCCGACAAAAAGTCAACCGCAGTGAAATCAGAGCGATTCACAGCCTGAAGTTGCATCGCAGGCTTTGGCTGATCCGACAAAATCTCAACCGCAGTGCTTTTTGGAGAATCCAAAACACCAATAGCACCACCATCCAAAACCGGCGATAGTTCATTTTCGCAAGAACCAACAGATCGCCCGATGCCCACCTTAGCCACAGACTGCACCTCATCCGACAAAATTATCGCATCATCAGAAAACTGCAGCCGCCCGGCGATAGTCCACCCTCACAAGAAACAAAACAACCTGAATATGCAGCTACATCCTGACTATCCCCAGCCGCCACCTTAACAGCACCCAACTTATCATATAACACATCCCTAGCACAGCTGGAAACCCTCTGACTTTGTCCAACGATACTTTTTGAACTTGGAGGAGGCATCTTTGTCACACATACAGAACCAATTAGCTCACCACAACCAACAGACCAAGATCTGGATGACCTGACAACTGGCCTTTTTCCCAAAGGTGTTATAGCAATAGCACCTGACATATAAGAACTAAGCCGATTGGGAACATCACTGGCATCTACTTGCATTGGAACTGACCCTTCCCCAGGGCACTTTGAAGAAGAAGCATCATTCACATTTCTGAATTTCTTATTCGATTGCTCGGACTCCCTCTCTTTTTGAGCATCATCCCCTTTGCCATCCCCATCCTCTCTCCCATTAGCATCCGGGACAGTCTGGGGTGGTATAGCAGGAACAAAATCAGGAGCCTCAGGTGTGAAAGTTATATCATAACCCACTTTATCGAAGACAATGTCCGTCGTCAATGGCAACTTATCTATATTCAGCAAACCAACCAAAATACGAATGACCCTTTTTTTCCTATAAGTTAACATATCCACATCAAGCGTGGTACCAACCATAGAACCGAGCGCCCAGAAACCCAGGTAATGACGCCACGCATGTGGCACTCCAGTGACATGCACCCATACCTCATCCAAATAATAAGCCGGAGACACATCACCATTTAATTCCCATTGACTGATTTTCAGAGTAATCCCACTCTTCAACTTATATTCCACATCTGCCATCCGAAGTAACTCATCTTCTGAAGGAAAGGCCACTAGAAAAGCATCCGCCCCATGACGCAATGCTTCCCAGTTCCACTCAACCCTAGATAACTTAGCAAGTTCCATCTGGAGTGAAATTGCATCAAGATCACCACCAAAGATAGAAATCAAAGCAGTTGGAGCTGGGTCAGGAACTTCCAACTTAAAATCAAATTCGGTATCCGAAAAAAGCACAATTCATTCTTTGAACACCCTGACATTGCCACTAAAGGCTTTGGCATCTTGAGAATCGGACACTTAGCAGCCAAATGAGAGTTACGCTTATTGCACACATAACAGTCAAGATCCACAGAACAAGCTTCTTGAAGGTGTCCAACACACTTACAGCGAAAACAGAAAGGCGGACGAGGCTTCTTTACCTTGACCGAAGCAAGCCGACCATCCTGCTCCCTGGGTGGGGGTACTATCTCGTGCCCATCCTGATTCAAATCCCTTACAGCCGGAGCACTGCGCAACTGGGCGGGACAATTTTGAACCGCTTCCATCTGTTCCTGTCCGCCTCCTCGTCCACGGCCAGAGGAAACATAACTACGGCCACCGCGATTATCCCGTCCACATCCAGCACCAAAGCCACCCCGCCCAGCAGGTGGAAACCCAGGGCGACTAAAGCCAACAGGAGCATACCCTCGGCTAATATCAGAAGAGGCATGGCCACGGTTGAAGCGAGGTAAGAAAGACCTTCCACCACGAGCAACAAACGGCACACCTCTCGCTAGATACGATGCAGGGCGCCGTTGCTCTCCCACCGGCGGCCGGGCAGCCATGTTGGTGTATGTTGGAGGAAAAGCGGCGCTCTGAGGACGAGCGATCCGAGACACAACACCCCTGACCCTAGGAACCGGATGTCTAAACAAAGTCCGTTCCAGGCCGTAAGTTTAGCCCGCTGTACCAAAGCAAGCCTATCCGGATTCACCCTAATTGAATTGAGAAAATACTGGGCCTTAACCTTCCCCTTAATTAAGTCAGGACCTGATTGGGTTAACTCCAGGGGCGGAAAATGCCGTTGTAAATTCAAATCTGCAGTTTGAAGCTTCGCAACATCAGCAATGTCCACCCCGTCGTCCGACTGGTGCACTTCAGCCACCGCCGACCCAGCACCAGAAGAACGCAACGCCGACGGACAGAAAGCATCGAGCATAATAGCTCGCGCCTTTCTAGTCCTAGGACCCAACCACGGGCGAATACGCCCTTTATGACGACATGAATTGGATCTTGTTGATACAGCACCTGCAATTGATCTTTTAACTTGATCCGCAGATGCAGCCAGACCAGAATCCAACCCATTTGCAGCCGAGAGAGAATCATCGAAGGATCGCACAAAACGATGCAAAAGCGGACTCGGTGAGCAGTTGAGAACCAGATGAAATATCCAATCCCTTGGACAAGACAAAATTGGGAGAACAAGATCTCTCCCACCACCTACTCCCTTTGGGGAACCCCGCATCCATCCAGAAAATTTCATGAAATTCATCATCGAAACATACCTGAGAATTAGCCAAAATCTTATTCACATCAGCCTCAGCGGTCGCCTCGAAATCACAGACTCGGCCATGGTCATCCGACGCGACAGTCGTCGGCGCCGATCAACGGCACGACGCACCGCAGCCGCACCCCCAGCGTCCAACCTCGCAGAACCCCCCACCAGGCCGGAAGACCATCCAGGCCCAGAGGGAGAAGCCTTGCCGCCGCCGCCGCTGAAGCCAGACGTAGATCTGACGACAGCGGAAATCCCGGGCGACGATGGCGACTCCGCAACGGCTCCGCCTAGTTACCGCACTGTAGCTGTCATCTTGTGTCGTTAGTGTGCTGTAATTTCGGTTCTTACTCGCTTAGGCGGTAAAGAGGTTAAGCAGAGGGGTGAATAGCTGGAGTATAAATAGAATGCGTGAACCTTTTTGATGTCTTGAGCAATACGAAATACTTTTTCCCTGGTTCCTGTATCTTCCCCCTTTTTCCTCCTGAGTTCTTCCTACAACCTATCCCAGATTGTAGCGAAATCGCTGAGTGCTCACGCCCTTGGAATCTTCCGAGGCAAGGGGTGGTGACAATTGGTATCAGATTTGGGTCGATCGGGTCTCGCGTTGTAAAATCCCAGCGGGACGTGGGAAATCCTGATTCGCTTGTGAATCGGTTGATCTCTGTGATTCCATGCTCGCTGGTTGGTTCGACCTCCGATCCTTCACAACGGCACCTCCAAAGCCTTTGGTGCAGACCAGATTTATTCTTGACGCCATGGGCGACATTTCTGGCCGTATGGAGGGCAAGTTGGATGCTATTCAAGAGAATCTCCAACGTCTGTTTGCTCAGGTGGGAACCATGGATGCAACCCAGCAGCAACTACTGGCCCGAACTGATCTCACGGCAAAGGCTGTGGAGCAGCAGGCCAAAGATCAGCAACTTTTCTCCAAGCAGTTGGAAGCAACGGGACAAGCAATGGCTCGTCTCACAGCAGATCGGTTGCTGGAGGAGAAGCGTCCTGGAGAGAGCTCAGCCCTTGCCCAGGCTAAAGGTAAAGCTCTGTTTACACCCTCAGCTTCGGGTCATCGCACACGCATTGATGAAGATCTGCATCAGTTTTCCTCCGAGGCACCTACCACGGGTTCCCCTACCGGTGGTCCTTCGGCAAGACCCATACGGGATTCTGCAGTGTCTCTGAAGAATCCTTTGCCTAACTGTCTTTTTCGCATTTTGATGGGACTCATCCTCGCATCTGGCGGGATAAGTGTCAAGATTACTTTACCATCTTTAATATCCCTGATGCTCTTTGGGTTGTTACGGCAACTATGCACATGGATGGGAATGCCACGAGGTGGTTACAGGTATACAAAGTTAAGAATGAACTTGGTAATTGGGACCACTTTATGCATGATGTAGAACAGAAATTTGGAGCAGATGATCGTAAGCAGTTGCTACAGGAGCTATTGGAGATTAAACAGTTTGGCACTGTAGATGAATATAAAACACACTTTGAAGAACTTATGTATGACATCTCCATGCACAATTCATACTATGATGAAGCCTTATTTGTCTCCCACTTTGTTAATGGTTTAAAACCAGAAATCCGTAGCAAGGTTCAAGCACATATACCCCAATCAGTGGATGACGCTGTTATGCTCGCTCGTGTCCAAAATCATATTCACCAAAAGGGCAAGACATGGAAGAATAGAGTAGTTCCTGCTACCAGGACTGAGGATGTTTCAAACAGCCAGCGCGCTGGGCAAGGTGATCTATGGAAGGCGTGTCAATTGCGCGATTACCATTGCGCAAATGGTCTTTGTTATCAGTGTGGTGACAAATATGAACCGAATCATCATATCAACTGTAAGAAGAAGTTGCCTGCTCAGCTGCACGCACTAACAGTGGAGGATCAGATGCACATCTTATTAGACAAAGTTCTGGATAAATTAGAGGAAGTTGATTTAGACAAGGCTGACACATTTCATGTCTCTGTCAATGCTTTAGCTGGTACTGACAACACCGAATCAGTGCATCTTCTTGCGTTAGTGCGAAATCAAGTCATGCTGGTGTTGGTGGACTCGGGTAGTTCTCACAGTTTCATCAATCTTCACTTCTTGCAGCGCATCGGTTGTGTACCTTAGCTCACTACAGCAGTCTCGGTTCGAGTTGCTAATGGAGAGTCTTTACTCTGTACTAGCTGGGTACCTCAGTTGGAGTGGTGGACGCAAGGTTATACATTCCAAACCGATCTCAAAGTGATTGAGTTAAGTGGGTATGATGCAATATTGGGTATGGATTGGTTGAGAGCTCATAGTCCAATGACTTGCAATTGGGTGGATAAAACGATGCAGTTTGACTATAAAGGCAAACAAGTTATCTTACGGGGTGTTCGTTCCACCGATAAACCTGAAGTGCAGACTGCCACTCTTCAGCAGATGGAAAAATGGCGCAGGGGTGGTAATGTCTTGGCTTGGGCATTAGTTGCGCCAGATACATACAACGATCAAGAGCTCATTCCAGCTGAGATACTGGCTATTCTGCAGCAATTTCAGGTGGTCTTCTCCGAACCTCAGGGGTTACCACCGCAACGCACATATGATCATACCATTCCGTTACTCCCCAACACTGTTCCTGTCAATGCGCGCCCTTACTGTTACTCTCCACTTCATAAGACTGAGATTGAACGGCCGGTGGCCGAAATGATTTCATCTAGGCTAATTACTACTAGTGTCAGTACTTTTGCATCACCCGTGCTGCTTGTGAAAAAGAAAGACGGTATGTAGCGTTTCTGTGTTGATTACCGTCGGCTTAATGACTTAACTATTAAAAACAAGTTCCCTATGCCTGTCATTGATGAGTTACTTGATGAATTATCGGGGGCACAATATTTTACCAAGCTTGATCTTAGAGCGGGCTATCATCAAATTCGGATGCATGAACAAGATGAACATAAGACCGCTTTCAAGACACATCACGGCCACTATCAGTTTCGTGTGATGCCTTTTGGCCTCATGAATGCGCCGGCTACCTTTCAATGTGTCATGAACTCGATTCTAGCACCGTATTTGCGGAAATCTATCTTGGTTTTTATTGATGACATACTTATTTACAGCCCTACCTTGTCGCTGCATGCTCAACACTTAGCTGCGGTTCTCCAGGTGTTGCAGCATCACCAGTTTTTCGTAAAAAAGTCCAAGTGTACTTTTGCACAGCAACAATTGGAGTATTTGGGTCACATTATTTCCCACCAAGGCGTAGCAACCGATCCTAAGAAGACGGAAGTGATGTTGAATTGGCCTAAACCCAGAAATGTATCTGAATTGCACGGTTTTCTTGGCCTCACTGGCTATTATTGTAAATTTGTGAAGAATTATGGACTCATTGCCAAACCACTTACAAATTTATTGAAGAAGAAAGCATTTGAGTGGGATGAGACAGCCGAACATGCCTTTCTTCAGCTTAAACAAGCCATGGCTTTGACACTTGTATTGAAGTTGCCCGATTTTGATCAAACTTTTGAGATCGAGACGGATGCTTGTGATTATGGCATTGGAGCAGTGTTACTTCAGCAAGGTCACCCCATAGCTTTTTATAGCAAGGCTTTGAGTAAAACACATCAAGGGTTGTCCATTTTTGAGAAGAGTTCCTGGCGGTTATTCTTGCAGTCGATCATTGGCGCTCTTATTTGCAATGACAGAAATTCATTGTCCGTACTGATCACAAGAGCTTGTGCTATTTGGGAGATCAACAGCTTCAATCGGATATACAGCGGAAGGCAATGACTCGCCTCATGGGACTGCAATTCCGTATTGTCTATAAACAAGGCAAGGAGAACACAGTGGCTGATGCCTTGTCCCGAGTTGGCCCGACTATGGCTTTCCAGGTGACATCCGAAATCCAGCCATTGTGGCTTCAAGAGGTCCTTAATAATTCATATGTGACTGATGACGTAGCTCAGCAGAAGTTGACTCAATTAGCCCTGTCCAGTCTGGATGCACATGGCTTCAGCTTACATCAACGACTCATTAGGCGACATGGTAAAATTTGGATCGGTAATAACTCAGCCTTGCATACTAAGTTGATTAATCTGTTTCACGCTAGCCCCATTGGCGGTCATTCTGGTATTGATGCTACTTACCACCGCCTTAAGAAGCTGTTTTGCTGGACTGGTATGAAGCAAGAGGTGGATGATTTTATTAAACAATGTGCGGTTTGCCAACATGCTAAAAATGACCGCAGTCGCCCGGCGGGACTACTTCAACCTCTCCCTATTCCCTCGTCCACTTGGCAAGAAGTTACGATGGATTTTATAGAGGGTCTTCCTATGTCGGCTGGTCATAATGCTATCATGGTCGTGGTCGATCGGTTGTCGAAGTACGCTCATTTCCTTGCGTTACAACATCCATTCACTGCTCATAAGGTTGCACAGCTTTTTCTGGACCAGATCGTTAAGTTACATGGTGTTCCAGTCTCTATTACCTCTGATCGGGATTGAATATTCACTAGCTGTTTTTGGCGTGAGCTCTTCAAAGCCATGGACACCAAGTTGCAGTTCAGCACTTCTTATCATCTGCAAACGAATAGACAAAGTGAGCACGTGAACCAGCGTTTGGACATGTACCTGCGCTGTCTTGTTCATCGTGCACCTGGAACCTGGAGTAAGTGGTTACCGTTGGCAGAGTTTTGGTACAACACGAGTTTTCACACTTCGCTTGGATGCTCCCCATTTAAAATGTTATATGGCTGTGATCCTCCTTATGGTCTCATACCTCCAGTGATCTCTGATAAGTCCACTGATGTGCAAGGCCTTTTGTTGGAGCGGGAACGGTGTTCTGAAATTATCAAGCAACAGCTGGCCGCCGCTCAAAATCGCATGAAAGTTCAAGCAGATAAACATCGATCCGAACGGCACTTTCAAGTGGGTGATCAAGTGTTGCTTAAACTGCAGCCATATGCACAATCATCTTTGGCCAATCGCCCTTATCCCAAGCTTTCTTATAAGTTTTATGGTCCTTTTCGGATTGTGGAGCGGATCGGTCAGGTAGCTTATAAACTGGAGTTACCGTCAGATAGCATGATCCATCCGGTCTTCCATGTTTCGCAATTGAAAGGTTTTACTGCTGATTATACACCAGTATACTCTGAATTACCTAAAGTAGTTGAGTTAGATCATTTGTCCACTGAACCTGAAGACATTTTGGATCGGCGACTGGTGAAAAAGGGCAACTCCGCTATCTTTCAGGGCTTGATTAAGTGGACTGGTCTTCCGGCTGCATTAGCGACGTGGGAGGACCTCACCATTCTGCGTCATCGCTTTCCATCTGCTGTTGCTTGGGGGCAAGCAACTTCTCAAGGGCGGGCCAATGTCACCAATAGTGACAAGGAAGACACAGGACCCCTGACGTTGGCGCGGAAGGCAACCGGTTAAATCTTTCTTCATGTGTTGCTGAAGGGCGGAGATGCAAAGGGGCCAGCAAATTGTAAACATCCAACGGAGGTTATGAAGGTTCAGTAGTTACCGCACTGTAGCTGTCATCTTGTGTCGTTAGTGTGCTGTAATTTCGGTTCTTACTCGCTTAGGCGGTAAAGAGGTTAAGCAGAGGGGTGAATAGCTGGAGGAGTATAAATAGAATGTAACAGACGGGCTTGCGTGAACCTTTTTGATGTCTTGAGCAATACGAAATACTTTTTCCCTGGTTCCTGTATCTTTCCCCCTTTTTCCTCCTGAGTTCTTCCTGCAACCTATCCCAGATTGTAGCGAAATCGCTGAGTGCTCACGCCCCTGGAATCTTCCGAGGCAAGGGGTGGTGACAGTCTCACTACCTTTTGTTGCACGGCCGTCGACTACAGCCTATGGGGAGCAAATAACTATTTGCACATTCATGACTTCAGTCGACTTCAGTCAGTAAGATACTAAGGTCCCAGCATAGAAACCTTACAATCCAAAGAGAAATCCAAGGGTACACTGCCTGTCATAATTACCTTCACAAATGGAGCTGATGAGATCTCCAATTCTTCCTTGGCAAATGACAAGTCCAAGGGTACACCAGCAGCAGGTGGATATAGAGGATATTAGCTATAAGAAGGGCATATTACGTCAAAACTCAGAACTACAGATATCATATATTTCCCTTTATACAAGTTCGCGGTCAGTTATCAACCCGTTCATGAATTTATCAAGTATGTACAATGGAACAACAAGATTTAGCTCTCCATTTTCGTTTGCATTTTGAACAAGACAAAAATTGAAAGACATGGGGCACGGCAATGTTTAAGACTTCTGCATGTCATCCACAATCACATGCTCCCTGTGATCCAAATCAGATGTGTGTTGCAAGTCTCCCAATTCTGGAACATGAAAAATGCAATCTGCTTCTTAAGCTTGTGATGATGTCCACCTTAACAGGGAGTAGGACATGAAAAATTAACAAGCATGTGATACAGTTGTAGCAAAAATTAAAATCTTGCTGTCATAACATCAAAAGCTCTATTCACATCACTAAAAAGGATAATATGATTCTAATTTTTATTAGTTTAGCAGCTATGTTATGGCCTAGAAAATGAGAAATACTGCAAGATGGAAGACAACGATAGTATGACCTCTGCAGCATATGACTGCGGCTTTTGCTAGAAGCATGAAGTCCTGTAGTTTTGTATAAACGAATAACAGGAAGGATATTCTTATATAATGTGCACAAAAAAGGAGCATTCATAAGTAGATAGCAGCAATTTAAAAGTATGTGAACATGACAATTAGTAAATATATATACTGGACATCCTTGACTTCAAATTCAGCATCTTTCCTCAGCACTTCTAATAATAGAACAGCTCATACCTCGTTTGCTAGGTTTTCATCAGAACTTGTAGAGCCAAATGCAGTCAAGTCAATATCTCCATCAGGAAGATATGTTTTCAATGGAAGAGAACCAAATGGAAAGACCTATGTTTTATCAAAAACAACAACAAAAACAATAACAAAAACTGTGATTTCCATGTTGCCTCCTAATGCCATGTTGGTACCTAGCATCATCAATGGACTTTTCATAGAACAACTGGCAGTGAACCTCTTAGAGAATTTTTAACAGGGTCAAGTCAAAAATTTACCAATCCAATTGAAAGTATGCTGTTTTAAGACAGGTTAAATAGCTTGAACATTTTTTCCAGGACAAATCATATTGTGGCCTAATTTCAGTCAGACTGAAAAGTACCCTTCACGTGCTTCACATTGATGACAAATACAGAAATTTATTTCTGATTAACTGTGAAATACTTTTTTTTCAGAGAGAGAACTTAATTGTCAAATACTGATATACATGTGTTGCAGTAAAAAAATGTCAATTCCACGGCGCATGAGTTATCAATGCGGCACAAACATTGGTAGAACGGAGACAGATCACTCACATAAGAAACATGTAAATAGTCCTTACTCAAATAAAACTAGCTATAAAGAGAAACCAGGATTTACAATTTCTTGTGTTAAGATTTAGCTCTCCATTTTCGTTTGCATTTTGAAAAAGAAAGAAATTGAAAGACATGGGGCACGACAATGTTCAAGACTTCTGCATGCCATCCACAATCATGCAATGGCAGATAATCTGGTAAATCAAATTACAATTTTCATTAGCAAATCAAGATCGAATGCCCTTTTATTTTCTGTTCGAACAATAGAAAAACTATAATTCAGATACAAAGTGGTGAAATCCATCCAGCATTGCTTTAATCTCCTGATCGTTCTAGAGCTACTTTGCCTACAACTTAGCAACAGAATGGTTCAACGAAGAAGAAGAGAAGTTAGGGTTCGTACTGCGGGATTCGACCTCGCGCTAACCCCACATCAATCCAACCAAATAAGCGCAGTTAGGGTTCGTACCTTGGTGTGGTCGAGGTCCAAGACGACGATGGTGATGCGGTCCGATCGAAGACGAAGCCGGGGACCAGATCTGGGGGAGGGAAACCGCTTGGATCTCTTCGTGTGGGGGATGCAGTGGCTGCTACACTCCTCGACGGCGCCGGACCGAGCGGCGGAGCTCAGGCTCCCCTCCTCAACAGCGCGGACTGACACCTCGCCTCCACGATAGCTCGGGATTGAGCGATGCTGTGACCGCTCGCCTCCTCCAGGCGCTGGCTCCCCTCGACGTTCCTCATGGTCGCGGGAAGGATTGACCGGTGCGTGCAAGCGGATGAGGATTGGAATGGGGAAGGGAGAGAGAATCTGGAGATTTCGGGTTTCTCCCTTCCTTCCCTAAAAATGCAGATCGCTTTCCAGAATCTGTTGGAGTGCATTTTTTTGTTACTGTGCTCGCTGGTTACTCATTTTTTGCGATGAAGAACCGTTTGGGGCATCTGTTGGAGCTGGCCTCATCACGCCATCACTATCACCTTTTAATTTGTGTCTAGGATGTTGTCTTCCGATCAAATACATGAGAAAGACGCTGTAGTACTGGAATGCTGGAATTCACGTGAAGCATTATAATGCCTACATAAATCACGAGAAACTCCAATGTCTTACACGGGGTTTGGATTAAATTAATAGCAATGAATCCAATCGACACCACTATCGAGAGGTTAATCTCTTGAATACTATCTATAGGGTTTCTTTGTAGCACGAGAATTTTATAGAAATTTCATAGGATTTTAACGGGAAACAATTCAATTCCTATAAGAAAAATTCCCGCGTTTCGAGAAGACCATTATACGTACTTTACAAACATAAGGGGGGTATTTGGGACAGCTTTAATTAGCTCCACCAAAATCCGTAAAGTTGGTAAAGTAGGTATTCTTAACTCCAGAAATTTATAGAGTTAGAGTTGTGGGTATATTAAGAGTTTTTAGGTGGATCATTTTATTTATATTTTAGAATAAAAATATAAACTTAATTCACTTTATTTTACACTATAAGCTTCAGATCAGAGGTAGAGCTGGGATCCGAAGCTCTACTAAGAGCCTATTTGGTAGATTTCCAGATCCCAACTTCTCCTGAGATCTGAAGCTTATAGGCTAAAATAAAGTGAATTAAGTTTATATTTTTGGTCTAAAATATAAACAAAATGATCTATCTAAACACTCTTTAATGCACTCATAGCTCTAGTTCCATAGATTTGGTGGAATTAGGAATACCCAGCTCCACTAGATGCAAACACACCCTAAACTTCATATTTTGTGCTTGGTGATATTACTAGTGTATTTTATCCGGACAATGACATTCTTTGAGTACGTATACGAGCCAACGATGATCACGGGTTAAATTGCGAACGGGCGGGGTAGCCCGAAATACACGATCCTCCAAAGGACGGGAGACAAATTAAGGTGGCAAGTACCAAGACAGTAAGTAACTAGGAGCATAATTATTACTGCTGCCATACACATGTCAAGTTTGGCCAGGCGTGTCAGATCAGCCATACTCTCGACGTCGACCATGGCGTTGGTCTGCACTGGTTTGGTCGCCGGTCACATTGTAGATTCCTGGGAAGGGTTGCTGTGTGCAGTTTGAAGAGATGCAAGAATCGCGGTCGGGGCTTCAGGTCAACCTACTCGTTCCGTCCATCTGCCTTCGAGCTCAGCTCGACGCGGGTGTACACAAGAGACGGATGCTGCAGAGGCGTACGTGCGTGCGTATACGTAGGGTACATATATATATATGTATATAGCTCTTCTGTGTTTTTTTATAATAAATGTCAGCGCTCTCTTTAATTTTTTTTTTTAAAAAAGAGATATAAGTATCTCGTGACAACGACGGTTTGAATTATTAAACGATGTAACCTATTATATTGCTACAGTAAAAAATTAATATATTACCATTTTATACCTAGTACTTTAAAAGGTTTGACGGTCGCTTTTTAATTTAACAATCTATGTGTTTGTGTAAACGATAAAGTTGCCGTTCCTCTAAGATTGCAATGATATCTTTCCATATTCATACGGCTTTTAGGGGTGTTTGGCATAGCTTCAGCTTCAATATAATCTGTAAAGTTGATGGAGCATGATATTTCTAGTTCTAGAAATTTATAGAGCTGAAACTATAGTTAAATTAAGAGTATTTAGATAGATTATCTTCTTTATATTTTTTTAAAAATATAAACTTAATTTATTATATTTTAGTCTACGAGCTCTAATGACTTTAATCTTGGCCGTGCACGTCACGCGGCAGCTAGCCGCTGCAGCAAGCGGACAGTGTGACCAGTGGCCGTGGCTGGCAGGGTCCTCGCGTTGCGTTGCGAGGCACTGATTGTCATCGTGTTCTAGAGAATTTTTTTAAAATAATATATTTTTTAAAAACAATTACAGAAATAATATGCTGAAAAAAAAATTACAGAAATACTCGTCCGTCGCTATTTGGAATTGACATAAGTCTTAGTCGCAATTTGAATTTGCGACAGAGACTTAATCGCAATTTCAAATTGCGACAGGAACTCTGTCGCAAGTCCTCTGTTGCAAATTGGAATTGCGACAGAAGACTAGATGATTTGTTTACTAATTCATTGATTTAGAATTTGCAAAAAAAAATATGTGTAATCATCGACAAATATTATATGATATTTAACATTAGATGGAATTTTTTTTAAAATAATATATTTTTGTAAAAATTTTACAGAAATAATATGGCGGAAAAAATTACAGAAATACCCTATAGTCGCAATTCCAAATTGACGGCAAATTTGGAACACAGTACAAATTACGGTCCGTAATTACAAATCGATACAACAAGTTTGCGTATTTAGAAAAAAACCCAGCTAAAATTCAAATCTGATTCCCGATAATGTCAAATTTGTGATCATTGAAGCCATTTCGGCTGTCCTTTAAACTTTTTGACTAAATGCTATTATTACGCAAACTAGTTCAGAAACACTGTCCACCACATGTACTACCATAATATGGAAAAAAATTCTATTTGTAACTAGCTCTGTATATAAATAACACTGCTGCAAACAGTCTTCATGAATTAGTCGCGTAGAAAACTACACTCACTTAAGAATTTTCGACGGCTTGTATAATAACTCGTCTAAATGACATTATTAGGGAAATTAGTTCATGAACACTCTGCATCACATGTACTACCATAATATGGAAAAAAATTCTATTTGTAACTAGCTCTGTATATAAATAACGCTGCTGCAAATAGTCTTCATGAATTAGTCGCGTAGAAAACTACACTCACTTAAGAATTTTTGACGGCTTGTAGAATAACTCGTCTAAATGACATTATTAGGGAAATTAGTTCATGAACACTCTGCATCATATGTACTGCCATAATCTGGAAAAATATTCTATTTACAACTTCCTTAGTGTATAAGTATCGCTGCTACAAACAACCTTCATGAATTAGTTGCGTAGAAAACTACACTCACTTAAGACTTTTCGACGGCTTGTAGAATAACTCGTCTAAATGACATTATTAGGGAAATTAGTTCATGAACACTCTGCATCATATGTACTGCCATAATCTGGAAAAATATTCTATTTACAACTTCCTTAGTGTATAAGTATCGCTGCTGCAAACAGCCTTCATGAATTAGTCGACAACAACTCATGTTATGAACACTTAAATTATTTGTTGAACATTTATAAGGGCACATACACCGAAAGTTCAGATGATAAAATAAGCAATAGATTAGATTATATTACAAGGGCATTACAACAAAGGATTTAAGCTGCTGACGAACTAACTAAGAAAGCAATGTTCGTCATGGTGGAACAAATGATCGTTCAGTCTATCTGGGTACAGCCAGAATGATGTCCAACATTTTCTGCATATTACCTGTTCCGTGTTAATTTTGCGATTTATCCTCGGACGTACCACTCAGTCCCTACTATGAAAGAACTCCATGGGGATCCGCAGTTCTCCCAGCTGTCGCCGAATGGGTGGCCTATGCCGTACGTCTCGGGTGTGTAAGATTTAATTTTTTGGTCTTTTTTATGTGGATTTCTGCCCTCCCATATGGGCATGTCATCCCGATTCCCAGCGTCCCCTATGTTAATACCACGGGTTCCGGTTGGAGTGCAATAACGTCAAGGATTTGTTGCGTCTTTGCGGACCTCGGCCGCCGCTTCCCTTGTCCCTTCTTCTTGAGAGGAGGAACCCTCTTGCACCTCGGTGTGTTGGTACTGCGAATGCATGCGGAGCGCTGCCATATTCGCTCGCACTCCACTATATGGTGCAGGAGGTGTGTGTTGGGCTTATCCTTGGACAAGCTGGAAGCGTGCCCTTGATCAATGCAATATGCGGTTTGGTCGTTGAATAACACCGTGGCGTACTCGAAGTGCGGCTTTTACGTGCGGTAGTGGCACCACGGAGAGGGTTGCTCCCCGGTTATCCCATGCAGAAGCATGAGATGTGGGTGAATGCGTCTCTGGGTCCACCCAGTTGAAGTAGCCGCACCATTCATCCTCGGCCAAGGGGCATCGGTAGAATCTCCGGTCCGCTAGATCATCGTGGCAGGTATCAACCACCGCCTGCAGGCCATGTTCGCAAACGTCGGGGCTTGCGGGTGGCCCTGGAGGAGGTTTCTCCTTTGACTTGAGCAAATTCGCAAGTTTCCTTTTGAACTCCTGTGTGCGATGAACTAGTTTAGAACTATTACTTTGTGAGTTTAACATGAGTATGTCGCATGAAACTCACCGATTGGTTGGCCCCTTGCCCACCGGCCCTAAGCTCTGGTCGATCTAGAAAAGGGACATATCCTGGCGACCTCTCCCACCGGGTGAAGTTCTCGGGCGAAGCGGGGTAGGCGTCGTGGCGCTTGTAGAAATTGTAGTCATGTCGTTCCACCCGTCGATCCATTGGAAGAAGCAACACCGGTCCTTGTCTTTGAGAAAAAGAAAGAACGATGCATGAGATGGTAGTGTTACCTGATTGTGTGGACACCGAGGTTTACCTTGTAGGTGCGAACTGCTTGAAGAGTGAGCGGCGGCCGCCTCTCCATGGGTAGATTGCATCATCTTCGCGGTAGGTTGCGATCGCATTTGGGTCGGGGCAACTCGGCACAACCGGCGTCGCGCTCTTGGTATCCGGATATTCGGCGGGATGACTTCGCTTGCTAAAGAGGCGACGGTGAAACGACATTGTGCCCTAATTTGTGTAGATTCGGTGGCGTTTATTCTTTGGTTTGGGTGTGTTGGATGTCTACCCCTTAGCCCTGTTTTATAGTGGTGGAGACGAGAGAGCGGTTACTCCACACAATTACAGCACTTGTCCATTTTGATGGCGTGCCATCCTCTGTGAAAAGTTGCACGACGTGTCACCCATCATCAAAACTGCACGACCTGTCACCCTTTGTCAAAGGCTGCACGATGTGTCACCCTCTGTCAAAGGCTGCACGACCTGTCACCCTCTATCGAAGGCTGCACGATGTGTCACCCTCTGTCAAAGGCTGCACGACCTGTCACCCTCTGTCGGCCTGAGATGGGTAGTGCTGTGTCGCTTTGTGGTCTGCAGAGTATTGTCGAACAACATACGTGATAATGTTGACGCGGTGCGAGAGGGAGTTTGCAGAAATGGGGAATTTGAGCTCAGAATAATAGAACATAACGTAAGGAAATAAAGTACGATGCATAAGTTTGCTACATAATGTGACAAAGAAATTATGTACATCACATCTAGTACGAAAGAAAAGACCTAACTACGACGCGGTGCTACTCCTCGGGTGGTCCTGGGCTTCCTCTGCGCTGCACATGCCCGAGGAGTCGTCCACCGGTGGGGGCACATCCACGGGTACTCCTAGCAGCCGTCTTGGTCTTTGGAGGAGTAGCGATGACGTCGGGCGATGGGTGGCTCGGACCGGGCGCCTCGGCGAGCTGCGAGGGGCTAAATGCCTTGCGTCAATTTCTTAGGCGGATCTCTGAAGAAGTCAAGTCGGCGTTGTCGAGTAGAGAGTAGTCAGCCAGAGGTGCTCGCGCTCTGCTCACGGTGCTACATAGGCCCTGTTGATGAAGTTGTCTTGTTAGTACATTACATAACATTAAGATCATAAAAGATGAAAAGAGACGGTAGCGGTATACTGCGGTCATAGGTGCGTCTGGTGCGGATCGCGCCAACCAGATCCCCCAGGGCGTGAGGAGGGCGCTGCGTGTGTGGTGTAACTGCGGCGGCGTGTCGACCCGACAATGGAGGCACGCCGTGAACACATGCGGCGTCGTCGTCCCTAGGCCTCCTGCACGACGTAAGCTGGACCATGCGGAGTAGATTATGGCGTACACGCTGCAACGGCCCTCTGAACTCCGCCGTCGCGACCTCGACCCTGTCCCCCACGCCTAGTCGTGCTAACAGTGCGTCCACGTCGTCTATGCTCTCCCTAGCAAGGTCGCTCTGCACACGAATGAATTGAAATGCCACTTAGTTCGTACAATTACAGTAACGATACATTGCAATGATTGTGGAAGAAGCACTGACCGTTCGGTGAAACGCTGAGTCCGGCTGGGTGGGGTAGGTGTCCGCAACGAGGGCTCGTGCCTCGGAGGCGAGGCAATGACGCGCACAACCCGAACGCGTGTGCATGGTGCGTACCACCGGATGTACTCGTCGTGCGTGCGGGGTCGTCGAGGGCATCCTCCTCGTGAGCGCCCGCCAGCGCTGCGCCTTTCTTTGAACGTGAGGATCATTCGTGCCACCCGGCTAAGCGGCACCAACGAAGCCTTACGTGTGACCCGCATGAGAACATGAGCAATGGCGTTCGTTCCACAAACATGAAAAAATGCAACCTGAAATAGACATGGAAGAGCACTTACGTGCGTGAGGTGGGACCACCTCACCGGTGGGGACGGGAAGACTCGACGGAGGCGAAGCGCCTCATCATGCGATTGCACGGCGTGCGTCTCGGCGACACGTCGTAAACAAGGTGGCGCCGTGTGAACCAAAAGCGGCGTCACGGTGCTTCGCAAGGAGAGGCCGTGAGGTGCTCGCGCCGCTACGGCTCGGGGAGGTAAGGGCGCCAGATGACATGATCATCTGTCGGTGGTCGAACATCGCCACGCACTCGGTGCGGCGTGTGTAAATCCTGGCGTGTACATCGGCTACAAAAAAGTAATGGTAAAGTTAGAGAAAATAATTTGAAAATAATCGCATAGCTCACGGTAAAGATCATTTTACTAACCCGTTGGCGGCACCACAACGTCCCCATGGTAGGACGGTCGACGTCGTCCCCAGGGGTGTGGTAGAACTCAGCTCAGAGGGTGCGGATCGATGTGCGGCCGGCCGATCTGGAACCTCTCAAAGACCACAGTGGGTGAGAGGACAACCCGTGAGAAGGGACCAGTCCCCCATGCGACGACAACCGTCGCAAAGGCCCCGGTACGTCGTAGCCAGCACAGCCGGTCCCCATGCTAGCTGCGGGATCTCCTCCATCTCGGCGTCTGCGATCGACCTCGCGTACTGGATCAAGTGCTTGTCGACGGTGTCTCCATGGCTGGAGGTGAACAGAACCCAGCCGAACAGCCACAACAGGTACGCCTCGAAGTGGCAACTGACAACGTAGTCCCCTGCTCCGGGTGCCATCCGCTCGGGCTACAAAAAAAATAATGGTCAGTTTCACGACTTTAAGACATAGTGAAATGAAATGTACATATAGGTAATGTCACTTACGTAAAACTATATCAGCCACTTCTGCGTCGGACCGTGCTTGTTCGCGAAAGGTGTGTACTCACTGTCAGCTGGCAGCACGTCCACGAAACGGGCTAGGAGCTCCGCCTGCCACTCCGGGTGGACGTCCTCAGCCACTACCGCGTGCCCAGTGCAAGGTAGGCCAGCGGTAGAGTCCGTCCTCGATGTGGGTGCCATCTCACCGCACGGGAGGTGAAAGGTGTGCGTCTCCGGGCGCCAGCGATCTACCAAAGGGGTAAACAGGCTCCTGTCGTACGGGAACCTCCTAGAGGCACCTCGCCTGTCCTCTGCATCTGCCGCGGTCGCCTCCACCATCCGTGCTATGGGCAGTAGCCCTGCAGCTCTCAACCTGTAGGAAGACATTTTCACAACTATTAGTTCAAATGAACAAGATTTAGTAAGGGAAGTCTGCGAAAAGTGGACGAACCTGGGAACCCATCGGGGGTCGATCCGCCATGCCCTCATCGGGGTGCGCAAGTGAAGGGCACTCAGCTCGAGCGGTGCCTCCCCCTCTGGAGGCAGCGCGGTGGCCAAGCGACTCCGATGAGTCGCGTCGACCACTGGGTCCAGCAACTCTCCCTCCATCGCCATACCTGCAATTGAATAAAACAATATTACTACAAAATTAAATGAACAATTAAACTGATGCAGTGATTACAAAAAGAATTTGAATACAAGCTACCACACTCTACAGTACAAAAACGCTAACAACTGAAATGTGATAATGACACATCCATCGAACACACAAATTCGAACCAAATAGAATTCGGTAATAATACACCCAGCAAATAGAATTCGGTACTAGTACACCCTACAAAAACAATTAGGTAATATCTGGGCATTACACATCGTATGACCATACATGCGTTACAAATAGAATTCAACATATCACATTGACATGCGACCTAACAATTACATCTGCGAGCCATTACAACAATTTCACGGCCTCCAAACTGTTGGGCAATACTTGAAAGAGTGCCCGTCTCTTTACAAATGGAGCATTTCTTCGATGCGATGCCGCTTCTGCGGCGTCCATGTCGTTCCTTATCGTCTTATTTGTAAATAAGCCCCACGCCCTTGAGCCTGCTGATATCAGGAACCCACCGTGTATCCTCCCATCTTTGATGCTCCGTGAACAAACCCACCACTCGAAAGCCATATATTTCTCCGCTCCAAGTTGCCGCCACCACTTCTTTACTGAAAAATTGCAATAAGAATATACACAGGTCCATACGAATTGTCGAACCGCACGCACCATTACGTCGCGAGCATGGCTTATCTTGTTGCAGCAGAGCTTGTTGCGAGTGCATACACATGTTTGCCGATGAAGAATGCATTCGTGAGTAACTTTCGCCGGTTCGTCCACGTCCCCTTTCTCTTTGCATAGTACCTCGAAGCAAGCTCCTCGGTACCCATTTTCAATGATCTGCATCTCCCCTTCTTCCTTTCTCCTCCATATGCGTATAGATCACCTCCGAGTATTTCACATCGGGATTACTCATGCGGGCAATCGTCCCGCATGACGATCCACAAAGTGCCATAACACCATGAAGAACACCCTCCACTATAGCAACAAGAGGAAGGGGTCTCGGTCCTCGCATGACCCAGTTGTAAACCTCGGCCAAGTTAGTCGTCATAACCCCATACGGGAACCATCGGTGTCGTATGCAAATGCCCATTTCGCCTAGGCTCATGCTCTATCCATTCGGAGAAGCATTTCGTCGATCTTCCATTCCTCCAGACCAAGTGCGGAGGGTCCGTGGGTAACACTTCTAGTGCTACTAGGGCTTCCTCCGTGCTAGGAATTAACCTCTTCGTTGCTTCAGCGGTATGCCTCGATGTCATTTCGTCCAACTTCTTCCTGAGTGCATCAAACTTTCTCTGTTGGGTGCGCACAACCTCTTAAAAAGCTTCAGAAGATCCTTGTTCCTAAACCGCTTGTAGAAGTTTGCACCCATGTGCCGTTTGCACCACCTACTTCGCATATCAGGCCATGGATGTGTTTCTTCTGCACCTTTACAGAATCGCACGACCGCCTTCAATAGCGGGGTGCCGATCGTGTATAACACAAACTCGTATACCGATCCACAACCCCACTTTCACGTTCCTCGAAGCGAGAGCCGACTTTACGTGTTCTCACCCTCCACGAATACAAGCGCTCTTGAAAGAACACGATTGTTGCCATCAACTCCTATGGCGGTCAATATCGACCTTTATACTTCCCACCAAGAATGTGCCATCAACACATAACAACGGACGGCAATGCTGAGCAGCGTTGACACATGCACCAAAAGCAAAGAATGCCCATTGAAGTACCATCTTCCGGTGAAGCGCTGCGAGGGCCGCTCACAAATATCGACATAAGTTCCAGATTTCTTTCCTTGATCACCTGAAGCATACCTGGTAGGTTCTGATACGCGTCTTCGAATGTACCAAATCTAGTTTCCAAAGCCTTCTACTTCACCCTCCAAGCTTTGGCATAGCTTATGGTGTACTGAAACCTCTGCTCTATTGCAAGTATGATGGCACGTGGCTCTAAATCCAAGTTGCCCACAACATCCCCATACATTACATTTGCAACAAACCCTGAAGATATGTTTCTATGTGATTGGGCGGACTCAGAAGCATGCACGTGTGGGGCGACTATAGAACACTTCCAAGCGGTATCCCATTTAGGCGATGCGCATGCACACGCCATTGGCAGCCTCCATCGGCATGTGACATCGTGACGTCCATTGTCCGACCAGCAACCTTAAAGGTTCTACGGTTTAACGCCCATCTTCATCCTTTGCTTCTGAACCTCACTCTTATTCTTGTAAATGGCACCTTGCCTCACCTCATTCCTATCGATCGCCACGGAAGTGTTCACCCTCGTTGACCACCAATCTATCGAATCGACATGCATCCCACTCGTGAGGGATATGCTCTTCGTCGTCGTGTCGTTACTCAAATTGTCATACTCTGGCTCTCTGCCTCCATTGAATCAACCAACGATTCAATATTTTCTCCCTAAATCGCCACGCATACGTGGTTCTGAACATCTAGATTTGGAACATCGGCTTCCTCATCCCGAGACACCTTCGGTTCGGCTACTCTCCCCAACTTCCTCGCTTCATCACCACCAACCTCCTCCTGCATCGTATGGTCGATCTTGGTTTTCGAAATGCTTGCGCCAACAACACTAATGGCCAACCATTTTGAGTTGCCAATATTATGTCTGAGCTCCAAGACTTCGCCCCATCAGTTCTACTAACTCCCGATACATGTAATCCGTCTCGAGACCCCACTCCGCAGATTCAGATCATGCAATTCCCTATCCAAGGAGAACATGTTGTACAACCATCTGTTAACCTTGCCCACTGACGCTCACCGACCGCGTGACAAGCCACCATAACACTTGGGAAATGACTAAGTTCCACCCTTGTGCACCCATCTGCGGAACCCTTCTCCGTAGTGTATTTTAAATTCTACTCGTTCGTCCATACATCAAACATTTCATTGATTGTTTATGATGGCACGACAAAACGCTACCACATTTCAACTCTTAATCTACTCATACGACGACATACTCTATACCCGGTATTACAACAGGTAATATCGTTTTGTTCCATGGGTAGATTGCATCATCTTCACTTACCACGTGCCGAGAGAGCTTGTGCGGGTTTTGGGAACACACGTCACAATCCCCGTATACTAGCTACTAAATAATTAAAACTGTACACAATCCGATCGCTAAATCGTGAAGTTGAATAAACTACTGCTAACCCTGCAAAATTCAAAATCACTAAATCGTTTTTCCATAAAACTAGTAATACAACCGAAATCCCGTAAACTACCTACTAAATAATTAAAATTCTACACAATCTGGTCGCTAAATCGTAAATTTAAATCAACTACTACTAACTCTGCTAAATTCATAATCACTAAATCATTTTTTTATAAAACTAGTAATACAACCGAACTAAACTATTGCTAACCGTAATTCATAATACATTTTTTCCCTAATTTCTAATACAGTTCAACGCTATATTTCAACCCTAATTCGTTCATTCATATAAAAATTAACCCTAACCCTAATTTGATCGGTACTATTACTAACCCTAATTCGTCCCTTCGCCTATTTAGAAACAACTACTCCGCTTTCTCTATTTACAAACAACTATTATTACTAACTACCGCTCATAAAAATTGCAAGACAAAATTTGACAGAAAAATTTACCTCCACTCGCGAAGAAATCCTCCTCCTTCTTCTCTTCCTTCTCTTCCTCTCCCCTCCCTCCTTCTCTCCCTTCTCTCCCTCTCCCCTCCCCTCTCCTCTCTTTCCTCTCCCCTCTCCTCTCTTTTCTTGGTGGTGGTGGCATTTGGAGGCCTCGGAGGCGGCGAAGAATGAGGTCAAGGCCTCGGCCGTCTTGACAAAACTCTCTGTCCAAATTCAATTTGCGACTAACAATCTGCGACAGGCGTTAGTCGCAATTTGGAATGCGACAGAAGCTTCATCTGATCTGTCGCAATTCAGTGCGACTAACGGCTATGTCGCAATTCCGACTCTGCGTGACAGTTTATATCTATTTGGAATTACGACGGATGGGTATTTCTGTAATTTTTTTTAGCATATTATTTCTGTAATTGTTTTTAAAAAATATATTATTTAAAAAAAATTCGTGTTCTAGATGCATCTAGGAGATACCAGAAGGTGGCCTCGCCCACGGTATTAGCTCATCGAGAGCATCAACTGCAAGAGTTGCTGCTTAGACGATGTAGAGTTGTAGACTGATCACTGATGTCCACACTATATTTTGCAAACAAGAACCTGTTCGCACTACAGGAATCCGCATTATTTTCGTCGGCCAAAAACCGACGAAATTACGGAAAAAGCCGACGAATAGGCAAATCCACCAATGACATACTTAAAATCTCCAAAAAAACTTTCTCCTGTCTAATGGTACAGCAGGATGACTACATATCACTAATGCATGGATAACCATCATATTGTACAGATTTATGAAGAAAGCGAGCTTTTCTTCACGTGATAAGTCACTAATTTCCACCCTCTGGAGCTCCTCAGTTGTTCTAATATACCTATGCAAGTAATATAAGGGTTAGTACAACACACCCATAACCCATCACAATAGGGCAACCGAAAAAAAATCATTAATATTTTCGCAAAACATGTTATTTATATATTTACAGCATAAAATACATAGAGATAAAAGCTCAGACAACATCAATGATGGCCCTAGGGATGTTGTAGCACTGAGTCATAATTATGGGATCATGATCCAGGAAACGATACTCCCAAAGGTGAAAAATGAAGCATGGAAAGACTAAGATCTTAAACCACATCCATATTATGAGGATAGCACTTTGAGCTGAATCTGTCAAGCATGGGCCCCATATATCCAGGCCCGCTGCACTCAAGTAGTCAAGTTTTTTTTTAACAAAATAAAAACCAGGTAGAATTATCAAGTTTTTAAGGGGAAAGTTGGCTCTACGACCTATATCTAGTTTGGCAAACTAGTGGGTATTTCAGGCCACATAGCTTTATAACTAAGGTATTGGAAACGGCAACTGTTAACAGAATTTGTGATGGCAAGAATGCTTGTGCTGTGGATAGCTGGCTATTTCTCTTGCTTCACCAATAATTCAAATATTCTGGTTCCAGGGAGCCCAATGAAAAACTTAATGCATTATCTATGAACTGCACTTCTACAAATGGTCAGGGTATGGTTGTGTGGTATGATGCAAAGGCACATTGCCTGTCACATGAAATGGTTGTCTTGCTTTAACCATTGGCACCCATTAACATAGGAAATAATATTAGAAAATAGAAAGAACTTGAATGAAAAGGTAGGCTAGCATAGGTACCTGGGTTGTTTTCCCACATCCAGTTTCTCCGCTAACAACGATTACATCATTCTCTTTCAATAAATGTAAGAAATGGTTTTTCAGTCCAGCAATTGGCAGAGAAGCTCTTGCTTCCAGCATTTTCTGAATTCAAGGTGAACAAAAGGATCCATTGGCACAAAGACAAAAAATTAGAACTGAAGAGTGAAGAATACTTTTAGTAGAATGCATATTCATTGCATACCAAATAGTTGGGCAGCTTCCTTTTATTTTCCAACTCCTTTTTCAAAACTGTGCTCTCTGCTTGCTCTGGGGATCGCAATCCTACTTATAGAAAAGCCATATTAGATATCCGATAGGATTTATACTTGCACTTAGGTTATTAGAAGATACAAGAAGAAAAAAAATACAAAAATGGCAAGACATATTTCATTCATTTGATCATTGATTCATTTAAAATACAGAAAAGAGTGAGACATAATAGCAATTTTACATATAAAATTAAAGTTAATAAAATAAAAGGCATGCATGTTGCAGCAAGATAAACAATCCAAGATTTCATATGGTTCACCCTGAGAAGTACCATGGACAAGCAACCTTATTGGTGCCCAGAAAGTTCAAGGAAATAGAGAAGGAAGATGACATTTTTCCATATTGGAAAAATATCCTGTGCAATCAGACAGGCTGGTGAAACCACGGTGCAATCAAACTAGAAAAAGTTTCAAAAAATTCTGAAAAAACTCATGGATGTACATCTCAGCTTACCCCATCTACATATAAAATTTCATGATCAAATTCGTCCTGTGATAAGAGTAATAAAAAAGACAAACTTGATCATGAACAGTAACAGTTACTGTTCATGATCAACTTTGTCTTTTTTGTAACTTCTAACACAGGATGAATTTGATCATGAAATTTTATATGTAGATGGGGTAAGCTGAGATGTACATCCATGATTTTTTTTAAAATTTTTTGAAACTTTTTCTAGTTAGGTTGCACCGTGGTTTCACCAACTCTCTGGTTGCACAGGATATGTTCCCTTTTCAATATGCTAGACATCAGTGAGAAGTCTGTCCTCAGTGACAGACTAGCAGGTCTTGGAAGGAGGAAATTGCTAACCATCCAAAACCATGATTGCTTATGACATTATTCAGAAATTCGTTTGAGAAACAAAAAACTGAAGTGATGATTTTTATTCCAAATTTACCTGTAAGATTCAGCAAATTTGTCTCTTTCTTTTCATAGACAGAGTTGTTGTCCTCAACGTTCCCAGAATAATTGTGTGCATTGGCTGCTAACATGATCATAAAAAAAATGAATGACGACAGTAACAAGCACCTGTCAAGAGTGCCACTTATGACAAACGTCAGACCAGCTAAACAGTCAGGGGCCCCCTCTGGGACTTCCTACAGAACATAAATAAACAGTTTAGGATTGAGTTTTTCAGCAAATTGTGACAAAAAGAATGAAGTTACCTTCTCCCCTTTGTGAGGAGGATCCTTCCTTTCACCAAAATTCATCTATATTTTCAGCAATGATATCATCAATCAATCATATCACAAAATATCCATATCTTACCCATTTCACTATCAACACAATCAAAATAAACGGCGCATACACATAGTATCACAATTACCGGTCCATACAAATTATTAACAAGTGGTTCGTTCAGACATCCACCATCAACACATGTTCATACACATACATATAATTAACAAGCTAATGGTTACATACTCATCCAAGTCGACATTCATACATAAAGGTCACATGGAAGAAAAAATTCAACTTCTGGAGCATCGTTGTTTCATTGCCGTCGTCACCTCCACGAGTGTATGTCTTGCCCAATAGATGGTGTACGAAGCATTTGCCGGCCGCATCCGAGATTTGTGCGAGATCCGCCGTTGGAGGTGTTATCGAACCCTATATGTTAAAAATTACTAAGTGATTAGCAATATATGTACATTTTGTTAAATGGAATTTGTGATTAGGAAAATTAACCACATGTGGGGATAGCGGTACGAAAAAAGGAGGCGGGGGAGGAGGCTGATGTAACACCCCGATGCCAACGCGCCCCGGATGCTACCAAAATCCTGCTTCACTAGCGACACCCCTCGGACCCACACATGTCTAAAGGGGGTTACCAACACATGTTAATTCGCCACAACAAAAAAATCAATTGGACTAAGAATTACTGAAGAAGACATAACAACCTAGTACTATCACTAATTTAACTGCAACCAAGCACTAACTTCTAAAATCGTCTTAAAACTAAGTCACCGAAATTTACAAAATTTTGGCATAACCTCTCTAGAAAATAGGACATCCACTCAGCAGACAGAAAACATTGCAGATATAATATATATCAAACACCCCTTTTCAGGATGACACATTCTAGCAGCTCCTTAGATAATCAATCACATCACCAAATCTGCAATTAGCAAACTACGCAACTACGGCTAATATATTACAACCACTTAGATACAATCAAACTTTATGAGACAGTAAATGAATTATTGACCAAAAGTCGTGTGTGTGCCACTATTCCCATCCCAGCGAGACAGCTTCAAGGTACCTAAAACAAGAAACAACAAGCGTGAGTCCAAGACTCGACAAAAGTGCAACAAGTAGAAAAGTAAGGAATTCGACTCAGGTACAACTACTTCAAGACTTAAAGCAACAGTTCTTTTAATTGACATCCGTAATAAAAGAAGCAGTCTAAACTTAAATAAATCCACAACGCAGGAACACAATTACTTCACTATTAAACACAACCATTAATAAATTGAAATCATTAAATAAAAATAAATGTAAATCAGCGACAACTCCACAGCTATCTCATAACTCAGATTAACTAAATTCCAAATTTCAGGAAACAGTTTAACTATCTTTCATACCTCCATTGACAGCTTCGGATGAGTTCACGACTCAATCCCCAACCTGCACTTACCATTAACTCAGGAACTACAATTACCATTCACTATGCAATGCAATCATGCTTTCATTCACATAAATCAGCAATTAACAACTTCAATGCAGGGCAATGAAATGCTAAATGATGCGGCACAACCATGCTTTCATTCACATCAATCAACAATTAACAATTCCAATGCATAAAACATGATCCATCATTGTCAATACAATGCAGATGCAAATATGCCATACAAAAGAAGAATCTCATATCCATACATCATAATCAACTCATAAATCATGATCTATCATTGACAATGCAATGCAGATTGCACAATTTCTATGCATATGATGCATCATGCATGCTCATCTCCTCTTTTAGCACATCTTTGGTATGGCAGAGTGCACACGTCGGTGTGCACCTCTCATTCCCATTCCACCCGTGGTGGAGGATGCCTACTCTTCTTGACTGCTGCCATACAACCACGTATATGGGACTACGAGGTAGGACTTTCGTGCTCACTACATGTGAGCACAGAGGCCCGCATCAAAATGGGTCGCCTCTTCCATCATGAATGCACAAATGCAATCGACGCAAACAAATTTGCATACTACATTCATTTTTCACATCTATAAATTACCATTCTCAACATCATATCCAAATTATCAACTTCCATATTCATATTCTCAACACTCATAATCACATTCTCAACACTCATAATCACCTCTTCAACATTCATATTCATACTCACATCACCAATACTCGAGTAATTACTAATTCCATCAATCTTGATCATAAATCAACCATTTTCGCAATCCAATTCCATACCGTTAGTATTCCCACTAGCCCTATCAAACTAGCGAGCATGAATATGGATATAATATTTAGCAAGATATCATCACGGCATCTAGGCGGAATTCATCAAACAACGCACATAACATTCAATCGAGAGATGCGACATAATGTCATGATGGCAAGGCACACAAAGTTCATCAAACAAGTCATAATGCGTTCAGACATCGATACACTTGCATCGAATACTTACCCTCTTTATATTATCAAAAGACAATTACTCTTCAAGGCGTGCTTATAAACACGAATACAACTATAAGCGTAAGCGTATACATAACACAAGCGAGTTAACCAAATACCCTATAAGAGTTATCGGGTTGCACTTGCATATAAACTTGTTTTAAATAATAGCATAACCATTGAACCATTCTCATTCATCATATACTTTGCAAAATCAAACGACAATATTAATGCATCACAAGGGTAATGTAATATTGCAAAAACTTAATGGCCACCTAAGCCACAACCACTACAACGCACTTGCCTTAAACCTCTTGAGGCGGGTGGCGAGAAGTTGATGCCACGCTTGGGGTTCCACCACCTGCAAGCAGAGGCAATCCACTCAAACACATGCCAACCAAACTGTAACCACAAGACTTAGCGCGAGATCGATTCTACAACCCACTTCCGAAATCCCAGAAAACAGAAAAAATCTGACCAAAGGGGATAGCCGCCTCCCAACGAGCCAAACTTTTGATTCACTTAACCAAATGGAGTGAACTCAGCTCCTAATTAACCATAAGAGGATGACCTCCAGCTATCTCAAAGCAAAACATGCAGGAGATACCTCGAGGGCCTCCAAATCGAACACTAAACTCCGACCGGAAAATAGAGCGTGCTGCAATTTTCCAATTTCAGCACCTAGACTTCTAAATAGCGTAACTTTTGATTGGCTTATTGGATTTTCGAGTTTTTGAGCTCATAACGACCGTGAGGAGACAAACTACACATATATCACAACCAATCACTCAGCCAACGCGCCCGCAGATCCCAGATCGAAGATGAACACAGACTGAACCAAATCGCGACACAAACTGGACAGCACTCGCTAAAATAGCCATAACTTTCAAACGGCTGAACGAAATTTAGAGATTTTGGTCTCTATTGAAAGGTAATTCAATTATCTACAACATTCGTTATAGCTAAACCCCCAGGAAACGCTTGCGAAATTTTCAAATAGCAGTCCAAACAGCGGGACAGATTTGGCTCAAGCAGCAGTCTCCAAAAACACTATAGACTCTAAGTCCCTCAACTAAAAGCATTGCAAAACAGAAATCCTAGCTGGGCATTTCATCAAACACCATACATGCAAGCCTAAAGGATCCCCACCACCAAGGGTTTTACCTCAATCCTTCTCATGGAGGAAGAAGGGAGGTGGGGGAGAGGCTGTAGGAGCTGTTGCTGCCGGCTGAAACTGCTCCGAAGGGAGGTCACCGGAGTTGGTGCTGGAGCCGCCGACCATGGTGGAAAGGGCAGCAAGGGAAGACACCGGCCACCAAGAGGGAGCAGCAGCAGGAGACGCCGGCCACCAGGAGGGAGAGATGGCGCCTGACCAGGCGATCGGCACTGGGAAGAAAGGAAAATGGGGAGTCGGCATGCGGGGAAAAAGAAGTGCCTCAAGTATTCTCAACCACACATTAAGAGAGAGAGGTTAGGTGAGGAAAGGAAAATTCAAAAAAACCCTCTAAAAACCAAAAATCAACTTTTAACCAATTAACGCTAAGCGACAATTGTCAAGATAGACAACTTAGTAAAATTATCTGACTCGGAGAAAATAACCATTCCAATAAGTATTTGCACGGAAAAACTCAAAACCTTTCATGAACTGCGAGGCGACAAATCTTTTCTCCAGAATAAATACTTGAATCAAGAAAATGAAGACAACTCGGCCAAAAACCGGAAAAGCGATTTTGCGGTATTACACTCTTCCCCTTCAGCGAATTAGGCCTCGAATTCGAACACCTCAAAACTCACCCACAAAATGTTGAAACCGAAATGACAAAATTAACATGTCCATAAAGAACAAGCCGAGTATTTCTCACACAAGAGAAAACTCCACAACTCAAACCACAGCTCTTGCCAAATAAAAGGAGCAAGCAACTGAACTCATTCATCCCTCAATAAATCAACATTCACTCTAACTCCTCAACTCGCACGATACAAAACTCGGAAGCCAAGTCTTTCTCAAAGACTAACCCTAAACTGTCAACTCTTCTTTAACGTTTCAACACACAATCTCCAATCAACCAACGATTCTTCCCCGGAAGATCATAATACTAACTCCCAAACTCAATTTCTCATTTCTCTAGTCAATGTCACTCACCCAACTTAAATTACCTCTCTAAGACTCCATACCACAGATCAACCAACTCGTGATGAGAGAAAAAACACGAGTCACAACACTCTACTAACCATCAACCAAAGATCATCAAGACACCCAAGCTATCCAAGCGAGCAATTTGGGTTCAAAACTTAAATCCCCTAAGAACCAAGAAAACCCTGATTTACATCTCCACTCATTGATTAACCTTTGTAACCAAAGAGCCACATACAAAATTCTTTACTCCAACAAGCTTCTAACCAATTCCGAACATGACACTATCGCTAACCATTTAATACCGGAATCCTTTAAGAATCAAAACACAACTTTTATCTTTTCAACGGTTGCCCTTGGAAACAACAGGGTCAAGAATCATTATTTACTATCGAAAGGATTAGCCCCACGGGGCACCAATCAAATTCCCACATAACACAAAATCGCACTTGACTCACCCTAGAGAGCAAAGTAAATCTTGCTTCATTTACATGGCTAGCTACTTTCCTCAACATTTAAAATCTATGCAAATAAATACACAATCAGGAAAAACTCAACTGAAAAGAGAAACTTCACACAGTCATTCCTCAAGAACAACCACAAGATCGAAGAGAACTCTATTCTTTTAACAGCATAAACCCATTCTCTCACCTTGAGCCCTAAGGTGGAAAGCTTCACATCGAAGAATCACTCAATTAAAAAGCAACACAACAAAACCCCACTTAGCGCCTTTGGGAAAACTCAACAAATTTAGCAAAATTTTATAACCACTCTTCCGTGGATTACTTTCTCCAGAATTTATCATTTCGACTGATTACATCGACGATCGGAAATGTTATCACCAACATTAACATTTTCTCCCCCATAAAACTCATCAACGATAAACAGGTTAACTTTTATCCCAAATTAACCTACCATCCAAAATTCCTATCCGTCAACCATATGACGAATACCAAGATCAGCTATCTAAGTTCCCAATGATTTAAACAATCGAATCCATCAACTTAATTAACAAGTTTCTCAACCAAACTTGTTATTACTTCTTGGACACAATCATTCATAACCTTACGCAAACACCATTTCTAGATCTCCACGTATAACCGTGGATCACCATGACCCACAAACTACTTGCCATCTATCCAATTAGGGTCGACCACCTTAACCCAACAACACAAACATTCTACTAATCCTCTACGGGAAGATCTTCAATCACCCACAACTTACTCTAACTGTCGAATTTTCCCTTCCAGGAAAGCCAACGAAAACTTCCAAAGAAGCTCGACTTTCAAAAGACTTAGGAAATGGCAGGGCTCAAGCCATGACATTCAACAAAACTCCAAATCAATTAGCAAACTCCAAAATTCCACGAAGGGAAGGAGTTACACACATCAATTCACGGAAAGGAAAAGCGAATCGATCGAATAACACGTTTCCCTTTAAAGCCCAAATCCAAAACTTCAACTTGGAGAACGACAACACAAAGAAGTCCATGTCTTTCTCCGCAAAGCAACCAAAAAGGGGCAACACAAAACCCTCTTCCTGGCCTTAAATCCAAGAAGGCACTAGTCCCAGGATCAGTCGCTAGTGCCCACAGTTAACAAAGATGAATATCACAAACATACACAGCGGAATAATAAATAAAGTATTCATCTTTAATATAACAGTTTGAACAACCTTAAGGTCAACTTACAATTGTGAAACCTAGATGGCTTCAACTCAGAGTAAAAGCGAGCAATGAATGAGCGAAGAAGCGTCGGTGAATCCCACCAAAATACCACGGGCATTTGACAAGGTTCAACTCCTAGATATTCGCCTTCTTGCGAGAACTTCTCCTTCTTGAAGACAAGGACTTCTCCTCAACTGGTGATGTTTTGTTATAGCAAGGGTGAGTACACAACCGTACTCAACAAGTCATGCATGAGAATCGGTTCTATTACTACATGCATGGCTTATTCCAAAGGAATGGCTAATGGTTCTTTTGCAATAAAGCGGCATTTCCAAATGAATATCATAAATAGATTGAAAAGCGATAAAACAAGTAATATCCATAATAAATTTCAGTAATCATTCTCAAGTAAAGCATTTCTCATCCTTAACCAATTTCCATATCACAATGTCCACATTCCCAACCTCATTTCATTTTCAAAACTCTACCCCTTGATTTGTAATCCCGAGCAATGTTGATCTAGTGAACACGGCTATTGAATAGTTTTACACTCTGCAGAGGTTGTACACTTTACCCACAAGATACAATCAACTCACCACGTCGGTAGTGAATCGCCATACAACGATATCTTGAATGAGCGATCATAACAAAGCCTTCGAATCTTCTAGCTCACCTAGGAACCTCTCCGTGTTGCCTTCACTATCACTTCCCTCACTCGAGCCAAGTATAGGACCGCGAACACCGTTGGATGGGTACCAAGCCGCAAAGACAGTCGCGCCCCCATCTGATCACCCCTCGGGATCGCCACCAGGTATCAAAGGTGAGATATCGAGAATCCTACTAACTAGGTCCGTCCATGTAATGTACATGTGGTTGTACGAGTGACTCAGTTCAAAGGCTTGCAAGGTTAAGTCCTTAGGGTGACCAAGGCAAGACTACCTCGAACAATTCACCAACAATACCATCACAATATTCACCAATAATACCATCACATAATTTACCAACAACACCGCCAAATACCAAAGTGACATATCCAATGCCACTCTTGCCACTTGCCTCGGTCTAAAACATTTTACCACCCAGCTTGACTATTGCGCAACACAATGCCAACAACAACTCAACATCCATGTAGAACCACTCACGGTTCCACATATCAACATCATCGTGTGGCAACACGTCACACCATTCACAAACACATTTCATAATCCATTAATCAAGTATTATCCTTTTATTTTGAGAAGACATGAGTTGCGTGGCATGGCTAAGCAATTATACTGCAGTCTAACCAACCCCGTTGGCAAGTAATAACAACCAACTAATAATCAACCATCTTAGGGTGACAAATGAATTATGGCATACAAATAATCATGGCAAGGTGATATTTAGCAATTGGGTTGAATAACTAATTCCCAAATTAATTTAATTCATTTTAATCTTGAACTAGCATGCAATAATTTGAATCAAAGTAATTTTGTAAAACTGGGAGCAATATGATCAAAGCACGACTTGCCTGGCACTTGCTATAAACTGCTCTTTACTCTTTTTAATTGATCTTTGGCTTCCTCAACCTTTGGCTCTTCAATCGAATGCTTCGACTTCCTCGTCCTTCAGCTACTTCGGATAACTTCGGGCGGCGCGTCTAACGACAAAGAAGTACAAATACAACAAAACTCAAAAGGCAATTCAAATAAACTCCAAATTAAGATTAGATTGATGCTGAGCGAAAGGATTGAATTTGATCGAAGATCGAATGAAAGAAAACGAGCTTCGAGAAGATTTATCGAGAAGGTTCTGATCGATAATTAGAGAGGCGAAGTATATTCGAGGAATATCCTTGAGGTTAATTAACTTCGATTGGGCGGATATGGACATATGGGCAATGGTGTATCGACCAAGTCCACGAACAGGTTTCTAGAAGATTAAGGTTCACGAGAGAAGGCATCGACACAAGGGTCTAAATCGATCGGACTAGGATTTGGTGCGGGGTTGATCATACTATGAAGAAGAGATTTGACGATGATGAAGCGGCGTAACAGATAGGAGCGTTAGAAAGGATAATGACATCGCGCTACGCTCATGCTTGAATGCGCGCATGCGATGATAGCGAAAAGAGCAAAGCGTTAATGGCGGGATGTTAACGACGAAGCGTTAACAACGGAACCATCTTCTGTCGGGACCCGAATTCGCAATCCGGAAACCCTCTGTGTTTTCGGCACTAGTCGAGGATCGATCGCTAGTGCCCACAGTTAACAAAGATGAATATCACAAACATACACAGCGGAATAATAAATAAGGAATTCATCTTTTAATATAACAGGTTGAACAACCTTAAGGTCAACTTACAATTGTGAAGCCTAGATGGCTTCAACTCAGAGTAAAACGAGCAATGACGGAGCGAAGAGCGTCGGTGAATCCCATCAAAATACCACGGGCATTTGACAAGGTTCAACTCCTAGATATTCGCCTTCTTGCAGAACTTCTCCTTCTTCCGAAGACAAGGACTTCTCCTCAAGCTGGTGATGTTTTGTTATAGCAAGGGTGAGTACACAACCGTACTCAACAAGTCATGCATGAATGCGTTCTATTACTACATGCATGGCTTATTCCAAAGGAATGGCTAATGGTTCTTTTGCAATAAAGCGGCATTTCCAAATGAATATCATAAATAGATTGAAGCGATAAAACAAGTAATATCCATAATAAATTTAGTAATCATTCTCAAGTAAAGCATTTCTCATCCTTAACCAATTTCCATATCACAATGTCCACATTCCCAACCTCATTTCATTTTCAAAACTCTACCCCTTATTTGTAATCCCGAGCAATGTTAGATCACCGTGAACACGGCTATTGAATAGTTTTACACTCTGCAGAGGTTGTACACTTTACCCACAAGATACAATCAACTCACCACGTCGGTAGTGAATCGCCATACAACGATATGCGAATGAGCGATCATAACAAAGCCTTCGAGAATCTTCTAGCTCACCTAGGAACCTCTCCGTGTTGCCTTCACTATCACTTCCCTCACTCTGGCGAAGTATAGGACCGGCGAACACCGTTGGATGGGTACCAAGCCGCAAAGACAGTACGCTCCCCATCTGATCACCCCTCGGTGGCTGCCACCGAGTATCAAAGGTGAGATATCGAATCCTACTAACTAGGTCCGTCCCTGCGAGACATGTGGTTGTACGAGTGACTCGGTTCAAAGGCTTGCAAGGTTAAGTCCTTAGGGTGACCAAGGCAAGACTACCTCGAACAATTCACCAACAATACCATCACAATATTCACCAATAATACCATCACATAATTTACCAACAACACCGCCAAATACCAAAGTGACATATCCAATGCCACTCTTGCCACTTGCCTCGGTCTAAAACATTTTACCACCCCAGTTGACTATTGCGCAACACAATGCCAACAACAACTCAACATCCATGTAGAACCACTCTGGTTCCACATATCAACATCATCGTGTGGCAACACGTCACACCATTTCACAAACACATTTCATAATCCATTAATCGGTATTATCCTTTTATTTTGAAGACATGAGTTGCGTGGCATGGCTAAGCAATTATACAGTCTAACCAACCCACGTTGGCAAGTAATAACAACCAACTAATAATCAACCATCTTAGGGTGACAAATGAATTATGGCATACAAATAATCATGGCAAGGTGATATTTAGCAATTGGGTTGAATAACTAATTCCCAAATTAATTTAATTCATTTTAATCTTGAACTAGCATGCAATAATTTGAATCAAAGTAATTTTGTAAAAGCGGGAGCAATATGATCAAAGCACGACTTGCACGGCACTTGCTATAAAGCGCTCTTTACTCTTTTTAATTGATCTTTGGCTTCCTCAACCTTTGGCTCTTCAATCGAATGCTTGACTTCCTCGTCCTTGACTACTTCGGATAACTCGACGGCGTCTAACGACAAGAAGTACAAATACAACAAAACTCAAAAGGCAATTCAAATAAACTCCAAATTAAGATTAGATTGATGCTTGAGCGAAAGGGATTGAATTTGATCGAAGATCGAATGAAAGAGAAAACGAGCTTCGGAAGATTTATCGAGAAGGTTTCTGACGATAATTAGAGAGGAGCGAAGTATATTCGAGGAATATCCTTCGAGGTTAATTAACTTCGATTGGCGGATATGGACATATGGGCAATGGTGTATCGACCAAGTCCACGACGAGGTTTCTAGAAGATTAAGGTTCACGGAGAGAAGGCATCGACACAAGGGTCTAAATGCGATCGGACTAGGATTTGATGCAGGGGTTCGGTCATACTATGAAGAAGAGATTTGGCGATGATGAAGCGGCGATTAACAGATAGGAGCGTTAGAAAGGATAATGACATCGCGCTACGCTCATGGCTTGAATGCGGCGCATGCGATGATAGCGAAAAAAGCGTTAACGGCGGGATGTTAGCGGCGAAGCGTTAACAGCAGGCGTTATCGATGGAGCGTTAACGCGAAGCGTTAGCGATGGAATGTTAGCGATGGGCGTTACGCGGTGAAAGCGTTAGCGGTGAAAGCGTTATCGGCGGAATGTTAACGATGGGCGTTAGCGATGGGCGTTAACGCGTAAACGTTAACGATGAAGGTGAAGCGATGACGGACGCATATGAGATTACAAGGTGGCAACCATCGATTGAAAAATAGGGCAGCGAGGTCATGACACGGTCTGCGAACCAAAATGGTTGGCGGCACAAGGCGGCGGCGGCGGCAAAAGCGGCGACCGGCGAATAAAAAGAATTTGGTAGATGCAACAGCAAAGGAAGTGTCCATCGCGAGAACGCGACGAGGCGAACTCAACGATATTGCGATTTGGCGATGACAAGGCGGTTTACCGCAAAACGGAGCAACAATTAATTAGCTAAAATACAAATAAATTCTAAAAATTACAGAAATAATACTGGCAGGAAGGTATTGAATTTAGATGAATTTAGAATTTGAATCACTCGATTCCGAGTTCGGATGGAGGAGAACGGATCAAACGAAGTTTGACTAGAAAAAAAATCGAAATTCAGAAATTGCACTGTAGCATCGCTACAGTGCTTCGTTCTTCTGTTTCCTGGCTGTTTTCAGAGCTCCATTAGAGGTTTCTTGCACACAATACCGGAGCTAGAGGGCATGGCAGCGCAAGGGAAGTGACAATATAGAACGAGGACGACGACGCGGTGCCGGAGCATGTGACGGAACGGCGAACGGAGGACGGAAGCGGCACCGGCGGCGCTCGGGGCGGCAAACGGTGTGGCTGCGCGGTGCTCCGGCGAGGGGGCAGCAGCCGGGACAAGGCGGCATGCGCATGGAGTGCGCCCGGGGCTGGGGAACGCAGGGGAGGACGCGGCTTGGCCGGAGGAGCACCGGAGAGGCGGCGCCACGACGGCTTGGCGGCGGCTCGAGAAACTCACGGCGGCGGCGCGGCTCGGCGGCGGGAAGGGCGGCCAAGGGGTGGGGTGGGGCGGCAAGGTGAGGATGCTCGTGGACACGACGGCCGACCACGGGGAGGCCTAGGGCAGCGGCGCCATGGACGAACGGAGTGACCAAAAACAGCACGAATGGCATGGCGGCCAAAAACACGATAGAACGCGGAATTTCTCAAAACTAGCGAGAGCACGGCGTAGAGAAGGATCATACTAGGCTACATCTAAAAGGAATTTGATTGGGACTTACCGGTTTGGGAGAAATCGACGACGAACGGAGCGACGACCGACGACGAACAAACTTGAAATTCGGGGTCAAACTGCAACGAAAATCAAATCCGACCGGATGGTTGTGATCACGGAAGCAAAAGGCACAAAGTGACGCGGTCGGATTACCGAAAACTCACCGGAGCAAAAGATGGCTCGCCGGTGTCTTTGGAGGACGTCGGCGTCGGGTTTTCTCGAGTTTTGGAAGGAAACAATGTTACATCAACTGGGAAAGGTGAGCACGGGATAGAGGGCATCAAGACGCTCATTTTGAGTACTCGCACGCGTCGGGAAGTGGAGAGAAGCCCGAGATATGGGCCGAGCAATGAATTGCCTTTAACGCGTAATTGCCGCTGCTACGCGCGAATTCAGGACGGGCAACGACTTGGAACTTGTTCCCCATCATGACGCGGTCGCAATGCTTTAGATTTCACGCGATTTGGTGCAGTATGCTAAGAGATATGGGGTTTTGAAAATTGAGCCAGCATGGGGACTCTACGCGTGAACAGTGCCAGCTGCTGGAGGTTGAAGACGAACAGTGGAAGGTCACGTGTCGCTTTGTCATTGGTCGGAAGAATGGAGGGGCAAAGCGCGAGGAATAAAATAGCAAAAATGATCTAAAAATCATAGAAAAATTCATAAAAATACTAGAGATTATTTGGAACCCAATAAAATTGGTTTCACTGAATTTAGATGAGTTTTGGAATTTAGACAATTCCGGGACGAATATCTTGGATTTAACCAAGGACGCGAGAGATAAAATACCAAAGGGATTCTATAAATCTTGGAAAAATTCCCAAATCATTTTAGAATATTTGGAACCTAATTATATGAATTTTGAGGTTTTTAAGTATTTTGGAACTCGGGTGAAATTTGAATAAGGACCGAATTTGAAATTATGACTTTTGGACGGAAAAGGATTGAACACCAATTTAGGAAGGATATGGATACCGGGTTAATTAGAACACGAGGAAATCCAAATTTTGGATTTAAATGGAATTTCAAAGGAAAGGTTTGAATTGGACTTTGGATATAAAATTGCCCGAACAATTAATAATTCAAATTAAAATCAATAAAAATCCAATTAACATCCAAATGTTTAAATTAATAATTTTAATTAATTTTTAGTGAATATCAAATTTGGGAAATTCCCTGAGATACAAAGAACACTTAAAAACTAAATTTTAAATTACTTGATGCACACAAAAAGCACATTAAATTGTTTTAGATTTAGAAAATTCTAAATTAAGCTTCTTTAATCAAATAAGATTGATGTAAAATTTTTGGAAAGCTAATTTAATAAAAAAAATTTTGAAAACCCAAATTTTGGGATGTTACAAATACGCACTCCAACAACTCTCCGATTTATGACAGAAACACAAGAACTCTTCTTTGGTGTTGGCTCTAAGCTGCCGCACCGACCAATACGGCTACACGATAGGGTCAAAATCTCTTCGGCACACGGAGTCCCACCAGACCCCGCAGAGCGCTCAACCACTTCAAGAATAGTCATAAATACTACCAGAGCCTTAACAAGACTAACATAGAACATAATCACAAGTATCATCATAGCATCAACAACAAAATAAGCATTGCAACACAATGCAACGATATCCCATCCCCATCCTACTGTGCATCAGAGTGTGTCAAATTTTTTTAGATTAATTCATCATTCTACATCAAGTTTTATGGTTATTGCCCTAGGGCCACATTTTAAAGGTTCAACCTAAACCATGTTTCTAACTTCACACAAAGAAAATTTTAATTCATTCTAGAATTACTCACTATATTCAAACACCACGGACCAAGCCCGCTCGATACTAATCAGTAACACCGACGCCAACGCGCCCCGGATGCTACCAAAATCCTGCTTCACTAGCGACACCCCTCGGACCCACACATGCCCAAAGGGGGTTACCAACACATGTTAATTCGCCACAACAAAAAAATCAATTGGACTAAGAATTACCGAAGAAGACATAACAACCTAGTACTATCACTAATTTAACTGCAACCAAGCACTAACTTCTAAAACCGTCTTAAAACTAAGTCACGAAATTTACAAAATTTGGCATGACCTCTCTAGAAAATAGGACATCCACTCAGCAGACAGAAAACATTGCAGATATAATATATATCAAACACCCCTTTTCAGGATGACACATTCTAGTAGGTCCTTAGATAATCAATCACATCACCAAATATGCAATTAGCAAACTACGCAACTACGGCTAATATATTACAACCACTTAGATACAATCAAACTTTATGAGACAAGAATGAATTATTGATCAAGTCGTGTGTGTGCCACTATTCCCATCCGTGAGACAAACTTCAAGGTACCTAAAACAAGAAACAACAAGCGTGAGTCCAAGACTCAAAGAAAGTGCAACAAGTAGAAAAGTAAGGAATTCGACTCGGTACAACTACTTCAAGACTTAAAGCAACAGTTCTTTTAATTGACTTAGTAATAAAAGAAGCAGTCTAAACTTAAATAAATCCACAACGCAGAACACAATTACCTCACTATTAAACACAACCATTAATAAATTGAAATCATTAAATAAAAATAAATGTAAATCAGCGATAACCCACAGCCTATCTCATAACTCGATTAACTAAATTCCAAATTTCAGAAGCAGTTTAACTATCTTTCATACCTCCATTGACAACCGGATGAGTCCACGACTCAATCCCCAACCTCGCACTTACCATTAACTCGGGAACTACAATTACCATTCACTATGCAATGCAATCATGCTTTCATTCACATAAATCAGCAATTAACAACTTCAATGCAGGCAATGAAATGCTAAATGATCTTGGCGCAACCATGCTTTCATTCACATCAATCAACAATTAACAATTCCAATGCATAAAACATGATCCATCATTGTCAATACAATGCAGATGCAAATATGCCATACAAAAGAAGAATCTCATATCCATACATCATAATCAACTCATAAATCATGATCTATCATTGATAATGCAATGCAGATTGCACAATTTCTATGCATATTTTTCATCATGCATGCTCATCTCCTCTTTTAGCACATACCAGATGGCGAAAGTGCACACCGTCGGTGTGCACCTCTCATTCCCATTCCACCCGTGGTGGACGGTGCCTACTCTTACTGACTCGCTCCCATACAACCACGTATATGGGACTACGAGGTAGGACTTTCGTGCTCACTACATGTGAGCACAGAGGCCCGCATCAAAATGGGTCACCTCTTCCATCATGAATGCACAAATGCAATCGACGCAAACAAATTTGCATACTACATTCATTTTTCACATCTATAAATTACCATTCTCAACATCATATCCAAATTATCAACTTCCATATTCATATTCTCAACACTCATAATCACATTCTCAACACTCATAATCACCTCTTCAACATTTATATTCATACTCACATCACCAATACTCGAGTAATTACTAATTCCATCTATCTTGATCATAAATCAACCATTTTCGCAATCCAATTCCATACCGTTAGTATTCCCACTAGCCCTATCAAACTAGCAAGCATGAATATGGATATAATATTTAGCAAGATATCATCACGGCATCTAGACGGAATTCATCAAACAACGCACATAACATTCAATCCAGAGATGCAGCATAATGTCATGATGGCAAGGCACACAAAGTTCATCAAACAAGTCATAACGCGTTCAGACATCGATACACTTGCATCAGAATACTTACCCTCTTTATCAAAAGACAATTACCCTTCAAGACGTGCTTATAAACACGAATACAACTATAAGCGTAAGCGTATACATAACACAAGCGATTAACCAAATACCCTATAAGAGTTATCGGGTTGCACTTGCATATAAACTTGTTTTAAATAATAGCATAACCATTGAACCATTCTCATTCATCATATCACCTGCAAAATCAAACCTGACAATATTAATGCATCACAAGGGTAACGGTAATATTGCAAAAACTTGATGGCCACCTAAGCCACAACCACTACAACGCACTTGCCTTAAACCTCTTGAAACTGGGTGGCGAGAAGTTGATGCCACGCTTGGGGTTCCACCACCTGCAAGCAGAGGCAATCCACTCAAACATATGCCAACCAAACTGTAACCACAAGACGTAGCGCGAGATCGATTCTACAACCCACTTCCGAAATCCCAGAAAACAGAAAAAATCTGACCAAAGGGGATAGCCGCCTCCCAACGAGCCAAACTTTTGATTCACTTAACCAAATGGAATGAACTCAGCTCCTAATTAACCATAAGAGGATGACCTCCAGCTATCTCAAAGCCAAACATGCAGGAGATACCTCGAGGGCCTCCAAATCGAACACTAAACTCCGACTGGAAAGTAGAGCATGCTGCAGTTTTCCAATTTCAGCACCTAGACTTCTAAATACCGTAACTTTTGATTGGCTTATTGGATTTTCGAGTTCTTGAGCTCATAACGACCGTGAGGAGACAAACTACACATATATCACAACCAATCACTCAGCCAACGCACCCGCAGATCCCAGATCGAAGATGAACACAGACTGAACCAAATCGCGACACAAACTGGACAGCACTCGCTAAAATAGCCATAACTTTCAAACGGCTGAACGAAATTTAGCGATTTCAATCTCTATTGAAAGGTAATTCAATTATCTACAACATTCGTTATAGCCAAAACCCCAGGAAAGGCTTGCAAAATTTTCAAATAGCAGTCCAAACAGCGGGACAGATTTGGCTCAAGCAGCAGTCTCCAAAAACACTATAGACTCTAAGTCCCTACCCTAAAAGCATTGCAAAACAGGAATCCTAGCTGGGCATTTCATCAAACACCATACATGCAAGCCTAAAGGATCCCCACCACCTAGGGTTTTACCTCAATCCTTCTCATGGAGGAAGAAGGGAGGTGGGGAGAGGTCAGAGGAGCCATTGTGCTTGCTGGAAATCTGCTCCCAAGGGAGGTCGCCGGAGTTAGTGCCGGAGCCGCCGACCATGGTGGAAAGGGCAGCAAGGGAAGACGCCGGCCACCAAGAGGGAGCAGCAGCAGGAGACGCCGGCCACCAGGAGGGAGAGATGGCGCACAGCCCAGGGCAGTCGGCCTGGGAAGAAAGGAAAATGGGGGGAGTCGGCATGCAGGGAAAAAAGAAGTGCCTCCAAGTATTCTCAACCACACATTAAGAGAGGGAGAGAGAGAGAGAGAGGTTAGGTGAGGAAAGGAAAATTCCAAAAGAAAACCCCTCTAAAAAACCAAAAAAATCAACTTTTAACCAATTAACGCGAAACGACAATTGTCAAGATAGACAACTTGCCGCAAAATTATACGGCTCGGAGAAAACAACCATTCTGATAAGTATTTGCACGGAAAAACTCAAAACCTTTCATAAAGCATGAGGCGACAAATCTTTTCTCCGTAATAAATACTTGAATCAAAAAATGAAGACAACTCCGCCAAAAACACTACTACAAATGAGGCTTATATCGGCGCGACGATCACGAGATGGTTTTGAAAAACCGCTCGTAATATGGAATATCACGACGGTTATGTACTCAAACCGTCGATGCTAATATCACTGACGGTTTTATATTACGGCCGCTCGTGATGTAATAATTATCACAGACGGTGTCAAAATATAATCAAACAGGATGGCTACAAGACTTATTACGAGCGGTTTCAAAGTAAAACCGTCAGGATTTCCTGACGGTTATATAACACAACCGTCTGTAATGAGTATCAGAGCCATCCTGACGACGTTATATTTAGAAACCGTCTGTGATATTTTCGCATCACTGATTTACCGTAATGTAAAACCGTCGTGATAAAACCTTCCGAGGTCAGAAAAGCAGAGTCTGCCTTGCTCCATCCACTTTGTTGGTAGGGTTTCGGTTTCTATCCTAAGTGGCGGTCATGAAGTGATGCGATTTTTAGAAGAAAGCCATTGATTTGAAGGGTGATATTAGATTCCTTTGATTTTGGTGATCTAAGGTTAGTAATGTGTTTTAATTGCATTATATTCAACATCTAGCTTGATAAGGAAGGAATTTGATGATTTTTTAGATCTCGCTTGTAGAACCATGTGTTGGTTTTTGATGAATAAGGTTAGCTAGTAATGGTTCTATTTGCATAATATAATATTCGATCATGATGTAGCTAGCTAGCTTGTTAAGGATAGAATTTAATGATTGTTTAGATCTAGCTTATAGATCAATTCAAGTCTTTTGGTGATCTAAGATTAGTAATGGGTTCTAATTTCATTATTATATTGAAGATTAATTTGAATTTTGTTAATTATTTCTTTGTGATGTAATTAAGGTATGTAATTGCATAATTAGTTTAAGAATGTGTGCATACGCACTACACAGTGCACTTAATATTTAACACTAAGTGTTACATGTGTAGCGAGATGGATCGAAAATTGGATGTACGAGAACCGTCTGAGTGCTTGAGTACCTTAATGGCGTCTCCACATTCAAAAGAGCCGCAGAGGAGGATATGTTTAATAAGGGGTGCAATTCATGTCATGTCCGTGCATTGATTGCGAAAATCAAGATGTTTCAAACTTCAGCAGATCGGCTAGCACACTTGATTCAAGGGGTTTCAAAAGGGCTATACATGTTGGACCGGTCATGGCGAAGAGCATAATATCTGTGAAGCGACAAGTAGTGTTAATATCGTCGACGATGTCAATGATATGTCGGATGATCATATCGATTGTGCTTCCGATGAGGACAAAGTTGCACGATGACAATTTGGATCGAGATGCTACGCGATGCGAAGAAACCTTGATGACGTGGAATATGGACAGTTCGTGGCTTAATGGAGGACTCGGAGAAACCTTTGTTCGCAGGGTGCAAGTTGAAATACACAAGGTTGTCATCCGTGCTTCAACTACTCAAATTGAAGGCAAGCAACGGTTGGTCCGACAAGAGTTTCACAACATATTTATACGCCTATTGGCGGACATGCTTCCAGAGGGAAACGAGTTGCCGACAAGCACCTACAAAGCCAAGCGTGTTCTTTGTCCCTTGGGAATGGAAGTAGAAAGAATACATGCATGTCCAAACGATCAGTATCCTGCACCGCAAAGAGTACACAAACTTGCATATATGTCCGTGTGCAACGATCCCTAAGACAAGCGTAAGAGTTATTCAGATGATGATGGCGAGAGCATTGAGGTGAAAAAAGGTACTCTGCTAAGGTGGCATGGTATCTGCATCAGAATTCCCGCTTGAAGCGTTTGTTTGCGAACCCAAAGGAGGCAAAAGCTGCTGCGTTGGCACTTTGAGGAGCGTAAGAATGATGGAATGCTAAGGCACCTCGCCGATTCCATCCAAAGGAGAAACATCGACAGAGCTTTCAAGAATTCGGTGCGGATCCGAGAAATATAAGGTTTGGATTGAGTATGAGATGGAATGAATCCTTTCGGTAACATGAGCGTAGGCATAGCACTTGGCCCAGAATCTCAGATTCACAACCTTCCTCCTTGGTTGTGTATGAAGCGGAAGTACATTATGTTGTCTCAGTGCTTATCCAAGGACCGAAACAACTCGGGAACGATATTGATGTGTACCTAGCTCCATTGGTGGAAGATCTAAAACACCTTTGTGGGTTACCGGGTACACGATGGGATGCGTACAAACGAGAGAACTTTACTTTTAATCGCTTGTTGTTCTCGCACCATAAATGATTACCCCGCCTTGCTAACTGTCGTGCCGTGAGTACAAAAGGAACCAAAGCTCGTGACTCACCGCTAGATGATACCGAGAGTTTATGGTGAATCACTCCCGCAAAACCGTGTACATGCGCCATCAGAGGTTCCTTCTGAGAAATCACCCATATCGCAAGATGAAGCAACTTTTCGACGGAAGGAACGAAATGGTCCAGCTCCAAGGCGTTGAGCGGAGAGATGTTCATGACATTGTTAAGGATTTGATGTTGCGATGGAAAGGACGTAAATCAAGTACCCGTGAAAAGAGCATGTGGAAGAAGAGATCAATATTCGGGACCTACCTTTACCGAGCACCTAGAAGTTCGCCATCGTGATCGATGTCATGCACGAGAGAAGAATGTCCGTGACGGCGTGATTGGTCTCTTACTCAACATTAAGGGTAAAACAAAGGATGGTATCAACGCACGGCTTGACTTGGTCGATATGGGCATAAGACCCGAAGTTAGCACCGAAGAGACCGATAAAGGCCGTGCGCATTTGGAACTCGCTTGTTATACTCACAAAGGCCGAAGAACTGAACTGTGCGCTGCTTGCATGGTGTGAAAGTTCCGTCGGTTACTCCTCCAACATGAAGAGACTTGTTTAGCTGGAAGATTTGAAATTAATCGGCATGAAGTCTCATGATTGTCATGTGCCGATGACACGATGCTCCTCGTCGCAATTAGAAGTATTTTGCGGTCAAGGTTCGTGAGACAATCACTAGGTCTGTGTTATTTCTTTAACACAATCGCCGTAAGGTCATCGATCCCGGCGACTAGATGCTCGCAAGTCGAGGTGGTGATGACTCTATGTAATCTTGAGATGTATTTCCCTCCATCATTTTTCGATATCATGGTCCATCTCATTGTTCACCTTGTGACAGAGATAAAGATATGCGGCCGGTGTTCTACGTAGCATGTACCCGCTCGAGAGGTACATGGGAATTCTCAAGTCTTACGTACGGAATCGATCTCGTCCGGAGGGTAGCATTGTCGAAGGTTATGCAACAGAAGAGGCCGCCGAGTTCTCGCCGATTACATGGCCCAGTCGAACCAATAGGTGTGCCTCGATCTCGCCATGAGGGGAGGCTCAGGTATATGGGGACCATCGGAAGGAAAGCAATCACGCTGATTCGGTTGATTATGCTCGAGCCCATTTCACGGTTTTGCAACACATGGTCAGAGTGTCCGCCTATATCGCCGAGCACAAGCAATGGCTAAGGCAAGAGAATCCAAAGACGGCAGAGTCTTGGATCACGAGACAAGATAACCTTGATTCAACAAATGGTTGAAGGAGCGACCTATCTTTGGAGCTCGCCGATGACACGCCGACATGGTTGGCAAAAGGACCAACTTTACAGCTTGTCACATGGAAAGGATATGACTTAAATGGGTACACATTTTACACGAGAGATCGAGGATATGAAGAGCACAAACCGTAGCAATGGTGTCCGTGATAGATGCATTCAATAATACCACTGGTTGACGAGGAGCTCCTACTATGGGTTCATAGAGGAGATATGGGAGCTCGACTACGACTTTTCAAGATTCCCTATTTCGGTGCCGTTGGGTCCACCTCCAAAGACGTGAAGGTCGACGGGAATGGCATCACTATTGTGGACCTCGAACGTGTCGGATACCAAGGCGAACCATTCGACTTTCGCTAACCAAGTTGTTCAAGTCTTCTATGTAACCGACCGCCCAACAAGAAGCGCCACGAAGTTCTTGTGGAAAAGGAGAATTGTCGGAGTTGAGAATGTAGTAGATGAGGAAGAGTACAATCAATTTGATGAGTTGCCACCTATCGGAAATGACATCCTCGTCCCGTAAGAACAACATGAGGAAGCAAGCTACACGCGTCGATCATCATGAAGGGCTAATTTTCATACAAAAGAATAAGCATGTGGTGGCGTAGTTATGAGAAGGGTGCATTGTCATCATGCTTACTAATTTTCATGTGTAATAATATTACATTAATGCTATTGTAAAGATGATACGACCCATCATGCTTTGTACATATGATTGTGATGATCTTTGTAAGTAGCTTCAGAAGCATCCTAATTATGTATATATGATTGTGATGATCTTTGTAAGTAGCTTCAGAAGCATCTGGATTGATGGAAAAGATGCAAGTATAAGAGCACGATTTATTCGTTAATATCAATATGATTCCAAATACACGATTCAAAGATGGCCATTCGGACATAATTGATGACAAGAATGTAATCATGTCTACTTTGGCAATATGGAAATAGTTGTATGTGATTGCTCTCAGATTTTAGGGTTTGAATTGAGGATTAGAACCTCCACTTCAACCACAAGATGCGCCTATATTACGTTAAAGACAACTTTCCCTAAGATACAACAAAGTGGCATGCATAAGAGTCGATCGAATCGAACCGACAAGTGAATGTCGATGAATAAGATATATCACAGACGGTTCTTTAACATAACATGCAGGATGATGTTATTTGTCCTGCACGGTTATGTTACCTAACCGCTCAGGATATCTCAACATCGAGACGGTTCTATTATAGAACCGTCGTGATGTCATTAACATCACGAGCGGTTCTATTATAGAACCGTCTGTGATGTAATCAACATCGCTGCAGCGGTTCTATAATAGAACCGCCCGTGATGATCACCAACATCACTGACGGTTCTATTATAGAACCGCTCGTAATATTTAAACATCACTGCATCGTTCTATTATAGAACCGCTCGTGATATGTCATTACTGCATCGCTATATTATAGAACCGCTCGTGATGTTATTTCTTCTATATATCTCCCGCAGCAGATCTCATTCACAAGCGCCAAACCCTAAACCTTTGAGACGTTTTGCCTCATGCGGCGGCCTCCCCTCGGCGTCCTCCCCCTCCGCCCCCGGCCTCGGCGTCCCCCCTCCCGGCGTCCCGGCCTCGGCGTCCTCCCGGCCTCGGCGTCCTCGATCCCCTCGGCGTCCTCCCGGCCTCGGCGTCCTCCCCTCGGCGTCCTCCCGGCCTGGCGTCCTCCCCTCGGCGTCCTCCCCCGCGGCCTCCTCCCCTCGGCGTCCTCCCGCTCGGCTTCAACCGTGAGTATTTCGGGGACTAGCCATCGAGCTAGAGGCCGTTTCTCGATCTGGAGGCCTTTGCTGGCCATTTGCTCTATTTTTGGTGTTGCTCTGCTAGTTAGTGAGTTCGGGACACTTTACGTGATTATTCTCGGACTTGCAAAGGGCGGTCGTCTGCATGCTTGGGGACCTGCGTGTGGGCTTAATGTTCAATGATGATTTAGGGATGGAATAGACTAATTGTGACAACAAATCTTAGCAATCAATTTCACTTTCATATATATATATATATTTGATTAGTGTGAGTTGGCGATGATGTTTGTTTTCCGTTGTTTAGAGCACAGAGCCAAGAACTAGTTAAAATGTCTTTGTTACGGTTGGATAGGAGCGATGGTCTTTGTGGTTGTACATGTTCATATGTGAGATGGTCTTTGTGGTTGTACATCGTGTGGTTGTACATGGTCCCGAATAAAAGCAGGGAAACCTTTTGATCTAAAATATATATATATATATATATATATTTGATTAGCTCTATTGCAAACTGTCTTTATATGCTTAGTTAGTGAATATGCATATAAGATAACCAATTGAGTAGATTTATACTTAACTTTGTCAAGTATTAAATCTGTTATTGAGATAAAGTTGTCACAATCTAGTCTATTACTTGTCCATTGTGGCGAGGAGGGCCTTTAAGGCAACCCGACATCTCGAGAACATTCAAACAATCAATATGAGCTTTATGCTAATTGCTTTATTCGTAATAATGTACATGTTCATATGTGAGATCTGAGCTTCGCTCAATTATTACATTAAGCTGTCAAATGGTTGAATCCATATGTATTTTTCTCGCTTGTCATTGTGTGGATGTCCTAGTTTTAGGGAGGTCTTTGCGAAATTTTTATTAAGTTCGCAACCTCCTAGTTCGCTTCTTTTGCTAGAAGGCTAATAACTAGCCATCTAGGCTAGTTCTTTTAAAAGGCTAATAACAAGCCATCTAGGCTAGTTCTTTGAAAAGGCTAATAACAAGCCATTTAGGCTAGTTCTTTTAGATGCAAGTATAACAAACTCATTCACTCTAATGTGATTCTATTTGTTCTTCACTTTTAGTTACTTTGAAACTATTTTAACTTGTAAAGAAGATGTCGTCCTCTAATCCATCGCTCAAGGACATGATGTGGCCTCAAAAGAAGGATCGACCAGCGGCGCAAGAGGACCAAACAAAAGGCCAGCAGACCGATATACCATTACGAGATCGATCCGGATGATGGGGCCCTAGAAAGCCAAAAAAAGCGGCGAATGCATTTTGAGTATGTGTGGGATAGTAGGTCGAACGGGTTCGATCACGCTATCTTCCCGGAGGTTGGTGACTATTGAGGCTCGCAATGCCTTGCTAACGGAAATTTTTTCATCATTCAACATTCCGGAAGAATCCGCCCCTAGTGCGACGGTATGCCATCGCTAGCGCAGAAAGGCATGGAAGACCTTTAAGCATACGCTTACGAGACTACGCCAAGAAGGATCTGGTTCCATACTCAAGTATGGGTTCATTGATGAGGACACGTGGAGGCGTTTTGTTGGGATGAAGACCACGATTTAATTAAATGCGTCCATTGAAACAAACAAGGCCTTGCAAGCAAGGAACACTCACCCCCACAGACTCGCACCTGCGCTACGCTGGGAAGAGAGAGCAATGGCACAGGAGGACGAGGAGGGTATCGCGCCATTTCCATCGATCACAGATGAACGTGTGAGATCGGCTAAGAGCGAGAGCGAGGTCGATGCCACGCCCTCCGCAACCGTCTCTTCGTAAACCCAGCGGACGAGGAAGCATCGCCAACGCCGTAATATATAAATCGAACTACCAATTTTACGTAATTAGTCCATGACTTCATAAGTGAAATAACTTGTCCGGATCTTGCGGTAGCGTTGAGTACACAATCGTGCGATGGCTCTTTTTCCCGTGACAGAGAGAAAGATGCACCGTCCATAGCCTTGGGAAACAAGGAACACCACGGTCGTATAAGAGGCAAAGGGTTTTTGTTCCATGGAAAACTGGATTCCCTGACGACTTCCACATATACCGAAATAAGAAGAGAACTAGAGCGAGCGAGTCAAATCTTATAAAGAATTTGGAGGACAAGTTGAGAGGAGAGTTGAGAGAAGAGTTGAGGGAGAAGGCGAGAGAAGAATTTCATGAAAGGATACGAATCTCGAGGAAAGGCTCACCAATCAAGAAAAAATACTTCACAAGCCCAGTATATGTCCGCAAGTCACCCCATCGCTCAGAAGAGCAATGTGTGCATCCGCTCCTCCAAGTGACCAAGATGAACATAGCGGACTTATCAGATGTGACATTAAATGCCACGCTGCAATCTCCAAGTGAGAATTAGCAATGGCACCGTTCCTCGGCGGCTGCTTGGGGCATGGCGTATCCATCCCCAAAGGGACCATGGTGCACTACCATCATAGCGCCGGGTTTCACCAAGGTCAATGTGGACGGGGTGTTTGATAGTTTCAAAATTGTCGATCTACAGAAGCCGCCAAACGATGAGATCGTGAAACTTGGGGATGCCATTGGCACATTCATCCAATGGCCTAGCAGCGACATCTCCCTGGTCGCCCCTTCTGTCATGCAACAACCGCGACGATCTGATTCGCCTATTGTATCGCCGTCTGATCAGTTGGCTACCAAATCGGCGATCGTGAGAGCGACTCCACTTGATATACACAATGTTGACCTCTTTCCTACCCATTCCTCTCCCGTGAAGGGTTCATACAAAACAAAGAAAGGCAAGGGCAAAAAGAAGAAAGAAGCCCGGCAAGAACAAGTTGACTATTCATCTGCTGAGTTGGCTAAACAATACAAGCTAGGAGAGCCGTTACTAACGAAAGGCAGCGTAACTTCACTTAGTATACCTTGCCAACAATTGCATAAGTGGTATCTCCAAGAAGCTGGAAAGCCAGAGCGTGAACGTACAACAAGTATCAGCGTTAAGTTCAAGTATGAACATCTATTCAACGACTCAGCGGGGGGCTTCTTCACGGTCGATTTTCTGGACTTGTTCCATCTCTACAACCTCGACGCCATCGACGCCAAGACTCATAAGATGCTGGACCTTGTAAGTGTGTGCTATCACAGTCTACATTCGTCTAATAGTGATAAATGTCCTCCAATATATATATAATCCGCCTTTGTATATATAGATACATGCAACTTGAAGCGACAAAGAAGAAACTATCGATCGGTTTCCTCGACCCACATATAGTCTCAAAGCAAACAATGGATGATGATATAAACATGGTCGAGAAATACGTGATAGAGGCATTGCTAGCACAAAAGGATAAAGAATTCATACTTATACCCCATAACCCAGGGTAAGTGCTACCACATGCTATACTTTGAGTCTCATCTTGTGCACACAACTCGCTTTTGTTCATTGTCCATTGTGATATACCCGTAGGTATCTTTGGGTTCTCATTGTAGTTGAACCAGCCACAAACCGGTTAAGTACCTTGATTCCGGACGTGGCGGAAACCACGACTTGGTACCTATCGCAAAATTACTCACCGTAATCACGCTTCCTACGTACATGGTCGTGTAAGTTGTTCCGTGTTTATATTGCTATTGGAATGGCTTAGGCTAACCTTTTGCAATCTTGTAGGCGCTCAAACACGTGAAAGATTGGACTAAACTACAACATGATTTGAACTTTCGGTATCCGCTATACACAACAATTCTATATCAAACCTCGTACAGTGACTCTAGAACTAACAGTAGGTTTTATTTGCGATGCCACCAAAGAAGGTCCGGAAATAACCTATGTGGATTTTATGTTTGCTACAACATGCAAACCATCGTCGCTAAAGAAAGTAGCAATGAGATAAAAGCTGCGTTGAGTCAGCCGATTTGAGCAACATTAGAGGGAGAGTTTGTTTCTTCTCGCTCACGAAGTAATACATAAAAAGGCGCGTTCCACGCAGCCTTATAAGTTCTGAGTTGTACAATTGTCAAATGGTATTCATTAATTCGAAAATATGTCAAAAACTTGCGGTTATTCTTGTTTGTACGATTCATTGTATTGTCACATGATATTATCCTTAATACATATTTGCTCATCTTGAATGCAACAACTTAACAATGTCTTGCTTGTTGGAACTAGATGTTTTCCTACACCCTCGTGAGAACCTCCATTATTTATGGTTTGTTGTTCAAATTTCCATCTACTTAGGTATTCTGCATCAATATTATGAGACACGATCGATTATAGATGTTATAATTGAATATCTGCACTTCCTATATGCATTGAGGCAACAGTTTGTCCGATCAAGATAGACTTAAAATATAAACATTTGTAGCGATTTTTCTCCGTTCTTACGATAATGTTGATGGAACTCGACTAATAAATCAACCAAGAGCCGTGCTTACATGGCCGCGGCGGCATTCACGGTCTTCTCCATCGAGCCGGACACACTACATGTGTGATTTGACTTGCAATGCCATTTGTTCAATCTTTAATTACCCTACCTAAAGTAGTCTATAAAGTACATCTATAATTTTTACCGGCATGCTCTTGTTCGATCTCACCGTCGTGCCGACGGTGACGGAGATCGAACATGGTACTTTGGTAAAATTGTAGATGTGACTTGATAGATTACTTCAGGTATGGCATGAAGCAAATCACACTCTTGAACAAATGTGATGGAGAAAGTCGGCCGCCTTCCTTGCGGAAGGACTGGTTGATTTATTAGTCGAGTTCCATCAACATTATCGTAAGAAGGGGGAAAAGCGCCACAAATGTTTATATTTTAAGTCTATCCCGATCGGACAAATGCTGCCTCAATGCATATAGGAAGTGCAGATATTCAATTATAACATCTATAATCGGTTGTGCCTTATAAATATCAAGTAGAAATATTGATGGAAATTTCAACAACACCATAACTAATGGAGGTTCTGCTGGGGGTGTGGGAAAAAAAGGTCATCACAGACGGTTCTTATTTGGAACCGTCTGTGATAATTTCATATCACAGACGGTTATAATTTGGAACCGTCTGTGATAATTTCATATCACAGACGGTTCTCATTGGAAACCGTCCTGTGATAAGTTAAAACCCAGACGGTTCTTATTTGAAACCGTCTGTGATATTTAGTTATCACAGACGGTTGCAAATGAGAACCGTTTGTGATAACTAAATTTCACTGACGGTTTATTAATACAACCGCTGTGATATATATTTTCTCGACGGGTATAGAACCGAGTCTCGATGATCTCCTTCATCACAGACTTATTATTCTCGACGGTTCACAAAACCGTCTCGATGACGCTTATAACCGTCTGTGATGAAGTTTTCTGTAGTAGTGAAACCCAGGAAAACGATTTTGCGGTATTACAGCTGAAATGTTGGGAAATTAATTGTTGTCCCCAAATGAGAAGATAGAATTTCCTGAAGATCAAATTACAAGAAAAAATAAAGTAAATCTTCATATCATCAATTAAATTGACATTTGCATGAATGAAAGATGAAAATGTAGGCAATTCATCAATTCATAGATAGTTCTAATTAGCTTACTTGCAGATGTTGTTATTGTTGTATCTGCCAATTAATCATATATTCTTGTTGTTGCCTTGCCCACTCTTCCTGTGATCTTCTCATCGCCTCCACTCGCTCGATTTACGCTCTCCCGATCGCTTCTCGCTGCACCTCAACTCCTCCTCCACTTAGCCTCACGAGAGGTACGCGAATAGCTCTGGGATGACCGAGATGACTGGCCTCACTCGGTGCATCACTTGAATCAATTACCCCATTCAAAGATAGCAAATCTGCCATATTTCTTTCCACCCCAGTTGAGTACAAAGTCAGAAGGTCAACTTGTTCTTTCCTCCGCTTATATTCTTCCCCATGATGTTCGACCATTATTTCCCCATATCTAGCGTGTCATTACGGATTTTTGTGTTAGGCACTAATCGGACTTGTAACAAGTTCACACATAATTACTAACTGGTTTTGTGTCGCCACATCACTACAAAGTCTTTCCAGATGTGTAGGATCAGCTCGTAGTGGCCCCGAACATAAGTCTCAATGTAGCTTGGGGCAACCCCACTTGTAGCCTCCTGCGATTCGATGTTCATCTATGTTAACAAGCACAATGTCTTCGATGTTCATCTATGTTAACAAGCACAATATATTTGACAAGCATATAAATAACTGAAATAAAGATATCAACCATACCATCCGCCGCTGCTAGCGAATATGTCCATCAGCGCCATATCGTTGAGTGACCCTCGCCCGCTTGACGGTTCCCCTCTTCCTCCTCGACTTGTCCACAAAGGCTGGTGAAGCCCAGTAGACACAAAGTGCTTGCCAACCATCCATACAATTCCTTACCCAAGGCAGGTCCACCTAGAGGTACTCATCGGCACGAAGGTAGATCTCTGAAGCACCCAACTTCTTGGTCATGTCCTCTTTTTGATCTTTTTGTAGTACAAGCACCTTTGCATGGATCGTGCATTGGACATCATGTCTTTACGACCTTTGTCGTGGCCTTCTCAAAGACATATCGAGACTTGGTGCCAACGCCTCCTCCTCACCCTCGGGTAAACAATACCTCTCCAAATTAGGAATATCAACACCGTTAGACAAATTAAAAAAATATGGGTATATAAAACTGAAAATTCCAAAGTATTACCCGAAGTCATTCCAAATCCTAACAAAGAATAGTTCCAGTTTGGACATCTGTCGCTATCTTGTAGTGCGCCTAACTCGAGCCGGTGAGAAACTCCATCTCTGATAACCATTCCAGATAGTGATGCCGATAGAGTGTTCCCAAGGTGGCGTTCACTGGCCTCAAAGCAGTTCTTTCCCCAAGAAATGTCATCCCATTGCCTGTGAAGTAAAAATATGAAAATATTAGTAACACTATAGAAACTTGGAAATTTTGGCAGCATGTCCCCTATAAAGTCTCTACATCCACACACATATATAGATAAGAGAAATAAAGATATATCCATCCATACACACATATCTCCATTCACACACAAAGACAAGACAGTTTAAGCATATCTCCATCCATACTCCATACATCCATCCTTACATTGGTTCAACAGATTGTCTCATTCTCATACTTACCAGTCACCATATGGCCTAATCTGTCTCCGTGCCGCCGGGTTTGTAACTACTGGGGTGATTAAGTTGGAAGATCTGAACCTAAAATGGTGAAAAAAATTAGCACCAATGTTTGCACAAAACTTATGAAAATTTTTACAATTACCTAAACACAGGATCAACACCAGTGTCATCTGATTCAGCACCATCCCCCTCCCCCTCCCCCTCCCCATCCCCGTCCGCATCCCCATCAGTACTGTCTCCTGCTGCTGACACAGGAGCAGGAAGTACCTCCTCCTGTTGAGTCTCCTCTGGTGAAGCAACCGTCTGCTGAGCCTCCTCAAGACACCTCTGAAATGCACTTAAATCGGCTCTGTTGAGATACACCGCCTCAAAAGTGAACCACCAACCGATGAAGAGCCATCATTCTTACTTCCTTGACTCTTGAAGATGAAGAGCCATCCTTCTTCTTTCCTCTAAAAGCGTGTGCAAATGACTTCATCTGTTAAAAAATAATTACAAGTTATTGAGTATGATTAAAACAATTGAACAACTTTCTTGATATACATGGTAAACCACATGTTGAGAAAATTAGAACTACCTTGAAGCCTTACACTAAAAGAGCAGATCATGCATATGAAAGACTTCTTGAGACAGCTACTTATTATCATCAGCAGGTATTTACTCTTTCTTTTTTCCCCTTCTATCTTTTGAGATTCAATCAAGCATGGAAAACAAGAAAATGCAATGCTTGGTTATTTACTTCTTAAAAATCATCGAGCTCATGATCATCATCTGTAACATTTTGTAAACCACCGCAACGCCTTTGTGTTAACCACTTTTCATGGGACTTTGGTTCTGCGACTAGGTCGTTTCGTTTTCGAACCTCATCAACAATGACATCGTAGTGTCACCGGCTAGTTGGTCAAGTGCCACCTTCATCTACTCCAAGCGAGGTTTGGTAAACCACCTTCTTGATATGCTTCTTCGAAGGTGTTCACAACCTCACTTTCATCATACCCATCATCTCCAGGGGTAGGCAACCGGCCAGGAGGATTTACCTTCTGAACAACCCACCATGGCTTTAGGATTGCTAAGGGACAAGGATAGGACATATAGTACACTTGTTGAACTTGGTGAGCGAGTACAAATGGATTGAAACCTGTAAGACGTGATGTATGATTAACTTCCACTAGACCAATTTTGGTGTTTCACCTTATCCCTATCCCTAATTTTTCATTAAACCAATCACAATAAAAAAACACTACTCGTAGATCTTTCGACCCCCCAAACTTCATCTCAACTATGTTTTGAATAACACGAATAACACCATAGTACTCGATGAGACGACCATCCGAGCCACTTGCTATAGTGACAACTCCACTATTTGTCGTGGCTGCTTGTGGACATGTTGCTTCAAATTTTGCAGAACGAAAATGAAATCCATTGACATCATAACGTCCAAACTCCTCATTTGTTATGCTTCCGTGTGACGCTTGTCTCAAATCTTCATGGACGCTACCATCGGTAATGCAATTGCAAGGTTATAGCAGTGTTTAAACTAATACTCAACATAGTTATTAATCAATGAGAAAATTAATTGTTAAAAAAATTACGTGTTTTCGAAACCATGTGACAAAATTAGGACCATCACGTAATCCATCATGTCGTAGAGTTTCAATTTGTTTACTGGTAGGTTGCTGCCTAGATCTCCATTGTTGTTGATCGAACAACCTGTAGTACATTATTTAGGTTTCATACAGTTTGTGCATGAAGAGATTAAAACGGAAATTAGGTTAAGTACTTACCCGAAGTAATCATCCATCTCCTCGATGTTGGTGTACATATACAACATTGCAGCATTCGATTCTTCTGTAGATACCTCATGCACCGAACTTCCACCAATAGCCTTACCTTTCCACTGAAATATCTTGAGATTACTAGCTGGTGCATCATCAGAGGTGTGGTATCTTGGTATGTGAGCATTGATGTTGTGTTCTTCTGTGAAATATGTGCTCGTATAGTGTGATATTTCTTTCAGATAAAATGCTTGCACGATGCATCCTTCAACTCGTGCTTTGTTACCTATAGTTGCTCTAATCTTTTTTAAGTTCCATTCTATAGGATACATCCATCGATACTGCACAGGCCCACCAACCTCTGCTTCATAAGGCAAATGCACCAACAGATGTTGCATTACGTTCATAAAACACGGTGGGAACACTTTCTCCATCTTACATATCAACACCGTATTTCCTTACGAAGTTTCCTCATTGTTGTTTTCTTAATTTCCTTTGCGCACAATTGTCTCAGAGAAATAAGAAAGCTCGCTAACATTATCAAACTTCTTCTTTTAGATATCCACGAAACATTACAGGAAGTAGCCTCTCCATAATAATATGGTAGTCATGGCTCTTCAAACCATTTATCTTGCCACTTACGATGTTCACCGCACCCTTTAGGTTTGACGCGTAACTATCGAGAAATTTAAGATTCTTGAGCCACGCAAGCACCTCCTTTTTTTCTGAAGGCTTTAGACAGTATGGAGCACGTGGCTTACCCATACGTCCGGCTTGATTGGTTCTGACCTCAAGGGTAGGCCGGTCACATATGTCAGCCATATCTCTACGAGCTTTCATATTATCTTTTGTTTTGTCCTTGAAGTCAAAAATGGTGCTGATGATACTTTCAGCAACATTCCGTTCTTGATGCATCACGTCGATATTGTGCCATAAGATTAGACATTTAACATAAGGAAGACTCCAGATGGAAGATATGTGAGTCCAATTATGTTCCTCTTTGAACCCTTTGTAACCATTCCTTGTGGCTTCTAATCGATCGTGCCAAGCAACAATCTCTGATCCGGTCAAACACTTCGGTGGACCTTTACTAATGGTCATATCTTTACGAAATGCATTTCGTTGGGTCCTAAATAGGCGATTGGATGGTGTGAAGCGTCGATGACAATCGAAGAAGCAGAATTTACCTCCGTTCTTTAGGCGAAATGCATCAGTGTCATCCATGCATATTGGACAACATAACCGACCGTGCGTGCTCCATCCCGAGAACATGCCATATGCAGGAAAATCATGGATAGACCAAAGGAATGCTACACGATGTTGAAATACTCCTTTCTACTATTGTCATATGTCCCGACACCGATCCACGTTCTTTTAGCTCATCGATCAACAAACTGCATAAACATGTCTAAGTGCTTTCCGGGATAATCGAGGCCTGGTATGATAATAGTCGAGAACACATACCGATCTTTCATGCACAAAGAGGGTGGAAGATTGTATGGAATTGCAAAAGCAGGCCAACATGAATATGTCGCGCATTTGTGTTGAAAGGGGTGAAACCATCGGTCGCCAATCCAATACGTACATTCCGAGGATAGCTAGCAAAATCTTGGTCATACCGATCCAGTGCCTTCCAAGCCTCACCGTCAGATGGATGGCCCATGTACCCCTCATTTGTACGGATGCCTTCCTTGTGCCACCTCATATGCTTCGCAATCGTCTTAGAGAGGTACAACCGATGGAGCCGTGCTGTGAGAGGCAGATATCGTAGCTGCTTCAGGGGAACGCTTGTTTTCTGCATAATCTTATCTTTGTTGACTACTTCTGCATATCTAGATTTCTTGCAGCATGGACAATGATCCAACTTCTCGTGCTCCTTCCAGAACAAAATACAATTGTTCACACACACATCAATCTTCTGATATGGCATCCCTAGGCCGGCTAGCGGTTTCTTTGAGTAATAGAAATCTTTCGGCAACTTGTGAGGTTTTGGTAAAATGTCAGATATCAAATCAACTAGATCATTGAAATAGTCCATCGAGAAGTTGTACTTCGACCTTATAGCCATCAATCGTGTCACGATGCATAGGCGTGTCACGCTTTCGTGAACTCATGCAAAGGATCTTGAAGCTTTCGAAGACTAAAGAATCTATCTACCTCGTCCGGGCACATCCTCAAAGTGCTGAACAAAATCATGCATCATATCATCCAATGCATCAATAGGATCATCAGCTAGCTCACACTCGTTCGGATTGGATGTTTCCCTAGAACGTGGCTCACTATGCTCATACCAGGTTAGATAATCCGGCATGAAACCCCATTTGCAAAGGTGACGCTCCATATTTATTTTGTACTGCCAATTAAAATTCTGACACCTACGACAGGGGCACTTCCCCAACCCACCAGAAGGAGAGGAAGAGAAAACAAAATCCACAAAAGCATGTGTGTTCACCATCCACTCTCGTGTGTGCATCCTGGTGTTTTTCCATCCATCGTACATCCATCTTGATTAAATCGCCATTCTAGAACAAGTTTAAATACTTTTTAACCGTAGTATAGCCGTTGGTTACAAATCTTTTCTTAAAAAATAGCTAATGTGAATAATACATCGTAAAATTTCAAAAAAAATATCAAGAATTGCTTCCATGCTTTTCTTTTTGACAGTTGTACAACTATTAAAGCAAGAATGAATGGTAAATGATAATTACTTACTCTTTTGCTTGTTTTAAAATTTATGTAACTTATATTGGAAAAGAAAATGTGAAAGCACTGCTCATTGTAGTAGCTAGCTATTGAAGCATACAGAACAAAATGAAAGGGTACAAGTGGGCAAAAGCTATCTGCTCAATCCAACTTTGTAGTTATTCAGGTGAAATGCTTAATAGATACTAAAAGAGATCCATATGTAAAGCATTACTTACCCAAATGTCAATTACTTCTCTTTGTTTCTTTTTGGCAAGTGACAAGCCCTCTGTATGTTCTCTTCAAGTTCGTTGATAGTCGAAGAACTGATTCAGGCTGCCTTCAAAAAAGATACTTAAAACTAAGAAGATGCATGGAACTAGAAGCTCATGGAAATTTCAAATTTAAGCAACAAGAATAAATTTTGTGCATTATGTCGATGACTACCACCTGCGGGAAGCAACTACAACGCGATCTCCAGAAAGTAGAAACTCCCGAGCAAGTGCTTTCCCTAACCCCTTGTCTTTGCCAAAATCAAACTACAAGGTCAAGCATTGATTGCAAAACATGAATAACAATAAGAAACCAGCTCGGCGGATGCAACCAATGAGGAATCGATAATAGAAGGTGAAACAATATTTCCCATCTAGGAGAAAATTCATTAGTTTGATTGTTCATTCTGTTTTATATTCAGAGTATGCACGGTACTTCCTAGCAAAAGATTCACATGGCATGTCAAAAGAAGAATGTAAAATGAGATACCTTCCAGTTATGACAACATTGCGAGGTCCAGCTTTGCAGTGTTCCCCTAGGACACTATTTGCACCTATCATTGCGCCAATAATTAGTCCACCAAGCCAGCTATACCAAATTAGTGTGTTCATTGTAGTAACTTATTTTGGATGGCCACTTTGACCATGACCTAGATATTGAAGTAATGGGTAGTAAGGGGACTAATTTGCATGACTTCAAAGTAGAGTAACCACATTAGAGCCAGTGAGTAGACAGACCAATGGTACATTTTAACACTTTAAATTTTAGGTAAATAAACTTGATGCTGGTGCTGATGTCCATCAACTGCCTCAAATACGTAATTGGTTCTTGACAAATATTAAGTAATTCTTGATAAATAGATTTAATATCTACAACAACTATCAGAAAAAAATACGGCTCTCGGGATAGGAGGTGGAGATACCTTGGAGAAGACGTATGGCGGTCTTGGCGTCGGCGGCAGCGATGGGCGGCGCGGCGTCGGCGGCGGCAGCTGGGCGGCGGCGCATGGATCGGCGCGGGCGGCGGCGTGGGAGATCTTTTTGCACATGAGTGAGGGAATTTTTGGCTAGCCGACTTTAGGGCTCGAATTATTTTTAAATGACTACCTGGGCCGACAAATTTAATTATTATTTTCGACGGCCTCACTTAAACTGATGAAATTAACTGTCTATTTTCAACGGCCTCACTCAAACCGACGAAATTACCTGTCTATTTTTGACGGCAACAAATGGCTGACAAACTTATACCGGCATTTTCGACGGCTTAATCAGGCCGACAAATTTAAAAACATATTTTCGACGGCTATCTTTAGGCCGACGAAATTAGGATGTGGCTGACGAATCAACCACGTTTAGTGTCGAAACTTCTTGGTTTCATTGAATCTAGCTCGTAGCAGATTGCTAGCAGGCGAAGGAAACTCGTCGTTCTAGATTGTGACTACTCACAGTAGCAAAGAATAAATAAAAATACAGGGTAAGTTTAAAAGAATCCAGCTGGCGACGGCGCCCTCTCCCAGTGCATAGTTTCATTTCCCAGTTTTCAAGAGTGCCACATCAGCTTTTATCTAGGTAACCGTGTATCTTGGATTTCATCTAGATGAAACTCTCTCATCTCCCATGAAACTCTTTCTATCTCTCTCTTCATAATTATCTTGCCATGTCACCAAACATGATGATGTGTCATGTCATTTAATGAGAATGAAACTCCCATTGTGAATGGTTAGGTACCGGTTGTGGGTTTTCAGCCTTTTTGATGTCATACTCAGGTACTGGTTGGCATTGTGACGACTCTTAAAAGCATTTAATTGCTCCCTTGTGTTAAATATAAGTTGTTCTAAGCTTACACATAAGAACTAAGGAGGCGACAGGAATGACCTTGTTACCATTCATATATTTCACATTGAAAAAGGTGCCTCGTTCATTCATGAGAGTGATAGCACTTATTTATCAGGGATATGAGAGGAGAAAAATAGACGAGTGCCTTGAAAGTGTAGAATGAATTACATTTTAAGAAAAATTGAGAAGACTAAACCCACCTATAACGTGACACAGAGGGAGTATTATATTCTTCTTTTTGGATGTCATAGTTAGTTGGTGCATCTTTTTGTGACCCACAGCAAAAAAATCCTACTAGGGAGATTTCAATAACTAGATTCTGCATCATAACACAACAGACCGCAAAACAATTTTTCCTAGAGATGTAACAAGAAAATCTAACTGGAATTAGTAAATATTTCCTTAACTAACTAGATTCCACAACGCAGCACAGTAACCCCAAACTAACCCTCACAGCGGTGGCCACAAGTATTTCTACACTAATTTTCCTTGTGTGTATATATTTTTTCAATTTATGTCAGAAAAAATTGTGGAGGGGTATATTTATGTAGGAAAAATTGATGATAGGACGCTGCAATTTTGTGTCATCCGCTTCATAATACCTAAACATTGCATCTTTACTCTAGGACGCTACACTTTCATGTCTCTTTTACGTAAGACATTGACACTGTTATAATAATATTATTCGATGTTTTGGAGAGAGAAATAATTCAAAATCAATTCTTCATCTTTCTCCATGTCTTCGTTCTCTCCCTCTCCTCCCAACTCCTTGTTCCCTCTCCAATTTTTCTCTCCCCCTGCAAACTCCTCCTCACTCCCTCTCCAATTTTTGTCTCCTCCTGCAAACTCCTCTCTCTCTCTCTCTCTGTGATATACCCCACGCCCACCATGGCCACTGACACAAAGCACTTCTTCCCCGCCACACATTTTCTTCTCTCTCTCTCACCTGAGAAACATAGCAGCGAGCGAAGGCGGCGACAATAGCTCAGGTAACCATTGCGCTGATGATGCAACAATGAAGAATCGTAACAAAGCACGTCAAACTCAGGGCCGGTCCTGGCATTTATATATATATATATAAGCACATATTATTGAAGAAATTAATATTTGATGCACAAAAAATACTTCTGTAGAACAATTTAAAGTTTATGAAATGATAAATGTAAATTGTAATCATAAACACTTACTTGGCACTTAGTATCATATTAAAAAAATTTCTTCTAACATTTTGTGATACAAAGTCATCGATTATGCTATTGATATCAATCTCGTCCAATAACTTCTTCTCGATGCATAAAGTCGCCAAATCATTTAACCTTTCTTGAGTCATTGTTGATCTCAAATAGTTCTTCAACAATTTCGATTTTGAAAAGCTTCTTTCAGCCAATGCAACAGTCATAGGCACAATAAATAAGATTCGATAAGCATTGGAGACATTAAGATAATAATCCACATCTCTGATATGCTGGAAAATCTCCATAGCAGACAATGCACCATCTAGCAAAGTGAATTTCATAATCTTTAATTCAGAAATAAGATCATGTACCTCAACATCAGATGAACCATCATGAGAGAAAGTGTTTGCAAATTTAATGCAACACTTTTCAAGTTCACTATCGTTTAATGACTTCTGGGTGCTTGAGCTCAATAAAAATCTGAATATATCTTTAAACACCATGAGTTTTTCGAATCTGATCTTCAAAGAAGTGATTGCCATATCAACCAAAACCAAAAAATATTTAACTTCAAAAGCCATCTCAACTTCTAGGATTTCTTCTTGGCAATTACTTTCATCAGATCAACTAAGCACACGTTTGCTCGCGACTGGGCCAAAAGCCCATGGTGTAGTTGCATACCAGGGGGCCCAGGCGACCGCCCACCCTGCCCCCCTCTAGGGCTGGCCTTGCCCCTCGCCTCGCCGCGTGCGTGCCATGGTCGCCGCTGTCCATATCGCCACCATCCTCCCGGGCGTCGACGCGAAGTAACCCTTGGGCACATCGATCATGACCATGTCCCACTCGTTCTCGTACACCTCGCGGCGGGGTTGTGCAACGCCAGGCACTCCAGCGTTGCCGTGGACACACACGGTCGTCGTTGCGGCGCTGGGAGGTAGGATGGGTAGTGCCCGAGGAGGCGAGGAGGAGGTCGGCGTGGTCGAGCTGCGGCGCTAAGCGATGAGGTGGGAGCGGAGGAACGGCGACTCTGCAGCGCCGAAGCGGTACCGCCGGGTCCTCCTCGAGGAAGACGGTGAAGCCGCCGAGGTTGGCGCATGCCACACCTCGAGTCACGGCGAGGCGAGAACACGGCAGCCAGCTGGCGCGCGGCGGCAAAGCACGGCAAGGAGAGCGCGATCTCGGTGCGCGGCTAACTGCGGCACGGACGGCGTGATAGCGTAGTGTACGATGGCATTGGCCAGCGCCGTGAGGCCCGCGGGCTCAGATCTGCACCCGACAATGCGGTGATCATGCGAGCAGGGAGCGGCGGCAGAACGGCGGCGGCGTGGTGGCGACCAGCAGCGACGCCATGAGGAGCAAGCGATCGTGGGCTGCGGCGAGGAGGAGGTCGGGGCTTCATTGCGGTCGGTTTTGGCGGCGGCGGTGGCGGACCACGGTTTCCTCGGAAGGTGTTCAGCGTGGCTTCAGAGGGTGTTGTCGGAAAGGGAAGTGCGTGTTGGGCGGTGGGGATTGATTGCTTTATTTAGGCTTTTGGTGTTGGAGTGTGTGTGTGACTGATGAGTGTCGTTAACTCCGTTTCCCTTCGGTTTGTTAGCACTCTGTCGACTTCTTTTATACTACATATGCCTCCTTTCTAAATAAATAGTCCTACTCATAATAGTAAAAACATGTATCACTTGTCACACTTATATATCACAATAAATCGATGATAGCAGGGTGAGATGATACCCACTAGCCCACCGAGTGGCTATAGAAGATTCCTACCAAGCATCCCTTCCTCGAAAGAAACGGCCAACCAAATTTGATTAATTAATCATGTCATTAACACTTTTCTTAATTAAATCTCTTGATTCTAGCCTGAGGTAAGAAAGCGCGATAGGTCATGTGTCGAGCTATTGGGCCGTGGTAGCTACATGGCACCTATGTTGACGGGGTACTATGGTACAGGAGTACGATAGATAACACTTATCGCCTATCACTATATCTATGGTCGAGAATAAAACTAATTTTACAAATTCATTCACACGAAGACAAAAAGAAAAATTTATCGGGGCAACAAAGGCTAAGGGTTCTTTCGTAGGAGGTGCGGTGTTTTTTTTCTTTTTCTGGGCGGTGTTTCCTTCTCTTTCTTTTGGTTTAGCTGTCCTTTCTTAACAAGTGTAAGAACTCCGACATCAACAAGTTTAGCAAAGTGTTAATATTTTGACGAATGAAAGTTTTACAAATGTTCATTCATATAAATTGACACCTAGGATTTTAGTCTGGTACTAGAGAAATCAATTTAATTTCAAGTGGAGAACTCCCCTACCGTCAAGCGGAAGAGTTTTTCTTACAAGTGGAAGTATAGAAATCATAGCAATTGGGCATATGCGAGTTTTTGTTAACCCTAACTCGGTTATTGATCCTTTCAACTAAGCCATTAAATCAAAATAAAATTCTATTTCTTTTGATAGCCCTCGTTGTCTTTTGCATTCTTATAAAATTTCACATTTGGACACAACTTGCTCTAGGGGACACTACTGCGGATCGGGCATGCACAAGTAGTTCGAAACCACTTTCAGAAGCGGTTTTAGAACCGCTTGTAAGAAAGCGGTTTTAGAACCGCTTGTAAGCAACCGCGCGTGATACCCCGTCGGGTATCATAAGCGGTTCACCGAACCGCTTGTGGTTCGACACTTCCATAAGCGGTTGGTGTTACCAACCGCTTGTGGAGAGGCTCTCTCCAAAAGCGGTTGGTCTTACGAACCGCTGTGGGAGAGAGCAAACCGCTTTTGGAGGAGCCTCTCCACAAGCAGTTGGAGTTACCAACCGCTTGTGAAGAGGCTGACAGCATAGTGTTTTGATTATATTCAATATAGAATATGTTTTGAGAAGGTTTTTTATATAGATTTTGACAATTAAAATAAATAGAACTACAGGAGTTTTTTTGATACAATTAAATATATATTATTCATGCGTACTCATTCAGATAATTGCAGGTTCATTTACAAAAAAATACGAACTTAATAGACTAAAAAATGAACAAGTTGATGAACACATGAAATAATAAGCCATTTTTTACAAGTTTCAAAGAATAAAAGGGCGAATCTTGAGCTCATTTCTTGCGTGCGTCGCTCTTTGTGCCCTTGGTCGACGTTGATGTTAGTTCACCTGTCCTTATTTCAGGACAATCTCTCCAACCATTTGCGTGGAACTCGCCTTTGGAGGATACAATCTCGTCGACAATAAAGCCGATGAGTTGTTCTTGGATTGCTGCAACCCGGTGTGGCGGGATCATGCCTTGCACATCGATGTTGGGCTGACAAAGTGGGAAGTAAATAAATCTCTGGACATGTAATTAAAGTGTAAGTACTAAGAAATTGACATGTGCACACTACCTCGGCGTTGGTTGTCGGCACATCGCCGTGGGTAATACTTTGCATATAGTAGCACACATAATAGCCACATAAGTTGTTTCCAACTGTCTGTTGTAGAACCTGCGATGAAATTTGAAAAGAAAACAATTATTGGGATGAAAAACTGTTACGGCATATTAATATTCTTTAATACGTACTCGAGTGCTTATTTGGACATCAAATTCGTTCTTGAAATCTCCTTGTTGCTTCTTTCGAAACCTTGCGAATGCCCTGTGTGATGCGTTAGTATGAATAGTAATTATCAGAGTTGGAATTAGCAAGGTATTTCAATATATATAATAAGGAAACTATCGTATATATATGTGCTATATACCTGTTTAGGGTGTCAATGATATATTGATATTTTTCCACCGGAGTCCTTTTTGAGTCTTGAACAACGATCTGGCTACTATCAAGCTTGATGACAAGAAGGATCCAGTGAAACCTATTCATGTATTGCAACATATATGTAACTAGCTAGTAGTATTATCAATGCCTTGGAAAATATAAGAACGAGAGGTTGTATATATATGTACTCGAAGTTGAAGGGCAGAAGTATGTACGGTTTGTAGTGCTGTCCCAAGAATGCATCGAGAATGTAATCCTCAACAGCCTTTCGGTTGCATCCAAAGACGTACTCGTTAACAATCTCTGGGTCAATGAAGCCCACGTTGAAGATGTTCTCTTTTCTACATCGTTGTATCTCCATTCTACATAGAAAGGTATAAGTTATTAGAGTTGCAATTTTATTGTACGAGGAAGCACACGGTAAAGGTATGAGCTTGACACTTACAGGCACCAGCAGCTCATGAGAGACACGTTGATGGCGTCGACATGGTAAAAATGGTAGAAGTCGTCGAATTTGAGCCATATGCTGTTGTCCCCGCGATAAAAATCATCTTCTTTGATACGGAGGGGGAACATCGTTCTTCCTTGAGCGGACTCTGTCATGTACCATTCGTGAAATTGCCGCATCTTGGTTGGCAGATCCTTTATCTCATTAGGGTCAATTAGCTCCCAGCCCAAATGATATTGCCATTTGACCTTTGCCATTGGGAGATCATCTATTAATCCAAGAGCTGCAGCTGTGGAACTGAGTCCTGCCTCCTTCATAAACCTCTCGAGGTTCTCCTGATTTTGGTCTCTCTTCTTCATTACCACCGCCTGACCACGTTTATTCTTCTGTGTAGATTTTATTATTGTCCGTTCATAGTTGGACGACATAGGCAGCGGCTTTGCACGGCATGTCGCGAAGTATTCCGCCGCTTTTTGATCAATTGGTACCTTTGGCTCTAGCTTCTTTTTTGCGAAGTGTGCAGCCAAATCTGCTTTAATGACGCGTCTACTCTCCTCCTTATTAATATCATATGCCCTCTTTGGAGGTTTCTTTATCTTTGTCGATCGGTGGACTCCGCCTTCTTGGGGAGCGGTGGAGGAGCCTTTCGCTATCGAGCTTCTTCCTCGGAGGAGATGGTGGAGGCGTGGTTTTCCTAGGGGTTTCTTTTTGTTTGAGATGTTGGTGGTGGAGTAGGGCTTCTGTGTGGAGCGGGTGGTGGAGGAGGCGTGCTCTGTTTTTCCGGCGATGCATTGCGTGGAGGTGACGTTGGAGGAGGCGTGGGTTGCCGTGGTGGAGATGACGCGTCCACACCATCTGGAAATATGATGTACCGTTTGCACCAAAGGATGATATTGTGGAGGGCCTATCCAAACTTGGTCACGTCGTCACCTCCAGCAATATCGAGGGGAAGTTCTTCAAATCCGCTCAGCACCTCCTCCACCGCGACCTTCGAGTAACCCGGGGGTATCTCGTTGTAGTGGAATGTCTGGCCCTACTCCACCGGAAATGCTATGCCGTAAGCCACCTTGATGGAGAGGTTACGCGCATCAACGTGTAGCTCACACTGGCGGCGAACCCTTATGTCATCCACGGGATAACGGGCTAGCAAGTTGTCCACTTCAGGGGCCCCGGTGGATGCGCAGCTACTTCGCCGCGCGGAGGGGCTGATCACAGCGTCCGGCTGATTGCTTGGACCTAGTCCCTGAAGCTTGCTGAAGGCAATTTGTACTTGTTGTGCAACTATGTCGCCGATGATAGCCTAGGTTGCTCTGAGCTCTTGTTCCAATTGGTATATTTTAATGATTCTCTTGTTTTGCTTCTATACCGGCTCCTGTACGTATGCGCATCCTTAGCGAAACCATACTTCCACAGCGTTAGCTTGCCCATACCTCGTGTCCGTCCCGGGTGCTCAGGGTTTTGAAGGGCATGTGTTAGCTCATCATTCTCCCTGTCTATCACCAACGTATCTGCTTGAGACTGCTCGACAGCTTGTACAATCCTTTGACCAGCCTCTTGCACTCCTGGTGCCATTACCAAGCTACCGTCATCTGCAAGGCTCCCCCCATGACCCATGAACCAATTACGTAGGCGCTCTTCCCACAAAGTGCTAGCCGATGTGACGTCCTTCACCATTAATTGTTTTTCCCGCTCCTCCCATTTCGGTACAGCCTTGAGGTAACCACTGGTGCCAAGATGGTGGTGGTATTTCTTTATCTGTGAATTGGCCTAGTTCTTCTGACTCGCGGCCTGGCGTTCATCTAACAGCTTGTACTCCTCGAATGCTTCCCAGTGATCCGCCAGCTTAGGAAATTGGTTGAAGTCAGGTCTTTCTCCCTTCTGCACATACTTGCGGCTAAGAGACGTCTTCCACGCCTGAAACGAGGTTGCCATCTTCTTCAAAGTGAATTTCTTGGCCTTGTCTTTGGACCCTTGAGGAAATGTGAATTTTTCCTTAATATCTTGCCAGAGCAGGTCCTTGGTAGCTTGAGGAACTTTGGCCCATTTTCTGATGCTAATTGGGATGTGATCCCTCATGTGGTAACCCGCAAGCGTTGTTGTATGGCCCAACAGCTGAAAGAGGGGCAACCAGCATCCCTTCGTTGCTAACGTCAGTAAACACATGCTTTGTGGATGGCTTCTTGTTAGGTCCCCGATGCTTGGATTGGTTGCTCGATGTACAGGGCTTGAAATACACAAACATTTGTATAAACGTGTCAGAGTGTATTATATTGATGAATTGCGATTAATTAACATGTCCATGGGGATTATATTCTTCTGGCTATACCTCATCCTCGCCGGAACCAGTGTTACCAGACTCAGCGGCTCCAGTGTTATTGGCTTCATCGGCTAAAGCCTCAACAGCCTCATCGGAACCAACGTTAGCCTCAGCGGCAGCAGCGTTAGCATCACCTTCGATGCTACCCAACGCGATGGAGTCTAGCAAGAATTGTTCTCCCTCGTCGAAAGTAGGGTCACCACGTCCTGGTTGTGCCATCTATCCTAATTCCGAAAAAATGTTGACATAAATATCATATTACTTTGAAACAACCATATTACAGATTACAACACAAGCATAACTTCATTTCACAAATTCACAAATTTATAACTTAGGTCGATGGGTAGACTAAATACAAAACAATCATATAATCAGAAATTATATTCATCAGTGACTAGTATGCATAATTACAACATTGTCATCAGATCCATACATAAGGTCTCAAATTCATTAATGTAACATTCTTTATACATAAAGCCATGTAATTCATTTCTCCAACTGTTCCCCTGCTGCTTACTTTATTTTTCCTTCATTCACAAGGTACTTGCTTTAGTCTCAAATATAACCTCTTTTCTTCATGTCCATTCCATAGAAATGAATATTGATTCCCATTTATGACCAAAGCATGAACATGTCTGTTGTCATTGTAAAATCATACAGGAGAAGCTAACACTAAGCAATGCATGTTCGAGTAAACAATCTAACTTTCAGTTGATGATCCTAGTAGTAACTATGCATGGGAAAAACATACATCTTAAATAGACAACCCAAATAAATCCATGATAAAGCAAGCACATAAGAAACATTGTAGTATATACAAACATATATGAACATAAGAGCACAAAGATTAATCATACAAAGTTAATCTCAGAGGATCATTTCCAAGTCATATAAATTAAGCACAGACGGTCCAAATTTCAGCACTCACAAAAATTGAGCAATCTTAGCCTTCCTCTATGCCCTTCAGCATGTATGCACAAAACCCAAATTTAGGCATCATTCAATATTTTGAGGACTCAAGATATCAGTACATATGCATAAATAAAATCCCTAGAACTTGTATCATTAATCACAGAAAGATGCACATACACATACTGAAATTTCTATACATTAAGGCTACACTTCACCACAACAGAATTTGTGAATTTTTCTCTCATAGCCACCCTTCTTCCTCACCCTCATTCTTCCCCCTCCCGCCACTTTCTTCCCTGTAGCAAGAACGAGAGCGAAATTTCTCTGAGATGAACATAATTATCTATCAATCACTCCCTCCTTCTTCTTGCTCCAAACACTAGCGCCCAGCCTAGCCGAACCACTCCTTAGGCATTTCGCCGAACACCTTGCGGGCAGCGGGATTAGAGAGGGAGGAGGAGGGCGTGCGCAGCTATACCTCGGTCCTCCGGGGTGGAATGGAGGGGCGGCGTCGGCGTGGTGGCAGAGGAGGCGACGGCGAGGTGGCAGAGGAGGCGGCGACGTCGGCGCGGTGGCAGAGGAGGCGCGGCGCTAAGACATAGTAGGCGATATCGAGCAGGGACTTAGAAAATTTGGGGTGTGAGGAAGCGCGGGGAGTATCAACTTTATACAGGGAACCCACTTCTAGAAGTGGTTGATAATAACAACCGCTTGTAGAAGTACTCTACAAGCGGTTGGTATTATCAACCGCTTGTAAAGTGGACTTCTACAAGCGGTTAATATTACTAACCGCTTGTAGAGTGTAACCGCTTGTAGAGTGCATAGATGGGCGGGAGTGGGAAAGGACCTATGCAAGCGGTTAGTATTATCAACCACTTGTAGAGCGCAAGCTACAAACGGCTATTAATACCAACCGCTTCTAGAAGTGGGTTCCGCTAATATTCAATGATAATCTGGTGCCCTTACTGGTTGACATAAATTCTTTCTCCCCTGGCTAGCGCGGGGCGCTTGAGTGCGGGCTCGCCCACGCAGGTTCGAGCCCCGCTCGCACCCCCTGGCCTTTCTTTTTTTTCGTTTTACTATTTGAAGTCAGACAAATTTTCTTTTTTTTTTCAATTTAAGAAATTTTAAAAAATGCTTTTATCACTTTAGTTTCATTCCATAATTTTTAAAAAAGCTTTTAGCACTTTAGTTTCATTTCAGAATTTTTAAAAAATGCTTTTAGCACTTTAGTTTCATTCCATAATTTTAAAAAAAGCTTTTAGCACTTTAGTTTCATTGCATAATTTAAAAAAAAGGTTTTAGCACTTTAGTTTCATTTCAGAATTTTTGAAAAATGCTTTTAGCACTTTAGTTTCATTCCATAATTTTTGAAAAAAGCTTTTAGCACTTTAGTTTTATTCCATAATTTTTAAAAAAGCTTTTAGCACTTTAGTTTCATTTCAGAATTTTTGAAAAATGCTTTTGGCACTTTAGTTTCATTCCATAATTTTTGAAAAAGCTTTTAGCACTTTAGTTTCATTTCAGAATTTTTGAAAAATGCTTTTAGCACCTTAGTTTCATTCCATAATTTTTTAAAAAATGCTTTTGGCACTTTAATGTCATTTCAGAATTTGTCAAAATGCTTTACACATACATAGTTCATACAGTAGTGGTACACATACATAGTTCATACAGTAGTGGTACATCTCAAGTAGTCACATACTTTGTCTTTACAAGTGTTCCTTCATTATAATCGTGACGTATGAAAGGAGCATCCACGTCTGTGTCGTTGAGGAGGCTTATGTCGACATCCACAGCGAAAGGAGGAAGCTCGTCGAACTGACTATACTCTTCCTCGTCTGTGACGTCCTCAACTCCAACAATCCTTCGTTTGCCATGGAGAACCACATGTCGCTTTGGCTTACGACTACAATCTTTCTGCTTGTCCTTCTGCTTCTTAGGTTTGCTTGACATGTCCATTACGTAGAAGACCTGTCTCACATCGTTCGCGAGGATGAACGGTTCGCGCTTATAGCCGACTTGCGTGAGGTCCACGATTGTCATACCATATTTGCCGACCTTCACGCCGCTTGAAGTCAGTTTGACCCATTGGCACTTAAATAGATGGACCTTCAAAGGTCCATAGTCGAGCTCCCATATCTCTTCTATGAAACCATAATATGTATCCACCTTGCCTTTGTTGTCTTCGGCATCTATACGGACACCGCTATTCTGGTTGGTGCTCTTGTTATCTTGGGATCTGGTGTAGAATGTGTAACTATTTATCTCGTACCCCTTAAATATCACGATTTCACTAGATGGTCCCTGAGCCAAGTGTTGCAACTGTTCATTGTCTGACCCTTTCAAAAGGATGTAGTTTTGTAACCAAGCGCCGAAAGAATCCATGTGCTTCAGTGTTATCCAATCCTCAGACCTCCCCGGGAAATCGCGGCGTAGAATACTCTTGTGCTCAAGGATATACGGGGCCACTACAGTTAATTGTTTCAAAACTGTGAAATGTGCTTGCTTAAATGTAAGAATATCATTGCATGCAATTTCTTTCCTTCCTAGTGTCCCTTTTCCCCGTAGCCTCCCCTCATGGCGTGATATAGGGATGCCGATTGGGTTTAGATCATTAATGTAATCCACACAAAACTCAATCACCACCTCTGTCCCATAACCCTCGGCAATGCATCCTTCCGGACGAGAACGGTTAAGGACATATTTCTTTAGCACACTCATGTACCTCTCGAAAGGGAACATGTTATGCAGATACACGGGTCCGAGAATACCTATCTCTTTGACAAGGTGAACAGTGAGATAAACCATAATATCAAAGAATGCAGAAGGAAAGATCATCTCAAGACTAACCACACTTTGTACCACGTCATCCTGCAGCTTACATAGTTTATCTGGGTCGATGACTTTCTGTGAAACCGTGTTGAAAAAAGAACACAGCTTTGTGATTGTCCCCCGTACCCACTCGGGCGAGTATGCCTCTCCACGACCCATCGGGAGCAAGCTGTGTCATTAACACAAGACAGTCATGGGATTTCATGTGTACGATTTTATTCTCTTTCGTGTTTATGAGTCTCTTTACATTCGAGGAGTATCCGGAAGGGACCTTCACACTGTCCAGGAACTCTATCATGCTTTTTTTTCTCTTCTTTGCTTCGAGTGTAGCTCGCAGGATGTAGGTAATATTGTCCTTTCCCTCTTTTTTCCGCATGTAGGTCGTTCCTCAGTTCCAAGAGTTTAAGGTCCTTCCGAGCTTGTAGTGTATCTTTCGATTTTCCGTACATATCTATGTAGCCTAGCAGGTTCAAGCAGACATTCTTCGTGATGTGTATGAAGTCAAGTGAGTGACGAACTTCCATGACTTCCCAATAAGGCAAATCCCAAAATATTGACTTCTTCTTCCACATGGGTGCCTGACCATCCTCATTCTGCACATGTTTTCTTCCAGGACCCTTTCCAAATACTACTTTCAAATCCTTTACCATAGCAAACACACGTGGCCCACTACGATGCTGAGGCCTTGCACGAAGGTCTGGTTGCCCGTTAAATTTCCTGCCTTTCTTCAGCAATGGGTGACTCGTAAGAAGAAACCTACGGTGACCCATACACACAACCTTCCGAGAGTTTTTCAGGTACATGCCATCCGTTTCATCTAAGCACTGGATGCAGGCTCTATATCCTTTGATAGTTAGGCCGAACATGTTACCGAGAGCAGACCAGTCGTTGATTGTTATAAATAGCAATGCACGTAGGGTGAAATACTCCCTTTTGTACTCATCCCATACCCTTGCACCATCCTCCCACAACGTCACAAGATCTTCAACCAATGGTTTCAGATAGACATCGATATCATTTCCAGGTTGCTTGGGGCCTTGGATCAACGACGGCATTATGATGTATTTTCGCTTCAGCCACGTGCTATGGCTGCTGCTCAATTCTCCGAAAGGATTCATCCCATCGGTACTCAACCCAAACCTTATGTTTCTCACCTCATCTGTGAAGTCCGGCACGTCCGTTCGACTTTCCTCCTTTGTGAGCCATCTCTAGGTGTCTAAGCATCCGTCGTCCTTATGCTCTTCTTTGTGCCAACGCATCATCTGGGCATACGCTTTGTTAGCAAACATACGTTTCAATCGGGGGATCACAAGAAAATACCACAATACTTTAGCTGGAGGCCTCTTCTTCTAACGCTCCCCATCTATTTCACCTGGATCATCACGCTTCACCTTATACCGTAATTCTTTGCACACTAGACTAACATCCAAATCGGCATACTCATTGCGTTTCAGGATACAATCATTAAGACATGTGTGTATCTTTTGTACTTCCAATCCCAAAGGATGACGACTTGCTTGGCTTCATATGTAGATTCAGCAGAGTGTTATCTTCGGAAGCAACTTCTTTACAGTGATAACAACTCATCGAATCCTTATCGACACACAATTTGTGGCCTTCCATTGCATGAGTTCGATGTGGTACGCAGCTTTTTTTGTGGCCCCGCTTACAGTTTGGGTACAAAGGAGTTCTGTGGTCCTCTAACATGCCTTTGGAACTTCTCGAACATCTTTCATCTGTGTATTCTCCTCTCGAATCACGCAACATCTGGTCTAGCTCATCATCACCAAATTCACCAAGTGTTTCTTCCACGGAACAGATTGCGTGCCGTTCGGGATCTTGTTGAATCCATTTTCCTGTTCCTCGCCTTCTTCATCGTCTTCTGGCTAATCGCCTCTACTTTGCCATGGTTGGTCCAAGGTATAGTTTGGCATGAAACCTCTCATGATCAAGTGGTTCATAACTTGCCATCGCTGGAGTGCTCCATCTCATTCTTGCAATCTACACACGAGACAACATATGAAGTTTGCTCGAGGCAAGAATGCAACGACGATCGAGAAAAGCTCGCATGCCATCAATGAACTCTCTCGGCGACGGTCCGCATTGTACATCCATTGCCGATTCATCTACACCAAGTTATAATTTCATTAAAAATTATAACAAATTTCGTTACAAAAATTATAACCTAACTTATAGTTACATTTAAAAATCTAAAACTCACAACCACTTAAATCCAACAAAAAAAGCTCCACCTACACCGTCATCCAATTAAAGACCTACCTTTCTAATTATTTTTTATCCCTTCCTACCTTTGTAATTATTTTTATCCTTCTACATGTTTTTCTATTTTATTTCGTACACCAATAATTACTTCTTTGCAATATTGTACCTAGATCTCCCCCAACTTATTGTGATATTTAAGATTTTAAAGCTAACAACCACCTAGATCTAAAGCTTCCAATCACTTTTACCTTGTAATGTCATATTTTGAACTAGATCTCCACCCTACATCTTCATACAACAACAAAAATAAGCATAGAAAACAAATTTTTGATCATAGTGATCTTACTTAAAAAGTTCAAGATTTCTCCACATCCATTGAAAAAAATAGCAATATCTAGGTGAGAAGGATGTTCACATGATGTTACTAACCTTGAAACACTTAATTTGGAGCTAATCACCCCCAATTAAAAATTTGGACAGCACCTCCCCAAGAATAGCGCTGGGCCGGCCCTTCTTTATTCGATCATACCTCTGTTGGCTCGTGGAGGAAGAAGGGTTTAAATGCGTTGTGGGGGAGGGCTTCCAGAAGTGATTTAAGACATGAACCGCTTCTAGATCTTGCGTTCTAGAAGCGATTCTTGTCTCAAACCGCTTCTGACCGCCTTAAACCGCTTCTAGAACCACTACACCATGACACAATATTACCGTCAGATGGCTGTCGAAAATAATCAGTGATCACCAACAAACTATCTGTCGGCAAAGTTACGCAACAGACTATCTGTCGGTAATACTTCTTTTAGAGTCAGGTTGTCTGTCGGCAATTATACATGTATTAAGGACTGATTATGTGTCGGTAAATCTCATATTGTGGATCAAACTGTCCGTCGGTAAAACTATCATAACTAACTATGTGTCGGCAAATATGTAGGAGCGGAAAAATCAATGCGCGGCAAGATTCGGCCGGAGAACAAAAACAGCTAGGTTTCCCATCAGACATCACACACGCTCCTTCGCCAAAATCCCCAAATCCCTTGCCTCCCACACGCCTTCCCCGTCGCCCCCCACGCACGCCTTCCCCGTCGTCGCCCCCGCGCCTCCGCCCTCGCCGCCCACCACCCCCACGCGTGGCTTCCGCCCCGCCGCCCCCATGCCACCCCCACGCGACTTCACCTTGCCGCTGCCCCCACGCCGCCGTTCTCTCCCTCATAGTGCCACCACTCGATCCCTTCTCTCCCTCACGACTTGCCACCAAACCTCCTCCTCTCCCCTCACAGCCGCCACCCAAATTTTCCCCTCCGTCTCATGCGTTCAGAGATCGCTCCTCCGCCGTGTCGCGCCTCGCTCCCCACCTCATCCCCCAAGACTTCGCAGACTTTGCTCCCGGCTGCCTTCAATCTGCTCGACACTTTGCCACCTTCTCGTCTCCACCTCCGCCTCTTCATTGGAGGCCTCTTCACCATGGGCAGCTCCTCCTTAGGCCCTCGTTGAGGCCCCCGCCATCGCCGCCTTAGGCCCCCTTTGAGGTCCCCGCCACCCGCCTCGGGCCCTCGCCAGGAATTTTGATTTTGAAGATTTCTTGAATCTGCTACCTATTCTGAACTCTTAAGGTATTTTTCCAACGATCTTGTTAGTAGTACATTGCAGAACTTGTGATAAATAGAATGAGGACAGCTAGTGAAGAATGCTTGGTTATTCAGATTTTTATGGAAGATCTTTGTTATTCAGATTTTTATCATGGTTCACTCAAAAGGAAATGTCTTTTAAGGTTTTGCAATGAAGTTTGTTATCAAAAAAGGTTTTGCGGTGAAGTGATGGATGTTTAACCTCTCCTTGTTTATATTCAGAGATGTCTTTGCCTTGATTGATTGTCATAGTAGTTTTTTTCATTTTAGGTGTAGAAATGTCACAATCATAAAAACATTGCATATGCTGTATAGTTGGATATTGTTCCGTTGTCACTATTATGCGTGGACTGGTTATCTTTGAATGAAATGTTTGCTCTCCTTATGCATAGCTTTTGTGACATGTTGTTTTAATTAGAGTTACCATGCCCTGTTTTCCTTTTGTTCAGTCACACTATCCTTTTCATGTGTCTCAACACTATCTTGTGCCGGTGACTATTAGTAAGAATAATCTGTGAGGAAGCTATCACCTATAACGAGATCATGCCATGTCACTTGGCAGATTTTGGGTATTTATCTATCACCTTTTAAATGTTCAGAACCAATGTGTTGTACAATTGCACATCTATGTCACAACCATACCTTTTATCCTCTTTTGAGTACCACACAAACCCACCTCAAAATTTTGACACCTTATTTGTTTCATATTTGTTATGTTCTTTGTCGTGGTACACTTCGACTTGTTCTTTGAAGAGGAAAATCCAAATGTTCTGGGTTAGTCTTGATGACATCACTAATTGCTTGATAAGAGGTAAAAACCTTCTGCAGTAAATTGTCTGTAATTTGTTTCTCATAAAAGCATTAGTTTAACTATCAAAAGGGCATGGCTTTAATTCTGGAACGACATGATTGTGCTTGAGATGAACTAATTATAACAGCCATGTTCTTGTTATGCAGGAGATTCTGAGAAATCTCATCATCACCAATGTGTGGCTGAGTTGCAAAGACTTCGTTCTATGTAGTTATCATTCGCTTGATACCTTGTCTTAATCTTTCTGTTTGCACTCATCATAATGGCTAATGTTTCATGCAATCATGTTGCATGATACCTTTAGTCACAGGATGTATCAGGTTAAAACTCATGTTTATCATGTGGGTCATTAGATAAGAGATGGATTGATAAGATCCCTGAGATTTTATGGTCACATGGATGGGAAACTTTGTGAATAACCCGATAATATGTTGAAGAATTGTTTCTGAGAGCTCCCACCTCCTCGTTATCCATTAAATCTCATATATCCATCATTCATCCACTGGTTCACAGAAAAGTCCATGTTTGCACCTGATACATCCCCTTCAGGGCTAGTTTGCTTCATTTGTTGGAACAATGGTGAGAAAGCATATACCAGTTACATGTGATGAATGGAGACTTGTCGATCCCGATAAGAAGTTTCTAGTGTGGACTAATGTAAAGGTATAGCAATAGAATATTATTCATATTCTTGTTTTGTTCACTACTTTTTTGCTGAATCACTTCTTTCTTCATGTTCAAACAGAAATATTATAACCTAGATGCAGCTACTTTCCAATATGTTGTAGCAACATCAGCAACAAAATGGAAGGAATATAAGGCAGACCTAAAGAAGAAGTATTTTGATGAAACATTGACTGATGAGGAACTCTTAGCAAAATGTCCAAAAATAGTTAATCCAGCTGATTGGGAGTGTCTTATCCATTATTGGAAGTCTCCAGAAGCACAAGTAAGTCCCTACTATGCTAATGTGTATGTTTGCTATGGTCTTGTGCCCTCTGTCCCAATTGCACATCACCATTGTTATGAGTCCTTCGTGTTGATATAACAGGCTTGTATGATTAGAGGCAAAGAAAACCGTGGGAAGTTAACTTTGTTTCATACGGCTGGCAGCAAGAGTTATGCCCGTGTTGGGCATGAATTGGTAAACTAAAGCACCTCTTCCAAAATTGGTTCAGTACTAAATGTTTAGGCCATCTTAATTACTTCAAAAAATGCTTGTAGGGTAAAGAACAAGGGCATCACGCTTTCGAGAGATGAAGTCTTTATTAAAGTACATACACGTAAAAATGGAGCTCCTACAACAGAAGCACAGCCAATAATTGTACGTTTGTGTATGATCAATACATGTATATGGAATATTATTAGCTAGTAATACATACATATACATCTTGTTTGTAGAACCAACTTGAAGAAGCTGTTGTAAACCACCCTGAATTGAAGGAAAGAAGTATTCAAGAGGGAGATTTGTACGCACATGTGTGTGGAGAAAAGGAGCCAAGAGGGCGTGTTCGTGTTTTAGGTTTGGGACCAACTCCTCAAGATGTGGGCACACCTGGAACACAACAAAAAACACCAACAAGGTTTCAAATGGAAATGCTAGCTCATCAACAAGCTGAACAACAGGTTGTAGCTCTAACACAGTGCATGGACCACATGCAAAAACAAATGGATGAAATGAAAAATTTGTTCTTAGCTTCGCAAGGCTTGCAAAATGTAGAAGCCACTTCACAACATGGTTCTAATTCTCGACCTGTGGTATGCTATCTGCTTAAATTTTTGTTGCAATCTATAGTAATAATATCGTACTGAAATATTCCTTGTCTATGGTTTGCTATAGAATACAATGTTTGAACAAGCACATGATGATGAGGAACAACATGGTCATCAAGGTGTTGCTGAGCGTGCATCTATGCAAAATATATTTGACCGTCAGGAGGAGGATATGGTCTATAGGAAAATTGTGTCTCCTAAGGTAGCTCCAAGGAACATTGCAGCCACTGCAAGGAACCATGAAGCCTCTCACAATGAAGATAACAGTGCTGTAATGTTGTCCTCCTTTTCATACACACTTTCAATTTATATCTTGAATGTCTATTATTCTTTTTAACTCTTTGAAACTGCAATATATTCTTTAGATTGGTAGGGATGTAATATTGTATGCTCTTGTGAGAGATATCCCTGTTGCTAAGGCTACAATTACCTCAACCGACCCAAATACCGTAGTGGGAGATCAACGTCTTTGACGGCAATATTATGAAGTTGTCGTGACTATTCCATTCAAAAGAGATGTTCTGCTGCCACATCCATATGATGGTATAGAAAATATAGGTGATGCTCACAAACTGTCCGTTGTGTGGCCACACAAGAGGGTAATAATCTACATTACACAATATTTCCATTTTGATGAGTGTAATGGTTGAACTTTAGTTGCTAACTACTAATAACTTGGTAGATAAAGGACAGCAAGAAGAAAGCGGCATCTCAAATTGCAAGTACTTTAATCAAAACTTTACATTTCTTCTTGTGCAAATCCATCACTTTTTCTTCAGCTTTACATTATTGAATTTGAAAATCCATCACCTGCAAACATATTAAGATCAATCTATATTTCTGATCTAGTAGATTAGTTGTGGTGATCAGTGAGTACAATGTGCTATGATATTTTGTTGTGGAATACATAAGTTCTCCAGATATTCTTCATGGATGAGTCCATTTTGTTGTGCTGTGAAGTGGCTCTCTTTTTTATCAAATGCCTTGTTTGAAGGACAGGATGGTTTTAGATGGGATGAAAAATCAGCCTTTGTGTGCAGAATCAATCTGCATGTTTTTTCCTCATTTTTTTCCCTGGATGAGACAACAATAAAGTATCTAAATCAGAATCTAAAGAAGACTAGTAGAGAAATTTAGTTTTCCTCAACTTGTTCTTGCTTCTCAGTATACCTCCCATTTTCCATATTATTATTTTTCTCCTTTTGTACTAAAGCATGCCTAGAAATTTCGAGGTCTTGAATCATATTAATGGATTCTAAGTTCATTTCAAAACTAATAGCTACAGAAACTGTCACACCCACAAAATGAACTCAAAGTGGGCTGCAATTATTTTTCCTTAAAATTGCAACTTGTTATCAAATTGATCCATTCCAAGCTCAAGATTCAAATCTACGGGTTGCAAGCTCTTCTGTTTGCATTTGCCCTTGCCCCTATTTATAGCTGTTACCCTTGAAAACAAATATTGGTGTAATATGTCGTCCTTACCTTGGTGGCCTGGCCTCGTGCTCTATATGCACATTTTCATGTGGCTAACAAGCCAGATTTTCATGTGGCTATGCCACCTGCGAAAGCAAAACCTTTCTATGCTTCTTTAGTTGGGAAGTTTTAGAAGTCATACTCAACTGATTTAGTGAAAGGTAATATGTGCAATGCTTCTAATATTTCATTGTGCATTTAAAAAGTTTGCCGTCTTCAATTCTTGATTATCAAATTGATTTTCATTTTACAAAAATTTACATGAATATGCCTATATCGAGATTTTACATATTGTAACTGATGCATGGATACTTTCTCATATTTCTCATTGTTTCTGTTTTTAAGTGAGAGGTCCCAAGTTGACAGACCTATGGGTATATCACAAACTTCTCTGGGTCCTAGCCTTCGTATACTAGTGTCACCACTTGATTAGTTATCAATTGTACCATATCCCTCTGTTTCATGTGATAATTCAATTTTGATTTTTCCCCTGTCTTCTAGATGTAATTTTGACCAATAGTTATTCAAGTATTAAATGCATGTTGTTGTCCAAAAACAAAATCATATGAACTAATTTTGAAGTGTCTCTTTTTTTTACAGGTAGAATTGCAAGGACCTAAGAAGTTGGTGTTACCATCATATACAGATGCTTTTGTTTAAAACAACTAGTCATATTATGCTAACTGATCATTTTGTATGTACTTGACATCTCATGTGGGTGGAAGACAAGTTGACTCTGGCTTTCAAGATCCAACAGGGTTGAATTTTGTAAAGGATTGATTGTTAAATGTAGGAATTTTGGGCTTTTGGACAAATTTGTATATTCTAGTTGCATGCGGCCTAACAAGATACTTGGAGTTGGCCTCATGTCTGCTTGTCCATGTCTGCCATTTATACTAATGAAATGGAATGGATGTATTTTGATGGATAAATCTGCCATTTATACTAATGAAATGGAATGGATGTATTTTGATGTTCCAGTTGTTGTGTTGAATGGATGTATTAATTGAATCATTTTCTACTGTGATGTGGTGAAAATATGAATTAATTATCAGTTGGATTTATAATATTCTCCACAATAATGTTTATCATTGTTTTCTATCTGAGAAATTAATGGAATTCACACCAATATGGTTTATCGTCAGACTATCTGTCGGCAAAAGTCTACCCTCAGACTATCTGTCGGCAAAAGTCTTACCCTCAGACTATCTGTCGGCAAAAGTCTGTCTGACGGAAAAAGTATATCTGTCGGCAAAAGTCTTATAACAATGTCAGATCATCTGTCGGTAAAAATATATTTGTCGGCAAATGTTTTTCCCGACAGGACTTCTACCGACAGTTGTTTTCTTTCGGAAAAACTTTTGCCGACAGATAATGTGTCGCACTACGTGGCTTTTGCCGACAGATAGACTGTTGATGAAAATGTGTCATGGTGTAGTGAACACAAGATCCAGAAGCAGTTCGTGTCTCAAATCGCTTCTGGAAGCCCTCTCCGGACCGTTGCCTGCGAACCGCTTCTGGTGCGAACATCACAACGGGTTCACACCAAACAGCTTCTAATAGGCCGGATGTGATGCTCAGTTCTGTAGTAGTGGGAACCCCAAAGAATTATCTTAGAAAACCAAAAATAGTAATTTGTTGTTAACTACTTTTAGTCTTCTTTGTTTAGGTCGTAGCTTTTCGGTTTTTAAGCTTGAGAAAAAATCCAAACAAAAGAGTCATATTCTGTCCTTTCATAATACTTGGCACTCTTATACTAATTTTATATTAATATATTTGTAAAATGTTATGAAACTATAATGTTGTAAAAATATTCGTTACAACAAATCTAACAATATTATTTTAATACAATCAAACTAAATATTTAAAAAAATACTGGTTATCAATATAACAGGACTGTGAAGGTATAGCTTGCAGGTCTTCCTTCTACTCGTACCTTCTACCGGCAATCTGAGGAAAAAATGACGTAATATAACAATAGAATAATATGTACAAGAGGAGTTCGAAAGTTTAGCTTGCGGGTCTCACTTCGACCTCCGTTTGAGAAAAAAATGATGATGCATTGTAAAGGTATAGCTTACAATCGGTGAGGAAAAAATAATATGTACAAGAGGAGTTCGAAAGATCGTTAATACAAAAGCACTGTAAAGGTATAGCTTACCGGTCTCCCTTCTACTTCCGTTTGAGATAAAAGCATTAAACGGTGCAGGTGAGCTGCTATGACAACAAAGATTTTGTAGTAGTCAGGCCATCTTCAACAGCATTCTTTAAATCTCATTCTCTATATCCTCATATACAAAATTTTCTAAAAAGATTTCTTCCCTATATCTCTTTCCTCTCCAACAGCATTCCCCAAATCTCATTCTCTATTTTCTCACTCCTATATTATAATGATATTTCATAACCGCTATATGAGCCACGTTTATTTTTTAGCCGAAAAAATTTGACCGGCTATTTTTAATTGCGGGAATTTAAAATTTGAAATTTATTCTAATGGTCAACGTAACGACTATATTTTTAGGCTATATATACATAGCCATTTGCACTTCCAAACCTTGCTCATTTCTGAATGTTCACTCTCTAGTATATCTCAATAAGTCGTCAGAATTTAGTTCAGCATTTCCTCTCAAAAGACTCATCGTCGGATGACGACGATGAATCTCTTCTTATGGTAGCATATCTAGCACAGCAGCAAGATGAGTGTGTGAGTGCTCGACGCCATAGGGGTTCTATTGTTGGCCATCAATACGTACATTGCAATAGAAAGGAAGGGCATGCCAGGCTATACCGAGACTATTTTGCTGATCCTCCGGTCTACGGCCCAGCCTTCTTTCGTCGGAGGTTTATGATGAGAAATATTTCATTTCTTTGTATTTTTGATTGATCATCTTGTCTATGGCTCATTCTTCTTTTCGGCGCAGGTTTAGAATGAGTCGTTCTCTATTTCTTCGCATATTGCATGCTATAGAAGCCCATGATGATTATTTTGTTTAAAAAAGGAATTGTGCTGGAACTATCGGGTTATCTTCTTTACAGAAGGTAACTGCAACATTCCGGATGATAGCTTATGGAGTACCGGCAGATGTTATTGATGATTGTCTACGGATTGCAGAAAGTACTGCCATAGAGAGCCTTAAAAGGTTTGTGCGAGCTATTATTGTCCTATTTGGAGATGAGTATTTGAGATCTCCAAATGAGAATGATATTGCTAGATTACTTGCAATCGGTGAGGAAAGAGGTTTTCCTATAATGCTAGGAAGCATAGATTGCATGTATTGGAAGTGGAAAATTTGTCCTACAGCATGGCAAGGCTTGTATACTGGGCATGTACACAAACCAACAATAATTCTAGAAGCCGTTGCTTCACAAGATCTATGGATTTGGCATGCCTTTTTTGGTTTACCAGGATCTCACAATGATATTAATGTTCTTCACCGTTCCCCTCTCTTTGCAAAGCTAGCAGAAGGACAAGCGCCGGAAGTGAATTATACTATCGATACCCTCATCTTCACGATACTGCCTGTCATCACGTTTACCCTCGTCATCGCTCTGGTAGTCGTAGGGAAGACACAACTCAGGGTCTACATCCTCTGCAAGCTCTACTTCATCTCTTTGCATCAGTTCGTGTGACTATGGCAACTCGCTCTAGGCTGCGAGCTATAGCTTCGATATCAATCACAAAGCTATTGAGTTCATTGGCACATTAACATGTGTTAGGGCTAAAATTGTGTTTTGCAATTTTGTTAAGGTCGGATGCGATGCACTCTATTTGTTTTACTGTCAATGCCAAGCCTCTACTCAATTTCTCCTGATTCTTGTCCATCTACATATACTACTATAGATTAAAACTATTGGATTGAAACATTTGTTCCTATTAAGACAAAAAGCACTTACAATTGAAACTGTAAAGGTGTTCTCTCCAACTTAAGCACGGAATCTCACAAATCAGAAGCAACAACAGGAGTTCCAGTAGAGGCAATTTGAGATGGATTGGCTTCCTGCAAGACAAAAGGCAATGAAGGATCTAACCATGGAAATCTCACTTCTAGGTATGAACAAACAGGATTCAACTTCAGAGACTCGCACGAGTAAAAAATTCACCTATCTTAATCCTGGCATCCTCACTTCAGATGAAATCTCAAAACATTCACCTTGAATCTGCAACCCCTCCCCAGCAAAAAAGAGGTGATCTATTCTAGATAAGCATTGACAGGTATTCAGGCATTCCATAAAAAAACACTAACAAATAATTCAGGCATTCCATAAGAAAGCAATTAAGCAAGATGAGAAAGCATTATAATACTAGTAGACTTATGCAAATTTTTTCAAGTAGCTGGAATAATTCTTAATGCCACATAATCTTCAAGTTAGTGCTGACTGCACAACTTTTTCAGAAGAGCTTATTGGCATTGAGAACAGGCCGTGTAGTCACCAGAGCAATAGCCATGTAGAAGAAAGCAAATAGCACCAATAATCTGAACAGCCACACAGCAGAAAGGGAAATGTCTCTACGTTACTTTTGAGGACAACTCCCTAAATTCAGGCTACTTCTATCGAAAAAATTACTGCACTCCGCTGGAAACAATGCATGCACCAGCCTTACAAAGTCTCACTACCTTTTGTTGCACGGCAGTCGACTACAGCCTACAGGGAGCAAATAACGATTTGCACATTCATGACTTCAGTCAGTAAGGTACTAAGGTCCCAGCATAGAAACCTTACAATCCAAAGAGAAATCCAAGGGTACACTGCCTGTCATAATTACCTTCACAAATGGAGCTGATGAGATCTCCAATTCTTCCTTGGCAAATGAGAAGTCCAAGGGTACACCAGCAGCAGGTGGATATAGAGGATATTAGCTATAAGAAGGGCATATTACGTCAAAACTCAGAACTACAGATATCATATATTTCCCTTTATACAAGTTCGCGGTCAGTTATCAACCCGTTCATGAATTTATCAAGTATGTACAATGGAACAACAAGATTTAGCTCTCCATTTTCGTTTGCATTTTGAACAAGACAAAAATTGAAAGACATGGGGCACGGCAATGTTCAAGACTTCTGCATGCCATCCACAATCACATGCTCCCTGTGATCCAAATCAGATGTGTGTTGCAAGTCGCCCAATTCTGGAACATGAAAAATGCAATCTGCTTCTTAAGCTTGTGATGATGTCCACCTTAACAGGGAGTAGGACATGAAAAATTAACAAGCATGTGATACAGTTGTAAAAAAAATTTAAATCTTGCTGTCATAACATCAAAAGCTCTATTCACATCACTAAAAAGGATAATATGATGCTAATTTTTATTAGTTTAGCAGCTATGTTATGGCCATGAAAATGAGAAATACTGCAAGATGGAAGACAACGAGAGTATGACCTCTGCAGCATATGACTGCGGCTTTTGCTAGAAGCATTAAGTCCTGTAGTTTTGTATAAACGAATAACAGGAAGGATATTCTTATATAATGTGCACAAAAAAGGAGCATTCATAAGTAGATAGCAGCAATTTAAAAGTATGTGAACATGACAATTAGTAAATATATATACTGGACATCCTTGACTTCAAATTCAGCATCTTTTCTCAGCACTTCTGATACTAGAACAGCTCATACCTCGTTTGCTAGGTTTTCATCAGAACTTGTAGAGCCAAATGCAGTCAAGTCAATATCTCCATCAGGAAGATATGTTTTCAATGGAAGAGATCCAAATGGAAAGACCTGTGTTTTATCAAAAACAACAAAAAACCAATAACAAAAACTGCGATTTCCATGTTGGTACCTAGCATCATCAATGGACTTTTCATAGAACAACTGGCAGTGAACCTCTTAGAGAATTTTTAACAGGGTCAAGTCAAAAATTTACCAATCCATTTGAAAGTATGCTGTTTTAAGACAGGTTAAATAGCTCGAACATTTTTTCCAGGACAAATCATATTGTGGCCTAATTTCAGTCAGACTGAAAAGTACCCTTCACGTACGCTTCACATTGATGACAAATACAGAAATTTATTTCTGATTAACTGTGAAATACTTTTTTTTTCACAGAGAGAACTTAATTGTCAAATACTGATATACATGTGTTGCAGTAAAAAAATGTCAATTCCACCGCGCATGAGTTATCAATACGGCACAAACATTGGTAGAACGGAGACAGATCACTCACATAACAAACATGTAAATAGTCCTTACTCAAATAAAACTAGCTATAAAGAGAAACCAGGATTTACAATTTCTTGTGTTAAGATTTAGCTCTCCATTTTCGTTTGCATTTTGAAAAAGAAAGAAATTGAAAGACATGGGGCACGACAATGTTCAAGACTTCTGCAAATCAAGATAATCTGGCAAATCAAATTACAATTTCCATTAGCAAATCAAGATCGAATGCCCTTTTATTTTCTATTTGAACAATAGAAAAACTATAATTCAGATACAAAGTGGTGAAATCCATCCAGCATTGCTTTAATCTCCTGATCGTTCTAGAGCTACTTTGCCTACAACTTAGCAACAGAATGGTTCAATGAAGAAGAAGAGCAGTTAGGGTTTGTACTGCGGGATTCGACCTCGCGCTAACCCCACATCAATCCAACCAAATAAGGGTAGTTAGGGTTCGTACCTTGGTGCGGTCGAGGTCAAAGACGACGATGGTGATGTGGTCCGGTCGAAGACGAAGCCGGGGACAAGATCTGGGGGAGGGAAACCGCTTGGATCTCTTCGTGTGGGGGATGCAGCGGCTGCTACACTCCTCGACGGCGCTGGACCGAGCGGCGGAGCTCAGGCTCCCCTCCTCAACAGCGCGGACCGACACCTCGCCTCCACGATAGCTCGGGATTGAGCGGTGCTGTGACCGCTCGCCTCCTCCAGGCGCTGGCTCCCCTCGGCGTTCCTCCTGGTCGCAGGAAGGATCGACCGGTGCGTGCGAGCGGATGAGGATTGGAATGGGGAAGGGAGAGAATCTGGAGATTTCGGGTTTCTCTCTCCCTTCCCTAAAAATGCAGATTGCTTTCCAGAATCTATTGGAGCGCGTTTTTTTGTTACTGTGCTCGCTGGTTACTCATTTTTTACGATAGAGAACCGTTTGGGGCATCTGTTGGAGATGGCCTCATCACGCCATCACTATCACCTTTTAATTTGTATCTAGAATGTTGTCTTCCGATCAAATACATGAGAAAGACGCTCTAGTACTGGAATGCTGGAATTCACGTGAAGCATTATAATGCCTACATAAATCACGAGAAACTCCAATGTCTTACACGCACTACAGGAATCGTGAAAATTTTCGTCGGCTAATTTAACTTCGTCGGCTTTTAAGAAAACCGACGAAATTTACCTTATTTTCGACGGCCGCAGTTAGCCGACGTAAGTTATGGTCAGCTTCGGAAATTTACTTGACCGAAGAACAGTATGGGCAGGTAACGCATATTAGGGTTCATGGTCATTAGGTTGTGATGTTAATATTGTTTTGATGTATTAACACATGTGTGCAGGTCATGCTTCCGTGGATGGAAGACCGTCCAAATGCTTACCAGGCAATTTGTCAGCGATGGGCTTCTCCTGAATGGATCGCGAAGTCAAGGAAGCACAGAGCCTGTAGAGGCGAAGGCGGAGGCCATACGTATGGCGGTGATGGACACATCCGTATGGCTAAACGCATGGTAAGATAGGTCGTACCAAATATTTGCAAGAACATATTCACAAGTATATGTATGCCACTAACCCCTAGCTACTGAGGAGGCTCAAACGGTGTTCACCGAGTGACATCGGTTTATGTGCGAGGTCATAAGGACGAGACCCATCACACCCGAGCAAGTTGTGCACTCAGGTGGCCTCAGATCGACTGGTGAGTCATCCACAATTTTCATTGAGTTCTCATCAACTTTCGAGCTCTAAGTTGTATGGTTCGCTTCTGCCTGCAGGAGAGATATGGGCAGGAAATGGTCAGGCGTCGTGGTGAAGGCTACGATTGGCGGAAGGAACGTATTGACGGCGTGGCCGTGCATGCTACCGGAGGCGGAAAGGCCCATGGACGGTAAAATGTCATAGTTTCTCAAACTTTGTTAATACGAGCAATAAATTGAAGTTCTAAAGCCTTTGTGTTTCAGATTTTGAAGGTACTCCATGTTCACCGGAGTGATTGACTCGAGGAGGTGCGAGCTCAGAGGGGGTCTTCTTCGCAGAGCTCGGGGGTTAGTAGCCGTCGCCCCTCAGAGCAGGAGGTAGAGGTTGCTAGGCTGCGCGAGGAGCTAAGGCAGCGGGATGAACATCAAAGGTCGCAGGAGGCATACTATGCTCAGTACATGGCACAGCAGCAGGCGGCTATTCAAGTAAGTCTAACCCCTCAACAGTTAGCATTCCGAGCATGCAACAATATATGAAATTGACACATTGCATTTACAGGCAATGTTCCAGCAGCAGGGCCAGACCATTGTCTTTCCACCATGGCAGCCGCCACCACTACCGCCACAATGGGGGATGTATCCTCCGGCACCTTCTCCTGCAGCTCAGGTTAGCTAAACTTGGTCTTTTCTAGCAATATATGGTCAATCTAGCTAAACTTACTCTATTGTAGTCTGCGAGAGTAACAAAATTCTTTTTACGCAGATTAATTCATAAACTCATCATTTTCATCCCCAAGACGTAGCACACTTGTAGTATGCATTTTAGTTCCAACTGATGTGCTGCATGCCAACATCTAAGCCTCATAGCTCATTCATGTATGCATTGCATGGACATTGCTTCTGAGTACACACTACATTTACTGTAACTATATAGTCTAAATGAAAGCCTTCAATACATGAGATCTAGCTAAACTCATAAGGAGAACAAACTCGAGAACAAAAAGGGAATCAATAAACAAACCTGAGCTAGCTTGGACAGAAATGTTAAATTGAGGATAAACTTCCATTTTGTAATAGTAACGGTGGAATGGAGTCCTTTGGGACATTAAAATCTTGCGTTCTCAGTGCATCCATCTTCTCTGAAAGATCATGCTTCATAAGCCTAACAAGTAAACGTACAACATAGTGACTACGATAGCCTTGGTTACAGCTAGAAAAAGGGTAAACGGTCCTCTATGGAAAATTGAACTCCTCAGCATGTGCAAAAACATCCACAAATTTGAATTGGTGCGTAACCTGCAAAGAGTTGAAAAAAATCTCCAATAAATTTGAAATGTACTAATATCTTCAGAGTTGCCTCAGGCGTTGAATTAATGGGGGGAAAAAAGAGGCTAGTGCAGGGAGGAGGTCCAACACTACTTTTATGGTTGGCGGTGAAAGAAAACATACAAACATAAGCACCATCTTAATTTCTAAGCACAGAAGTTGATTAATACCTCAGTTCTCTGGATTTTTATGTCTACATTCTGTACTCATGAATAATCAGTGGCAAAGGGCATGGCACAGCCAGCAGCACCTGGATTTTTATGTCTTAATTTCTAAGCACAGAAGTTGATTAATACCAAGGGCATGGCAAAGGGTCTAAGTAGTTACCTAGTATTAAACTATGTTGGAAGTGGCAAATGCAGAACATTATAACAACGAAATTGAAAGATGTACTTTTCGTAGCTTGAAAGCTTCAATGAAAAATATATGTGCAGAATTACTAGAAAGGAAAGAGAGATGGATGCATGTTGTGGAGCATGGGCTGCTTTTGTTTTGAGATGATCTTATTTTTTGCCAGGCCACACAAGAATGTACTGGGCTGTAGCAGAACCTATCAGAGTTTCTCCCCTTTTCTGAACAAGTTTAATTGCAACATGCATGCAGCTAGAACATGACCCTCTCCTTTTTCAGTACTACAATGTTGTGCTACCTATCAATGCTTTTGAGATGTTACACACGTTGTTCTCTTACTGCATTTTGCATCGATCACGTACTCTATTGTGCTACTACTATTTTATTTATTTAAATGCAGGTCTATATTTGATTTGTACAAATTTAAAGTAAAGATGCTTACAGACTCCGCTAAATTTGGTCTACTGTATTGTAGGGATCGGGGACAAATACGCCCCAGGTTTACCAAACTCCGCCGCCACAGCCAGCAGCACCTGGAGAGCATGTTCAAAACCAATTTGGCTCCGCAGGTAGCGGCTACAACTCAAATGACCCTCATGTTATGTAATCTTGAGATGTTTGGTAATAATCTGTAATTTTGAGATGCCACAACTCAACTAATTATTATGTGTGGATGAATGATATTATGTGTATGACTAGCAAGTATGTGCATTTAGAACACAAGTTTAACTTATGAAGTGGATGAAGTGTTTCTCATTGGGTCTAAGTGTGGATGAACACAAGGAGAGCATGTTATGAACCTTGGTTGTTAATGCTTCAGTTTAGTATATGTGGATGAATGAATGGATGTATGTGGATATTTGAATGATATGTGGATGAATGAGCTATATATGTGGATGAATGATTGAATGAATGATATATGTATTGTTATGAATGATATTTGTCTAAATTTGTATGAAAAATGGGTTTATGGGCTGTTTTTTTGTCGTCGAGACTAATTTTCGTGGGCTAAGCAAAACCGATTTAAAATAAGCACAGTATTATTTTAAATGGGCCAAGCAAAACCGGCGAAAATTAACTCGTGTTATTTTCGTGGGCCAATCAAAACCGATTTAAAATTAACTCGTGTTATTTTCGTGGGCTACAATAAAACCGACGAAAATAAAGAACTTTCGTCGGCGCTTTCTGGCCGACGAAAAATCCGACTTCAAGACTAACTTTCGTCGGTAGCGTTCTTAGTCGATTTAAAATAATAACTTTCGCTCGGTTCGATTTAAACTTGCTAACTTTCGCTCCTTATCCTCGACGGCCGAGACCCCGGCGAAAATAACGATATTGCCGTCGAAAATTTCTATTTTCGTCGGTTATAGCTTTATTTTCGTGGGCTTCTGGCCCACGAAAATTTCTAGGATTCCTGTAGTGACGGGGTTTGGATTAAATTAATAGCAATGAATCCAATCGAAACCACTATCGAGAGGTTAGTCTCTTGAATACTATCTATAGGGTTTCTTTGTAGCACGAGAATTTTATAGAAATTTCATAGGATTTTAACGGGAAACAATTCAATTCCTACAAGAAAAATTCCCGCGTTTCGAGAAGACCATTATACGTACTTTACAAACATAAGGGGGTATTTGGGACAGCTTTAATTAGCTCCACTAAAATCCGTGAAGTTGGTGGAGTAGGTATTCTTAACTCCAGAAATTTATAGAGTTAGAGTTATGTGGATCATTTTATTTATATTTTAGAATAAATATATAAACTTAATCCACTTTATTTTACACTATAAGCTTTAGATTAGAGGTAGAGTTGGGATCCGAAGCTCTACTAAGGGCCTGTTTAGTAGAGCTCCAGATCCCAACTTCTCCTGAGATCTGAAGCTTATAGGCTAAAATAAAGTGAATTAAGTTTATATTTTTGGTCTAAAATGTAAATAAAATGATCTATCTAAACACTCTTTAATGCACTCACAGCTCTAGCTTCATAGATCTGGTGAAATTAGAAATACCCAGCTCCACTAGATCCAAACACACCCTAAACTCCATATTTTGTGCTTGGTGATATTACTAGTGTATTTTATCCGGACAATGACATTCTTTGAGTACGTATACGAGCCAACGATGATCACGAGTTAATTTGCGAACGGGCGGGGTAGCCCGAAATACACGATCCTCCAAAGGACGGGAGACAAATTAAGGTGGCAAGTACCAAGACAGTAACTAGGAGCATAATTATTACTGCTGCCATACATATGTCAAGTTTGGCCAGGCGTGTGAGATCAGCCGTACTCTCGACACGTCGACCATGGCGTTAGTCTGCACTGGTTTAATTGGTCGCCGGTCACATTGTAGATTCCTGGGAAGGGTTGCTGTGTGCAGTTTGAAGAGATGCAAGAATCGCGGTCGGGGCTTCAGGTCGACGATGGCGTGAGCGAGTGGTACTCGCTCCGTCCAGCTGAGCTCGACGCGGGTGTACACAAGAGACGGATGCTGCAGAGGCGTACGTGCGTGCGTATACGTAGGGTACGTATATATGTATATAGCTCTTCTGTGTTTTTTTTATAATAAATATCAGTGCTCTCTTTAATTTTTTTTAAAAAAGAGATATAAGTATCTCGTGACAACGACGGTTTGAATTATGAAACGATGTAACCTATTATATTGCTACAGTAAAAAATTAATATATTACTATTTTATACCTAGTACTTTAAAAGGTTTGACGGTCGTTTTTTTATTTAACAATCTATGTGTCTATGTGTAAACGATAAAGTTGCCGTTCCTCTAAGATTGCAATGATATCTTTCCATATTCATAGGGCTTTTAAGGGTGTTTGGCATAGCTTCAGGTTCATTAAAATCTGTAAAGTTAGTAGAGCATGATATTTCTAGTTCTAGAAATTTATAGAGCTGAAATTATAGTTAAATTAAGAGTATTTAGATAGATTGCCTTCTTTACATTTTTTTAAAAATATAAATTTAATTTATTTTATTTTAGTCTACGGGCTCTAATGACTTTAATCTTGGCCGTGCACGTCACGCGGCAGCTAGCCGCTGCAGCAAGCGGATTGTCATCGTGTTCTAGACGCATCTAGGAGATAGCAGAAGGGGGCCTCGCCCACGGTATTAGCTCATCGAGATCATCAACTGCGAGAGTTGCTGCTTAGACGATGTAGAGTTGTAGACTGATCACTGATGTCCACTGTATGTTTTGCAAACAAGAACCTGTTCGAAACTTCTTGGTTTCATTGAATCTAGCTCGTAGCGGATTGCTAGCTGGCGAAGGAAACTCGTCGTTCTAGATTGTGACTACTCACAGTAGCAAAGAATAAATAAAAATACAGGCATTGGCGGAGCCAGGGGGCGTGATGGGGCCTGGCCCCCCACCCTTTGGCCCATGAAAGAAGCTAGAGTGTATATGTATATATATAGTTACAAGGCCAAATGTCCGACAGCCGACGTCTCGCCTTCTCGTCTTCTCGCGTGCTGCGAATGAAACATCGAGTCAAAGACCGAACCAACATCTTGCCTTCGGCCTTCTCCCGTTCGTTCTCCATGCTGCGCGACTAAATTATTCAGTTTGCTGTTCTCCGATTCTCTCAGGACAGACGACGGCTAGATTATTCTAGCAGAAACAGTCCGATCGATCAGACCGGTTTACGACGACGTGCGTGGTGCGCTGAACCTTTGTCCCTTCCCTTAAGATGTTATCTAGTTTTCTCCATGTTCGTTGCATTTTCACAGGCATATGTATATGCCATATATCCGTGAACAGTTCGTGCCTTTTGCTAATTATCGATTGATTAATTATTAGTTTACTTACCGACGACAAGTTGTACAGATCATGTGATTGTGAATTTGTGATTGGTCTACAGAATTGCTAGGACGTCCAATTTTTCTAGATATTTTTGGTCTTTGATACAATACTACTCATCTAATCCACGGAGCAGTGGAGTACTGTGTGCTAAGTGCTAACAATAAGCATCAGGCGGTGATGGTCGGAGACACCGCTGTGTCTGCGCCTGCTCGCCTGCGCCGCCACTTCATTCTTAGGCCCCCTCATTTAGAAATTTCTGGCTCCGCCACTGGATACAGGGTAAGTTTAAAAGAATCCAGCTGGCGACGGCGCCCTCTCCCTTAGGTACCGTTGTGGGTTTTCAGCCTTTTTGATGTCATACTCAGGTACTGGTTGGCATTGTGATGACTCTTAAAAGCATTTAATTACTCCCTTGTGTTAAATATAAGTTGTTCTAAGCTTACGCATAAGAACTAAGGAGGCGACTGAAATGACCTTGTTACCATTCATATATTTCACATTGAAAAAGGTGCCTCGTTCATTCATGAGAGTGATAGCACTTATTTATCAAGGATATGAGAGGAGAAAACTAGACGAGTGCCTTGAAATTGTAGAATGAATTACATTTTAAGAAAAATTGAGAAGACTAAACCCACCTATTACGTGACACAAAGGGAGTATTATATTCTTCTTTTTGGATGTCATAGTTAGTTGGTGCATCTTTTTGTGACCCACAGCAAAAAATCCTACTAGGGAGATTTCAATAACTAGATTCTGCATCACAACACAACAGACCGCAAAACAATTTTTCCTAGAGATGTAACAAGAAAATCTAACTGGAATTAGTAAATATTTCCTTAACTAACTAGATTCCACAATGCAGCACAGTAACCGCAAACTAACCCTCACAGCGGTGGCCACAAGTATTTCTACACTAACTTTCCTTGTGTGTATATATTTTTTCAATTTATGTCAGAAAAAATTGTGGAGGGGTATATTTACGTAGGAAAGATTGATGATAGGACGCTGTAATTTTGTGTCATCCGCTTCATAATACCTAAACATTGCATCTTTACTCTAGGACGCTACACTTTCGTGTCTCTTTTACGTTAGACATTGACACTGTTATAATAATATTATTCGATGTTTTGGAGAGAGAAATAGTTCAAAATCAATTCTTCATCTTTCTCCATGTCTTCGTTCTCTCCCTCTCCTCCCAACTCCTTGCTCCCTCTCCAATTTTTCTCTCCTGCAAACTCCTCCTCACTCCCTCTTTCCAATTTTCCCCTCTCTCTCTCTCTCTCTCTGATATACCCCACGCCCTCCATGGCCACTGACACAAAACACTTCTTCCCCGCCACACATTTTCTTCTCTCTCACTCACCTGAGAAACATAGCAGCGAGCGAAGGCGGCGGCAGTAGCTCAGGTAACCATGGCGCTGAGGATGCAACAACGAAGAACCCCAACAAAGCACATCAAACTGTAGGCGAGAGTGAGTGCATGCACATGCGCGAGGCAAAAAGGGCGAAAATGGATCCACACCGACGCACAACGGCGGGGAAGTTCAACAGAGATGGAGGGTTAGAAAGCTAGGTAAGGCTCATTGCGACCAAGATAAGCAAATTAACATGGGTGGTAGGAAGAAGAGGGTTTGGAACACCTATTGACTCGAATAGAATTTGGAATGCCTCACTGGTTTGGGAGATGCTCGGCGATGACGGCAAAGCTTGGGCGGCGATAATGGTGGCTTGTGCACTCACATTTCAGGGTGTTCTGTGGTGCGTTTGGTTGTCTGGATGATGTTGGATGGGATATGGCCATCCAGTCTGGATGGGATGAAGTCATCTAGGTGGTTGTTTGGTTGGGTGGATAGGATGAGTCAGTTTTTTGTTTGGTTGAATGTACGAGGATGGATGGGATGAATCGGTTTTTTGTTTGGTTGGATGGATAGGATGAGCTAGTTTTTTGTTTGGTTGGATGGATGAGGATGGATGGGATGAACCAGTTTTTTGTTTGGTTGGATGGATGACATGCAAGGATGTTGGCTTCATGGTTAGTAACTTGGTAGCTGGGACATCACATTCTTTAGTTTTGTTCCATGTCCTTAAAAAAAACGAAAATCACACTCATTTGTTCAAAGTTTAAACGGTATAAACAATTCCGAACCTTTATTGTTCGGAGAGACCTACTACAATTGTTTTGAGGATACCCTGCACAAAACATGCATAAGACAACATATTCAACATGACATCCATACGGAAAAGAGGAGACGGTATATAGTTGCAATTATTTCAACTTTCTCACCATAATTCGATTACAGTAAATACATATACAGAACCAATCAAAAGAAAGACCTCATTGAGAGAATGAGCATTGTAAATCTTTCTCCTAAATTGATCATAAACACTGCCCAAACTGATCATCCAGACAATCCGTTCAGGCAAGTAGAGTTGGTTAGGAAGCCACCCTGCCACAGCCCACAGAAGAGAACATGATGACATGCTAATTCTCATCGTCCGACTCAAACGGATGAAGCCGCCTGACCGACTCCAGCACATCGAGACGGCGCGAACCGCTCCGTGCCTCATTGGACAGCATCGATTTCACCTTGGGCACGCTCATCGAATGGAGCGGAGGGGTCGGCGTGTTCCGGTTCACCTCCTTCAGCACTGACCGCACGGTGGCTCTTGTAGCTGCACCGGCCCTGCCGTCAGGAGCCTTACCACCCTGTGCTGGGGAGCTCCCACTAGGGCTGGCCTCTGCTGCACTGGACTTCCCCTTGCCTGCCTGGAAATTCTGCATGTCGTAGAAGAGCTTCATCTGGAGTTGCTTGTCAGCCACCAGTGGATGATTGATTCGCTTACAAATAAGCTGCAACATCATGAATGACACAACTGCAATTCATATGCCCTCTCATTGCTCTCCACAAGGACAGAGAGCTTATCCACCATCTGGAAGGGTAGTCCCTGCAGCCTAGTTTGATCCACGTTGTGGAAAACGATGCACTTGGTTGGCGGGAAATTTGGCTGTGTGACACCGAATTCGTTGGCAATTCACGAATTGGCACTCTAATTCGTGCGGTTCATAAAATTGACACGAATCGACGAATTCTTTGTCTCAGTGACACTCCCGGCCATTTTTCACAATTTCAAGATTTTCTAAATGATTTTCGCACTGTAGCTGCCGTAGTTTTCCCGTTTTACCCTTGTTCCTTCCCCTTATTAAGGTCCGTAGCTGCAGTTGAGATTATTTTGTTGGAATAGCCAACCGAATAACACAATCTCCTGTCAGAGAGTAACAATTATTTCACACTGTAGCTGTCAGAGAGTAACAATTATTTCCCTGCGGAGGCGTTAACAGGGTGAAGAGGAGGGTAAAACGGGGAAATCACTGCAGCTACAGTACGAAAATCATTTAGAAAATGCTGAAATTGTGAAAAATAGCCAGGAGTGTCACTGAGACAAAGAATTCATCGATTCGTGTCAATTTTATGAACCACACGAATTAGAGTGTCAATTCGTGAATTGCCAACGAATTCGATGTCACACAGCCAAATTTCCCTTGGTTGGCTGGTCCCAGCTTGCATTAAGCTCCTCATGCATCATCATCTTGGCTAACAATGCTGTGAGCATGTGGCTCGCTAAGGTCAAACATCGTGGTGAGCTGGTCAAGGCTTAGGACTCACAACAAGACGAGTAATAAAAGAGATAGGTTCTAAGAGCCTCTTCGTTGATCTGGGCCTGTTTGGTAGAGTTCCAGATTTCAACTTCACCTAAAATCTGAAATTTATAGGCTAAAATAAAGTAAATAAAGTTTATATTTTTGGTCTAAAATGTAAACAAGATGATCTATCTAAACACTTTTAATGTACTCACAGTTTTAGCTTCATGAATCTGGTGAAGCTAGAATTTTCAGCTTCACCTGATTCACGAATCTGAAGAAGCTGAATCCCTGCCAAACACACCCTTAAGCTTCAGCATCTCAAGAACATGCTCCTTGTTCCTCAAAAGCTTCCAAATCTCCGGTGAATTGATGACACTGAAAGCCTTTTGGTAATCACCTTTATTGAGGGCTCTTGTGGCAGACATTACATGGTCCCTAATAACATTTTCTGGAGGTCCAACAAAAGTTTGCCTCTCGCTCACTTCGAGGAGCCTGCGGAATGTTTTGCTCATAGGCTTCCGCTTGTCATAAGTACTGGAAGCCATATTGGGGACCTCAATCAGCATTGCACAATTCAAGTGTGTGGCTTCCAAAAGTTCAAGGTTGATATGCATATGCTAAGGCATCTGCCTTCTCCTCTCAAGTCTTTCCTGCAAGAATTAAAGTAACTACAATGTTAGCACCGATGATCACTAGTACAAAAAGAAGTATTTCTGTTGTGCACAACTATGTCAAATCATCAAATCATATAGCTAAATGAAGACCATATATCAGTGCAAAAATTCTGTGTTAGATGATTTTCTTTCTTTTTAATTCCCGAATAAGTGTTCCTGTGCCTTTTGTTAATGATTGCATCTAAACATCTAAGCGACTCTTGTTATTCACATTGCTCTCCACATTCTAAGTTCAACATAGCATAGTATAATTGTATCACTACTACAAAATTGGGCATCACAACCGGTCTATTAGAAGCGATTTGGTGCGAACCCATTGTGATGTTCGCACCAGAAGCGATTCGTATGCAAAGGTCTGGAGAGGGCTTTCAGAAGCGGTTTGAGATATCGAATCGCTTCGAATGTTGCGTTCTAGAAGCGGTTCTTGTCTCAAACCGCTTCGATTTCAAGCGGTTTGAGACAAGAACCACTTCAAGAACGCAACATTCAGAAGCGGTTCGTATCTCAAACCACTTCTGGAAGCCCTCCCGCGCAGCGCATTTAAACTATTCTTCCTCCACGAGCCATCAGAGGTACGATCGAACAGAGAAGGGCTAGCCCAGCACTGTTCTTGGGGAGGTGCTGTCCAAATTTTTAATTGGGGGTGATTAGCTCCAAATTAAGTGTTTCAAGGTTAGTAACATCATGTGAATATCCTTCTCACCTAGATATTGCTATTTTTTTCAATGGATGTGGAGAAATCTTGAACTTTTTAAGCAAGATCACCATGATCAAAAATTTGTTTTCTATGTTTGTTTTTGTTGTTGTATGAAGATGTAGAGTGGAGATCTAGTTCAAAATATGACATTAAAAGGTAAAGGTGATTGGAAGCTTTAGATCTAGGTGGTTGTTAGCTTTAGAATATTAAATATCACAATATTGCAAGGAAGTAATTATTGGTGTATGAAATAAAATAGAAAAACATGTAGAAGGATAAAAAATAATTACAAAGGTAGGAAGGGATACAAAATAATTAGAAAGGTAGGTCTTTAATTGGATGACGGTGTAGGTGGAGCTTTTTTTGTTGGGTTTAAGTGGCTGTGAGCTTTATATTTTTAAATGTAACTATAAGTTAGGTTATAATTTTTGTATCTAAATTTGTTATAATTTTTAATGAAATTATAACTTGGTGTAGATAAATCGGCAATGGATGTACATTGCGGACCGTCGCTCGAGAGAGTTCATTGATGGCGTGCAGGCTTTTCTCGATGCGGCCATTGTATTTTTGCTTCCAGGTAGCTTCATATGTTGTCCGTGTGTAGATTGCAAGAACGAGAAGGAGCACTCCCAGCGATGGCAAGTTATGAACCATTTGATCATGAGAGGTTTCATGCCAAATTATACCTGTTAGACCAACCATGGCGAAGTTGAGACGGTTAGCCAGGAAGACAATGAAGAAGGCGAGGAAGAGGAAGATGGATTGAACAGTATCCCGGACGGCACGCAATACTGTTCCGTGGAAGAAACACTTGGTGACTTTGGTGATGATGAGCTAGACCAGATGCTACGTGACGGAGAGGGAGACTACACATATCAAAGACAGTTTGAGAAGTTCCAGCGCATGTTAGAGGACCACAGAACTCCTTTGTACCCAAAATGTGGGCAGGGCCACAAAAAGCTGCGTACCACACTGGAACTCATGCAATGGAAGGCTACAAATGGTGTGTCAGATAAGGGATTCAATGAGTTGTTATCACTCATAAAGAAGTTGCTTCCAGAAGATAACACTCTACCCGAATCTACATATGAAGCCAAGAAAGTCGTCTGTCCTTTGGAATTGGAAGTACAGAAGATACACGCATGTCCTAATGATTGTATCCTGTATCGTAATGAGTATGCTGATTTGGATGTTTGTTCAGTGTGCAAAGAATCACGGTATAAGGTGAAGCATGACGATCCAGGTGAAATAGATGGGGAGCGTAAGAAGAAGAGACCTCTAGCTAAAGTGTTGTGGTATTTCCCTGTGATCCCCCCGATTGAAACGTATGTTTGCTAACAAAGCGCATGCCCAAATGATGTGTTGGAACAAAGAAGAGCGTAAGGACGATGGGATGCTTAGACACCCTGCAGATGGCTCACAGTGGAGGAAAGTCGACTGGACGTACCCGGACTTCGCAGATGAGGTGAGAAACATAAGGTTTGGGTTGAGTACCGATGGGATGAATCCTTTCGGAGAATTGAGCAGCAGCCATAGCACATGGCCTGTTACACTATGTATCTATAACCTCCATGGTGCGTGCATGAAGCGAAAGTACATCATGATGCCGTTGTTGATCCAAGGCCCCAAGCAACCTGGAAATGACATTGATGTCTACATGAAACCATTGGTTGAAGATCTTGTGACGTTGTGGGACGATGGTGCAAGGGTATGGGATGAGTACAAAAGGGAGTATTTCACCCTACGTGCATTGTTATTTGTAACAATCAATGACTGGCCTGCTCTCGGTAACCTGTCCGGCCTAACTATCAAAGGATATAGAGCCTGCATCTAGTGCTTAGATGAAACGGACGGCATGTACCTGAAAAACTCTCAGAAGGTTGTGTACATGGATCACCGTAGGTTTCTTCTTACGAGTCACCCATTGTGGAAGGAAGGCAGGAAATTTAACGGGCAACCAGACCTTCGTGCAAGGCCTCAGCATTGTAGTGGGCCACGTGTGTTTGCTATGGTAAAGGATTTGAAAGTAGTATTTGGAAAGGGTCCTGGAAGCAAACATGTGCAGAATGAGGATGGTCAGCACCCATGTGGAAGAAGAAGTCAATATTTTGGGACTTGCCTTATTGGGGAGTCATGGAGGTTCGTCACTAACTTGACTTCATGCACATCACGAAGAATGTCTGCTTGAACTCTGCTAGGCTACATAGATATGTACGGAAAATCGAAAGATACACCGCAAGCTCGGAAGGACCTTAAACTCTTGGATCTCGAGGAACGACCTACATCCCAAAAAAGAGGAAAGGACAACATTACCTACATCCTCGCGAGCTACACTCTAAGCAAAGAAGAGAAAAAGCATGATAGAGTTCCTGAACAGTGTGAAGGTCCCTTCCGGATACTCCTCGAATGTAAAGAGACTCATAAACAAGAAAGAGAATAAAATCGTACACATGAAATCTCATGACTGTCTTGTGTTAATGACACGCTTGTTCTATGGGTGTGAGAGGCATACTGCCCGAGTGGGTACGGGGGATAATCACAAAGCTGTGTTCTTTTTTTCAACGCGGTTTCACGAAGGTCATCGACCCGATAAACTAAGTAAGCCGCAGGATGATGTGGTACAAAGTGTGATTAGTCTTATGATGATCTTTCCTCTTGCATTCTTTTGATATTATGGTTCATCTCACTGCTCACCTTGTCAAAGAGATAGGTATTCTCGGACCGTGTATCTACACAACACGTTCCCTTTCGAGAGGTACATGAGTGTGTTAAAGAAGTATGTCCGTGAACGTTCGCCTCGAATGATGCATTGCCGAGGGTTATGGGACGAGAGGAGGTGATTGAGTTTTGTGGATTACATTAATAATCTAAACCCGATCGGCGTTCCTATATCACGCCATGAGGGGAGGCTTAGCGGAAAGGGGACACTAGGAAGGAAAGCATTTGCATGCAATGATCTTCTTACATTTAAGCAAGCACATTTCACGGTTTTAAAACAATCAACCGTAGTGGCCCCGTATGTCCTTGAGCACAAGAGTATTCTACGCCGTGATTTCCGGGGAGATCCGAGGATTGATAACACCTGAAGCACATGGATTCTTTTCGCGCTTGGTTACAAAAGTACATCCTTTTGAAAGGGTCGACAATGAATAGTTGTAACGCTTGGCTCTGGGACCATCTAGTGAAATCGTGACATTCAAGAGGTACGAGATAAATGGTTAGACGTCAAGACAACAAAGGCAAGGTGGATACATATTATGGTTTCATAGAAGAGATATGGGAGCTTGACTATGGACTTTGAAGGTCCTCTATTTAAGTGCCAATGGGTCAAATCGACTTCAAGCGCGTGAAGGTTAAACAAATACAAGATGACAATCGTGGACCTCACGCAAGTCGGCTATAAGCGCGAACCGCTAGATCTCGCGAATGATGTGAGACAGTCCGAATGAAACTAAAGTGCTAAAAGCATTTTTTAAAAAAATCTGAAATGAAACTGAAGTGCTAAAAGTTTTTTTAAAAATTATGGAATGAAACTAAAGTGCTAAAAGCATTTTTTAAAAATTCTGAAATGAAACTAAAGTGCTAAAAGATTTTTTAAAAATTATGGAATGAAACTAAAGTTCTAAAAGCTTTTTAAAAATTCGACATTAATTTTACAAGCTGTTGGTACTAACAACCGCTGTATATATTAATCTTACAAGCTGTTGATAATACCAACCGCTTGTAGAAAGTCAGACATAAAAAAAAAAGAATAGCAAGGGGCGAGCGGGTTCAATTGGGTGATGAGCTCGCACACTCAAACGCGACGTACAGCTAGGGGAGGAAGAGATCTTGTCAAACGATATGGGCACCATATTGTTTTGAATATTACCCACAAGATTTCTACAAGCGGTTGGTGTTAATAGCCACTTAGAAGTTATGCCTACAAGCGGTTAGTAATATGAACCGCTTAGAAGTCCTCTACAAGCTGTTGGTTCTAAAACCGCTTAGAGATATTTTACAAGCGTTGATAATACGAACCGCTTGTAGAAGTGCTCCTCGATAAAGTTTACATGGCCCGCTTTTTTTCACACCCCAAATTTCTAAGTCCCCGCCGAGGCCCTGTGGCCGCCTCCTGTGTCTCTCGACCATCGCCGCCGCGCCGCCTGCCGAGACCTCAGCGCCACCGCCCTCGCCGACGCTGCCGCCTCCTCCGCCACCCAACCATCCCGGCGCCACTCCACCCAGTGCCACTCCACCCCGTCTTTGGTGCCCTCGCCGCCGCCGCCACTCCACCGCCGGCGCCTCCTCCGCCACCAAGCCGCCGCCACCGCCATTCCACCCCCAGAGGACTGAGGTACAACTGCACGCCGTCGCCCTCCCTCTCTAATTCGCTGCCCACAAGGTGTTCGGTGAAATGCCCACAAGGTGTTTGGCTATTTTGTGGTAACTGGTGTGTGTGGGTTAATTGTGGTGATCGATCTTGCAATATTATTCATGCATGCTAATTGCATCATACATCGATCATTCTTATGTGATGCACATTTCATAATTGAAAGGGGCGAAGATGTGTGCCACATGAGCAACTATATATGAGCAAAGTTTCCCAATTTTCTCAAGATGATAATACTATGTACATGATAAATTAATGTACATTCTTTGAGGAATACTAAAACATACTTAGAAATGAAATGAGAAGAATTTAATATAGAGAGGCACCATACCCATTTTTCTCTTATATGCGAGAATCTTGTCAAGATTCTCAAACTATACGACATTTTTGTACATGACTATAGAACCCATTCTCTAGCATAATCCAAATTAATTATATTAATTCAACCTCCGTCATTTTTACCTTCTTTGCAATTTGATCTCCTCAATCCTCATAATTTGTTTTTATATCAGCCCGATGTGTATCTAGTGGAACATACTTACTAACAATCTCATTGTAGGGATTTGGATGTGCGTGATTGTGATGCCATATCTGACATGAGATGCTACATAGTATGCATGGTATTTTTGGAAGCTCTTCTTTCATGCATAGTAAACAGTCTTGAATTCTCTAGTTATGAAGTACTCAAGTATAATTTGTGAAAAATAACTAGCTACTATCTGAATTTATTCCCATTGATATCCCCTCAAATTATGGCACCATCTTACAGAGGTCGGTCGATGAAGATAAGGACTCAAGATTTATAAAATTTGCTTAATAAAAATAATGAATCATGTCTTATTGGCACCATGCTTGACTTGTCAAGCAGTTGCTTCAGATTTCTCCAACGGCGACATCATGTGCCTACTGCTGGAGAAGGTCTCGGTCTCTTGATCACTCGCAGTTCAAGAAGCATGGCACGCCAGAGAGCGCCCCAGATAACCGAGAGGTGGAGCCATGAGGTGATGTGCTTGGTTGATATGGAATGATCGCTTTTGCTTTTGTGTAATAGACTACTAACATTCTAATTATGGATTTATAACCTTATTTTATTTTTTGAATATCATATTAGTGTGAATAAGAATGATTCATTATTTTTATTACAAATAAGTAATAATATTCTAAAGAATATATGAATTTTTCATTTTGAGATGTATATGTACCATGTGAATTTTTCTAAAGTTTAAGTATCATGTGTAAGTATATGTGAAATGTATAAGTATATGTGAATTGTCAATTGTATATGTATCATGTGAAATGTGTAAGAATATGTGAAATGTATAAGTATACGGAATTGTCAATTGTATATGTATCATGTGAAATGTGTAAGCATATGTGACATGTCAAATTGTATATGTATCATGTGAAATGTGTTAGTATATTTTCAAGTTGAAATAATATTATATTTGTTTTGTAGTGCAGAGGAAAGGAATTTATTACAATATGCTTGTGTTGTAATCTATAGTATGGTTGTTTCAAAGTAATATGATATTTATGTCAACATTTTTTCGAATTAGGATAGATGGCGAATCAGACGCATGCACCCTACTTTCGACGAGGGAGAACAGTTCTTGCTGGACTCCATCGTGCTGGGTAGCATTGAAGGTGATGCTAACGCGGCTGCCGCTGAGGCTAACGTTGGTTCCAGTGAGGCCGTTGAGGCAGCAATGATGAAGCTATTGATTGGGGCTGAAAGTCGCAGTAACACCGGTTCCGCCAGATGAGGTATAGCCGTAAGAATATAAGCCCCGTGGACATGTTAATTAATCGCAATTCATTAATATAATACACTCGACACGCTTATACATATGTTTGTGTATTTCAAGCCCCAGACATCGAAAGCAACCAATCCAAGCATTGGGGACCTAACAAGAAGCTATCCACAAAGCACATGTTTACCGACGTTAACAACGAAGGATGCGGTTGCCTCTCTTTCAAATAGCTTGGGCGTACAACAATGCTTTGCGGTTACCACGTGAGGGATCACGCCCCAATTAGCATCATAAAATGGGCCGAAGTTCCTCAAGCTACCAAAAGACCTGCTCTGGCATGATATTAAGGAAAATTTCACATTTCCTAAAGGGTCCGAAGAGAAGGCCAAGAAATTCACTCTGAAGAAGATGGCAACAATGTTTCAGGCGTGGAAGACGCTCTCACCGCAAGTATGTCCGAAGGAGAAAGACCCGACTTCAACCAATTTCCTAAGATGCGGATCACCGAAGCATTCGAGGAGTACAAGTTGTCACCAAGGCCGTGCCACGAATCAAGAACAAGGCCAATTCACGATGAAGAAATACCACCACCATCTTGGCACCGTGGTTACCTCAAGGTCAGCATCAAATGGGAGAAGCCGAAGAAGAATTAATGGTGAAGGACGTTACACCGCCATCAGGAGTGGAAGAGCGCTGCGCAATTGGTTCATGGGTCACGGGGAGCTTTTCAGATAATCAGAAGCTTGGTGATGGCACCGGAGTGCAAGAGGTCGGTCAAAGGATTGTACAAGCCGCCGAGCGCCTCAGTGTGTACGTTGGTGACAGACAAGGAGAATGACGAGCTTACACATGCCCTTCAAAACCCTGAGCACCCGGGACGGACACGAGGTATGGGCAAGCATACGCCGTGGAAGTACGATTTCGCCAAGAATGCACATACGTACATGAGCCAGCATAGAAGCAAAACAAGAGAATCATATAAAATGTACCAATTGGAACAAGAGCTCAGAGCAACCCAGGCTAGCATCGGCGACATAGTTGCGCATCAAGTACAAATTGCCCTCAGCAAGCTTCAGGGACTAAGTTCGAGCAATCAGCCGAACGTCGTGATCAACTCTCTCAAGGCGGCAGAGTAGGCTGGGATCCTTGGCCCCTGAAGTGGACAACTTGCTAGCCCGTTATCCCGTGGATGACATAAGGTTTCGCCGCTAGTGTGAGCTACATGTTGATGCGCGTAACCACTCCATCAAGGTGGCTTACGGCATGGCATTTCCGGTGGAGCAGGGCTAGACGTTCCACTGCAACGACATACCCTCGGGTTACTCGAAGGTCGCGGTGGAGGAGGTGCTGAGTGGATTTGAAGAACTTCACCTCGATATTGCTAGAGGCGACGACGTGACCAAGCTTGGACAGGCCCTCCACAATACCATCCTCTGGCGCAAATGGTACATCATATTTCCAGCTGGTGTGGAGGTGTCATCTCCACCACGGCAACCCACACCTCCTCCAATGTCACCTCCATGCAATGCCTCGCTGGCAAAACAGAGCACACCTCCTCCACCACCCGCTCCACGCAGAAGCCCTACTCCACCACCACCATCTCAAACAAAAATGAACCCCCCAGGAAAACCACGCCTCCACCATCTCCTTCGAGGAAGAAGCTCGATAGCAGAAAGGCACCTCCACCTGCTCCCAAGAAGGCGGAGTCCAGCCGATCGACAAAGATAAAGAAACCTCCAAAGAGGGCATATGATATGACTAAGGAGGAGAGTGACGCGGTCATGAAAGAAGAATTGGCTGCACACTTCGGAAAAAAGAAGCCAGAGCCAAAGGTACCAATTGATCCAAAAGCGGCGGAACACTTCGTGACATGCCGTGCAAAGTCACTCGTGCCATCCAACTATGAACGGACAATAATAAAGGCTACACAGAAGAATAAACGTGGTCAGCGCGCGGCAAAGAAGAAGAGAGACCAAGATCAGAGAACCTTGAGAGGTTTATGAAGGAGGCAGAATCGGCCCACACCGCAGCTCTTGGATTAATAGATGATCTCCCAATGGCAAAGGTCGATGGCAATATCGGTTGGGCGGAAGCTGATTGACCCTAATGAGATAAAGGATCTGCCAACCAAGATGCGGCAATTTCACGAATGGTACATGACAAAGTCCACTCAAGGAAGAACGATGTTCCCCCTCCATATCAAAGAAGATGCTTTTTATCGTGGGGCCAACAGCATATGGCTCGTGACGAGGGCTGGGCGCCCCTTGACCGGTCAGCGCATGGTCAGCGGGCTCCCAAGCTCGGGAGGCCTCGACCACGACCTGGGCGTACGCCGAGGCACTCGACCTAGAGCGCCAGAGGACCTCGAAGGGCATCGCACGACCTCGAGCTCGGGTCGGCTCGTTCGCGGCGGAATCCTTGGATTCGGGACGACGTTGATCGCGGTTACCAAGACGTGGGATCGTGGAGAGTGAAGTAGGCGCACGCGACAAGTCCGGGCGGTTATTGCCAGCCCCTCAAGTCACATGAGGACCACTACCCGGGAATATCTCCCATCCGTTACGAGTAGGAGAGATATAAGGCTAAGGAAGCACAGCCTGGAGGGCACGACATCAGAGCTCGAGCACTAGACACCGCCATTGTTAAACTTGAGTTGTAGCACACCTTTGTACTCGAGAGTAACAAAGACCACCGCCGCAAGGCAACTGGAGTAGAGCTATTACCTCCACAAGGGCTCAAACCAGGATAAACCCTCGTCTCATGCTTGTTGTCGCCTAGCCCCGACCTTCATTACGTCGGTTTCTTCGCTTCGTTGAGCTAAGCTCTACTCGGGTCCCAAGTCTCACTAACCCCCCGTCTCACATTTGCGGTTGGCGGTCCCGATCGTCGACAGCTGGCGCCCACCGTGGGGCCTGTTTGGCTTTGCTCATTCGCAGGGAAAACACCAAGATCCTAGGAGCATGGCGCACATCATCAGCGGACATTCCTCGAGCGTGGGTTCGGGCGCGGACTCCGACTCCACGTCCCTGTTCTCACCATCACCACTGCCACGCGAGCAGCACGTCTTGATGGCGGACGGTCATGACGCGGGTGCGGCTGCGGACGACTGTGACCCGCAGACCCCTGAGGACGCTCGTCGGATGGTGCATGTCGCCATCAACCAAGCCATAACTTCCCTCCAGCGGGAGGACCAAGAGAAGGCTAGCGCATCTCTTGGCCATCCCCGGCTTCCTCCCTCAGGAGAGCGCCTTCGCGCTATCTCCCGGAGCATGGTTGATCCCGATAGGGCAAGATCGGAGTTCTTTGGCCGAGCACTGGCCGAAGAACTCGATCGAGCTGCGGCCGAGGACATACCTCTGCAACCCCGAAGTCATCACTCAGGAACCCACTCCCTGAGGAGTGATGACGACTCATCGCGCCGTCGCCGGTGCACCCGTCGATCGCCTCCCTCACAGGGGGTGCCCTCTCGTCGGCAGCGATCTCGGGACGAGGCTCTGATGCCGCCACGCCACCGTCCCGCGGGCTCTAGCCCAAGCAGGACCAGGCGCAAACCGAGCTTCACGAGCTCCGCGTCGGCCAACAGTGAATCGAGAGGCCTCTCCCCGGATGTCCCGCCCAGGCGCCGCGCAGTCCGGGATCGCCTGCGTTACCTCCCGGGTGACTCCCGTGCACGGTGCCATGGTCGTTCTCGCCAGGGGTCGGGCCGCCAGGGCAGCCTCGAATCCGAGTCCGGCAGCAGCGAGGATCTTGTCGGCAACAACCACGCTCGGCGCGCACCTGTCCCGGCCTACGGCTGCATGGCATATTCCGACGACCTTCGTCGCATGCGCTGGCCGGCTCGATTCAAGCCGGCGTCAATAGAGCGCTTCGATGGGACCAAGAACCCGGATGAGTTCCTTTCTATCTACTCGACTGCCATCCTGGCGGCCGGGGGCGACGAGCTCGTCATGGCCAATTACCTCCCGACCGTGTTGGACGGTGCCGCGCGAACCTGGCTCTTCAATCAGAAGCCCGGTTCCTTCAGGTCGTGGCGCTAAATCCAGAACGCCCTCCGCTCCAACTTTCAGAGTTGTTACGAGCGGCCGGGGAGGGAGAAGGACCTGGATCGCGTTATCTAGGGCAAGAATGAGCCACTCCGTGACTTTGTGCGGCGATTTATTTGCACGAGGAACTTGATCCCGAGCATCTCCGATGAAGCCATCATAAAAGCTTTCATGTTTGGCGTCCGCGATCGGCGCCTCACCGAAGACCTAGAGATCACCTCGAGGCTCAGCGTCAACAAGCTTTTCCGTATGGCGGAGCGGTATGCGGATGCGGACGACGCTGTCCGCTCGAAACGCGACTATGACCAAGGTAAGCTTGGTCTGAACCCCACAGAGGCTGACCCATCCAACTCCAAAGGCACCGACCACTGTGCCGCTGCCAAGAAGAGGAAGCGCGACCGCAGGAACGGCGGACTACCACGAGTGATCGTTTCAGCAGACGGCCAGCGCGAGGTCCTTGAAGTCCGAGATCGAGCTCGGGAAGAGTCCCGACCTCACCAAGGTCGGCCTCGACCTCGTCAAGCACAAAACCAGCCCCCGCAGGAGGGCCGACGGCCTGGGCCCCAGCGGGCCAATGCTTGGCCGCAGGGGGCCGAGGGGCGCCCGGGATTCAATGAAACAAAGTTTTACCTATTTCATAGGGCAGCCGGCCACGACCTGCGGACTTGCAGGGCTTGGCAAAGCATGCTAGAGGCTTTTATGACGCTGAGGGAAATGCGTATACTAAAAGAAGACATCCAAATGGACAGGTAAACGCAGTGCGGATGTGACGACCTCGACCTTTGTTCCAAAGAGGCGAAGCGCCAGATCGATGTCATCTTCGGCGGCTCGTCGGCTTACTACCCGGCCATGAGCTCAAGGTCGCCTCGAACCATCTCGCTAGGTCGCCATGTTGGGAGGCCTGTCAGGCAAGATTACAAGTGGGTCAGCCACCATCACCTTTCCGGAGGAGGACGACTCCAAGGTATGGCCCGAGACTCAAGACCGCTTTTGGTCGTGACTTCGACCATCAAGAACACCATGGTCGGTCGGTCATGGTCGATGGCGTAGTTCCCTTAACTTGCTACAGTCGAGCGCTGACCGGATGCGATTCCCGGCTGAAAGTCAAGAACATCGCCGTCCCTTCTTCGATCGCCCCTCGAAGCTCGACCGCCCTTTGGGGGGTGGTCTTGCCCGTCACCTTCGCGACTCGGCCAACTTCCGCACCGAGCCGATCACTTTCGAGGTGGTCGAGGGGACCTCCGCATAACGCCATCTCTCAGCGGCCTGCCCCGATCAAGTTCATGGCGCCAACCACTATGGCCATCGGTGTATGAAGTCGCTCGTCCTAACGGCATCATAACCGCAAGTGGGCGACCACACAAAGTAGACACACGGATGCGAGACCAAGGCTTTGGCCCTTGCCGGCATGCTGCCCCAACGAGGCCCAGAGACGACGGTGAAGAGCGCCGCTGTATAGGCGGCGATCCGGCCCAATGGGTTATTAAGGTCAGGCTGGCCGAGGAGGGCGACCGACCAAATGCGCCCATAGCCACCGAGCTGAGTTCCAAATAGGAACTCGAGCACGTCACTTTCCTCCGCGCCAACAAGGGCATATTCGCTTGGGAGCCTGCGGACATGCCTGGCATCCCGAGGGAGGTGATCGAGCACAAATTGCAAGTGAGACCCGACTCTCGACCTGTGCGCCAGAAGCTGCGTCGTTTCTCCCCCGAGAGAGTCGCGGTTATCAAGGAGAATCTCGACAAGCTTTTGAAGGCTGGATTCATTCGTGAGATCGACCACTCCGAATGGCTGGCCAACCCGGTTATTGTCCAGAAGAGGGGCAGAAAGTGGAGAATGTGCGTGGACCACACGGGGTTGAACTCGGCCTGCCCGAAGGACAACTTCCCGCTCCCGCGCATCGACTAGATTGTCGACTCCACCGCAAACGCCAAGATACTAAGATTCTTGGATGCCTATTCAGGGTATCACCAGATCAAGCTGGCGGTTGACGACGAGAGCAAGACGTCGTTCATCACTCCGTTCAGCACCTACTGCACACGACCATGTCGTTTGGTCTACGCAACGCGGGGGCCACGTTCCAGCGTCTAATGAACAAGACGTTCGACCCTCAGATCGGTCGCAACCTTGAGGTCTACGTGGACGACATCATCTTCAAGACCCCCTCCGAAGGCGACCACGTTCGAGACCTCGAGGAAACCTTCAACAACCTGAACAGGCACAAGATCAAGCTCAATCCCGAGAAGTGCGTGTTCGGCGCCGCATCAGGAAAGGTGCTCGGCTACATGATCGGGGGCTCGGGAGTTGGCCCAAACCCAGAAAAGATCGAGGCAATCGAGAAAATGGCGCCCCGACCTTGGTCAAGCAGGTGCAGAGCCTCACTGGCCGCATGGCCGCCCTCAGCAGATTTATCTCGAGGCTCGGCGAGCGCGGGCTTCCATTCTTCGTGGCTCTGCGCAAGCAAGGGAGTTTCGAGTGGACTCGGAGGCACAAAGCCGTCTTCGACGAGTCAAGGTATATTGTCAACCCCACCCTCGCCATTTAATTCGAACTCGGGCGAACGCTTGTCGCTCTACCTCGCGCCACCACCCAGCCGGTCTTGTCTGGTGGTTGAACGGGACCCCAGAAGACTCGATCTATTATGTCGATGAAGTCTTGCACGGCCCGAAGGAGCGCTTCCCGCAGGTACAAAAGCTGCTGTACGCTCTCCTCATGGCTTCGCGCAAGCTTCGACATTATTTCCAAGCACACTCTGTGGTTGTCTCGAGCAATTTTCCGCTCGGAGACATCTTGCGGAACCCAGAAGGCGGCGGGCAAATTGCCAAGTGGGCTATGGAGCTGGCGGCATTCGATGTCCAGGTCATGGCTCGAACGGCCATCAAATTGCAAGTGCTTGCTGACTTCGTGGTCGAGCAGACGTCGCAACCTGCGCCCGAGCCAGAGGTCGTGGAAGAAAAATCCTGAACCATGTTCTTCGATGGCTCGAGGTCTTTCAAACGCCCGGGGGCTGGAATTCTTGTTCTCACCCCGCGCGGCGACCACTTGAGGTACGTAGTTCGCTTTGGTTTCCCAGCGACCAACAACGTGACCGAGTATGAAGCTCCCTTGGTGGGCCTACGAGCTTGCAAAGCATTGGGTGTGCGTCGATTGGTCATCAAAGGTGACTCCCAGCTCGTCGTCAATCAGAACAACAAGGAGTACCAGTGCTCGGGAGACTCGATGTCAAAGTACCTAGCCGAGGTGCACAAGATGGAGAAGTAGTTCCAGAACCTTGAGCTCAAGCACATACCCAGGAAGGATAACTCCAGTGCTGACTTCCTCTCAAAGCTTGGCTCTTCCGACGATGAGATCCTGCCCGACGTCATCCTGGAGACGTTGGCGGCTCCCTCGATCTCCGACCAAGAGGTCTTGCTCGCCGTGGTCGAAGGTATTCCCTCCTAGGCTGAACCAATTCATAATTTTCTTGCAAGGGGCGACCTACCGCCCGACCCTGCCGAGAGGACCAGGATCAAGTGCCGGGCGAGTTTATACACGCTCGTTGAGGGGATGCTCTACAGGCAGAATGTTTCTGGTATTCTGACGCGGTGCATCTCTACAGAGGAGGGTAAGTACTTGTTAAACGACATCCATTCAGGCCTCTGTGGAGCGCACTCTTCGTACAGGACAATGGTCAGCAAGGCATTCTGTATGGGGTATTATTGGCCTTCGGCGCTTCAGGATGCTCGCAACATTGTCTGCACTTGTCGAGCATGCCAGTTCCACACCCGGAAGTCGCATCAACCCGCATACGCGCTTCAGACTATCCCGCTCGCCTGGCCCTTCTCAACGTGGGGGCTGGATATCCTTGGCCCTTTTCCTCAGGCAGTCGGGGGCAAGAAGTTCCTGTTCGTTGCTGTTGACACTTTTACCAAGTGGATTGAAGCTGAGCCGGTCTCGACCATCACTGCTCGGGCGGCCGTCCGTTTTTTCCGCTTGTTCGTGGTCACCAGGTATGGGGTCTCATGCAAAATTATCACTGACAATGGTACTCAGTTTACCAGTGAGTTATTCCAGGAGTTTTGTGAGGGCCTCGGCATCAAAGTATGCTTCGCTTCAGTGGCTCACCCTCAGAGCAACGGAGCGGCGGAATGCGCCAACGACAAATCGCCCAGTATGCCAAGAAACGAAGTTGCGACGAGCTCGAACGCTACGGCAAGACTGGGTGGAAGAACTTCCCACCGCCTTATGGTCTATTCGCACCACGATCACCGAGCCACGTGGTCCACTCCTTCCAACTCGTGTTGATCATGAAGCCGATCGCTTCCCGAGGTTACACTGGGCCCTATCAGTGGTCACTTGGTCGACTGTGTCGACTTCGAGCACTAATGGTCTCGACCTTACCTCGCAGAAGAAGTAAGATGTCGTGCATCGCTACGATCAACGACTACCTACAAGCTCTTCGCAGACATGCGTCTTGGTCAGACGACCTAGGAAGCTCCTTGTTGGGGACCTAGCCTCGAGGCAGTATCTCAGACTCGCCCAACACCAACAAGCTATTCTCATGTGGGAGGGCCCCTATAGAGTCGTTTCAACAGATCGCATGGGGCTTACCGGCTAGCGATGCCCGATGGCAAAGAGCTCTCTAGCTCGTGGAACATAGATTAGCTTCGGAAATTTTATGTGTAACTCCTATACCTTACTTTTTAATGAAGCTGTTCTTTTATTCTCGAAGTTCACTTCTTTCCTTTGTTGACTATGCATCCTAATTGTTGACTGATACTTTTTCGAGCATGACCTCCGTGCACTACGCACTCGCTCTTGGTCTGAGCGTCGCGCGCTTAACGATTCACCCCCAGTGGTCGACCTAAACATAAGCCGAATCTCTTTGCAATCCAGCACTCCCCTGTGCCCGGGCTCGAGCCAAAAGCCTCGCAGTTTTGATCGTTGAGCAGTGCGTGTGGTCATGGTCGTGATTCGAACATTAGACTGGGTGTGACCATCTCTTTATCGAGCTCGCTTTTGTCACGTCTTTTCCCTGCGAACCTTTCAACTCTACAGGTCGTGGTCATTTGCCTGCGCCTAAATCTTGTGCCCAAGGCCGGCGTTGCTCGACCTTGGACCCAACGGGGGCTGGGTGAGGATATCCTATCGGCGCACGACCTAAGGAGCATGACTAAGAGCGAAAATGGCGAACTCCAAATATCCTCGACTATGAATTTAAATCAAGACAAAGATTTCTTTGTTCTCCAAAAGAAACTTAGCTCTATTAGAGCATTTTGTTTTTCAGTGTTTTTTACAGGTCAACCGGCAGGTTCATCTACAGGTCGGTCATCTCGCGGGCGAGCTTTTCCTGCTCGAGCTCGGCTACCTTGGCCCTCAAGGTCGCTATCTCGCTCTGGTACTGGAGGGCTCCCTTGGAGGCGTCCGCGGCTCGACGCCGTTCATCTTCGAGTTGAGCCAAGGCGCTCCTCGTCGCTTTGCTGGCACGCCCGCGCTTGTCTTCGAGCTCCAAGATCTTGGCCTCAAGCTCGGGAGACGCCGTTGGCGATGCTCGCTCGCGCAGACTTCTTCGCCGACTGCCGTGGCTCGCTTAGTCTCGAGCGCTTTGTCGGGCGCTCCCCCTCCCTCAAGCTCCAAGATCTTGGCCTCGAGCTCGGGGGACACCTTCGTCGAGAGAGACGCCTGCTCCGCAGCGGCCTTCTCCATCGCTCGACCTTGGCCCGCTTTGTCTCGAAGCGCCACGACGCCGCCCGAGCTTCGCCGAGCCCCATGATCTTGGCCTCAAGCTCGAGACGCCGACAAGGACGCCTACTCAGAGAAGTCTTCCCAGACTTCAACCTTGGCCCGCTGCCTCGAAGCGCTTTGGCAGCATGCATACCGCTTCCACGGCCTTGAAGCCATGCTCGCCAGAGACCTGGCTCGCTCGAGCTCGGCACAGGCTACTTCTGCGCTCATCGTCTGCACAGTCGCCGAGTCTTGGGCCTTCTGCTCGAGCTCCTCGCCGACCTTGATGGTCGGATGAGCCCGAGCGCTCGGCTTCAGCGCCCACCGCATCCAAGAGGCCTTCAAAGACGACGGCAGGGTCTCAAGGCCTTTTAGCCCTTGGGAGACGTGGTCAACTGCCTTCATGATAGAAAGAGTGGCGCAAGATGAGAATAGAAAAAAGGGAGCTTGAGCTAACATGCAGCAAGGTGCGCGGTGGGGTCCTTACCTCACGAACACGGGTCTCGAGGCTTGCGCGGGTGAATTCTTTGCGCTCGTCTATGCGAGCGCAGGAGATCTCCTCCTCGACTCCACGCCCCTAAACCGAGCCGATCAAGGCCACCTCGACGCTGGTCAAGACCCTCGATGTCGCGTTGGCGCACTGTGTCCTGTCGCCTCCCTTGGTGGGTTCAACTCGCCGGTAGGGGAGGGAGCGGCAGCAGCGTTGGCCCTGACCTCCGTGGTCTGGGCTTCGCTCGCCTCCGGCATTAGGGGCGCGGTAGCCGAATCCGCCGCGCGATCTCCCGCGGCGCCCCCAACGTCCGTGACCTGGGGTGCCACGACCACAACACCCGACACAACCGCAGTTGGGCAGGTCTGCGGTGCCTTTGCGGTGTGGCCATCTTCAGCGGCTGGTGGTATCACGACCTCGGCGCCCAGAGCGACCGTGGTGCTCTGAGTGCCTTCCCCCGCGTCGACCTCAGGAGGATCGGCAGCAGCGGCTGAGTCATGGGCATCACCGGTGTCGTAGTCCTCGCTGGTCGCGGGCCGAACTCCTGCCGAAGTCAAGCGAGCCCTTGGTCGAACTTCACGACCGGGCCCACCGAGGGCCAGAAGAGGTGCGCGCCAAGCCCGAGGCGCAGCACAGAATCAAAGACGAAGGAGTTCTCCTCCTCCTGACTCGGACTATACCGACAATGACCATCATCAAACGGCAAGTCTCGAGCATGGGCGCTCAAGGTCTGCGATGAAGAACAGACGCTAAGCCCGAAAAGTGCGAAGGGGGCGGAACGAACTAAAAAGCCAAGAACTTACAAGGGTCGTCGACCTCCGCCTTATTGAGGGTCGACGTAGGTCTTGTTGCCCCGACACTGCAGGGGCACTTCGCTTTTGAGCTCCACCAGCCTGGGACCTCGGAGCTCACACCGGGTCTACGTCATCCGCAGCGGAAGACTTGGGACACGAGCTTGGGAGCCCTGAGCCGGTTGGGGGCTTGAAGTCCTGGCGGCAGCCACCGCGCTCTGTTGCTGCGAGAAGGGAACCAGGTCAGAAGATGAAGGAGCACGAGCAAAGGACCCGGGGGCTCGACCATGGGAATCCTTACTGTGGTGCGGTCGCTCCACTCGACGTGAGGTTTCTTCACCTCCTGGCGGTCCGCTCCGGGCGCGAGAGGCCTCTTCTTCCCCTTCTTGCCCTTGTCCCCGCCGGGCAGCAGGAGTATTCTCTGGTGTGTCTTGGTCACCTCAATGATCCTGCGAGCATGCGAGGTTCAAGAAGGGCCTCGTGGACACTTGAGTTGAGCACTTGGTCAGGGTGGCCTACCTCGGCCTTGCGGGCGCAAAGACGCTCTCAAGACAGTTCGCCGAGGGTGTAGTCGTTCACGGCCTTCTCGAACATCTCGTTCATTCAGGCGGTGATCCAGGACTCCTTCGGCGCTGCTGAAAAGACCAAATCACCAAGAGGAACCAGAGGCAAACCGGTTTAATCATGAGGCAATGCACCATCGGCCGTCCCTTCATGAAAGTGAGGTCATCGTGACCTCGGATCTCGTTGAAGGGGTGCTCCCTCCTCCGCAGGGGGAACACCCGGCCTCTCAGGAAGTCGTTGGCGATGGCCTGCCCGGTGAGGCCTCGCGTGGCGCAGATATGGATGGTCGCGATGGCCTCTTGGTCGTCGTCCATGTCGCCCGACTCCGGGGTCTCCTTCTTCCCGCTGAGGGGGGTACCCTCGAACTCCAGCACACCACCCTCACCCCGTTTCAGGTAAAACCATCGCTTGGACCACGGGCCGAGGGAGTCACGGAAGCGCGTTTGGGGGAAGGACCACGGAATTCCTGTCCGTAGCCGGAAGTAGAGGCATCTGACCACGGGGTCCTTCCCGGTGCGGAAAAGGGAGAAGAAGCGAAAAAACAGCGAGGGGGTGGGAAGAATTCCAAGGAACCCCTCGCACAGGTGGGAGAAGATGGAAAGCAGAAGGATGGAGTTGGGTACCATATTGATCAACTCGATCTCGCATACGGTGAGAACGTCTACGAGGAATGTGCTCTCCGGCCCGCAGTCAAGAGCATGTATCGCTTGCGGCCGACGAGTTCGCCGTCCCTGGTCATGACTCGGTCTCCCCACCCGGCAGTCGCCAGGACCATGGGTCCAGCAGCCCTAGGCTCTCGAGCTCTTTCATCCTCGTCACCGTCAGAGAGCTTTTCCCGAGTTTGGCCATGGTGGTCGAAAGGGAGTTTTGGTTGGGGGAAGAAGGAGAGTACAAGCCGGGGAGTAAAGACTATGAAGATGCAGGGAGTTCGGGGAAGTGGCGGCGGACACAAGCTTTATAAGACCGAGGGGCTACGGGCCGGCGGATTAAGGGCATCTCGAAGGGCGTGCTAGTCATGTGATGGGACAAGAGCAATTTAAGGCTGCACGGCGCGATCGAGGCATTGCGAACGGTTATTGTTGTCCGGCTGCATTGTGGTTTCAAGATCAAGAGGCGCTTATGTGTCGCGCCATGGCTCGGCGTTACGTTTCCGCCCGACCTCGACCTCAAGCACGAAGGTTCCGGAAATTAACTCCGTCCAAGGAGGCTCAAGGTCGGCCCGTGTCCCAGCCACGACCTTAAGCCTCGGGGGCTAGCTGACGAGGTGGGCGCCTTGATCGGTCAACAGACGGCCAAGTGAGCTCCCAAGCTCGGGAGGCCTCGACCACGACCTAGGCGTACGCCGAGGCGCTCGACCTAGAGCGCGTATTACCCCGAGCGTGGCATCGCACGACCTTGAGCTCGGGTCGGCTCTCGTTCGTGCGGGAATCCCCTTGGATTTCGGGACGCATGTTGGATCGGTGGTTACCAAGACGTGGGATCGTGGAGAGTGAAGCAGGCGCACGCGACAAGTTCGGGCGGTTATTGCCAGCCCCTCAAGTCGCATGAGGACCACTACCCGGGAATATCTCCCATCCGTTACGAGTAGGAGAGATATAAGGCTAAGGAAGCACAGCCTGGAGGGCACGACATCAGAGCTCGAGCACTAGACACCGCCATTGTTGAACTTGAGCTATAGCACACCTTTGTACTCGAGAGTAACAAAGACCACCGCCGCAAGGCAACTGTAGTAGAGCTATTACCTCCACAGGGGCTCGAACCAGGATAAACCCTCGTCTCACGCTCGTTGTCGCCTAGCCCCGACCTTCGTTACGTCGGATTCTTCCCTTCGTTGAGCTAAGCTCTGCTCGGGTCCCAAGTCTCACTAACCCCTCGTCTCACTTTTGCGGTTGGCGGTCCCGATCGTCGACAGCTCGAATTCGACGATTTCTACCATATTTACCATGCCGATGCCATCAACGTGTCTCTCATGAACTGCTGGTGCCTGTAAGTGTCAAGCTCATACCTTTACCGTGTGCTTCCTCGTACAATAAAATTGCAACTCTTAAACTTATACCTTTCTATGTAGAATGGAGATACAACGATGTAGAAAAGAGAACATCTTCAAGGTGGGCTTCATCGACCCAGAGATTGTTAATGAGTACGTCATATCTCGATGCAGCCAGAAGGATGTTGAGGATTACATTCTAGATGCATTCTTGGGACAGCACTACAAACCGTATATATCGCGCTTTAACTTCGAAAGTACGATATATACAACCTCTCGTTCTTATCTTTTCCAAGACATTGATAATACTACTAGCTAGTTACATATATGTTGCAATACATGAATAGGTTTCACTGGATCTTTCTTGTCATCAAGCTTGATAGTAGCCAGATCATTGTTCAAGACCCAAAAAGGACTCCGGTGGAAAAATATCAATATATCATTGACATGCTAAACAGGTATATAGCACATATATACACGATAGTTTCCTTATTATATTGAAATACCTTGCTAATTCAAACTCTGATAATTACTACTCATAATAACGCATCACACAGGGCATTCGCAAGGTTCCGAAAGAAGCAACGAGGAGATTTCGAGAACAAATTTGATGTACAAATAAGCACTCGAGTACGTATTAAAGAATATTAATATGCCGTAACAGTTTTTCATCCCAATAATAATTGTTTTCTTTTCAAATTTCATTGTAGGTTCTACAACAAACGGAAAGAAACAACTTATGTGGCTATTATGTATGCCACTATATGCAAAGTATTACCCACGGCGATGTGCCGACAACCAACGCCGAGGTAGTGTGAACATGTCAATTTCTTAGTACTTACACTTTAATTACATGTCTAGAGATTTATTTACTTCCCGCTTTGTCAGCCCAACATCGATGTGCAAGGCGTGATCCCGCCGCACCGGGTTGCAGCAATCCAAGAACAACTCATCGGCTTTATTGTCACGAGATTGTATCCACCAAAGGCGAGTTCCACGGAAATGGTTGGAGACCTTGTCCTGAAATAAGGATAGGTGAACTGACATCAATGTCGACCAAGGGCACAAAGAGCGACGCACGCAAGAAATGAGCTCAAGATTCACCCTTTTATTCTTTGAAACTTGTAAAAGTGGCTTATTATTTCATGTGTTCATCAACTTGTTCATTTTTTAGTCTATTAAGTTCATATTTTTCTGTAAATGAACATGTAATTATCTGAATGAGTACGCATGAATAATATATATTTAATTGTGTCAAAAACTCCCTGTAGTTCTATTTATTTTAATTGTCAAAATCTATATCAAAAACCCTCTCAAAACATATTCTAAATTGAATATAATCAAAACGTCAGGTTGTCGGCCTCTTCACAAGCAGTTGGTAACTCCAACCGCCAGGAGAGAGCCTCCACAAGCGGTTCAGAAGACCAACGGCGCTTGGAGAGAGCCTCCACAAGCGTTCAGAAGACCAACCGCTTAGGAAGTGTCGAACCACAAGCGGTTGGGAACTGCCAGATACCCGACGGTATCACTCATGAGCTTAAGCGGTTCTAAAACCGCTTTTGAAAGCGGTTTCGAACCGCTTGTGCATGCCCGATCCGCAGTAGTGTATGGTGATATCTCCCACTGGTAGAATGCTTCTCATTACTTTAGAAAACTACATCACACAGAAAAGGCTGAGTTGTTTGAAAAAGCCTCAAAACAAAAACCATATAAAGTATCGAGATACAAAATATGCAACTGAAGTTACTGAAGGCAACTATTCCAGAGTTCAAACCATATAAGAAACATAAAACTAACAAATTCTTCTTAACCTTGTTTGAACATTTGACTGGATACTCAAGTAAATGTAGAGGTCGAAGCTCATTGTTTCATCTAATTCAAAATAAGATGGAGAGCTTACCAAAGAATCTAATTGATGTCAATTTGATGCAAATATCCAAGGTGTTAGTGCCAATCACATAGGAGAGGGAAAATGTTAGAATTTAACTGAGCAAAGTAAAGATAAATATTCCAATCTCATCCGAATCACATATAAAGAGAAATATTCCATGTTCATTTAAACCTTTCTAATTTCATGATTTCTGTGTAGAACACAATGATTTCTTTTAGCTTAGATAGCAGAAGGCCTATCCATTCATGTGATTCTTACCATGATTATATCGGGGATAAAGCAAATCACATACAAAAATGTAACTCTTCTTTCTTGTTTTTCTCTTCTTTGTTTTTCTCTTCTTTGTTTTTCTCCTCTTTAACGCCATCCTTGTAAACCGAGAAAGGGATATCAATCAATGAAGATCATCCAATAAACAAAGTTAGCAACCACGGACATCCATGTCTTATTGTCAAGTGTACCTGTGTCTTATTGTCAAACTCATATTGATGCTATTTTCCAATTTGTACATATATGATCCACAAGGAAACAACATGAGATTTCAGTTGGTTCTGCCACTCTTCAGTTGCATGAACTTTTCACCACATATGATCCACAAGAAAATAACACAGACATTTCAGAACTACAAAATAGCATAGCTAGAAGTTTAATTCATACACATATAAAATAGCAAATATGATCCATGCACATAGTTTTTAAGGTGCACACACAGACATATGATAGCGAATTCCTAACCCATAGTTCAATGTTTCAGGGTAGCAACAAAATATCTTCCACACCACCAAGTTAGAGACACATATCACTACGAAAAGTTATTGGTCATGTATCTAGCAACCCAAACCACCTTGTGAGAGAACTGAAGTGTGTTGAATGCCCTAGCAATTTAAGGATGCTCAACCAAATAGGCATAGTAATGAGAAAGGTGTGCGTCATGAAATCCCGAAATGGAGAGCACATTGTCATAAAGATCGGCCGGCAATTCATTGTTGGCAGCACCGGCCTTCTCTATAGCGGCGGCAATCCTTTCACCAACAGCTTGGAGTGTTGCCTGCGGCTTGTCATCTTCACTTGCAGCTCTCTTGGCTCTCTTTGGTTTGGCGGTAGAGGATTGCGACATATCTTCATTTATTCTAGTAGGACCACTCTCATCCCCAACTTCCTCACCTTCAATTTCAGTCACTTCGGTAGCTAGAGGTTCATTTGATCCTTTGGCATACTTCCCTGTAGCCAAAGTATTGTCAAAAATTGTAGCCATCTCAAGGTAGTGCTCAATAGGTTTGTTTAAAATTTAGCATCTCCTTTGTGTGTCTACAAAGTAATAGATAACATGTTACACGAAATTAGGCAGCAATGGATATGATCAAAACAATACATAATAGGTGTAGCAAGAATACCTTAATATGGCCAGCATAATGCTCATGATCAAGCCCAAAAATATAATTTTCTTCATCCCAAAGTGCACCACTCAATTTCTTAAGATTGTTAATCTTTGCCCACTTCCTCTTCCACGTTCTAACATGGTTCCCAATTTGATCTCCAGTAAGCCCTAACTTGAAATGTTCATTTAAAACTCTAGCGCAAGCATTAAGGTGTACTTTCTTGAAGCTCGAACATGTTTTAGTACCATTAGCCACCACATTAGCTAAGTGGGTAAGCATATACGAAGACATTGATGATGTCCATGTAACATGGCCACTCCCATCAATTTGGCCCCCCAAGGTTTCCCCAGTTAGATCAATGTCCATCTCCTATCATGTTAACAAAATACACGATAGTAATACAAATATAATAGTTCGATGATAACAATACAAGTACAATAGTTCGATGACAACAATACAAGTACAATAGTTCAATGAGAACAATACAAAGACAATAGTTCAATGACAATAATACAAGCACAATAGTTCAATGACAATAATACAAATACAATATTTCGATAGTACATATTAATTTCTACAATAGTTTTGTCTGTCCTCCCCCATTTGATTGGCAATTCCTTGCCTAAAAGCAACCATGTGTGCATGTTCACTTGCTTAAGACTTGATGATAAAACAGATTATGATTAGATGGCCAATTGGTCTCCGGTATGATTAGTTGGTCAACCCCATTCTTTATCACCCAATTGTGAATAATGCAACAAGCTACAACAATGTCTAGTTGAGTAGGAAAGGGGAAGAACGGAGTGGCATCATCAAGTATTTTAAACCTTCATGATCTCTTAAGTGACCCAAATGTACGCTCTACACTCACACGAAGAGAAGAGTGCCTAAGGTTGAACAATTCATTCTCATCTTGCACGGGATTGTTCCCCCACTCATTCAAGTGGTACCTCACACCACGGAAAGGAGGCAAGAATCCGGTTTGGCTCCATATCCAAAGATCAACTAGGTAGAATTTTCTTAAGTCAATGAGGCACAAGTGGGTGACATTATATGTAATGAAATGGCATGGAGAAATAAAATTGTCAATTAATCCATTACATTGCGGGACACGAGGCCATTTTCACGCTCTAATGCATCTCGTAAAACTAGAGCATCGTGGGCTGTCCCTCCCAACCTACCAACACATATGTGAACCGAAGATCAAAATCATCTGCCGCCATCACATTTTGAGTAGCATAAGACTTCCTACCACGAAATGAAGGCTCCATATCCTTCAAAAAGAAGCCGTACATGCGCATTCATGAATAGCTCCAATACAATCCTATTTGGTGAACAATACAACCCAAAAAGATTAAGAACCATACAATTTATGCCTAAAAATAAATAAATATTTGTGTCTCAACCTCATACCTTAAAGTATGGATCCCACCTTGGGTTCCCTGCTATTTTGCTTGGAATCTCCAATGACGGTGGCCTAATAACTTCATTTCAAAGCTCACCAACGGCATGGAGGACTAATTTAAAATACCGGCTAACGGTTTCACTAGACCGACCATAATTAGTGCCAACCAACCTATTTCTAAGATTGTGTCCAACAGTGTTTAAGAACATTGCTACTTGCTGCTCAACACATACATGTATAGTGTCTCAAGCAAGCCACGCTCTCTCAAGAGTTTACAAAATTGGAAGAAAGGTGCTCTTCGAAGCCTAAGCATGTTCACACAAGTTGCATCACTCTTCCATATTTTATTGTTTAGATACTCAATCCTTATCCTGTCACGTTCATCTATTGGTCTATACCTAACATGTTCTCTCATTTTCCTTTTTCTAGACTCAATAACCAAGGCCATCATTGAAATAGTCATGTATGCTGCAGCAGCAAAAATGCACAGTTTCTTTGTGCTCGTGTCCATCTACAATGCAAGAGTGAAACAAAAAATTATAACTTCACCATAGCATAATATACAATGAACAAAGTATTTCAAGCATTAATAAAATTGTAGAGAGTGAAACAAAATGTATTTGAAGCACAAAGATCAATCAATTTAGCAGAAGATGTAGTAAAAATATTCCACATGCTTATCTAATTTTCTGACTGGACTAGGAAGTGAAAACTAGCCAAAAATCAGAACCCTCAAATTTTGAACTCGACTAGGTGTTTTATGTAATTTTCTCCCGCCATCACCATCCAATGAACTAGTTATGAAATTATACTCGATTGGCCCAAAACATGGATAGTCACTTATAAACTGATCAAAACAATCCTAGAAAAAGCCATCATGTCACAAATCTTACAAATAACAATCACACCTACAGGGAAAAATTGTCAGTTCATCACGCATTCACACCTCCACCTCCACCATGTTTAAGCAAATAACCGTGCACTAGATGAAACTTGGTGAACACCTCACAGCATACTATTACCTACTCAACAAATTCATCGGTTTAATCGGTTTCATCAATTTGCAATTGCTTGTCTAATGTCCTATTTAGAGTGTAGGAATTTCACGAACATTTCATTTTCTCGCAGATATCGAAGAAAAAAATCCCATCTGGGACCTAAAATGTCAAAAATTTTGTAATTGTTATAATCCTAACAAATGTTTTCAATGAGAAACTACACAAACAACCTTTTTTCTACATTCACAGTCAGATGAATAAATCATGGATGGATCATACATAGATTTTTTTGCCCTTTTTTCTACTGCAAATGCATGACCACCGACTAACCGAGTACTCATCCATTCGGCCTACATCATTACGCATATGGAAGATTGGGGGAGTAGGAAAAGATTTAGCAGTTTGTGATAATCAACTACCAGACAACAAAAATTCAACATTACCACTTTTGAATTCAACAAAAATTCAGAATTAGCACTTCTGATTCAGCATTAAAATAGATCTGGAGCTGGTGGACCTAAAGCTAATCGATTAGGGTATGTACCTTCTGATTTGGGAGGAGAAATTCGCACTAGATGCAGACGGAAGTAGACCAAGATGCAGATCTAGAGCTTTGTGCCCTCCTCATCGGCACCGTGACCTCCTCGTCGGTGCCCAGCCGCCGTGGAATCCGCCACCCTGTGCATCATTTTCTCCTTGCCCGAGCCGGTGCTACGTCCTCCTCAGCATCGCGCCCTCCTTGCCCGAGCCGCCACTGAGGGGATGGCGTTGCCAAGCCGCCGCGGGGTGAGGACGAATGGGGAGAGAAGCCTAGGGTGCAAGCGGACTGAGGAGGCGCACTGGGGCGAGAGCTCGCGAGAGATTAGGGGTGCAAGCGAAGAAGTGGGATGGCCCCATCTGGCCGAAGGGGAATCACGTGAGGCGCAAAGAGTCACAGGCGAACGCGGACGCCTCGTCCGCCAAATTTCACGGATTGGTTGATCCATCATCCAAGAGCATATTCCTTTTTGGATAGCCCCATCTAGCTTGCCCTTGAACCAAACACGAACGACAACAAAAATAGGGATCACCCCATCCCATCCAAGACACGCCTTGAACCAAACGCATCCTCGGTGGCTATGGTGTGGCGGTATGGGTACATGAAGTCTTGCCTCGGTGCGTACCGTTAGCTTTAGCAATTGTTGAAAACTAATCAAGACTTGCTAAAATTGTTTACTTGTCGTGTCATGTAAGACAAGTAAAGATCACGATGTAATCGACAATCGAATCAAATCAGCTAGATTGTTTCCTTATTTAGACTTTTCATATTTAGTTGTTAACTTAGTTAGGAAGTTGATTAGGTGGTTTGCCTATTATAAAAGGACATGTATCTGTGAGTCTGAGAACAATACAAACAGAAAATAATAGAAAACAAGAAAAGAAATAAAAGGCGTAAGTTATGGTTATGGCAAAAAAATTCTCAATATGTATTATTGTGTTCTTCCTTGTATTCCTATGCATGTGTTCACAATTCAGGGTTAAAACCAACCAGCACATCCTGCTTGCACACCTTGTCGGCGAGCTTCCTAATGTGCCTAACATGGGCCTTCTTGTTCACCAGGAACACCTCGAGGCTAGAGTTCAAAAAATCGACAAAAATCGCTTGATTTTCATGATTTTCAGTCGTATTGCCATGGCTTGGCTTATCAAACCGCTCAATAAACCGGTCTAATTAAAAAAATAAAAAATATAGAAAAATTTATGCGATGTAAACCGATCAAAAATCGGTGAACATCATTTGATTTTTGAAGAAAATCGACAAAAAGCGCTCAAAAAATCATTCGCTAGAAAAGTTTAAGTACTCTATCGATTTTCCATGGAAATCGGATGATTTTCCATAAAAATCGATTGATTTTTTATTTTTTTTAAATTTTTTTTAATTTTGCAACTCTACGATGTTGATGATTTTTAGCTTAATATTTTCAATTTTCAAATTTCGACCGATTTTCTTCACTGATTTTGTTAACCCTGATTGGTCGAGGTTGCCCACCATAAGTTCAATGCCTACATTGGGCCCGTGGACTACAACATGACGTGCGACACTGGCCTGGCCTCGACGTAGAATAAACAACTGACCTCATACCACTGCTCGTCGTATGCTAGTACCTGCCCATCGTTGTACCACTGACTGTCGACGATAATGAGCCGCTGACGTGGACCCATGCCAAGACATGGTACACCGCATAGAGGATCAGCTTCATTGGATTTAGAGGACAATCGGAGCTGTGTTTCAGCTTTAGACCAAAAGCTCCTCCAAACAGTATGGCTGCATAGCAGCTAGGAAGCTGTAGCTGCTGGAAAGGAGCTTTTCAGCTGTGACTTCGCTTGACCACCTCCCACCTCAGTCGCTCTGCCTTCTCAACCTCCATCACTCCGCCTTACCGTCTCCACGTCATCTCCCCACTCAAACGCCACCGTGCTTTGCTATGTTGTTACCTCCCCGCTCGGTTGGCCCTCAAAAGCTACAGCTGCAACAGCTAGTTTGCCAAACAGTATAACAAGAAAATCCACAGCCGCCAACTATAGTTGCTTACAGCCTAGCAAACCAAAAGTAACTTTTCAGTCCAGCCGCAGCTCCCCAAACAATCAATAGCCGTCCTGGTGGACCCACACGGGGGAGAGTTCCTCACGCACAGTCTACATTTACAATGCACTCGGATCGATTGTGTAGTCTTTGCTGTCAATCGTGGTTGACGGGTGGTCCTCCCTATACTAGAACCCACATGTCATCCTTGTGACGAGTTGTTTCCATTGTATCGCTAGTACAATCAGAAGAGGGAGTAATTAACAATGGAGTAAAAACTGATCGGATACGGATAAATAATAGCTTTACCATATTTGTTTTCATATTTTTTATCGGATGCGGATACGGATACGGATAGTCCAAATATGAATACGGATATGGATAGTATCGAATACAAATACGGATCTAATACGAATCGAATCAAATACGATTTTGAATATTTATCGGAACATGATAACCCTTTAAATTGTACATAAAAAATAACAGAAACACATAACTAATTGATTTGATCAAAATATTATTGAAAATTGAACAATTGTAAACATTTTCATTCACTTAGACAACGGTTAGATACCATGTCACAAACAAAATTATATAAGGTTTAGTTTATTTCACATATATGATTAGTTCATCATACACATAGATTAAAACACAAAATAAAGGTAATCCTTGCTCAGAGATACAAATAGAACCAAACACATAACATACTAAAAGTTTGATAATACTTAGATATCATATCTCTAGGAAAATATATAACACTTACATGTAATGACTCAAGATTTATATTCTTAGTTGAATTATGTTTAAAATAATAAATTATGTATTTATGAGTTTTTATGCATTTTTAGCTACTTATTTAATATATTTTCCTATCAAGAATAGGAGTTTTTGAAATTTTGAGAAAAATAAAATTTGATAAAATCTTGAAAATAATTTTTAAATGTTATGTTGTTACAAGAACTTTCTCAAAAAATTCATAATTTTTAGAGTTGTTTTGCTAATTTTGATAATTGAAACTTGCTTTAGAGATTAATTAAATTAGAAAACAATTCTGAAATTAAGAAACCTTTTTGGGCCAAAAGAGTAGTCTTGACCCAGCCCATATGTCTATCCGGATATCCGACCCACCATTATTCGGATTATTCGAATCCGTATCCGTATCTAATGGATAATGAGCTACCGAATCCAGATTCGATCCGACTATCTATCGACAAATATTCAATCGCGTAATCCGTATCCAAAAATATCCAGATCGACCAGAAAATATTTGAACCATTTTCAGCCCTAGGTAGAATGGAAAATTTGACACTTGCATTAGCAACTATGCCTAGGCCCTAGAGCCACAACATAGTGTCCTAGAGCAAAGACATAATTTTTGTGTCCTCAAGCAAGTTTTACAAAATTGCAGTGTCCTGTAAGTAGCTAGGCTTGTTCAAGGACTGGTCAGTTAGGCATGCATGTGCTGGCTTGAGCCCAGCCCTATTGAAGGATCTAAATGACGACTAGAGGGAAGTGAATAGGAGTCAAATAAAAATTTTCCCTCCAAAAGTTTTCAAGCCTCCCTTCTGTAAAGCTAATAACAATGAACAACAAATCCAGTACTGGACAAAAGAGTATTCTAGTCACTTTCCCTAAAGCACCAATTAAAGTGCTCAGCCAGGACAGTACTAGATAGATGTCCAATACTCTAGATAAACAGTAAAAACAGCACGATATAAAAAAGAAGAACTAAGATAACCTTTAATCGGCTGAAAATCCTGATTTGTTCTTGCCTGTGGGGTATTAACGATTCACGTGATATTGGATTAACTCCCACACATCCTAGTAAGCTATATCACAGCATGATCAACTCTCAAAACAAAGAGAACACAATCTATTGAGGTCTTTCTTCTTGGTACAGCAGATCGATTTATGATCGAGAGCATAGAGAATGGAGTTGCTAAGGGCCTATATGATTGATATGTGTTCCGAAGATACACCATCCACTAATCACTTATCCTTGGCTCAAGATCAAACAAGAAGATAAAAAAGAATCAAGAGAATGCAGAAGGAGATGATTGCAAACAAAGTAAAGTAAGAACTAGAATGTAAGCGAAAACATGAACAACATTTTTGCGCTGGAATTATTTGTACTTCTTGGAAAGATGGTATACAAAGCCTAACAACCAGGTAGGCAAAAGCTCAAAGAGCATCATGATACCAAAATCCTTCACAAGCCGCGCATAGGGAGAGGCACCCCTCCCCCTCTATTTATAGCACTCTGAGAGTAATCTCCATCCTTAGATAATCTTTTTGAACCTGAAGAAACCTCATCAAGGGTGCATATTCACTCCCACTCTCATACATAGACTAACCCAAATCCCAACAACATCATGGGTTTTGTCCATGCCCTTTAGCTTGACAGCTTTAGCTTTCTCGACCATTCTGGACCTATATTCCTCCTTGAGCCTTGTCCCGGTCCATGTCATTGCTTGCCACATCCATCACTTTAGTTTCTTGTCTTCCTGGCTCGCAACCACTTCTCACTTCACCATCTTCCAAAGATGCCTTGACTATTCTGGATCTTAGCTCTTCTAGCCTAGTTTTAGTGTCCTTTGCCTCACCATGACCTAGCACCGAAATCCTGCAAGCAATATATAAAGAAAACCATCACATAGCAATGTCCAAAATCATATCAGAAGAACTCACCTTGGATCATATAGTCTATGACCACCTTAGCCCATAACCATCCATGTCCATGACCACTTTAGATATATCATGACCACTCCTATAGAGGTCTAGATCACTCCCCAAGTGATCATGACCACTCATATAAAGGTCTAGACCACTCAAGACCATTCACTGAGATGTCATGACCATTCCTATAGAGGTCTAAACCACTCCCCAAGTGGTCACAGGGGTTCGCAACTACTCCCACAATGGTCACGACCACTCTCTAAGAGGTTAATGGCTCACAACCACTCTTTGAGAGGTCAAAATGGCTCACAACTACTCCTATAGAGGTCTAGACCACTCTCCAAGTAGTCACAAGGGTTCAAGACCACTTTCCAGAGGGGTCATGACCACTCCCTAAGAGGTTACGGTGGCTCATGACCACTCCCAAAGAAGTCATGACTACTCACACAAAGGTCTAGACCACTCGTTAAGAGGGCACGATCACTCCCTAAGTGGTCATAACTACTCCTATAGAGATCTAGACCACTCTCCAAGTGATCACATGGGTTCACAACCACTCCTAGAGGGGTCATGATCACTCCCATAGTGGTCACGACTACTCCTTGGGAGGCCACAAGGACTCAGGACCACTCCCAGAGAGGTGATGATCACTCCCTAGGATGTCATGACCGCTTCCATAGTGGTCACAACCACTCCCTTGGAGGTCTCGACCATTCCAAAAGTGGCCACAACCACTCTAGAGATGACCTCTCTAGTGGTCACAATGGTCACAACCACTTCTATAGTTGTCATTGCCACTATCTGGGAGGTCATGACCACTCTTAAGCACGACCTCTCTAGGGAACACCACCCTAGAGGTCACAAAGCTCACAATCACTCAAACCAAATTGCTCAAAGCTAAAGCAAGCTCAAATCAAACTTAAACCTGAGCACCAAAGGCTCAAATCAAACTTAAACCTGAGTACCAAAGGCTCAAATCAAATTTAAGCAAGGCATTTCATCAATTAAATCACATGAGATTCGTATATCCACCTTAGGCTTAAAAAGGAGAGATTCGTGATTTTCATTAAGCACATTATAATCATTTTGAAGTGATTCATGTTCAAGCTTCAAAATCTTATATTTTGCTTTCTCCTTCCCAAGATAACTATTGAGCTCCTCTAACATATTCATAAGTTCATTATAAGAGGGCTCATCATCGTTATCATCATTTACCTCAATTTTATCTTTAGCCATGAAGTAATGAGTTAGAGAAAATAGCATTTGATACTCATTGTCTCTTGAGGCGGAGGTTGAGGTCGATGGTGTTGTCGGTTCCTCATCATTTGGGATGGAGCTTGAAGTTTCATCTCTCGACACCCATTCTTCTATGCAATTCTCATTTGAGGATGTGGACTCATCAAATAAATCTTGAAGCTTTGTCCACATCTCATGAGCGCTCTTGAGATTGCATATCTTATTAAATACATCTACGCTCACAACGCTAAATAAAATGCTAGTAGCTTGAGCATCGAGATGTAGGCATTTCTCTTCTCATTTAGTTAGAGCAAATTCATTTAATGGAAGAGAAAAGCCCACATCTACGATCCACCATATTTGGGGGCTCATGGATTTAAAAAGAGAAATCATAAATAATTTCCATGAAGCATAATTTGAGCCATCGAAAATATATGAATCGGGGTGGTGCACTAAATCACTAGTCACCATCCTTACTCTCTAGGCGGTAAAGCTTAATAAATGAGAGACCAAGATCTGATACCACTTGTAAGATCGAGGATGCCGACTCGAATGCATACCTTTGATATTTTCACCGTTTTCATCCAAAAGAGACTAATAAGAGTTGAACTCAACAAAATAGTTAGTCTCGTAAAAGGATTTATCATTAATTAACAATTGAGGCTAATCAATGTTATGATTATCAAAAGAATTAGTCTCAATATTAGATTTGTCATTAACACCAAAACCAAATTAATGGAGCTTGAACTTTCAGCTTGGGACTAACCATTCATGGAGGTTTGCAACGTCCCACTGCTTATGCCGCCCTCTGTGCCTCGAGTTGGCAAGGCTGTCACTAGATCTGATGATTTCAACGACGAGGATACCAGTTCTAGCAACGAAGTGAGGCTGCCGCCAACAAAGGTGGCCTTCCCATCACCGTGGTTTGCAAGAACGGAGCACCTTGTGCTCAGATCTAGCATTCATGGCAATAGTTGGCATCTCCAATAGTCTTTTTCCAATCATTGCATTGGCTTTCTTCTTCAACAGCCACCGACCTCCTCCAACCGTCACCCACATCCCCCAATCGTTCCCATCTGCTTCCCCTCCAATCTCCTGCCCTCCCTCGTTGCTGGCACTAACAGAGCAGGACCTGAACTTAGCACAACAATATAGAGCAGAGCTTAGAGAATAGAGCTTAGCAATTATGATGTTACAGGAGAATACTCAAAGCTTTGCGATGTGCAACAGCTCATAACTTTTTTAGTTTTATTCCCCCTTATATATGTCAAAGATTACATCTACTATGGATAAGCATTACAGCTATCAAACCAAATCAAATACTAACACATACCAGCTCTGATACATTACTGTATCATATTTGGCAACTAATGACTCCTTATTTGAAAATACCCGACACAAATCCTGAAGCAGAAAACCAACTCTAAAACCAAGACTGAAATGACCTAACTTTTGTCAAACTTCAGAAAAGAAACTACAAGATTAAACTATCAAATTTCCCCCTTAATCTTGTTTTTCTCACTTTACTTCTATGACACCAAGTCTCGCTTATCTCGAGAACTTCACTCTACCAAGTGCCTTGGTTAATATGTCTGTGAGTTGATCCTATGTGCTGACATGCTCAACATCAACTTGGCCATTTTCAATACATTCCTTTATATAGTGATACTTGGTGTCGATATGCTTACTTCGATCATGGTGGACCGGATTTCTACACGGTGATATAGCTGAATTATTGTCCACCTTCAGCACTACTTTCTTCACCTCCTGGTTCATTAGATTTGCAAGTAGTCTTCTGAGCCAAACTCCTTGACAGGCACCTGTTGTTGCTGCGATATACTCAGCCTCACAAGATTATAATGCTACCACCTTTTGTTTTTGTGATACCTAGCTAATCAGATTTGATCCAAGGAAGAAAGCTATGCCCGAGATGCTCTTCCGGTCATCCAAATCACCAACAAGGTCACTATCTGTATAACCCACCAAACTAGGATCCTTTTCTCTCTTCCTGGTGTACATACACCCAAAATTCAGAGTGCCCTATCACAGGATTTGCTTCATAACTGCCATATGCTGTGTTGTGGTTGCTTCCATGTAGCGACTAACCATACCAACTGCATATGCAATGTCTGGTCTAGTATTCACCAAATATTTGACACTACACACATATGTAACACCCTGACGCCAAACGCGCCGCGAATGCTACCTAAAGACCTTAAAGGACGCTTACAGCACTCCGGTACCATACTGGTCCGGAGTGTTCCTAACAAGACCGAAAAAATAAAAAAAGAACATGACAAAGAAGTCCAATTGAACTAATAATTCAATGAGCGAGTCGTTAAACCTTTTACTTCTACTAAAAGATTGAAACCTGCCTCGAAACTCTCTAAACCATTATAAAACTAAGTCACCGAAATTCAGAAAATTTCGGCATGACCTCTCTAGAATTTAGGACATCCACTCAGCAGACAGGAAAAACAGTTGCAGGTATATGATATCATTCTAGCAGGTCCTTAGTTAACCATTCCCACATCCAATATAAATTAATAACTACACCACAACGAGCAACATATTACAACCTCAATCAGTATCACTAGGCTTTACAAATCAAGTTAAATAGTTTGATGGTGACCGAAGTCGTGCATGTGCTCTACTCCCACCCATGCGAGCCAGCCTTCAAAGAACCTAAAACAGAAGCAACAAGCGTGAGTCCAAGACTCGAAGAAAGTACAATCAAGTATATAAAAAATAATGAATACGACTAGAAAACAATAACTTCAAAACATAAAGCAATAGTTCCTTTACTTGACAAATGTAAATAAAGGAAGTAGTTTGGATTTCTATAACTTCAAAACGTAAGAAAGCGATTACTTCATCATTTGCTATAACGTTACTTCATTGAAATTATCCAATAAAAAGCGAAGTGAACCCCACTTATCACATCCAACTCGGAAATATAAATAAACCTTACTCATGACTCAATAACAATTTGAGGATCATCCACGACTCAATCCCCAACCCGATATTTCCATTCTCATCAATTAACACTTATCAATTGCAACACACATTGCAATGCTTTTATGCTCTCATTTTTTTCTCATGAATCAAAAATGAATGCACCATGCATGCTCATAATGCACATTGTCATAGCGTATACGGTATAGTGAGTGCACACCGTCGGTGTGCACCTCAATCCCAACCATCCGTGGCGGGGCCTACTCTTCTTGACTCGCTCCCATCCGTGGATGAGACTACGAGTAGGACTTTTGTACTCACTACGTGTGAGTACAGAGGCCCACATCAACATGGGTCGCCTCTTACGTAATGCATGCTAAATGCAAATGACATGTTTATAAGCACAACACAAACATGAATATAACACACACATTATCAGTTAATCACTTTATCCTTTGCATCAACTTAACCATACTCATTTGTACAATTCATAAGGCGTTGCAATAATAGAAATTGAATAACTTACCTTCCCATTGCTAACATTCAACCATCCTCATTACCATGCTAGGAACCATTTCTAGATATACTATTAAACATAACCAAATCGTTAGAATTTTCATACTCTTATCGCAAGCAAAGCAATTAACACCCTACTAACTCTCTAGGAGATGCACTTGCCTTTAACCTCGGCGAGGAACCGGCGGCCCATTGCAGCGCTAGCAACGACCAACCCTAGAAATGCAATCCAAAATAGGGCAAGGCACGATTGTCACATTCAATAATTACATGCACAAGCAGACGGACATAAAAGAGATGCTCTACAATCTGGAATTAAGACTTGAACTTTCAATCAAGCGATAATTCAAGTTGTACTCATAAGGTTTTAAGAGCTATGGTTTGTACTTAAGCTTTTGCATACAACTACTCAAATGACAGATTAACCATTGCGAAAGCAACTGGACCCTTTTCTATGTCCCAACGAACAAATAGTGGATACACACAATTGCGAATCTAATCATCATTGGAGCAAAGCATCTATACATATGAGTCGGATTTCAATCCTACAACCCTAACCACATATTAATGCAGAACCCAAATATTCATTCAAATCTCTCTGGTACACATCTGAGCCTTGCACAAACTGCTAGTTTTACTCTTATTGGTCAGAGCAAGCATCATCCACATTTTTCTAAGGACAATTAAAACCAATGCATTCAGATAAAGAGGCCAATATGTGCAGATCCTGAAATTGTTGTGCTCTCAAAACTATCAACATCCTCACAGAACAAAGCAATGTATTCAGACCACAGCAACACTAAAAGAAAGTGCATGCAAAGAAAGTTTATGCTAAAAGTTTAACATTGAGATCAATTTAAGTAACTACTTAGAAAGTACAGGAACATACATTATTTGCCAAAAAGAAAGACTCCACAAGGGTCTAATTTCCTAGATAGTTGCATTTCAACCAACACATTTTGAACATTTCTCAAAGACCAGCATTTCTAGCTCAATCAAGCTGCAACTCATCTCACTTATATGAGTACCGGGATGATTGACCTTTGGCCGAGTATTGCAATCCGAATTTACCAACTAACAAGTGTGCAGATATTAAACAAATGGATACCAAGCAACCTTTAGAGTTCGAATGTGCAAACACCGACCACATAGACATAGTACTAACATAAGAACAGCTATGCCCTATCGCCTCTGGTTACACTACATCTCACTATTTGACCCACGACAAGTGATCGAAGAACGAAGATGAGTCAAGTTTGTGGTCCGGCATGAGAGCAGTCACTTTAGAACACTTGCAAAAAGCAACTCAAGCGAGTAACCCAATCCCACTTCTTAAGGCGAATGGGGAACTCGAGGGGTCATATGAGCAAACACCTATCGGTCATTTCATCGAACACGACATCGCAAAGAACCAAACCCTCTATTTGATTGTTTGAGTTCTCACCACAAGGAAGCGAAGGGCTGCGATTCTTCTGCAGTGCGGAGGATCTGCTTAGAGTGGGAAGGAGGAGCCCGGCTAGAGAGGAGGCACAGGGAGCTCGGCCTAGGGCTCATGACTGTGGTGCCATTTGTTGTTGCTTGGCCGGCCAGGAGGAGAAGAGTCGCCGATCTTCTTTGCTATCGCTGCCGAGGAGGAAGGGCGCAGGAGGAGGCGTGCCGCCAGGCGCAGGAAGGTCTGGGCGGCGCCAGTCTGGGGAGCCGACCGAGAGAGGAGGCAGGCGCTGGGGGGAGAATCGGCCAGGAGGGGAGGGCGCAGGGAGGAGCTTGGCTCGGGAGCACTGGTCTGGGGAGGAATCGGCCAAGGATGGCAAAGCTCAGCTAGAGAAAACCGAATGGAGTCAGTAGGGTTGGGAGAAAAAAATCGGCCAAGCAAGAAAATGACAGCCACACAAAGGAGAGAGAGAGATGTGGTTAGGTGGGGGAGGGAAAATCCCTAAAAACCCCTCCAAAAACCAAAAATCCAACTTTCAACCATTATCGCAAATCAATAAATTTCAAATTCTTTTGCCCTTCCGAATAAATCCTTGAATTAAAGAAAAACGAACACAATTCCAGCCAAAAACCCTGGAAAAAAAAGATTTGCGGTATTACACTCTTCCCCCCTTTAACAGAATTCGACCTCGATTTCTGACCACAACAAGAACACCAACAAGAACAACGGAACCCAAAATACAAAACAAAAAATACTCGAACCAGCAAATCCGGGTATTTCTCACGTAAGAGGAACTCCAAAATTCAATCCACTTCTCTTCCCAATAAAAGAAGCAAATAACTTAGCTCACTCCATCCCTTTTCGAACCATCACTCACTTTACCTCCTTAAATTGGCATGGCACAAGACCCGAATATCAGGTTTTACTCAAAGACCAAGGCTAAACCAGATCTACTTGGCGGTCTCACCCCCAAATGGTTTTCTTAAACCAGGAATCCCACAAACCCTAACTCAACCGGAGAATTCACATCTCCCACATGAAAACTCTATTGGATCCAGGCGATCAGCCAATTCCTAAATCATACCGCTCATAAACAGTCTGACAACTCGGACAACTCTTCTTTAATGCTTCAATACACAACCTCCAGACAATCAACGATTCTTCCCAGAAGATCATAACACTAACTCCCAAACTAAATTCTCATTTCTCTATTCAATTTCACTCACCCAACTTAAATCTCCTCTCTAAAACTCCATACCGCAGATCAACCAACTCGCGATGACAGAAATAACACAAGTCACATCACTCTATTAAGCATCCAACCAATTATCATCAAAACACCCAAGCTATCCGATTAAACAGCGGGGTTCTAAACTTGGATCCCCTACGAACCAAGGAAAAAAAACACTGATTCCCATTTCTCCTCATTGATTAACCTTTCTAACCAAAGAGCCACACACAGAATTCATTATTCCAACAAGCTCCCAACCAATTCCGAACATATCACCATTTCCAACCATTTAACACCGGAATCCTCCAGGATACAAAACACAAATCTTTTATCTTTTGCAGACGATTGCCCTTGGAACAAGAGAGTCAGTGTCATTCCTTACTATCGAAACGAACCGTCCATCACGGCACAAATCCCATTTCCTCACAATATAAAATCATACTTGATCTTCTTTCATACATGTCTCGCGCAGGAGACAACCATTCGAAGGAAAGATTCATAACTGATTCCCACCATTTCAGATTGACCAAACATTGAATCCAACCCCAGAACCCGAGGGTTTCGACAAACTTAAGAAAACAATGAATTTAGCGACTGATTCCACCCACTCCACCAACGACAAAGTCCCACACAACTTAGGGACAACGCGATCAAAATGATCCTCCCAAACAAGCAAAACGACGAGATCACATATCCCTTACTCTTACAAAGACACAGAACCTCAGTCCTCACAACTAGGTCTAACATGACACTAAACTCTTCTTCTTTGCCTTCATCCAAAGAAGGCAAGAAACAGACGAAAGAACAATCAGCAAATACTCAATTGATTACAGAACTAACCACTTCCCCAACTTGAAATCAATGCAATAAAATGCACAACTAGGAAAAACCCAACGGAGAAGAGGAACTTCACAAGCAGTCACAAAATCGAAGAGAACTCCATTCTCTTAACAGCATAAACCAATCCTCCCACCTTGAGCCCTGAGATGGAAAGCTTCACATCGAAGAACCACTCGATTAAAACAACACAACACACTAATCCCAAAACCAACGTTTCGGGAATAGCAAAACGATCCTGAAATCCAACACTTTCCATTACATTTTTTTTCTTTCAATGGCAAGTCCAAAGACTATCATCACACTATTCCATAAGTATGCATTCTTTCTTCCTCTTAGTCTTTCATTCACTAACCCCACCACTTGGCGAAACATAACTTATATGGCAATTTCGATTGCACACCAAACAAAATGCCTTAAACAAAAGGTAACCTTCCAAATAATTACACCAACAATCCAATTCCAAAGGTAATTAAACCTAAGCTCATCTCGCATCCCTTTATCTCTGAAATTCTTGCACCTTATCATCCAACCTTAAACCAAACCTATCTCATAACAATCAACAAAGAAACCCATGTCCTAATTTTAAGCACGTCCTACATAATAGCAATTCATCATAAAGCGGTGCAACAACATTTCCTTTTAATCTACAGACCACACAAACAGTCGATCCTACAACTTCATAATCTAAGTTTAAGATATCTCCTTTCAATGAACCTTTAGTAAGATTAACATCTAAAATTCGTACTACCCATAAATCAATATCTCGACAATCAAAACCTATTCCACCTATGAATGACTCCAACAATTAACAATGTCTCCTTGAGACATATTTCATAAATACATATCCCAGACAGACATTTGTCAAGGACGAATTCACCCTTTCATACAATCATTCCATACCCCTATTCTTTGATTACACATCAATCAAGTCATTTTGTCAATCTACATTTTAATTGACTTATAAACAACAAAAACCAACAACCCCCATGTCTTTACACCATCACCTTGCTATAGTAAGTTCATCAAACAAATCATTCTAAACCTTCTCAATCGATATCAGTGCTAGCCTTACATGAACACAATTTCATTCTTTCAATTAATCCCATGGCTCGCCACGACAAGCATAAGACTCTAATCAACCTTTAGTTTTGGATCGCTTCCCAACTCGATTAAATTCCTCTAACAACACAATATTTTAGATTGAATTTAATCAACCAACACGCCTACTATGATTTTGCCTCTTTTCTTCCAAAGAAACCCATCGAGATAAACTTGACTCTCGACTTTACAAAATGACAAACCCCAACCCTCGAAATCACAAGGAACTCGACTCTCAAATTCCCAAACTCGACGAGCAAAAGCTTTTCAAATAGACCTCAAGATAAACAACTCCCACAAGGGAAAATGGATACAAGAACACTTTCATCAAAAGGATTCACCATCAAACGCTCCCTCCTTGTCTCGAACTATCGAGGACAAAAGAGACCAACCTTCTCTACCCACTCTCTAACCTATGCCGCCAGAGACGACATCTCTCACCACGAGGGGTTCCTAAACCTCAAGGGTGGCTCGACCATCCACACCCAAACCCGAAACCGATAACACGGCCAAAAGGACAAGGCCAAAACCTTTCGGGGCAACCAATTCACACAAACATAATGCATCCAATACTTATTTCGAACACAAAGCAATATGCGCAATAATTTAACATTCAATCATCAAAGCTTAAATGCAACATTTAAGCGTAATGCAATGATACCCATCCCTTCCTACTGTGCACCAGAGTGTGTCAAGTTTTAAATTAATGAACCACGCTATTCCAGATTTTAAGGTTATTGCCCTAGGGCCACATTTTAAAAGTTCAACCTAAATCATGTTTCTATTTTCACACAACAAAATTTTAATTCATTCCAAAATTACACACTACATTCAAACACCACGGACCAGAAGCCCGCTCTGGTACCAACTGTAACACCCTGACGCCAAACGCGCCGCGAATGCTACCTAAAGACCTTAAATGACGCTTAAAGACACTAAGTACCATACCGGTGGGAGTGTTCTAACAAGACCAAGAAATAAAAAAGAACATGACAAAGAAGTCCAATTGAACTAATAATTCAACGAAGCGAGTCGTTAAACCTTTTACTTCTACTAAAAGATTGAAACCGCCTCAAACTCTCTAAACCATTATAAAACTAAGTCACGAAATTCAGAAAATTTGGCATGACCTCTCTAGAATTTAGGACATCCACTCAACAGACAGGAAAAACAGTTGCAGGTATATGATATCATTCTAGCAGGTCCTTAGTTAACCATTCCCACATCCAATATAAATTAATAACTACACCACAACGAGCAACATATTACAACCTCAATCAAGATCACCAGCTTTACAAATCAAGTTAAATAGTTTGATGGTGACCAAGTCGCATGTGCTCTACTCCCACCCCGTGAGCCACTTCAAAGAACCTAAAACAGGAAGCAACAAGCGTGAGTCCAAGACTCAGCAAAGTACAATCAAGTATATAAAAAAAATAATGAATACGACTAGAAAACAATAACTTCAAAACATAAAGCAATAGTTCCTTTACTTGACAAATGTAAATAAAGGAAGTAGTTTGGATTTCTATAACTTCAAAACGTAAGAAAACGATTACTTCATCATTTGCTATAACCGTTACTTCATTGAAATTATCCAGTAAAAGAAACAGTAACGAACCCCACTTATCACATCCAACTCGGAAATATAAATAAACCTTACTCATGACTCAATAACAATTTCAGGATGAGTCCACGACTCAATCCCCAACCTGATATTTCCATTCTCATCAATTAACACTTATCAATTGCAACACACATTGCAATGCTTTTATGCTCTCATTTTTTTTCTCATGAATCAAAAAATGAATGCACCATGCATGCTCATAATGCACATTGTCATAGCGTATACCGGTATAGCTGAGTGCACACCCATCGGTGTGCACCCTCAATCCCAACCATCCCGTGGCGGGGCCTACTCTTACTGACTCGCTCCCATCCGTGGATGAGACTACGAGGTAGGACTTTTGTACTCACTACGTGTGAGTACAGAGGCCCACATCAACATGGGTCGCCTCTTCTGTAATGCATGCGCAAATGCAAATGACATGTTTATAGGCACAACACAAACATGAATATAACACACACATTATCAGTTAATCACTTTATCCTTTGCATCAACTTAACCATACTCATTTGTACAATTCATAAGGCGTTGCAATAATAGAAATTGAATAACTTACCTTCCCATTGCTAACATTCAACCATCCTCATTACCATGCTAGGAACCATTTCTAGATATACTATTAAACATAACCAAATCGTTAGAATTTTCATACTCTTATCGCAAGCAAAGCAATTAACACCCTACTAACTCTCTAGGAGATGCACTTGCCTTTAACCTCGGCGAGGAACTGACGGCCCATTGCAGCGCTAGCAACGACCAACCCTAGAGAACAGAAATCCAAAATAGGGCAAGGCACGATTGTCACATTCAAATAATTACATGCCTGACAGAACCGGACATAAAAGAGATGCTCTACAATCTGGAATTAAGACTTGAACTTTCAATCGAAGCAGTAATTCAAGTTGTACTCATAAGGTTTTAAGAGCTATGGTTTGTACTTAAGCTTTTGCATACAACTACTCAAATGACAGATTAACCATTGCAGAAAGCAACCTGGACCCTTTTTCTATGTCCCAACGAACAAATAGTGGATACACACAATTCCCGAATCTAATCATCATTGGAGCAAAGCATCTATATACATATGAGTAGGATTCTGAATCCTACAACCCTAACCACATATTAATGCAGAACCCAAATATTCATTCATATCTCTCTGGTACACATACAGGTATTGCTAAAGCGCTAGTTTTACTCTTATTGGTCGTAACATGTATCATCCACATTTTCTAAGGACAATTAAAACCAATGCATTCAGATAAAGAGGCCAATATGTGCAGATCCTGAAATTGTTGTGCTCTCAAAACTATCAACATCCTCACAGTAACAAAGCAATGTATTCGGACCAAAGAACACTAAAAGAAAGTGCATGCAAAGAAAGTTTATGCTAAAAGTTTAACATTGAGATCAATTTAAGTAACTACTTAGGAAGCACAGAACATACATTATTTTCCAAAAGAAAGACTCCACAAGGGTCTAATTTCCTAGATAGTTGCATTTCAACCAACACATTTTGAACATTTCTCAAAGACCGGCATTTCTAGCTCAATCAAGCTGCAACTCATCTCACTTATATGAGTACCGGGATGATTGACATCGGGCCGAGTATTGCAATCCGAATTTACCAACTAACAAGTGTGCGGATATTAAACAAATGGATACCAAGCAACCTTGAGTTCGAGCAGCAAGCAAACCGACCACATAGACATAGTACTAACATAAGAACAGCTATGCCCTATGCGCCTACTGGTTACACTACATCTCACTATTTGACCCACGCACAAGTGATCGAAGAACAGAAGATGAGTCAAGTTTGTGGTCCAGCATGAGACAGTCACTTTAGAACACTTGCAAGAAGCAACTCAAGCGAGGAACCCAATCCCAGCTTCTTAAGGCCAGAATGGGGAACTCTGAGGGGGTCATATGAGCAAACACCTATCAGTCATTTCATCGAACACCTGACATGCGCAAAGAACCAAACCCTCTATTTGATTGTTTGAGTTCTCACCACAAGGAAGCGAAGGGGCTGCAGTTGTTGCTGGTGCTGAGGATGCTGCTGAGTGGGAGGGAGGAGTGCCTGCTGGAGAGGAGGCACAGGGGAGCTTGGCCTAGGGCTCGCCGACCAGGGCCGCCGGTTGTTGTTGCTTCGGCCGGCCAGGGAGGAGAAGAGTCGCCGATCTTCTTTGCTATCGCCGGACAGGAGGAAGGGCGCAGGGAGAGGCAAGGCGGCCAAGCGCAGGAAGGTCTGGGCGGCGCCAGTCTGGGGAGCCGACCGAGAGAGGAGGCAGGCGCTGGGGGGAGAATCGGCCAGGAGGGGAGGGCGCAGGGAGGAGCTTAATTGGCTCGGGAGCGCTGGTCTGGGGAGGAATCGGCCATGGATGGCAAAGCTCAGCCAGAGAAAACCGAATGGAGTCAGTAGGGTTGGGAGAAAAAAATCGGCCAAGCAAGAAAATGACAGCCACACAAAGGAGAGAGAGAGATATGTGGTTAGGTGGGGGAGGGAAAATCCCTAAAAACCCCTCCAAAAACCAAAAATCCAACTTTCAACCATTATCGCAAATCAATAAATTTCAAATTCTTTTGCCCTTCCGAATAAATCCTTGAATTTAAGAAAAACGAACACAATTCCGGCCAAAAACCCTGGAAAAAAAAAGATTTGCGGTATTACAACATACTTCTAAACATTGTTGAATCAACTGGAGGATTTGCACTAACCTTACTTAACTTCAATCTTGGCTCCATGGGAATATTTGTGGAATTGTAGCCTAACATACCATATTTTTCGAGTATCTTTACTGCATAAGTGGATTGACACAGTGATATACCTTCTGACCTTTGGTTTACTTCAATGCCAAGGTAATAGGATAGCAACCCCAAATCACTCATCTTGAAGGTTTTCTTAATTTGTTCCTTGAACTCTTCAATATCCAAAGTGGTTGGGTCGGTTATAATCAAAACATCCACATAAACACTGACCAATAAACTTCTCCCACCTTGGCTTCTTTTATAAACAGCATGCTCCAAAGGACATCATAAAAAGAGTTCTATCTAATTTGGCATTCCGTGCACATGGAGCCTGTCTCAATCCATAGAGTGCTTTCTTGAGCTTAAGCACTTTGGTTTCCTTCCCCTTCTCCTTCTCTTCAAAATCGAGTAGTTGAGACACATATACTTCTTCTGTTAGCTCTCCATTAAGGAATGTTGATTTCACATCCATATGATGCACTTGCCATGATTCCTGAGCTGCCAAAGCAATTAATAGTCTTACTGTTTCAATTGTTGTCATTGGTACAAATACCTCATCAAAATCAACTCCATGGCTTTGCACATACCCTTGGCTACCAATCGAGCTTTATGCTTTACTATATTTCTTTGTGGATCTTTCTTCACTTTAAATATCCACTTCAAACCAATGACTTTTGGTCCAATTGGCAAATTAGACAATTCTCATGTTTCATTGTCTTGTATGGAGTCCAGTACTTCTTGCATTGCTTTTCTCTAGCATTCATACTCATCAGCCTCTTATATGTCACTAGTTCTTCTGCACTTAGTAAACACAGCCCTACTTCTTCTGCTAACTCAATCGGTTAAGACGCATCATATATTTCTCATGAACAAGTTTTTTAGGGCAATGGAGGAGAGACATAGGCTGTGATTTCTTCTATATCACCAGTATTTGTCCAATAGGTTTTGTAGTTTCTTGGCTTGATGATTGAGCCAAACTGAACTCACCTTGCTCGGTTTCAACACCTCTCTCTGAGGCTTCAACACTCGGGTTTTGAGATACTTTAATGATAGTGGGATAGTGCCAAATGAAAGTTCTAGTGCTTGCACTCTCAGACACTTCCCATTGCCACTGTTTATCTTCTTCGAATATAACATATCGAGTTACAAGAATCTCCTTGCTTTTCGGATCATATACTCTATATGCTTTGGATCATTTGGCATATCCAAACAACACCATAGGAGTATTTATGCCATCCATCTTTATGAGCCCTGGTTCACAATCTTGACATGAGCAACACAACTGAAAGTTCTGAAAAGTTGTACCTTTGGCTTTCAATCATGCCAAGCTTCATATGGAGTTCTTCCATCAAGATTCCGAGAAGGTGCTCTATTCAATATATATATTGCGGTCTTTATAGCCTCTTCCCAAAAATTCACTGGCACTGACTTGCCTTTTAACATGCTTAGTGCCATCTCTACCATAGTTTGATTACAACGCTCCACTACCTTGTTTTGCTGTGGTGAATAGGGTGCTGTAGTGTACCTTTAAATTCTAGCCACATCACAAAAAGTTCCAAACTCTACATATGTGAATTCTCCTCCCCTATTAGTACGAAATGCTTTCACTTCCAAACCCTTTTTATTTTCTACTGTTGCTTTAAATTTCTTGAAGTACTAAAATGCTTCATATTTGCTTTTAAGTAGTTTAACCCACATATACCATCTGTGATCACCTACTAACAACAGAAAATAATGAATTCCTACTGGTGTGTTCGATGAAATTGGGCCACATAAATCACCGTGCACTAATTCTAGTGCTCTTTTTGCTCGGTAATTTACAGATTGAGGGAATGACCAGCGATGCTGTTTCCCCAATGAGCACCTAACGAGGACCGAGAAATCTTTATCAGGTCAAAGACATGGTCAACCTGGCCGGGGGAAGATGCGACGTACTGTGCGCGCGCGGGGTTTACGGGACGGAAAACGGAGCAGCATTAGCATTAGCTCGCACGCATGGGTGTAACCGGCTGGCGACAAGGCATTGTTCAACGATGCCACGCTTCACTGCGTCTGTTTGCTCGTGTGCTGTTTCTGTCCAAGATTCGAGTCAGGCATGGATAATGTATATCAAGCTAGTGATGACCGATCGTGATCTCTTAATTTGGTAACAAACTAGTGATGACCGATCGATCGATTAGTGATGAGGATGATGAAAATAAGAATGAGATGAGAATCTAGCATTTGCGTATATAATAAATATGTCACATCTTCCTAGAAATGCTTGCTAATGAGACGTCATGTGCCATGCTACTTTTACTTTAATTAGTAGATCAACGATGAAGAACATCATGTTGAGATCAGATTGACTTGATGGTGTCGATCCGGAGAATCAATACCGCCTTTTGGATGAATGTATACGGTGAAAGCCTTTGGGCGAAGGCTTACTTAGATGGCGATTGGCCCTTAGGGCGTAACATCTTAATTTTTCTCATTTAAAAATCTTTTGTCTAGCTTAGTCCTCCAAAAAATTTCATTATTTTTTTGTTAATTAAAGCTTAATTCACGACTTTCATAAATGAAAAAAATTGGCAAAATTATTTTATATGTGTCCCTTATGCTTGGAAGTAATTTCTAGATTTATCTGAAAAGTAACTTTTCGAGGACATTTTCCATTTTATTTTAGCTCTTTTGATTTCTCTATGTTTTCTAAATAGAAAAACTAATTAAAAAGCTGGAAAATCTCTTGGGCTGAATCCTTTCCACTGGCCCATTTCCTTCCCCGTGGCTCGATTTGCTTCGCCGACCCTACATGCCAGCCCAAGTCGTGCCAGCTCAGCTCGCCAATGCGTGCCGCCACACGTCCTTCGACCCACTCACAGGTGGGACCTATGGGTCAGTCGTCGTAGTCACGTAGTCAAGATCTGCTACCTAGCGAAATCGGACATGATCTGTAGCCAGATCAATTTCCAGCCCAGATCCACCAGGAGGGATCCCCTTGTCTTGTTGACCGAGTGGGTTCCAGAGTTGCCAGTACCCATTTCTCCAGAGCCTGTTGAGGGGTGCCAACTTGTGGTCTTTCACCCTGCCGCTGCAAAATCGGCATGCCGCGGAGACCTTTTGACGCAGCAGCAGACACGACCACCTCCAATTCTCAGGAGAGCTAGCTTCTCGGAAGCCCAGGACGCTGCTGCATTGACGCGGTCGCCCAGTTCCTAGGCTCGGAGTCGGAGGCATTCAAGGAGTGAATCCTTCGCGTGCTTGACCCCTCTGAATCTGCACCTAATGAATGGGTCATGGTTAAAGCCAAGCTCTTCTAGAGGAAAGACAAGAGTGAATGCTCGCCCATTGTTCCAACCACTCGGCGGATGCACATCAACTTTCTACCCTCCTTAAGGCATAGGCGAGGGCAAATTCTTGAGATGCCTTGCTACCGATCACCGTTGCTAATTGCGAGGATCCCCGTGTTGTTTGTTCTGCGGGGCCTCGCCACAGAGCTCGTTGGTGTCCTAGAGAGCGGTAGAGGACGAATCTGGAATGCAGGTTCGTCAAACCACATCGAGACTCCACCTTCAATGCGACATGCTCCAAACTGGGAGACCCGAAAGGAGACCAGATCACGCTCGCCGATTCATTCCCCATTCTAGGAAACTCGCAAGCTCGGCGGGGAGTTACAGAGGGTGCTGTCCTTGACTCCTTGTCACCACCCTCTCTAACAAAGAGACCTCTGTCCGTCAAAGTTCGGCATCTCTTGACGGATCGATATCACATTAACAGGAGGACTTTGAGGTGGCGGTCCACAAATCACAGACTTACTTCGTCCGATGCGGCTATGTGCGATTTGCTATTGGCGAAATCTGTGTTTCAAGAAGGAATCGATATCAAGGTCCTTCCTTGGGCGTGCTTTGCTCAAGTCAAGCAAAGCGAGCGCGATTCAAGGCTAGACTCTACATTGAGGGTGCCACGCCATGCCCGGTTTGTCCAATGTGTCCGGCCCTTCCGAATGATCTTTGGCTTCACCATAGCCGAGCTTGACTAGGTGCTTGACTTGACCCACCAGATGATGTAAATCCACCTCACAGTGAAGTCGGTGGTGACAGTTTATTTGTGTCTTGGCGAAGAATGGCCAAGGCATTATGTTACGCCTGGCAGCTAGGGATCGTGGATAGTGCTTTGCCACCGCGGGGTTCGGTTTAGTACAGAATGGAATACAAGAATAGTGATAGATCACCACCACATGGCGGTCGAGGCCGTAGGACACCACTATCAAACACGTGTTTATTGTCGGGTCCATATCGGTATCACTGTCGGATATGAACCCGGCACTACTAAGTGGCAGTGATAGTCGAGTACTATCACTGCCGGATGTAAACCGGCAGTGATATCACTGCCGGTTATCAATCATAATCGGTAGTGATAAGTAACTATCACTACCACATTTTTAATCATATCCGGCAGTGATAATAATTATCACTGCCGGTTATCTCTGATAACCGGCAGTGATAAGTAACTATCATTGCCACATTTTCATCAATATCCGGCAGTGATAAGTAGTATTACTGCCTTTTTTTCCTTGGCAACCGGCAGTGATAACTCTCTGTCCTATTTTCATATCCAAAACTGGCAGTGATGGGGTTTTTTAAACCTTTATATATATTATACAATAGATGTATTCTGTACAGTATACATTGTGCACAATAGTAATGAAACATCGCTAAAGGGTAATTCAAATACATTGAAGCATCATAATATTTAATTATTACATTGTTCATTCACAATCGTTGACACGTCAGTTAAGCTACAAATTCTCGTGAAACTCGCCCTTCGGGTTGATAATTTCTCGAACGATGAACCCAGCTATCTGCTCTCGAAGGGCTTCAATTTCGTTGTCAAGCGTGTCTTGGTGCCCGACTTCTCACACGCTGTCATGGGAGAAATTGAAGCATTAATTAGTGTCATCGTCTTTATAAAGAAAAGTATGGGTGACATGTAATGATCGATATACCACTAAATCGTTGTAGTCCGTACTGTCAGTGATGAACGCGTGGATATGTGTCATTGCGTAGTATCCACATAAATTGTTCCCTTGGGGTTGTCTCAGGCATGGAAAATCAATTTTTATTCTGAACTTCTTCGTGAATGGACGAAACCGCTTGCTCTTCTTGCAGTATTTTGCGTGTACCCTGTCGAGTAGTCATTAAAATTAATTAGGTGCAATGGAATGGAAGATTACTAGAGTAATAATGCAACGACCGAGTTTACCTGTCTGGCAACTCTATTAATTCTTTGTAATCACTTGTCGGTTTCCTCATTGAGTCCAAGATAGTGATGTTGCTTTCGTCTAACATGATGACGAGGACGATCCAGTGAAAACTGCAAAAGCCAATTAGTCGTCACATAGTGTTGTGCACCAAATATGCGAGACTGGTAGATAGGGAAACACGTACTAAAGTTGTAGGGTAAAAGTGCGTAGGCCTTATCTTGTCGCTTTAGCAGTGCCTTGAGTACGTACTACTCAACATCAATTATCGTTTTTGAATCTAAAATAAGTTTGCAGTTGACAAGGTCCGAGTTGAGGAATCCTATCTTTTCATTTAAGTCCGCTCTAAGTGTCATTGCCTCCATTCTACATAAAAAAGAAGTTAGACCCTCAGTTTAATGTTACGTGAATGTACAACATGAATTATACAAGAGACTTACAGAGTCCACATTCTTAATATAGACACAGCCAAGGCGTCTCGTTGGTACAACTGATATAGTTCCATGTGTTCTACCCAGAAAACGCCGTCCATGTTGTGAAAATTCATATCTTTGTATCTGACAGGGAAAGCATCGTTTTTGTCTCTTGGACATACTGCTTCTGGAATACACGGAACCCGGGTATTTGCTTAATGGGCCGTCTGGATCATCCCAAGGGGTGGGCTAGGCCGGCCATGCAGAAGAGGGACCTTCCAAAAGGTCTCAGCCATGTGCAGCAAGAGAAAGACCGGGAGAAGGTATTGACAGGATTAGGTGGGCAGCGCCTGCGCCCCTACAAAGGGCGGCTCTACCCCTGCAGGCTACTGTGCATGGTTGGCCATGTACAGAACAATCTCTCCTCTGCACCCAACCACCCCTGATGTGCTTCAACAACCTCCACTACTATATCTGAGCAACCCTCCTCTGCTGTATAAAGAGGAGGGGAGCTTCGAGAGAAAGAGAAGAGACAGAAAAACTTGTAAGAAAGAATACACTTCCATACACCAAGAAACACCAAACGTGGGACTAGGGTATTATCTCCATCAGAGAGCCTGAACCTGGATAAATCTCCTTGTGTCTTGCGTTACCATCAAGCTCAGATCTTCCGCCTTGCCCCGTTCACTCTTCTTTATTGCCGATCATAAACATCAACAGTTGGCGCGCTAGGTAGGGGCCGCGCGAAGATCATCCTCCCCGAGTTTGATGGTGGCACCCAACGGGATCACCGTCTCCTTCACCCCCAGCCAGGTCTTCTGCTTTCGAAGCCTGGACTTCGTCGCCGACGGTCTTGGTAAGCTCGTCCTCTTAGGGCTGAGTTCGACCCACCTTGGGAAAGCTCCCATTGCTCCCTCATCCGAGCTCCGGTCCGGATCGAAGGGCACTGCGGCCACCCGCTCTCAAGGAGCCTTCCGTGGCGTCTTCGCGATCGAGGACGATCGAACCGATACCCTGCACCAGCAAGAAGCCGCAGACACAGTGGAGGCGGAGCGTCTCCGTCGCGCGGCTCGGGAAGAGTGCGCGAGGTCCCTCCAGAATCGGGGGCGCAACATCAACGAGGAGTTTCTGCAGGCCAAGAAAGGGGACCAATTGGTCTTCCCCACGCCGCAGCAGAACATCGTCGCCTCCAAGACGCTGCTTAACACCCTAGGGCCAATCCTTGGTCCTGATAGCCCCGCTGCCCCGATCATGGCCCAAGTTAAGGCCATGGTGACGGCGGCAGCAGTCTAGCAAAACCAGGAAGCACCGCGGAGAAGGCACACTCGTGCCGTCGCAGCCGACTACCAGACCGGCGGTGTCGGACTGCCCAAAATCGATCGCGGCGATCGGCGAACCGCCGGGCGAAGACGCCCGCCAGAGCCTCAACCGCGACCTCCGCTTGGATCTTAACGCCAGGCGGTGTGAACGGGAAGAGGGGGAGCGGCGCCGGCGTGAGGATGACTATGAACGTTTCGGCATTAGCTATGATGGTTGGGACGATCGCAATGGCCGACGCGACGGCCATACCGACCGCAAGGATCATTGTCGCCGGGCCAGGAGTGACGATGGAGATCAGCGAGGCGGGACGCCCTTGCGCCGATCACCTCGACGGCGCAGCAGCAGGCCCATCGATGGGTTTCGCGCCTTCACCCCCTGACTCCGCCGAGTGGTTTGGCCCGACGGCTTCAACCCTAAGGACATCGTCAAGTTCGACGGAGAAAGAGATCCGGAGGCCTGACTGCAGGTTTATGCCCTCGTAGTCAAGGCAGCCGGGGGCGATCAGAGCGTAATGGCAAATTACCTGCCGGTCACGCTCGCCCCATCAGCCCAAGCTTGGCTCACGGGACTCCCAGCGGGTTCTATTGATTCCTGGGGTGATCTCTGTGAGCAATTCATCTCAAACTTCCAAGGCACCTACGAGAGGCCTGGGACCTCGTGGGACCTGTATCAACTTCATCAGAAGAAGAATGAATCCCTGCGGGAATTTATTCAGTGCTTCATGCAGAAGAAAAATACCGTTTGGGATGCCTCAGAAGCGGTCATCATAGCTGCCTTCCAGAAGGGAGTCAGTGACCCCGACTTGATCAAGAAGTTGTCCCGGAGTCCACCGACCACCGTCGAGAGATGTTAAGCCTTGGCGTCGCTATACCCACGGCCTCGGATGCCCTGGCGGAGCGCCAGGAAGATCGCCCGCGACAGAAGGACAAAAAGGACCATGCCGAGTCCTCTAAGCAAAGGGACAAGAAGCGTGGGCCTGGAGAGCTGGTCACTTTGCCATAAGCGTGGCCGACCCGAGTCTTGCGTGAATGCGATTCTGACGAGGTAATGGATTCCGTCTACCCTTTCCACCCCCATGGGAAGCATGTAGCCAAGGATTGCTACACCCTGAAGAGGTTTGCCTGGGAAAGTAGCAATAGGGCAAACCGGAGCAAGGGTGATGCAGCAAAGAAGCAAGATCCACCTGAAGAAGACGGAGGTGATTACCAGGTGACCGAGCACGAGCTCAATTATATATTCGAAGGCTCGGCTGCGTATGAGTCCAAGCGGAAGCAGAAGCTTACCGCTCGGGAGGTCAACGCAGTAACACCAGCGACGCCCCAATTCCAGAGGTGGTCAGAGGTCCCGATCACATTTAATTGCTCGGATCACCCCGACTGTGTCCCATTCCCGGGGAGATATCCTCTGGTCTTGGACCCATTCGTGCGCAGCGTCAGGCTCAAGAGGGTGCTAGTCGACGGAGGAAGCGGGCTCAACGTCCTTTTCTCCAAAACCTTCGATGATATGAAGATCCCTCGCTTCAAGTTGAGGCGTGGATCGTCGCCGTTCCACGGGGTAATCCCCGGGACCTCGACGGTACCACTCGGGCAAATCACACTCTTGGTGGCGTTGGAACCAAGGAGTATCTTGAGCGGAGTACCGAATTTCGAGGTGGCGATTTCGAGGCGGCATACTATGCCATCTTGGGAAGGCGAGATTGGCGGAGTTCATGGCCGTCCCCACTACGTGTCTGGCGTGAAGATCTTTGGGACCAAATGGCGTCATCACGGTTCGGGGGCGTCAAGCAATCCTTCGTGTGCGACAGGGAAAGCTACGACCTGGCCGAGCTGCTGGTGGCGTCGGCCGATGCTGAGAAGATCCGACTGGCGGCTACCCTCCCGCAGGGCGAAGGTGACGTCCCGGCAGCAAAGCAAGCCAAGTTGGGTATGAAGCCTGACGAGGGAGTCAAGAAGGTGATTCTTGACCCGTCCAACTCGGCCCAAACGTCCTTGATTGGGACAGGGCTTGATCCCAAATAGGAAGATGCGCTCATCGCTTTCCTTCGGCAAACCAGGATATTTTCGCTTGGAAGCCATCCGACATGCCCGGTGTTGCTAGGGAGGTGATCGAGCACTATCTCAATGTTGACGAAAAAGCAAAGTCCATCAAGCAGCGACTCCGACGGTTCGCACAAGATCGCCGCGACGCCATCAGGGAGGAGATCACCAAACTTTTAGCCGCTAATTTCATAAAAGAAGTGTCTCATCCTGACTGGTTGGCGAATCCGGTCCTTGTACGCAAAAAGAATAAAAGTTGGCGCATGTGTGTCAATTACACTGATGTCAATAAGGCGTGCCCAAAGGATCCTTTCGGGTTGCCCTGCATCGATCAGGTAGTAGACTCGACCGCCAGGTGGAAGCTCCTGAGTTTCCTAGACGCATACTCAGGGTACCACCAAATCAGGCTGAAGGAAGAAGACTGCATCAAGACCTCATTCATCACTCCGTTCGGTGCGTACTGCTACATTACAATGCCATTCGGGTTGAAAAACGCTGGCGTGACCTACCAGCACGCTATCCAGCGGTGTTTTCACACTCAACTCGGATGCAACATGGAGGCATACGTAGACGACGTTGTGGTTAAAACCCGAGCGAAGGAGGATCTCACATCTAATCTGGCTGAGACGTTTGAAAGCCTAAGGGCCTTCAAGATGAAGCTCAACCCCGAGAAGTGCGTTTTCGGGGCTCTCTCGGGGAAGCTGCTCGGATTTATCGTGTCTCATCGCAGTATCGAGGCAAACGCTGAGAAAATCAACGCTATTCTCAAAATGAAACCGCCGACTTGCCAGAAGGAAGTCCAGAAGCTCACGGGGTGCATGGTGGCACTCGGCCGGTTTATTGCTCGCCAGGGCACTCGGGGGATGCCATTTTTCAAACTCTTGAAGAAACAAGACAACTTTCAATGGACTCTCGAGGCTCAGTAGGCTTTCGAGGATCTGAAAGCGCTCCTGACCACACCTCCGATATTGGTCGCGCCAGTGCCAAAAGAACCCCTTCTGCTTTACATAGCGGCAATGACCCACGTAGTCAGTGCCACAATTGGTGTGGAGCGAGAGGAGGAGGGACACCTGCAGAGAATTCAATGCCCGGTTTTTTTCGTCAGCGAAGTATTGGATGAATCCAAGACGCGGTACCCTCAACTGCAGAAGCTTCTATATGCGGTACTGCTTGCCTCTCGTAAACTCAAGCATTACTTTCAAGAGCATTCCATTTCGGTGGTTACATCTTTTCCGATTGGGAATATACTCCACAATCGGGAGTCCACTGGGAGAATCGTGAAATGGGCAGTAGAGCTTGGGGCCTTCGAAATTTCCTTCAAGCCTCGAATAGCCATCAAGTCTCAAGCACTCACCGACTTCGTCGCCGAGTGGACAGAGTTGCAAGATCCCGCAGCTGTGGAGAACCTCAAATACTGGACGATGTATTTCAACGTCTCTCTCACGCTGAGTGGTGCGGGGGCTAGCGTGGTGCTCATCTCTCCGACAGGGGAAAGGCTGAAATATGTCCTTCAACTCCATTTTACGGCATCAAACAACGCCACCGAGTACGAGGTGCTCATACACAGTCTCCGTATCGCCATATCGCTCGGTATCCAATGATTGATGGCTCGCGGAGACTCTCAGCTGGTGATTAACCAAGTGCAGAAAGAGTGGTCGTGCGTTGATGACAGCATGGCTGCATACTGCCAGGAGGTGCGTAAGCTGGAGGACAAGTTCGACGGGCTGGAGCTCACTCATGTGCTCCGCCGGGACAACGAGGCAGCAGACGAGCTCGCTAGGCTAGGCTCCAACCGGGCCACGGTTCCAGTCGGGATCTTCGTGGAAGAGCTTCACAAGCCGACAACAAGCCGACAGCGGGAGTCGGGCAAATCAGGGGAGAAGTCGGCTGAGGTAGAAGTCTTGGTCATCAACCCCGACTGGACAAAACCCTATCTGGATTATCTGTTGAAAGACGAGCTTCCTAAGGATCGCGTACAAGCTAAGTGCATCACGCGGCGAAGCAAAAGCTACGTGGTGGTCGGGGAGGAGCTCTTTTGAAAGAGTGCCTCCGGGGTCCTCAGGCGGTGCATATCAGAGCAAGAAGGGAAGAACCTCCTCAGAGAAATTCACTCGGGGATCTGTGAACATCATGCAGCATCAAGCACTCTGGTGGGCAAAGCTTATCATCAAGGTTTTTTACGGCGATGCTGTGTGACAGACGCGAAGATATCATCTGCGATGCAAAGGCATGGGTTCTTTGCCGACGATTCATATCTGGCGAGGAGCTGCAGACCATTCCGATCACTTGGCTGTTCGCAGTCTGGGGGCTCGACATAGTCGGACCCCTCAAAAAGGCCCAAGGTGGTTTCGCTTCCTCTTCGTCGCCATCGACAAGTTCACCAAATGGATTGAGGCCAAGCCAGTTGCCACGATCACTGCAGTCAAAGCCAGAGAATTTTTTCAAGAGATTGTGGTCAGATTCGGGGTGCCGAACAGGATCATCACCAACAACGGCACCCAGTTCAGAAGCGAAGAATTCCAAGACTGGTGCGACGAGCTCGGCATCAAAAGATTTGCTTCGCCTCCGTGGGCCATCCCGAATGTAGGCGGTCGAGCAGGCCAATGGCATGGTGCTGCAGGGCCTAAAGGCCAGAATATTTGATCGTCTCAAGCCATATGCAGCGAGATGGGTAAAAGAATTGCCTTCGGTGCTCTGGGGGCTGAGAACTACCCCTAGTAGGGCTACCGGGCAGTCACCTTTTTTCCTAGTATATGGTTCGGAGGTGGTTCTACCTACCGAGCTAGCCTTCAGATCCCAACGGGTTCGGAGCTACAAGGAAGCCGAGTCAGAAGAAGGTCGACTGGAAGATCTTGACAAGCTGGAGAAAGCGAGAGACGTCGCGTCAATCCAGTCGGCTAAGTACCTCCAGGGTTTGCGCCGCTATCATGATCGGAATGTTCGAGGCCGGGCCTTCTCTAAAGGGGATCTGGTTTTTAGAAAGAATTAGAAAAGCGAGCACAAGCTCTCCCCAACCTGGGAAGGGCCTTACATTATCGACGAAGTGGTGCGCCAGGGAACTTACATACTCAAGCGCGAGGATGGCGCAACACTCGGCAACACTTGGAACATAGAACAGATACGTCACTTTTACACTTAAATACGCATTTCATTGTATCATTATAATTAAGGTCGTTCTTGACTTGCTACTTAATTGATTCTCAATTAAGTAGTAAGTCGGGGGCTACACCTAATAGTATCTGAATGCAAACACCTATCCTTTAGACATGCTCTTTGCCTTTTTCTTCCGAGCGGTTGCGACTAAATCCGAATGCAGTTAACTCCGAGTAGTGAAACTCTGAACGTTGAAATCTAGCTACCTAGACGCGTGTCTGGGAAAAAGAGCCACGCGCTCACTCCCGACACTCGGGGGCTAGGCTAGTCGGGCAGAGTGCTCAAACAAAAAGACAACGTGCATTCAGATGGATCCAGAAACCACAAAAAATATATATAACATCGCAGATATATATTGAACATTATGTCCAATTACATATTTTTACATACGCGCGTATCTTAAAAAGCAGCCAAACCTAATCGGCGCGACGAGCACAGCCCAAGGCCTCAACAAGGATGTCGGCGACCTCGAAGAGAGCCGGGACGACCTCAAGTAGTACCTCCACGGCAGCGACGTCGCGGGCGACGGCTTCCTTCTCCGCCAACTCAGCAAGGGCGAGATCATAATCCGCCCAGAGCTCCTCCTCGTCGATCTCCAGTGCGGGAGCATTATCCTCGAAGTCGAAGTTTAACTCCTCCACTGGGGACGGAGGCGAGGGCGGAGCTGCTTCGCCACCAGGAACGGTAGAGCTAGAGGAAGACGCCATTGGGAGACTTCTGAAGACCTTGAAGTTGCGAAGATGTGAAGAATGGGTGATCGCTCCAGTAGCGGTGACACCCTTATATAGCCAGAGGTGGACAGCCCGAGCCGGTATCAAGTCGTATCTCTACGGGAAGTCTAAACACATCTAAGGACACATGGGTGCCAAGGCAACATTAAAAGCGCACTAGCGCGGAGATCAGCGAAATCTCGACGGCAAGATGAAGCGTGAGAAAACTCCTTCGGGCGCGGTGAAACCACTCATGATCAACAATAATCACATCAAAAGAAGTGCAATAATTACAATTCAAGTCAATATTTACAAAAGATCCAAGTCCAGATTTTCTGCCAAGGAGGAGGCCACATCCCTAACTTCATCAAGAAGAGCGGAAACTTGATCGTCGTCGGCGGAGCAGGCAAAGCCCTCCTTGATGGCCTCCAGTTTCACTCCGGGATAGAGCGACTTCATGATAGCCAATGCTTGGCTAGTGCTGGTGGTCGACGTCTCCCGAATGTAGGCCCTGAGCCTTTCGGGACCCATTGACAGCCAGGAGAGGGCTTCATCCTCGTCGCTTGGCTCGGCTCCTCCAGGGCTCAGGAATTTGGCTATTTCTTTGACAGAGTCACGGTATTTGTCACGAAGCTCGTGAGCAGTCTTGATCTCCCCATTGAGGACATCGACCTGCTCCTGTGACTTTCTCCTGTTCTCTGCAAACCAGTTGTATTGTCACTAGAGGGGTCACAAACGCGAGAGAAGTAGCACCGAGTTGGGATATGTATACCTTCCAGCTCCCGCGCCAGTTTATCATTGTCGGCTCGAGTTTGGGACTCGGAATCCTTCAACGCCTGGACCTGCCTGTGAAGGCTGGAAGCAGTGGACTGTTCAGCTGGAGCAATGAACGACGTCAGAAGACAATAACAACCAAGTTGGCAACTAAGTGAGTGAAGGAACACCCACCCTGAAGCGCCTCCGTCAAGGCTTGGACTTGGGCCTGGAGTTTTTGCCGCTCGGCTTCGCTGTCAAGTCGGACGCGCTCCAAGTCGGCCTCATACTCCTCGTGCTCCCTAACCTTGGGAAGTATTTCCTTGAGGAGGGCGTCCCTCTCTTCGGAGCGCTCCCCCAACTCCTGAAGGATTCCAGGAGAATGAAGAAGATATACCACTCGGCACGAATGGAAGAAGAAGAAGAAGATGGCTTACCCGGATTAGCTGGGCACCCCTGATGGCATTCTGGTAAAGCTCCTCACTCAATTTCCCATCCCCCTCGCCGAAGGCCTTCCACCTATCCTCGTGATGAAATAAAATCCGGAGCGGAGGCCTAGGGCGGGATGCCGGCTGAGGGGGTTGTCGGGGAATCTCCTCCACGGGAGAGGTGGAGCAGGCAGCGGACCCCGGCTCTACTGTCTCAGAGGTCGGCCCGGGCGTCCCTGCAGAAACCGAGGAGGTCGCCTCTGCGTCGCCGGGCCCGACTGCGACGGGCGAGGCAGCTCCGGCTTGCTCTGGGGCTGTTTCGTCACCCATAGGCGTAGCGGCCGTCGGCGGGGCCGTCCCCTCCCAGGCTGCGGCATCCCCGGGTACAGCTCCCTGAGGTGCAGTAGTCAGGACCTTCGCGGGGATGACCGTTCTCGGTGCCTTGATCGCCGAAAGAAAAGTCAAGCACACGCCAAGGAGACAAGGACAAAAGATTGACAGGGGGACCAACCTGTCGGACCTCCTTATCCTGAATCCGCGCCCTTTCCGAGTGGTCGAACCACTCGGGGAGGGGTACGGTGTCGCTCGAGCTCGCGGAGGCCGCGGTGCCGTCTTCTTGACGGACGGGCCCGCGGAGTCCCGAATAGTGGGGCCTCCGGTGGGGCGTGGTGGCGCCGGCACCCGCTCGGCATCTCCCTCGGTTGAAGGCCCTTTTTTCTTCGCGCTCGGTTCCTCGGATGAGGGATCTGCGGGCCGCTTCGCCGCGGCGCTCTGGCATGGAGGAGAGTGAGGAAGGGGGGATCCGAGGAAAAAGCAATGCGGTTCTGCGAAGAACAACGAGTACGGAATCTGTCGGCAGTCGGCTGGTGATCAACAACCACACATCAGTAAGCTTGAAGTACTCACCTCAGGAGGGGGATTCGCCAGGCAGAAGGCCTTCAGAATACCCCAGGGAAAGATCGAGACATCTGGGGCTAGAAGATCGCTCATCCGAATGATAAGCGTATCTTGGTCGATATCCTCGGAGACCTCCTGCGTCGGGTCGTTCTCCCTGTATTCGTATCCCAGGAAGACCCGTTCCTTGATGGGTTGCACCCGGCGAATGGTGAAGTTAGTAAGGATCCCGACGCCGGTCAGACTCGCCTCCTTCAGGTCGTAGATCAAGGTGAGGAGCTCGTTGACCAGCCCCATTTCATGGTCCGGAGGGACTGCGGTCCAAGAAGAAGAAACCCTCGGGGGCTCCCCGGAGAAAGAAAGTAGGCAAGGATCGGGATTGGCACAATAGAACCATTCCCGGTGCCAGCCCTTGTTCGAAGTCCTGAAGGGGATGGCGAAATAAAGCTTCCTCGTCACATCTCTCGGCTGGAAGCCAGCTCCTCCGACCGCCTTAGGGGCGCTCCTGGTCGGGAAGAGCTTAAGGAGGAAAAGTTGGTGGAAAAGATTAAAATGCAGGAGAATCCCAAGAAACGCCTCGCAAAGATGAATGAAGACGGCGATGTGGAGAATCGAGTTAGGATTCAAATGAACCAACTCGATGCCATAACAATAAAGGATCCCACGGAAAAAAGCGCTGGTCGGAAGCTCAAACCTACGCTGGAAGAAGGATTCGAAGACGACGATCTCCTCGGGGCGAGGGGTGGGATAAGATTCACCCTAAGCCGGACGAGCACTGATCAACGCTGGCGGCGGCATAACTCCAAAGGTGACCATCACGTCCAGGTACGCCTCTGTCAGTGTTGATGGGACCCAATCATGGGTCGGAGGCGGCGCGGGGGTGTCTTGGGAAGAAGGAATTGACATTCTCAAAAGGAATCGTTGGCGGCGCAAGGGAAAAAACGCGGCGGCGGCTAACCCTAGCAATGAAGCTTGCGAGGAAGGCGATGAACTTTTCGGGGTCAAAGAAGCAGGGGTGTGGTGTGCGAAGGAAGACTCAAGTCCTGCGTGGCGCCTGTAGGATCGAGGATGCGCCTAGAGGGGGGTGAATAGGCGTTTTACAAAATTGATCGCTCTCTAAATATTTCGCTCTAATAAACCCCTATGTCAAAACCTAATCAAAAATAATTCGGAAGCGATACACTAGGTTTTGACAATTAAAGCCTAAATCAACTAGGCTCACTAGTGCACTAACTAAATTATGTCTCTAAACTAGAATTACTAAAATAAACAAATAATTAATACTAAGCAATTCTAATATGATCAAGCAATTGATAAATATACAGTAATGTAAATGCTTGAATGTAAATGAGACAAGAGACAACCGATTTTTTTCTGTGGTGTTCGGAGACTTGCCGGTCTCCCCTAGTCCACGTTGAGGCAAGCCCAACCACTTGGACCGGCTCCCGCTCGAGCACCCGCTTCTTTCCACTAGTCGTGGTTTTTCACGCTTTCGCGTAGGCTCAACCCGAACCTTCACAAACTTCGCCGTGGCTTCTCACAACCTTGAGAGCTCCCGTGCACGACGCCTACGCCGTCTAGGAGTCGGCAACCTCCAAGAGTAACAAGCCGCTCCTTCACTTGAACTTCACCGAGCACAACGAATGCGCTCCCGGTGATCACCAAGTGCAACACATGCACAAGGACCTCCCTCAAGTGCAACACATGCACAAGAGGTCACTCAACCCTTCCTAATTGCAACACATGCAATTAGTCTCACTCTTAGCTCAAGAATCAAATATGAGTATGCAACACATGCACCACCTCATGCAAAATACTCTATCAACCAGCAAATGCCCCCCATGACCTCCTTTTATAGCCTCACAAAGAAAACTAGCCGTTGGGGGGCAAAACGGACATTAAAAATACTGAAAATAGCTGTTGCTACAGATGCAGGCAGTACTACCGCCTCTAAGGGCCGGTACTACCGTTTTTCTGGTACTACCGCAGATTCAGGGCGGTACTACCGCACCTGCTGTTTCAACATGCATTTACACTCGTAAAAACGGTCATAACTTTTGACTCGAACTCCGATTTAGGTGATTTTAGACTCTATGCGAGAAGCTTATTACGAGGGCTACAATCTCCACCCATTTTCAAGATTTAAGCAACCATAGATATTTTCCAAAATCACAAAAACAAAGACTCTAATGTAGTCATTCAAGTCCAATTTTGATTTTCTTGAAATCCCTCACATAGACTTGATCAAAAACATGACTACAAGCTACCAAGGGTCAACAAGATTAAAACTTGAACCATATGATGATCAACTCATGATCAAAACAATTTGCAAAAAATATTTGCAAATTCTATTCACATGCTTCGAAAAGCCATACGTAAATTTCAAATCCAACTTGCTTGAGCATCCTCGTTTTGCAACACACGCAAAACCTAGCTCCAAGCAAAACCAAACAAACTCAAATGCATGAGCTCACTATTTGCAACACATGCAAATCTTAACTCTAAGCAACCACTTGTTTTAGAAAGTTTGTTTTGAAAACAAAACATGAAGCTTCAACAATTGCAACATATGCAAAAGTGAACTTCACGCAAAAGCCAACGTATATAGCTTATCCTATTTGCAACACATGCAAATCAAAGCTTTATGCTAAAACCAAATGCATATACTCTTCTTCTTTGCAACACATGCAAATCCGAGCATAATGCAACAACAACCAAGCATAAGCTTAACACATCCGCAACACATGCCAAATGGTTAACCCTTATGCAAAAACCAAATCCAAATGATTTGAGCTTGAGTGAATGCGGATTGAGATCATCAACACATGATGAAGCTCAAACTAGGAATCAACTCCTCTTAATAGTACGGCGATAAAAACCTTAGACTCAAAGACTACAAAGTCCTTAGCCTATCTAATTATACCTTCACCGCCGTACGCAAGCAATCCCCTTTGGGGTCTTTATGATCTTCACTCATTTGCTCTCCTGGGATCATCACTCGAATCCTCTTTATTTTCGGGATCTACTCTTGACGCCCATCACCTCATGATGTCGTCCTTGTCCCGTTTCATCTTCTCAACCACCTTTGGACTTAACCTAGCTCAATCACAACTCATGGAAATGGTTAGTCCAAGATGCATGGTTGTCTCAATTAACACATAATGGATGCCTTTAGATCAGTTGAGCACAACCCAAATCAAATTAAATGATATAAATGTGTCTTAAGTATAATAATGCAACACATGCTTAATCATACTTAAGAACTATTCATTTGTCCTTAATTAATCAAGGAACACCATCAACACATGATGAAATGTTCTTTAATGATTAATAAGACAAATGAACTCAATTTAAATTGATATGAGTATATATATTAACTACGCAAGTTTTCATTGTTGGGGAACGCGGATGCTACGCTAGCACAAATTAAAATTTCTACCGATAACCGTAAAAGCTACCGCAAGAAAGGGATCACAGATTGGATTACCACTAGGCGCGCGAGCCATGGAATCCAGCGTTGGTGTAGTGGATCGTCCTCGCCGTGGATCGTCCTCCGTGGATCGTCCTCGCCCGGATCGTCCTCAGCGGATCGTCCTCACCGCGTTCGTCCTCACCACGCCGCAAAGAGCAGCAGCGGCGTCACCACAAGCAGTCCACACGTCCCGGGATGGAACGTCGTGCGTCGGTGTGCAAGCACCGTGTCGCTCGGCAAGGGCAATGAGAGGTGGAGGCTAGGGTTCTGGACGTGAACAACAACCTGCACGCCCACCCTTCCCCTCTCCTTATATAGCCACGCGACGAAACCCTAAGCCAGGGCCCATTAGCGCGTTAAGCCCACGAGGTCCATTAATTACGGATCCAATCCGAATTAATGCGTCCCAGCCCGTTAAGTGTGTGACCCTGTAGGTTCATGTACATTTGGACATAGATTGAAAAACCTTTTTTCAATCCAATAGTTGGTAGCGGTTCCTTGCAAGAGCATGCCAACTCCCAAATGCATATGATCAAATCAGATGGAACCTTTCAAAAGTACTCATGTAATAATCCTTTGCCAAACTATATGAAGATCGAACTCAAAGGAGAAGTATGTCATCCTTTGATAGTTCAATCCATCTCTCGTATCCGTGATATATTAATAAGTTGTGATTGACTTCTCAATCACGGCATGGCCATGCACTTCCTTAATCATATCACACGAGTGGCCTAGACATATATCTCCGTTAATCGAGTGGCAAATTCCATCTTGTTGCTCATTTCTCTCGCATGTTTCATAGTAAACATGAAAGCTACCTTTATAACTATCTAGTTAGGAAATAGTGTTTGGTGGCCCCAAGGTAAACTATTACACATGTAGGGAATGTGACAATCTCAGGTCTAAGGATCATACATCCACTATGTATGAGATGCACTGATGACACATAAGAATGTAACATTCTCGCAGTGTCCCATTGCGGGTCTATCTAACCCATGTTCTTCATCATGAGTTCACAATGTATTGATGATATCTCCATATCCTATGATCTATGAAACATAATCATCGATCAATACATGTGCTGATCTATTCATCGTTGTCCTATACGATGATATCCGATCAGAGATACTTACTGTAATTATATCAATAAGTAGAGAGTTTCATAAACAAGTCACATACTTGCTGATCAATATAATGATATACATTCATTGGACCAATAATCATATTATTATTCATAAGCATAGTCATGTTACAATCATCTATATGATCGCCTCAAGGGCATAACACCAACAATCTCCCACTTGCACTTGAGTCGGTCAATTAAGCATCTAATACCAATAGACCTTGTGTGCGCCTCATGCTTAGGTCATGGAAGAGGCTTTGTCAGCGGATCAGCCACATTAGCTTCGTATGTACTTTGCATATCTTCACGTCACCTCTATTCACAATCTCGCGAATAAGGTGATAGCGTCGAAAATATGTGTTTGGACTTGATGTGATCGAGGCTCTTTAAACGTGCAATGGCACCACTATTATCACAATAGAGGTCCATTGGATTAGAGGCACTAGCGATCACACCAAGCTTTGAGATGAACTTCTTTATCCAAACAGCTTCCTTTGCGGCCTCTGAAGCCGCAATGTACTTTGCTTCTGTTGTAGAGTCGGCCACCGTGTTTTGTTTGGAACTCTTCCAGCTTACCGCTCCTCCATTTAGTGTAAATACGAACCCGGTTGCGATCGGAAATCATCTTTGTCAGTTTGGAAGCTTGCGTCGGTGTAACCCTTTACAACCAGTTCTTCCTCACCTCCAAAAACTAGGAACATATCCTTAGTTCTTCTCAAGTACTTCAGGATGTTTTTCACGGCTGTCCAATGACCATCACCGGGATCCGCTTGGTATCTACTCGTGACACTTAGAGCATATGAGACATCTGGGCGCGTACAGATCATGGCATACATAATAGACCCAATAGCCGAAGCATATGGTATCTTGCTCATCCTGTCTCGCTCATCAGTTGTCGAAGGACACTGATTCTTGCTTAGACTTATACCATGTGACATTGGCATGAATCCTCTCTTGGATTCATGCATATTGAACCTCTTCAATACCTTGTCAATGTATGTTTCCTGGCTTAATCCAATCAACCTTTTTGATCTATCCCTGTAGATCTTTATGCCCAAGATATAACATGCTTCTCCCAAGTCCTTAATTGAGAAACTCTTTTTCAACGAAGTCTTAACGCCTTCAAGAATAGGAATATTATTCCCGATCAATAATATGTCATCCACATATAAGATCGTAAATACAAGTGCGCCCCACTAGCCTTTTGTAAACACAAGGCTCTTCTTCATTTTTTATGAAGTCAAATCCTTTGACTACTTCATCAAAACGAATGTCCTAACTCCGAGATGCTTGCTTCAACCCATAAATGGATCTTTGAAGCTTGCATACCTTATTAGCATATTTAGGATCAACAAAACCTTCAGGTTGTATCATGTATACATCCTCAGATAGATTCCCATTAAGGAAAGCTGTTTTGACGTCTATCTGCCATATTTCATAATCAAAATATGCAGCAATAGCTAAAATGATCCGGACAGACTTAAGCATGGCTACCGGTGAGAAAGTTTCATCATAGTCAATTCCTTGAACTTGTTTGAAACCCTTTGCCACCAACCGTGCCTTATATATCAGAACATTTCCATCCATGTCTATTTTCTTCTTGAAAATCCATTTGCACTCAATGGTTTTTACACCATGAGGAGGATCAACCAAGTTCCAAACTTGATTGTCATGCATAGACTGAATTTCGGATCTCATGGCTCTAAGCCATTTTTCAGAGTTTGGGTCCATCATCGCTTCTTTATAAGTCGTAGGCTCATCATTATCCAATAATAACATGTCATGTCCATATCTCATGGGTTCATGACCATTACTCTAAGTCATCAACTATAGAATAAACTCCACATGTATATGTGCATAGATATAATTGACTTGGAGATAATATGCACATATTCAATTTGATTATATTGGTGTATATCCTATATTACCACGAGTATACTATAACTAGGCAATTTAAATATATACTCAAGGATTTAGTTTCTATGTCTTGATCCTTATATGTGTCAATGAAGAATAGATCAATACATTGAAACCTTCAAGTTAAATTACAAACTCCCCCTAACTATGTGCATCCATGTAATATATGGATTGAGAAACATGATGCACATTTTGTGGTTAATAAAATGGGGACATTCATATTTTAACTTGAATCCAAAGTATGCAATTTATACTAGAAAGAATACGCATACATACCTTGGGTTTTCTATTTTTCATCCAAATATGAGACTGCTAAATATATGCTCAACAAAACATGTTAGTCTCATAAAGATTAGGTTTGTCATTAAACATTAATTAACATCAATCACCAAAACCAAAGGCTCTTGAACTTACAGCGCCTCGGAACCATAAAGGGTGATGATGGATCTCGCTCGATGTGGGGACCGCACCTCCTCACGCACGTCGTGATCAGGTCTGACAAGAGCACGCCCCGCCTTGACCTGGCCAACTAAACACCACGATCGTGGTGGGCAGTTGTCGCCAGGACAAAACCCAGATTGGGATATGGTACACCCCACGTTGGGTCAATCGCTGGTTTCCGTTCCAAACAGGGTCTGGGTGCCTTCCAAACGGAAAATTGAAATGTCCCCCGTAATACGCCCCATGTCGGGTCGTTCGCTGGTTGCCGCAAGACTGAATCAGGTATTACGAGTGGATTCAAATCAAGGACTCAGAGGGTATGACCCATGAAGGGCCAAGCTGTGCACCGATATTATTGGGTATGGGTACCACTCGGCTAATCTAAGGTACGCTCCATGTTGAGCCAACTGTTGTACATGTACAGGTACCACTCGGCTAAAAGCCAAATGATGGTGCGCCCCATGATGGGCCAAGCTATGCACCGATATGATCGGGTATGGGCATCACTAAATTAATCCAAGGTACGCTCCATGTTGAGCCGACTGCTGTACATGTACAGGTACCACTTGGCTAAAAGCCAAATGATGGTGCGCCCCATGACAGGCCAAGCTATGCACCGACATGATCGGGTATGGGCATCACTAAACCAATCCAAGGTGCCACTCGGCTAGAGTCTAACCCAAACGAGGGTGCGCTTCGGGACTGGCCAACCACCACTCTCCCAATAAATTGGGTTGGGTATCACTCAAAAAAGTAAGCACGGGGCTATTGAGTTCTTCACGACCTCCTCGCCGACAGCATAGCACTCGGCAGATAAGGCTCTTCAAGAAGTCACGCCAGGGCTTGGAATCATCCGGCAAGCATCATGGCGGCCAAGAAGCAACCAAAAGACGGCAATTCGGTCGCGAAGCACTCAGGGGCTACTGTGGAATACATGGAACCCGGGTATTTGCTTAATGGGCCGTCTGGATCATCCCAAGGGGGTGGGCTAGGCCGACCATGCAGAAGAGGGACCTTCTAGAAGGTCTCAGCCGTGTGCAGCAAGGGAAAGACCGGGAGAAGGTGTCGATAGGATTAGGTGGGCAGCGCCTGCGCCCCTACAAAGGGCGGCTCTGCCCCTGCAGGCTACTGTGCATGGTCGGCCATGTACAGAACGATCTCTCCTCTGCGCCCAACCACCCCTGCTGTGCTTCAACAACCTCCACTACTGTACACAGGCAACCCTCCTCTGCTGAATAAAGATGAGGGGAGCTTCGAGAGAAAGAGAAGAGATAGAAAAACTTGTAAGAAAGAATACACTTCCATACACCAAGAAACACGAACGCAGGACTAGGGTATTATCTCCATCGGAGAGCCCGAACCTGGATAAATCTCCTTGTGTCTTGCGTTACCATCAAGCTCAGATCTTCCGCCTTACCCCGTTCACTCTTCTTTATTGCCGATCATAAACATCGACACTGCCGGTACCATTGATATAGACGCCGTAACTGTGTGGTCAATCTGGGCTCCTCATTTGGATCCACTAAAGCTTTCCCGTTAACAAATAGCCACTTTAGAGGGGGCTTCTGCCCTTTAGCACCACTTTGGCCTCCAGCAACAGCTGCTTTACCATCATCTTCTTTATATTTCTTCCTAGAGATGCGCTCGTAGTTTGATCATTGACTAAGTTGAGGAGATTCAGTTGCCCGTCTTGTCTGTTTAACCGTCACTAAGCCCACGAAGAAATCCCGTTTGGCAGCTTCGATTTCAACCTTAGCAGGTGGTGGCATCTTCTTGAAGTGCGCTGCTATAATAGCGTCTACTTCCCTTCTTGTTTCTTCTTCGGTCAGGTCATATGCTCGTTTCTTGCTAAGAGTTTTGGCTGGCTCCACAGATGAGGAACTTTTCCCCCCTGACCGTGCAAAATGTTGAGATCGTGGTGCTCTTTGCTTACTGTCTTGTGGTGCTGGAGCAGGAGAAGGAGCTTTCTTGGGTGACACCGGAGGAGGAGGACTTTTTCGCCCAATTCCGCCTTGTCATCGTTATTAAGATCATCATCGTTGTCATCATCTGAGGCAAACTTTATATAGTGCTTGCGCCACGCGATGAATGTGCCTAGGTTTTGTCCAAGATTATTTTTTCCCTCCTCGTCCGGGATCTCAACCTCCACTTTGTGGTATCTGTCAACCACGTGTCAACTGAAACTCTAGCGTATCCCTGAGGAATTGGGCGGTTATGCAACATCTTTCCCTTGATGCATGGCCTAGCCACCCCTTCAACCACCTTGATGGTAATATTTGCTATGGGCAGGTGCAGACTGCAGCGTGTCGGCTCTACGATTTTGTCCACAGGAAAACTACATACTGAGTCCTCTTCAGGAGTGCCCACAGATGCTTGGCTGCTTTTATGACGCGCGGCGGGACTCTGGAGCTGGTGGCCGCCGTCATATGACTGATGTTCGCTAAGAACGTTTGCTAGCATTTCATGAATCTTTTGTATCTTTTCTTCAAATTCAATTTATCTTCTGTGCATCCGGTCTTCTATTTCTCATACACGTTCATCCAACTGTTCTTGTCTAGATTTCTTTGGTCGCTTATAAATTTCAGCATCCTCTGGGAACGCTACTTTCCAGGGCACCAAGCCGAACCCTCTGGTGCGACCAGGGTGCTCTTTATACCCAAGGCGCGTGTTAGCTTGTCATTTTCCCTTCTTGGCTGGAAGGAGCCCTGAGTAGCTTGGGAGTGGGCATCTGCGATCTCCTTCGAGATTTCCTCGTCTTTCTCGCTTCTGAAGCTTAAGCTACCATCATCCGATAGACTAGCTCCCCTCGCAAGCAGCCAGTACTTTGATCTTGGGGCCATCTCGAACGTCGCAGTAATAACACCACTATGAGTTAGATGTTCTTCCCATGCATCCCACTTGGGTACTTTCCTCACGTAGCCACCGGTGCTTAGCACATAGGGGTAAATGTTCTTGTCCAAATTAGCCTTATTCTCATATCGATAGCACAGGCTTCATCGATTTCTTATCTTGCATTTAATTCATCCCAAAATTAATCTAACCTCGGGTATCTATTAAAATTTGGCATTTGATCCTTCTTAACATACTCCTTATTCAACTTTGTCTTCTAGTTCTTCCATGCGGATCCTATAACGGTTAGTGCACGTTTCCTAGCAAGCTCTAACTGATCTTCGGGAAACTGGAACTTCGCTGTCAACTCTGTCTACAATGTTTCCTTAATATCATCGGGAATATACGACGGGCAATCGCACTGACGTGTCCATGATTTGTAGATAATGGGCACATTATCTCTAGCTAGGACCCCGCATGCTGTCCGATATGGCCCAAGCAATGATGTGGGTATAGCTGGTTCCTCGACTACGTTAAGCTCCATGACCACTTTTCGTTCACCTGTGCGCATCTTGCTAGGACCTCGCCCACGACGCTGCCTTCGTTCACCTGATGTTTGATCCTACATTTTGACCGTTTCATTAGTCGTTTGGCCCTGCTAGAAAATTACCCCATCTACGTGAAAATTTTCATCAGAAAGCACATCCTACTCAAGAATGGTACTAAAGAATTACCTCATGTACATTTGTTTCCTCGGGTTGTTCTAGATTGAGGAACCTTGTCGGGCTTTGCTCTAGGCTTTGGTTCACGAGCTCAGCACCATCCGGTGCTTTTCCCTGATTGGAGGCCATGTGTAGCAAGTTTGTCTGAAATTTTAAATTAACAAAGTCATGAGATGAATCTTCACACAACTTGAATGACCATTTTGTCGTGCGTTACAGTTGCTAATACCAACGTTTTGCATTTACAAGGTGTAATATCAATGTTTTGCATTTATAAGGTATAATCACCATTTTGTCGTGCGTTAGAGTTGCTAATATCAACGTTTTGCATTTATACGACGTAATATCAACGTTTTGTACATATAAGGCGTAATCACCATTTTGTCATGTGTTACAGTTGCTAATATCAGTGTATGTGGTGTGCACACTTGGCCTGAATGGGCACTACCTGCCAGCGGTGGAACAAATTCACATAATGCCGATACATTTAACATGATACATAGAAATTTCAAAATTTAAATACATTACATTTCACATACACATGATACATATAAATTGCTTCAAAAGTCACATATACATAGAAATTTTGAAATTCACCAAGAATTAGAATAATTCACATGATGCCGACACATTTAATGTGATACATAGAAATTTCAAAATTCAAATACATTACATTTCACATATACATTATACATGTAAATTGCTTCAAAAGTCACATATACATAGAAATTTCAAATTCATCAAGAATTAGAATAATTCACATGATGCCAATACATTTAACATGATACATAGAAATTTTAAAATTCAAATACATTACATTTTACATATACATTATACATGTAAATTGCTTCAAAAGTCACATATACATAGAAATTTCAAAATTCACCAAGAATTAGAATAATTCACATGATACATACAAATTTCAAAATTCAAGTACATTACATTTCACATATACATGATACATAGAAATTGCTTCAAAAGTCACATATACATAGAAATTTTGAAATTCACCAAGAATTAGAATAATTCACATGATACATATACATTTGACATGATATATACAAATTTCAAAATTCAAATACATTATGTTTCACATATACATGATACATAGAAATTGCTTCAAAAGTCACATATATATAGAAATTTCGAAAAGATGCAAGTATAAGAGCAAGATTTTATTCATTATTCCCTTCAGCAATACTGTTGAGAATACATAATCCAAAAACAGACAAAATATCATAGACATGACAATACTAAGCAATCGTGTGTCATCCATTTGCATAAATTACATCTGCAACCACAAAGAGAGGGGAAATTGAATATTTTGTGCTCTCAGACTTAGAGTTTGAATGAAGATTAGAATCTTCACCTTAATCACGAATCGGCTAACAAATTAATTCAGCAAATTAGGCCTTGAACTCTTAACACCTTAATATGCACAAAATAATTGGCAAATTTCACTTGTTGTTTAACAGATTATGTGCTAACTAGAGTGTTTTACATTGACTGTTCAAGCATGTGCTAACCAAAGCTACCATGTAAATTCAGATCAGACTAACAGCATACTAAGCAATATAGCTAAGCAAATGATTGATGAGAGCAGCAACCAGATAGCAAAAACCGAACAGAATGATAGCATACAAGTTAGCAACTAGCAGTCTAATCGAACAGGATGATAGCATACAGGTTGGCAACTAGTAGTCTAGCCGAACAGCACTAGTAAACAAAGTTCAAACCAGTAACTGCTTCAGAACAACGAAATGCTGACATATACCAAAGAACAAGATCTAGTACTGAATAAATAGTTTAACCAGTGAACGAATCAATATTTCTTCAGCATATAAGTCTACAATTCAAAGCCTAATTCATAGAAATAATTCCTGAAATACTCCTGAAATACTCACAGATAGCATAGCTCTATGGATAGATAGAACAAAATGGAACAAAAACATCCGCACTAACCCTAAACCAACAGATAGATAGAACAATCCAAAACCAAAATACCAAGCACAAAACAATCTACACACATAGCACAAGCTTACTAGCGCAGGGAGGGGCGACGCGGGGAGGGAGACGCTGGGGGGAGGCACCGCAGGGGAGACGGGGAGGGTCACCACAGGAGGGTCGTGAGGAGAGTCCACGGGAGGGCTTAAGCAATGACGCGAGTGCTCGCGATGGCTAGGGTGCATAGACGAAGGACAGGAATTACAAACGGGATGCGAAATGTCTAAGTGCGGGAAAGATGATGTATATATAGGGAGGATTATTATTGCCGGTTTAATGAAATGACCTGGCACTGATGTATTATCTCTGCTGGGTTGTTTTAGATCCGGCAGTGAAGTAAGACTATTAGTGCCGGGTCATTTATGAACCGGCAGTGATGTAGAACTATTTGTACCGGGTCATTTATGAACCGGCAGCGATGTTGGACTATTAGTGCCGGGTCATTTATGAACTGGCAATGATATAAAATATCAGTGTCGCGTGAAATGAGGCCCGGCACTGATGTAGGTACTATCAGTGCCGATTGGAGGGTAAGACCCGACAGTGATGTAGGTACTATCAGTGCCAGTTGGAGGGTAAAACGTGGCACTGATGTATTATATTAGTGCCGGTGGTTGTATGTCAACCGATACTGATGTTCACCATCTGTGTCGCGTTTCTAAAGAACTGACAGTGTTAGTCCCTCTGCCTCCTCGTGTGCATGCCAAGTGCTGGTGTTGTAACACCCCGACGCCAACGCGCCGGATGCTACCAAAACCCTGCTTCACTAGCAACACCCCTCGGACCCACAAATGTCCAAAGGGGGTTACCAACACACGATAATTCTCCACAACAAAATCAATTGAACTGAGAATTACCGAAGAAGTCATAACAACCTAACACCTTCACTAATTTAACTACAATTAAGCACTATCTTCTAAAACCGGCTTAAAACTAAGTCACCGAATTTTAAAAAATTTCGGCATGACCTCTCTAGAAAATAGGACATCCACTCAGCAGACAGAAAACATTTGCAGTTATGATATCATTCTAGCAGATCCTTAGTTAATCAATCGCACAACCAACATAAATTAATAAACTCCACCACGACGGCAACACATTACAACCACAATAATTACAACCAGACTTAATGAATCAATTAAATCGATTGTTGGAGACCGAAGTCGTGCACGTGTACTACTCCCAACCCGACGAACCAGCTTCGAGGTACCTAAAACAAGAAATCAAACAAGCGTGAGTCCAAGACTCAGCAAAGTGCAATCAAGTCTGAAAAGTAATGAATTCAACCGAATTACTTTTACTCTAGAATTTAATATAGCCATTACTAAATGGAAAACAACCAGTAAAAGAAGCAATAACTAACTCCACTTACCGCAACCAACTTGAAAACATGACTAATTCTTACCCATACCTCAACAAACATTTCTAGATGAGTCCACGCCTCAATCCTCAACCTGTCCTTTCCATTCTTATCAATCACATTTAACAGTTACAACACACAATGCAATGGAATGCGTTTATACTTTCATGCTCACAATGCAATCTTTTAGGCTACACCAAGCAAAGTGTGATGCAACAAAACAAGAAAACGACATACAACATACATGTAAATAGCCTTCATAAACTAAACCATGCGAAGAACAATCCATACAAATTCTTTGATCACAATCTCAATTAGGCATTCTCATTCCCATCCATGTAATGCATCATGCAATGCTCATTTCATGATCCTTTTATTAGCACATACCGGTATTGCCGAGTGCACACCCGGTGTGCACCTCACTCCCTTCCATCCCGTGGAGGGCCTACTTTATCGACTCGCTCCCATTCACATCTCGTGGATGGGACTACGAGGTAGGACTTTTGTGTTCACTACGTAGAACACAGAGGCCCACATCGTAATGGGTCGCCTCTTCCTTTATGAATGCAATTATGCAATTAACATGAATTCCTTTGCATAACCATAACCAATCTAGAAGCATCAAACAACTCTCATTTCTCAAATGTGATCCTTCGTACTATACTAAATAGAATCATGAATAAAAATAATGTTAAGACATCATATATGTTCTATAAAATAATTGAAATCACACTTTGAGCAAGTATTTAGATATTCCATGACATTAACCCACTACACTTGCCTCAACCGCGAGGAGGGGGTGGCGAGAGGAAGAAGCCGCACTCGAGGCTACTTCACCTGAAAAGTAACCACACAATCGCATACAACTCAAAAACTATACAAGTTCAACTTCATATTACGCAACTACGCCCTAAACAAAAACATCCCCAAAAAGCTACCCGGGACAGCAGGCACTCAAACAATCATAAGTTTTGCTTCGCTTAACCAAATTGAGTAAACTCAGCTTTTAATCGACCACAAGAGGATGATCTACCATTATCACATACCCAATCAAGCTGCAACTTCTTCAGTCAATACCAGAATTGAAATGAACAGAGACTAAACATTTAAACTGTAAATCTGGACAGCATTCACTAAAATGAGCATATCTTTCAATTGGCTTGATGAAAAATTGTGTTCTTGGACTACAAATGACCACAAGGAACTTATCTACAATTATCATAAAGCCATTCATACACTAAGTGTCTCTATCGATGTCAGATTTGACATAAACAGAGACTATAACGTTAAAACTTAAATCTGGACAGCATTCACTAAAATGAACATATCTTTCAATTGGCTTGATGAAAATTGTGTTCTTGAGCTCTACATGACCATACGAGGATAACCTATGATTTCCCTACAGCCACTAGTTCAGAATCTAAATTTAAAGTCCTCAAACTACACTCTGAAGTTCAGTCCAATCTCTGAACTTTTCTGCATAATTTTAGTTCTGGATAGCAACTTCAATTCAACATAACTTTTGATTCTAGAAGGCAAATCAAGCAAACAAATACATTTTATTGATCTACACAAAATTTCCTAGATATCTCCAGGCAAACAAAAATCCAAATTCGGCTAGCAACTTTCCTTAAACAGCAGTTGAAAATTACATATACCACTGAAATCAATCACAGAGCAGCTTGCACTAAAAAGACCATAACTTTCGATTGGCTTCATGTATTTTCGTGTTCTTGTACTCAAATTAAAGGGGATTCGACGATCTACAACTTTCTCTATAGCCAAATATTCAGGAAATGACTTTACGTTGCCCAAATCGATGCTACAAAACCGGACAGATTCCAGCTCGAAAATCAGAACAGACTTCCCTCCACTCTAGACCTAATTTCCCTCCAAAATCCCCAAATCTAGGAACCCTAGGACACTCAAACAACCAGGAAATTCCCATGAACACAGCAAGAACAAGCTCAAGCTTCACCTTTACTTACCCCCATGGAGGAGGAGGAAGGGGGGAGCAGCACCAAGGGGAGGGAGAGGCGCCAAGGAGGAGGGAGCTGCTGGGGGGAAGGCGCCATGGAGGAGGGACCTGCTGGGGGGAGGCGCCATGGAGACCTGCTGCAGGTGGGGAGGCGCCTGCACCTTGAGGAGGGGAGCTGCTGGTTGCTTTGGAGGAGAACACGAGGTGGGAGGGCTGGTTTTTTGGGTTGAGAGAAGAAAGGAGGAGGGGAAAAACAGCAAAGGCTCAATTCTTAAGTGTCCTACTCCCTCTTTCTCTAGGCTAAAAAGAAAAATAATAAAACACAAATTAACTGTAGATGGGGTATTACATTCTCTCCCCCTTAACGGAATTCGACCTCGAATTCCAGGAACGCCAATTACAACAAACAATGTCCACAAGGGACTAAAATTTCGCTGCAAACTCAAGGCACCCACGCAAGAAGTCAAACGAGTGCAAGCATAAGCCAAATCTCCAAATCCAACTATCAACGAAAGTGAATTTGACTTAGCTCACTAAGTGCAATTTCTCACGATTCCACATTCCCCAATTTCTACTGAAATTTGCAAGGGATACAACTCTCTATCATTCTAGATTCCCAAGAGCTTCCTGAACAAGGAATCTCACAAGATCTTTCTTGACCTTCGTCCTCAATTATACCCACTTAAGGACCCAATCATAAAAATTGATATGCCAACTTCCCGTATTATCCCACCATCGCGACATAATCTGATACAACTCAGTAAACTTCTTTTGGCAACACCAGATAAGACCTCCATATAACCAATGAGAACATAATCCCCAACTCTAAACTCACTCTAAATTCTCTTTAATTTCAATTTAATCTCCTCTTGACTATTTTACTACATTTCATCTTATTCATACAACAGAATAACACGAGGCTCAATCCCACACGCCTAACTATATCTTAACTAATCCCACATACTATCCGTTTAAACATCTCGGGTTCCAAACTTGAACCCGCGAGAATCGAGTACACATAATCCCATCCTTTCCAATTGGTTAACCTTTTTTTTATTGAAAAGACCATATCCAACCAAGGCCATCTAAGGAAATAGCCCACCTCGGAATATCTTCCCTTCCAATGACAACCATGCGGTATAAAATTTTATTCCATCCTCTCTCAGGCATATCCCATAACCAGGGACAACTAACTAAATTACATGCTCACAATCAAACACTTTATATCGAATTACCATCACCTCCTTTACAACCAACGATATTCTCAACAAAATTTGAACCAAGACATCAACAACATCCATCACACCATCCTTATACCACTAATGTTCAACACCTAGCCCAAGCTAGGGCCATAAATCATTACCAAGCCACAATTGGTTTTTTTCCCCTACAAGGGTCTCGCCCTCAAAATCTTTCACTCAAACAACCAAGCTCAGAAGCAAAATTCTTTAGTACACTCAACAATATACCACGAACACTCATATTCTCAACTCAGGCTAGAATACACAAAAAGTACAATTCCTTTGAATCAAAAACATCGCTTGCATCAACTTGAACCCAATGCTCTACCATTCTCTTTGGAAAGAATTCGACAACATCCAGAGATCACTCTTTTTCCTTCCTAAGTCAAGTCGCAAAGGAGAACTCAAATCTCAAATCAATGCGATACAATTCAGATCGGAAATACTCAATTAAAAGAGAGGAACTCCACTTAAACCTTTGATGAAGTTTCCAATCACCAAAACAATCCAACTCTCTTTCATCAAGCAAAACCTTTGAAAGAGAGAGGAAACTCAATTCTCTCACATAGCATAGCCAAATTACGAAATTATTCCATCTTGCCTTTCAAAGCTAGAAAGCAAAGGAAGTCTCGATTCCCTTTTTAACCACTCAATCCAAGACCCACAATAAAACCAAGGCACCAAGCTTTACCACGGAAAAACTCCATTAGAAAAGAAACACCACGCAAAACTTTATTAAGGCGACTCATGCTCACAACAAAGAAACATCAAGCCTTTACCAAAGCAAAACATCTATCGATAACCACTAGTCACTTATGAAACATCATAAGTTTCCTCCTTTGAAACACTCACAAACCCATAAACACCTTTCAATTGAATCAGTAAACCTTTAAAAGAAGGTTCGACTCGAATCCCACCATTTCTAGCATTCCAAAGATTTTAGCCGCTCAAGATCTTATAGTCACCAAATCTCGAAAAGTCCAACACCCTTGAATGTAACTTACAAAACCCAATCTTTTCTGAATTTCCTCTTCTTATTCACATAACCACTACCATGACTAGTCAGATAATCATCAAACCATAATCCAAGCCTATCTCACGATTAATCAACAAGGAGAACCACGCTCACTTCTTCAACACAAATAACTTATCTATTAATTCAGCATAATATGAGCCATCACCCATACAATTATCTATTCCAATTTTTAAACGTATCTTTTCAACACTTATTTCAATATAATCAACAATTACTTTTCAGATAATCCCCAAATCACATATTCAATACCCTAGTTCGCTCCATCAATAAACACTTCTAATCATTCGACACGGACTTCAATAGTCATTTTTCAATCACGGACCATAGACAAACATTTGTCATGCATAATCTGAACCTTTCATACAGTCACCCCATATACTCCCATTCTTTGATTGCACATCAATTAAATCATTTTGTCGATTTACAAATTAATTGACCCCTAAGCAACATAAACTAACCAACCTTAGGATTTTACACCATCATCTAGCTATAGTAAGGCCATCACATGGATCATTAATAGCTTTACAAGAACCCGAATCTCAAATTCCCAATTAATTTCATGACTCGCAACAATTCACATAGAACACTGATAAACTTTCACTTTAGATCACTTACTGTGGAGTATATGGACCCCGGGTATCTGCATGGCAGGACATGAGGGCCACCCGGGAGGGGATAGGTCAAGCCGGATACATGAAGATAGGTATTTCCCAAGAGGCAGGCTGCCATGCGCAGCAAGGAAACCCAGAAGATAGAAACTGACTCTGCTTAGGGAGGATACAATTGTAATCCTATCCGCTATCATATTAAACGGATAAGGAAAGAGATATAATCTCCACCTTGTAACTGATTAGGACTCTCCCTTGCAACCGCCCTCCTCCGCTATATAAAGGGGGGTGGGGGAGAAGGAGGGAGGACCAGAACAAGACAGAAGATCTCATCTGCTATTAGCTAGCCACATATATAATTCCAGAGCACAGACTAGGGTATTATCTCTGCCGTGAGAGCCCGAACTCAGATACATCGGGTGTTCTCGTGCTACCATCGAAGTTTGGGTCCGCCAGCGTAGCCCTTTTTCATTATTGTCGGTAACAAACGCTTACGCTTGGCGCGGAGGCGAGGCGATGCATCCGACGACAGGCGTATGCGCACGGGCAAAGCGCGGTCTTCGATGCAGCAAAGCGGCGACGAGGCAAAGCTTCTTCCAGCGACGCAGTACATGCATGCAAGGTAATGACCCTGGCGATTATATTATTCCAAAGTTCGGTGGGTGCACATGCATGCAAGGTAATGACCCTGGCGGCTAGATAATTTCCAAAGTCCGGAGGCCCTGGTGTTTTTTTTTCTTTTTCCTTGGTTAATGGCATGCATGCATGTTGAGGCTTGGAGGCGGTGACTAAGTTGCGCCCGTACTCAGGCTAAGTTCGCCGCCGCACCACGCGGATGAATCTTGCAATGGCGCCAGAAGCGCCTTTGCGCGTGGCTCCCACGAAGCGCTCAAGGCTACTAATCGATGGCGGCGATCTGGCGATCTGCATACCAACGGCAACTGCAGGTCGGCAGTTCTTTGCCGCCAAGGTATCCGGCGTCATCGCTACTGCTGGGCTCTTCCGGCGCTTACTCGGATCGAGAAGTTTGGGAACGCCGTCCGAAGTAGTCGTCGAGAGACCCATGCACGTGGAGAGATCCATCCCCTGACCCCCTACGTGCCCATCTCGGCAAGGTCATCAGGGAGGTGCTATGCTCATGTCCTAGGAGTTCAGGACACACACGTCACAAGCATTAATTCCCATGGAGAAGCATTCAAATCAGAGGAAACAGAGCTCGGCCATCCGACCACTTGGAACCAGCCAAGATTAGTTGGCGAGCTAATGACTAAGTCTTTTTAATATTTAAATTATGCATTCAAATATGCAAATTTTAATTTTTATATATATCCGAGTGGCTTAAAAATTATTCGGATCACTCGGGTAGTTTTCGCAAAAGATATATACTACTCAGATTCCTCTCGATTATTGTTTCAGAAATTATTTTGGTGTCGTTATAAGCCCGACACATATAATGCATGGAGGCACTAAACCGGCGCTTCCACCGATCGATTCATTCAATTACTTCAAACTCGGGTCAGTACCGCCATTTCTCCGATCGCTTTTGTTGGCTACTACAAACAACCCAGCGTCACCTCCAAGACGCCCGAGCCACGCCGCCATTTAGCGCCAACTTCGACGACCACGCGCCATGCTCGCGCTTCGAAGCGCCAACTTCGCAGACCATGAGCTAACGCCGCGCCGAAAGTGCCAATTTCGCACGGCCACGAGCCACACTCGCGCCCCGAGCACCATCTCTGCACGGTTATGAGTTTACGCCGCGCTTCGAAGCGCCACCTCAAGACGCGACCATGAGCTAACGCCGCGCTTCGAAGCGCCAATTCGCAACGGCCACGTTAGCCACGGCGCTTATTTAGCGCCAATTCTTCGACGACCACGCGCTATGCTCGCGCCGAAGCGCCAATTCGCACGGTTATGAGCTAACGCCGCGCTTCGAAGCGCCACTTTCGGACGCAGACGAAGCACGCCGCGCTTCGCCAGCGCCATCTTCGACGTTATGAGTTTACGCCGCGCTTCGAAGCGCCACTTTCCGCGACGCCATGAGCTAACGCCGCGCTTAAGCGCCAATTCGCACGCCACGAAGCCACGCCGCGCTTCGAAGCGCCAACCAGACGCTATGAGTTAACGCCGCGCTTCGAAGCGCCAATTTCGGCATGGCTATAAGTTACGCCGCGCTTCGAAGCGCCATCTCGCAGACGTTATGAGTTTACGCCCGCTTCGAAGCGCCACTTTCCGACGCGCTTACGAGCTAACGCCGCGCTTCGAAGCGCCACTTTCACGCGCCACGAAGCTAACGCTGCGCTTCGAAGCGCCAATTCGCAGACGCTATGAGTTAACGCCGCGCTTCGAAGCGCCACTTTACTGACGGCCACGAAGCACGCCGCGCCCGAAGCGTTATCTCGGCGCGACCATGAGTTTACGCCCGCTTCGAAGCGCCACCTTCCACGACGCTATGAGCTAACGCTGGCCTGAAGCGCTAACTTCGCATGGCTACAAGTTACGCCGCGCGCCGAAGCGCTAACTCCATACGCCACGAGTTTACGCCGCGCTTCGAAGCGCCAAACTTGCACGCCAAGAGCTTACGCCGCACTCGAAGCGCTATATTTCAAGCGACCACGAGCCTACGCCAATACCGAAGCGCCAACTTCAAGACGGCCACGAGCCTACGTCGCGCTTCGAAGCGCCACCTTCTCGACTACAAGCCTATGCTGCGCCACGAGCAAGGACGACACGATCGTCAACAACACATGGAGCATAAAGCGGCTAAGTCTTTGTTTACTCAAATTATGTCATTATAAAATTATTGGCTTTCTTGATTTGCTACTTAGTTGATCCTCAACTAAGCGAAGAAGTCGGGGTTACATTTAATAGTGTTGCGCATGCGCAACACTCTTTGGGTCGCTTATTGTTTCCTACATTAAGAAATACTGTTCGCTTATGACTTTCCTCTTGACTTGCTACTTAGTTGATTCTCAACTAAGCAGAAAGTCGGGGGCTACACCTAATAGTGTGCGCATGCGCACATCTATTTCTGAGTTATATTTTTCTTCCTTTACTTAACGATTGCAAATGAATCCGAGTACGTCGATTCCGAGTTGTGAAGCTCTGACCCCATGAACGGCGAACTTTAGTCGCCCAAAATGCGGCACAGGAAAGAGGCTATGAGCCGACTCCGACGCCGGGCTAGACTAGTCAGCAGAGTGCTTAAACAAAAAGTGTCAAAACCACTTGATAAATTCAAAATCAATAAGAAAAAGGAGTAAAAACCCCAAGATTATACACAAACCAATGGACATCACATCCGAGTGAATTGTTTTTACATTGCCTAAGTTCGCATATACATGATTTCGTGGCTACTAAATTTGGATGCGACGCGTGGGCCAACGCTTCAACGATTTACATCAAGATCAAATGAATTTAAAAGGAGCGGCGCTGAATTTCGCCTTTGAGCGAAAAAGCGTTTTGACTTCTGATATCGTTGAGGATGCGATATGTCCCATGATGGGCCACCATGCAGACGCCATGACAGGTTGGGAATAGTTTCGGCGTGGAGTTCTATTGAGTCCTTCACGATCTCTTTGCCTACAATGGGCACTCTACCGAAAGAAAAAACGGTCGAAAGCGCACCAAGAACTCGGAAGCACTCTTGTGAAGCATAACTCGGTGGGCTACAACCAGAAAGCGGCAACTCGATCGCAAAGCACTCTGGGACTCTTGTGGAGTATATGGACCCTGTATTCTGCATGGCAGACATGAGGGCCACCCGGGAGGATAGGTCAAGCGGATACATGAAGATAGGTATTTCCTAAGAGGCAGTGCCATGCAGAAGAAGGAAACCCGTAAGATAGAAACCGACTCGCTTAGGAGGATACAATTGTAATCCTATCCGCTATCATATTAAACGGATAAGGAAAGAGATATAATCTCCACCTTGTAACTGATTAGGACTCTCCCTTGCAACCGCCCTCCTCCGCTATATAAAGGGGGGTGGGGGAGAAGGAGGGAGGACCAGAACAAGACAGAAGATCTCATCTGCTATTAGCTAGCCACATATATAATTCCAGAGCACAGGACTAGGGTATTATCTCTGCCGTGAGAGCCCGAACCTGTATACATCGGGTGTTCTCGTGCTACCATCGAGTTTGGGTCCGGCGCGTAGCCCCCTTTTCATTATTGTCGGTAACAAACGTCGACACTTACCATCTCAATTAATCTTTCTCCACCTATACCTTATCTTAGTTTACCCTTTAACCGACCGGCAAAATTCACTTTATCCTCAACAACAACTTCATCTAAATGTTCCAACTACCCATCACCAATTTAAAGCCTCAAATATCCTTATGGGTCACATACCCAACCTTTAAGGAAGCCACAGTTCTTAAGCATGATCGACACCACTAAACATCTTTCCTTCCAGAAAACCCAACAGAATCGCAGAGAACTCGACTCAAAATTCCCAATTTCGACACGCTAATTACTCCTTAACATATCTCAAGGTCTACAACTTCCACGAAGGAAGATGGATGCGAGGGGAAAAACCAAACAATCAACCACAACTTTTCCGATAAAACCTTAACACCACGAATCCACAAGACTTAAGTTTTACATCAAGACTTCAATAATTCCTTTTAAACTCGGAGAATAACAACACAAGAATAAATCGATAACCTTCTCCGTAGAAGCAACCAATAAAACCGCATCAAAAGCTGAAATGGCAAGCTTAAAGACGTGCCACACTAAACTCTTCTTTGCCTTCAACCAAAGGAAGCAAAACCAAAAACCGTCGACAGTAACACTCAATGAATACTCACTACCAAACACTTTTCCTTTGTTTCCAATCAAGAATACCAAAATAAATCAACCAAACCGATCGCCGAGCGGTAATAGAAAGCCTAAAGAATCCACCACCAAACTGTTCTAGTTGACTCTAATCAATGAAGCCAAAAGAAACCAACAAATTCCAACCACTCTCTAAACCTTGCCGCAAAAGACGACGGCTCTTACCTCTGAAGGCTCAAACTTCCTACTGTGGCCTTACCGACCACAACCACCACCATGGCCACTCCACAACAAAAGAAGGTGAACTAAACCCTTCGCAACACAACTCACTAGATCACAAATACTCAATTAGCTCTTACAAAGTAATAACAATAGACATCTTGCATAATCAAATTTAGCATTCAACATCAAAGCTTAAATACAACATTTAAAAGTAAAGCAACGATACCCATACCCTTTCCTATTGTGCATCGAGTGTGTCAAGTTTTAAATTAATTAACCACTCTACTTCAGATTTTAAGGTTGTTGCCCTAAGACCAAATTTTAACAAGAGTGGAAACCTATGCTATGTTTCTAATTTCACGCAAAGAAAATTTTAGTTTACTCTAGAGTAATTTGCAAAATTCATATGCCATGCACCTAAAGCCCGCTCGATATTAATCAGAATAACACCCAACGCCACGGATGCGGATGCTGAAAACCTCGCTTCACTAGCAACACCCTCGGACCCACAAATGTCCAAAGGGGTTACCAACACACGATAATTCTCCACAACAAAATCAATTGAACCGAGAATTAGAGAAGAAGTCATAACAACCTAACACCTTCACTAATTTAACTACAATTAAGCACTATCTTCTAAAACCGCTTAAAACTAAGTCACCGAATTTTAAAAATTTCGCATGACCTCTCTAGAAAATAGGACATCCACTCAGAGATGTAAAACATTTGCGGTTATGATATCATTCTAGCAGATCCTTAGTTAATCAATCGCACAACCAACATAAATTAATAAACTCCACCACGACGGCAACACATTACAACCACAATAATTACAACGGACTTAATGAATCAATTAAATCGATTGTTGGAGACCGAAGTCGCACGTGTACTACTCCCAACAGAAGCGAACGGCTTCGAGGTACCTAAAACAAGAAATCAAACAAGCGTGAGTCCAAGACTCAGCAAAGTGCAATCAAGTCTGAAAAGTAATGAATTCAACCGAATTACTTTTACTCTAGAATTTAATATAGCCATTACTAAATGGAAAACAACCAGTAAAAGAAGCAATAACTAACTCCACTTACCGCAACCAACTTGAAAACATGACTAATTCTTACCCATACCTCAACAAACATTTCTAGATGAGTCCACGCCTCAATCCTCAACCTGTCCTTTCCATTCTTATCAATCACATTTAACAGGTTACAACACACAATGCAATGGAATGCGTTTATACTTTCATGCTCACAATGCAATCTTTTAGGCTACACCAAGCAAAGTGTGATGCAACAAAACAAGAAAAACGACATACAACATACATGTAAATAGCCTTCATAAACTAAACCATGCGAAGAACAATCCATACAAATTCTTTGATCACAATCTCAATTAGGCATTCTCATTCCCATCCATGTAATGCATCATGCAATGCTCATTTCATGCTCCTTTTATTAGCACATACCAGTATTGCCGAGTGCACACCCGTCGGTGTGCACCTCACTCCCTTCCATCCCGTGGAGGGCCTACTCTCATCGACTCGCTCCCATTCACATCGTGGATGGGACTACGAGGTAGGACTTTTGTGTTCACTACGTGTGAACACAGAGGCCCACATCAGAATGGGTCGCCTCTTCCTTTATGAATGCAATTATGCAATTAACATGAATTCCTTTGCATAACCATAACCAATCTAGAAGCATCAAACAACTCTCATTTCTCAAATGTGATCCTTCAGTACTATACTAAATAGAATCATGAATAAAAATAATGTTAAGCCATCATATATGTTCTATAAAATAATTGAAATCACACTTTGAGCAAGTATTTAGATATTCCATGACATTAACCCACTACACTTGCCTCAACTGATGAGGAGGGGGTGGCGAGAGGAAGAAGCCGCACTCGAGGCTACTTCACCTGAAAAGTAACCACACAATCGCATACACAACTCAAAAACTATACAAGTTCAACTTCATATTATTTAACTCGCCCTAAACAAAAACATCCCCAAAAAGCTACCCGGGACAGCAGGCACTCAAACAATCATAAGTTTTGCTTCGCAACCAAATTGAGTAAACTCAGCTTTTAATCGACCACAAGAGGATGATCTACCATTATCACATACCCAATCAAGCTGCAACTTCTTCAGTCAATACCAGAATTGAAATGAACAGAGACTAAACATTTAAACTGTAAATCTGGACAGCATTCACTAAAATGAGCATATCTTTCAATTGGCTTGATGAAAATTGTGTTCTTGGACTACAAATGACCACAAGGAACTTATCTACAATTATCATAAAGCCATTCATACACTAAGTGTCTCTATCGATGTCAGATTTGACATAAACAGAGACTATAACGTTAAAACTTAAATCTAGACAGCATTCACTAAAATGAACATATCTTTCAATTGGCTTGATGAAAATTGTGTTCTTGAGCTCTACATGACCATACGAGGATAACCTATGATTTCCCTACAGCCACTAGTTCAGAATCTAAATTTAAAGTCCTCAAACTACACTCTGAAGTTCAGTCCAATCTCTGAACTTTTCTGCATAATTTTAGTTCTGGATAGCAACTTCAATTCAACATAACTTTTGATTCTAGAAGGCAAATCAAGCAAACAAATACATTTTATTGATCTACACAAAATTTCCTAGATATCTCCAGGCAAAAGAAAATCCAAATTCGGCTAGCAACTTTCCTTAAACAGCAGTTGAAAATTACATATACCACTGAAATGAATCACAGAGCAGCTTGCACTAAAAAGACCATAACTTTCGATTGGCTTCATGGATTTTCGTGTTCTTGTACTCAAATTAAAGGGGATTCGACGATCTACAACTTTCTCTATAGCCAAATATTCATGAAATGACTTTACGTTGCCCAAATCGATGCTACAAAACCGGACAGATTCCAGCTCGAAAATCAGAACAGACTTCCCTCCACTCTAGACCTAATTTCCCTCCAAAATCCCCAAATCTAGGAACCCTAGGACACTCAAACAACCAGGAAATTCCCATGAACACAGCAAGAACAAGCTCAAGCTTCACCTTTACTTACCCCCATGGAGGAGGAGGAAGGGGGGAGCAGCACCAAGGGGAGGGAGAGGCGCCAAGGAGGAGGGAGCTGCTGGGGGAAGGCGCCATGGAGACCTGCTGCAGGTGGGGAGGCGCCTGCACCTTGAGGAGGAGCTGCTGGTTGCTTTGGAGGAGAACACGAGGTGGGAGGGCTGGTTTTTTGGGTTGAGAGAAGAAAGGAGGAGGGGAAAAACAGCAAAGGCTCAATTCTTAAGTGTCCCACTCCCTCTTTCTCTAGGCTAAAAAGAAAAATAATAAAACACAAATTAACTGTAGATGGGGTATTACAGGTGTGGTAGAAATTGCTGCCGCGGTAACGATTGGGTAGCCGCGGCAAGTGCTGCCAGGTGCATGCTAATTGGAATCAAAATTTTGATTTAAAACAATATATTTTCTTCATTTTCCTGCGTTTTAATCTTAAGAAAAGAAAAGCAATATTAAAAATATTTCTTCTAAAGCAAATAAACTATAAAAATGAGTTTGAAATGTGATCTTAATTTGAATTTGTATTTTCTAAATTTTCTAGTATTAATTGTTTTTATTGTGCCTTTGCTTTTAAAAATAAAAGTCCAATAAAGTGAAATGGTAAAATGGTAAAAGTAAAAAAAGGAAAAAACATAAAATCAACAAAAATCTGCAAAACTCATACTAAAATATCAAAGCACTCCAGAACCCTTATCATGCTATCCAAAGTAAAATGAACACATTTATTAAAGAATAGATATGTGAAATCATGAAGATAACACTGTAAACAGTAATTGTCAGATTTTTGTAGAAATCCCTAGAGATGATCTGAAGCTAAGATTTTTACCATGTTGACATCGAATTATTATCCATCTATGGTAAAAAGATCAAAAATTAAAACTTATATTTGGAGCTTTTAAAAATTCAAAAACTAAAAGTAAATAAAAAATTTCAATGTTAGAATTATTAGAATATAAATATCAAAGATAAAAATATGAGATTTGACTTGAGGAGGTTTGTAAAATTGTAACAAGCTGACTAATTGACTATTGATTTTTCTGTTATTGATTTTCTATAGGTATCAAACAATATCTAAATATTTTGAATGATTATAATAATCAATAGTCCATACATTACAAATTGAAGTTTGTCCTCCGTACAAAATGTTTATATTACAAATTGAAGCTTGACCTTCATACAAAATAAAGCATATTCTTAATTATACAACTAAGTTACGATCTGACCTTCGTTATGATCGCGGCGTATGTATGTAGCTTCCTCTATGTCTTCCATGAAACCTAGGTCGATGTTGTCACCGAAAGGAGGAAGCTCATCGAATTGGTTATAGTCTTTCTCGTCGACTACATTCTCAACTCCCACAATCCTTTTTTTTCCTTGAAGAACCACGTGGCATTCCTTGTTAGCCAGATCCCTTACAAAGAAAATTTGTGTAACGGCATTACCAAGTACGAATGGTTCTCCTCTGTATCCGACGTGTTTGAAGTCCACGGTAGTGATACCGTACTTATCGATGTTCACGTCCCTAGGTAGCCTAACCCACTGGCACCGAAAGAAGGGGACCTTCAAAGACCCATAGTCAAGCTTCCAAATCTCTTCTATGAATCCGTAGTACGTCTGCATATTGCCATTGCTATCATAGGCATCTATACTGGACCCATTGCTCGGTTGGTGCTCTTGTTATCTTGTCTTGTCAGATAAAATGTATATCCATTGATGTCGTATCCTTCAAATGTCAAAATTGTATATGACGGTCCCTTAGCCAACGCTCTCAATTAAGCACACTCTGTCTGCGTATGCATCAAGTGTCTAAGCAACCAATCTCCAAAATTATCTCTGTGCTCTCTCGCGATCCAAATCTCAGACTTACATGGATTTTTTTCGTAGCATGTTCTTGTGCATGTTAACATACGGGGCTGCTACAACTGATTGGTGCAAAACTGTAAAATGTGCTTGCATGAATGAAGCATGATCATTCGTATGGATCAATTTCTGACCTAGTGTCCCTTTCCCTTGTAGCCTCCCTTCATGGCGAGATACGGGCACACCAATCGGTTTGAGATCCATGTAATAGATGCAGAACTCGATGACCTCCTCAGTTCCCCAACCTTCGACAATGCACCCTTCCGGCCGATGTCGATTACGAACATATTTTGAAAGGGTACATCTGATGTAGAAACACAGGGCCAAAAAACTGTATCTCTTTCATAATATAAACAATGAGATGGACCATAATATCGAAGAAGGATGGAGAGAAGCACATCTTAAGCCGGCATAGAGTGTGGATCACGTCTTACTGCAGCTTATCCAATTTCAACTAATCGATGACCTTCTGTGAAATTACATTGAAGAATGAACACAACTTTATAATTGGGTCTCGTATTTTCTCTGGCAGAACACCCCTAATTGCAACAAGAAGCATCTGTGTTATCATCACGTGGCAATCATGAGACTTCATACCAATTAATTTCAAGTCTTTCATTGATACTAGCCTCTTTATGTTGGCAGAATAACTGGACGGAACTTTGACTCTGTGTAAGCACTCACACACACTAATTTTCTCATTCTTGCTTAGAATGTAGCCAGCTGCAAGAAGGTACTTTTTTTCCTTGACCCAGGTCTTCGTGATGCAGCTCTTTCCTGAGTTTCATATCTTTCAAGTCTATCCGTGCGTTGAGTGTATCTTTTGTTTTGCCAGGTATGTCTAGTAAAATACCAAGCAAGCTGTCACACACGTTCTTCTCTAAATGCATGATATCGATCGCATGTCGAATATCCAGGTGCTGCCAATAAGGTAGGTCAATAAATACTGATCTCTTTTTTCACAAAGGAGCTGTATCACTGGAACTCGGGACTGATGTATTTTCGGCACCCTTCCCATGGATAATTTTAATATCCTTTATAGCCGCAAATATCTCTTTGCCGTTACGATGTTGCGGAGCTAAAGCAGTCTCCTTTGTACCGTCAAAAGCTCTCTTGTTATTGCGATACGGATGGTCCTTACGAAGGAACCTACGATACCACATGTAACACATTTTTTGGCAGTATTTCAGCCACCGACTACCTGCATCACCCATGCAATGGACGCATCCATTGAATCCTTTTATAGTCTGGCCCGAAAGATTGCCAAGAGTAAGGTAATCATTGATGGTTACGAACAACAACGCGCGTAGCATGAAATTCTCTCTTTTGTACTCATCCCATACTCGTACACCATCGTTCTACAATACCAGAAGATCTTCAACCAGTGGTTTGAGGAACACATCAATATCGTTGCTAGATTATCTCGGCCCTTGAAACTGTGCATTGGGAGACCTTGTTTTATTTATCAACCCAAACCCCATTAGATGATATGACACTCCTAAAAACCGTGAAATGAAACTTTCCACTAAAAATGGCCTAACACAAAACCAAGCCGTTTCAAAGTCCTCACTACACAGTACACCATGCACACATTAACACAAATATACAATCTCTATTTCCAACTAGGAAATTTTCCGCGGCGTAACACGCCGCGCGCGTCGTTTTCTCGAAGAAAAAATGTTTTTTTCGGCGGCGTTTAATTTTCTAAATCGGCGAAATAATGAGCGAAACGGGGAAAAATAGAGATATAGAGTTGTAGAAATATCTCTTTCGACGAATTATTTTGAAAATATTGGAGGCCGAGCTGGAAAACCGCGGCGGGGAAAAAGTCTAGAGGGAAAAGATTTGGAAAATATTGGAGGCCGAGCTGGAAAACCGCGGCGGGGAAAAAGTCTAGGGGGAAAAAAGTGAAAAATTATTAGAGATGACAACCTTCTTTTGTCGAGCTTAACACTCTACGCGTTCACGGAGTAATAATATATGTTTTAAAAAATATCAGAGATAGACGCGTTCGCAGAGTAATAATACATGTTTTAAAAAATACCAGAGATCGAGATGGGAAATCGAGCTGGGAAAAAAGTCTAGAGATAGAGTTGCACAAATATTTCTGGCGACGAAAACTTTTTTTTTCAGAAAAACGGAGAAAGGACATGTCTTAAAAAATATTAGAGACTACCGCGCGTGTCGTTTTTTCGTAGGGATTTCTTTTTTCGGTGGCGTTTTATTTTTTAAATTGTCGAAATAATGAGTGAAACGGGGAAAAAAGTAGAGAGATAGAGCTGTAGAAATATCTCTTTCGATGAATTATTTGGAAAATATTGGAGACCGAAGTTAGAAAACCGAGGTAGGGAAAAAGTCTAGAGGAAAAGGGCGAAAAATTATTAGAGATGACAACCTTCTTTTGTCGAGCTTAACACTCTACGCGTTCACGGAGTAATAATACATGTTTTAAAAAATATCAGAGATCGACGCGTTCGTGAAGTAATAATACATGCTTTAAAAAATATTAGAGATCAAGATGGGAAATCGAGGTGGGAAAAAAGTCTAGAGATAGAGCTGCACACATATTTCTAGTGACAAAAATATTTTTTCCCGAGAAAAACGGAGAAAGGACCTAGACGTAAATAGCAAGGACCTGAATGTTATGTTTTTGGACCTGTTTGCTATCCTTAAAAATTAGAAAAGGGCTTGTTCGCGATTTGAATTTAACGGGAGGTTCTTTTCGTAAAATAACGCACGAGGGATCTGAACGCGAATCTAGATGAAAAAATTTTCCTCTCACAAAAAATCACGAATGACCTGTTCGTAATTTACAAAAGGATCAAAACGCGAAAAAAAAAAATTTTGGAGAGCGCCGACCCACGGCTCGGCTCAAAAATTTGTGGTGCCTGTGATTCTTCAAACTATAATAAGGATATATAGTATATAGTATACTTGCACTCTCTTCCTATCACTTTATGGAAACGAACACACTTTTTCCCATTCTGCCCCAGTGATCATACTACACCTCGTTATTTGTGCCATCCAACAGTAGTATGAGGTGCAACTTTGTCATAATTTATTTTATTAAAGAATGATTGTCTAAATTAGGAATGAAAACGGATCGGATAGTTTCCGACCGATCCGTATAATTTTAGATACAGATTCTGTCGGATTGGAGATTTGTCGAATAGTATCGGATCGGATGCGAATACCGATTTTTTATCGGATATGGATACAAATTTAGTAGCTCACTATCCATCGGATACAGATATGTATTCGGATAATCCGGATATTGATAGGTCGAATATCTGGATATGTATGTGGGCTGGGCCAAGGATATTCTTTTGGCCCAAAAAAGGTTTTTAAATTTCAATTTTTTTCTAATTTAATTAATCCATAAAGCAAGTTTCAATTATTAAAATTATCAAACTAACTCCAAAATTTATAAATTTTTTTGAGAAATTTCTGAACACAATCTAACATTTTAAAAAATATTTTCAAGATTTTATCAGATTTCAAATTTTCTAAAAAATTCAAACATTGCTGTTTTAATAGGAAAATGTTTTAAATAAGGAGCTAAAATGCATAAAACTCATAAATACATAATTTATTATTTTAAACATAATTCAACAAAGAATATAAATCTTGGATCATTACACGTAAGTGTTATATACTTTTTCTAGAGTCATGGTATCTAAATATTATCAAACTTTTAGTGTGTTATGTGTTTGCTTCTATTTGTATCTCGGAGTAAGGATTACCTTTATTTTATGTTTTGATCTACGTGTATGATTAGTCGTTTGTGTGTGATAAACTAAGTCTTACATAATTTTATTTGCAATTAAGTCTTACATAATTTTATTTGTGACATGGTATCAAACTATTGCCTAAGTGAACGAAAATGCTTATATTTGTTTAATTTTTAATAATATTTTGATCAAATCAACTAGTTATGTATTTTCGTAGATTTTTTATGTACAATCAAAAGGATTATCATGTTTCAATAAATATTTGAAACCGTATCCGATTCGATTCGTATTCGATCTGTATCTGTATTCGACATTATCAGTATCCGTATTCGTATTTGTATCCGTATCCGCATATAAGAAAAGATATGAAAACAAATATGGTAGAGCTACTATATGTCTGTATCCGATCTGTTTTCATCCCTAGTTTAAATATGCGCGCACTAGTTAGGGCCTAATTGTTTTTGCATTGGATTCTCTAAAATCTGATTCTGGATTGTCGTTGTAAAGAAGCTGATTCTCCAAAAGCTGAAATCCAAAAGCACGTATGAAGTGGATTGTGGATTCTAGTATATATGGGTGGGCTGGATTTTGAGAATCAAATTATAGAATCGAACTGTTTTTTTTATTCTTCTTTTAGGAGCGAAATCTAGAATCAAAAGCAAAAATAAGCATGCCCTCAAGAGATCGGGATTTTGAACTATGTATGGTCAAGACTGCCAAGTATTCTGGAGGCCGTAGAGTACAAGTTTCACGCATGTGTGTTATCACAAAATTTAATCAAGGGTTCTCTTAATATCATTTTCTTATTTAAATAATATCTATATCCGTAAATTACTTTCTTTTATTATTTTTCACAAACACGTCATTAGCCAAAATCACAAACATCAAAATCTTAAAAAATATCAACAATAGTCATAATACGCTCTCCGTCCAAGTTCATTTGAGCAAGTACAATAACAAAACTTACTTTATCTCTTATCCATATCATCTTTAGTAAGCAATAAAGCTAACTTATACAATAACTATTTCTAAAGGTTTTCTATAGAAAAACACTGAAGTATTTAATTTGGCTGCCAACACTAACTTCATCTTTGTGGCTATTGATAAAATACTAACTTTACCACTAATAGTTGCTCACGCTGTCTCCAACACCGGCTTTTAGCCAAAAATAACACATATTTTTCCATGTGACGCTGGATACTAAATAATAGGCTGTTCTCTTCTCCCTTCCTTTCTCTCTGTTTCATATAGGAAGAAGCTGACGTGTACATACTAATAATAAGCTGAGGTGATCTTATTGTGTTTGCTCTAAGACGAATTTCTTGTTGGCACATAGGTCAATAAGACATTGAAAATAACTAGATTACTTCTAATTATTATCACTCAGCACTATACTCAATGCATATACGTAGAGAATATTAAATAAAGAGTGATATTTATTAGAGGTACAGAGAGAATATCTCACTAATTTTGTATTAGAAAATAAAATATGCTCTATATTTATAGAGCAATGCTTTAGTAATTTCCCTCTTAATACAAGTTGTATAAATCCTAAAACAAGCAAATGGGTAAATAATCACTATCTACCTTTCAATCATGTTTTAATATTTATGCAAATGTTAAAAAAGAAAGTATGGAATCACCTATCTTATAGATAATAAGTTTTATAAACTTTAAGTTTAGAGAATAATTCACCAAGAAAAAAAATGACAAAGGAAGCTCACGCGGTTTTACTGCTAGTGTATCTCTGGGCAAAAATTCCATTGCTACTCAACTTGCGGGGTAAAGGAAGATTCCACCTTTCAAAGACCTCATTTTCATAGTACGAAAAAGAGGAGCTAAAAATGGGCAGAGAATCAACCCCACAAGAAAGGACGGCAGCCCTGCCATCACCGTGGAAGGCAGGGCCACGTGAACCAACCGCTTGCTTGGCTTCCAAGCAGAGTTTGTCAATATGGTATATCGGTTTGGTTCGTACGTATGTTTCAGATTTAATATAATAATATATATTTATAAATATACATATATTTAATTAGATAATTATATGTACACTAAAGTTTATTTATAATATTACTTTAAATATATATTAACATTATCCAACATAACATACCGTTCAATAGATTATATTATATTATCAATTCCATCCTTATAACTTATAACTGATATTGATCAATATTGAAGACCGTATTACCTGATATTGATCAATATTGAAGACCGTATTACCGGTATTAGGTTGATATTGCCGGTATTAGGCCCTAAGAAGCCTGGAACGCGGAACCATGTGGGGTTTCTCGTTCCCGGGAACCTCGTTCCGGAACGCGGAACGGGAATGAGCGGGACGACATATCGTTCGAAGGATGGAACGTCGACTCGGCCGTCACCTCGGCATCTACAGGGATGCCGTCCTGCCCGCACCGCTTCCGTCTTCTAGGTCGTCGCACCGGCAGGCACAGGGTGTTAGTTGTGATCTTGCCTAATTAACCAGAACCGAAAATTATGGGCTTCTCAAACCCATCCGAACCCTAAATCCCCAAATCCCGAACCAAAATCCAAACAATCAAGAAAAACCTAACGACTTAAGGGGTTTTGGGGCTTATCTTTGCCAGTTGCTGCCGTTTTGGTCGTTCTCGCTGTCGATTGCTCCTGACGCCGCGCTTCCGCTCGCCGTCGCGGGCCTTGGCTTCGCCGCATCGCGTACGCGCCGGCGTGTGGCTCTCCTTCCTGGAAGCCTGCAGCATTAGCTCCCCACCGCTCGTTTGCCGCCTCGCCGGAGCCGCACGTGACATCAGTCCGCCGCGTGCGCGTGTGCCGTCGCTCCATTCTCCGATGCGCCATCGGGTTCTCCCACTCGCCATGTCTCGGTTGCGATTTTCCCAGGAGGATATGATGTTTAGGGTTAGGGTTTCCCAGCCGCCGCGGTTTTGTTCATCTACGGGTGAATCCAGTTCGTCCATTGGATCAAACGGTCGAGGTCTCCACCTCCACGCGGGCCAGTGTGGGTTGTGCGTCGCGTGGGCCAAAGGGCGGCTGGGCCTCATCTCCGTGCGTGCGGGCTGCTCGAAGGCTGGGCCTGCGCATGGGCCGGCTAGGGCGTTGGCTGGGCTACATTTTCGTTCAAAAGGCTTGGGAACCCGTTCCTCATTCCGGAAACATCATTCCGTATTTTCGTTCCAAAATCACATGGTTCACGTTCCGGACATCGAATAAACAATTCGACGAGGTATACCCCCTTCGTACCATGTTTCTAAAAAATGTCGACCCTTATTCCGCGTTCCCGTTCCTCGATCCCATCGTACCGGAACCTGGCTTCTTAAATTAGGCCGATATGAACGGCAATACGGTTTATATGGTTACTTTGTATCGATTTATGTATCAAAATTATACATACCAGCTGGTACCGTACTTGTAACTTTGGTACGACTACCAGTGTTGTACCAAATTAGCATTAACTAACTAACTAACTAAAACTGGAAAGGATCACCATCAAATGCTTCCCCGATATGTCGAGACCGTTAACAAACTTGATTAACAAGCCTCCAAATTTGTACCACTGAATCAGTACAATTTTCTACCAAGATCCTTAATTCGTTCAGCAGAAATTTCACACGAAACAATTCAACTCCCGTATAGACCGGAAAAAATTACCTCGTTCAAGATTTAGTCAAGTTTCAAGCAAGAATTCATTGCACAAAGGAGGGGTAATAGAAAGTTCACATATACTACATATTTACACCAAAGCAACAAAACACATGATCACCATTATTATTATTATGCTAGTGTAGTACTGTATATGAAGACTAATTAGACTGACTAAGCACGTATTAAGCATCTCCTAACCAACCTAAAACCCCCCAGAGAAGCATGAAACCCCCCAACAACGAAAGCACAAAACCATCAATGACTAGCCTCAACGACTAGTGGGACCCCAGAGGGCCCACCCCCTCCAGTTGAGCACGCCGGCCACCGCGCCCCATCCTCGCCTCCTCTGATCCTCCTCCACGCTGTCGGAGCCGCCGTCAGCGGTAGTAGCCTCCTCCTCCTCCTCTGCGTTCGCTTCCTCCCCACTTTCATCGACCTTTACCAGTACGGCCACCGCGGATGTCTCCTCCTGCTTGGTCGGCCTCGGCGACGGTGATGGAGGCTCAACGACGGCCAGCTCCTTGCCCTTCCCGGCCTTGCCCTTCGCGGTGGCGTCGTGCTTCTTGCAGCGGCGACCTCCCTTGCCCTCCTCCTTATTGTTGAGGTGCTCCTCGAAGGCCTCGATGGCGCGGTGGATCGCCTCCCGGTCACGCTCCGGCGACCCGTCCCAGCGGGACCAGTACGTCGTGTAGCATCCGAAGCACCCGCACCCGAGCTCCGGCGGGTGTGCCTTCCTCCCGCTCCCGGCCCCCTCCACCTCGTCCCTAGCCGGGGTCGGCGGCGCCGATGACCGCAGCGACGCGAGGACGAGGTAGGCCAGCACCTCCTTCCCCTCCGCCCCCAGAGGCGCCGCCATGGCGAGCACCGCTGCGGGCAGCAGGCGGAGCAGCACCGCCTCCTCTGTCTCCCCGCCAGCCGCCAGTGCCGGCGGCGATGGGTGGACCTTGCCCTTCCCCATTTCTTTGTTCTTGGTGGCCTCCTCCAAAGCTTCCCGACTCTTCGGCTTTGCTTTTTCGCCTTTTCTTTCCAACCTTTCTGGCTTGTTGCTTCGGTTTTAAGCGACCTTTGGATTCGTATCGGAGCGGATATTTTATGTGAAGGACGGTAGGGCAGTGGATTAGGTGTGGCGGGATCTTCTGTGATAGTGACGGTTGGGATCTGCGGGGTCAGTATTTGTGCCGCGTCGGAACGTGGATGGACAGTTACGATGTGGAGCGAGGGGTGGTGGATGGGGAAATTTAACTATTTACCATCGTTACGAGTGGTCACTCCTCAAACGTCTTTTTTAGAATGTTCATTACACATTTGCCACCGAATTTTGAAAGATGCTACATTTTTGCCACTTTGGCCGACGTGGCATGCCACGCCCCCTCGCCACCGTGGATGCTGCGAGGAAAAGGGGAGGAAAAGACCGTGCTGCCCCCTTCCCGTAGGGATATTACTCTCCCTATTACTCGCACCCGACCCATTCACTGGCGCTGGAACCTGGAACCCTAGAGGCGGCGGGCGACGGTCGACGACCAGAAGCATCGGGGACCTGGAGCATCGCCCGCGACGGATCCAAGGTAATTTCCCACTTGTTTGTTAGGATCTTCACTCGTCCCTCCCAAATAGACGATTGAGGCATGGATTCGCGTTTGTTAGGTTTTGGTTGGAATGGAAGAAGGTTTGTCTGATTGGGTTCTATCTTTTGTGTTTAGTAGGAGTGAGTGATTGAAGCATATGCTCAGAGTTTGATTTGGCCAAGAATGGGCGAGGGTAGTGACTGTCCGCCTTGGTAAGTTCGTCGTTTGTCCCGTGAGCGTAGTTCTGTTGGAGTTGGTTTATTCTAACTCCGAATGTTTCTATTTTCATGTATCTTATTATCAGGATTGATCCTGGCAATACGTTTAGACTAGTTGTTTCTTGTGCTAAATATAAAGCAAATCTGGAGTATGGTATGGTAGAAATGGCTGACCAGAAGCATGATCTGTGGTTTGATATTAATAATGGTTATAATCTGGATAAATTCTTGGATGATATGGCCAGCAAGATAATATGGGCACGTAGTCAAACTCTTGCTGTGTGGGCTGTGGACACTGACAGCGCAGCCGAATGGAAACTTAGAATGAATGAACACTTTGAGGAGATGATTAAGGACAGATTAGTTGAGAGAGTGGCAAGTCTAGTAGTTGAAGTAGTAGAGAAGGAAGACTACAATAAAGTGCAGAGTTCAGCTGGCTCTAAAGCCACATCTAGGGTGACCAACAATGAAGTTAGAGCACAAGTAACTCCTGACCCAGGTGTTGGAAATGCAGGTGACAGCAGTACATCTACACAACTGCCTGAAGCAAGTGAGCAGGCAGACTATGTAGTTGATTGGAGTAGCTTAACCATTCTACCTCAGGAAGAAGAAGATGGTGAAGCTACTGTATTGGTTGATGAGGAGAGAGTGTTTGAGGCAATGGGGTTCAAGGCAGCTGATGAGAGAGCAAAGCAGAGAGCTGAAGAAGAGATGCCTATTCCAGTGATCCTTGCTAACATTCAGGAAGATATGAGGGATGCAACATTGGAGGTAGATGACAAAGCGCAGTCAGAGCCAATGTTGGATTGGGACAGGGACAACCCAGAAATGTCAGTTGGAACCATGTATCCTTGCATGAATGACTTCAGATTGGCAGTTAGGCAGCATGCAATTGTGCATGAGTTTGAACTTGGGATGAAAAAATCGACAAGAGCAGGTTGAAGTCTTGCAAGGCAAATGGTTGTCCCTGGATTATTAGAGCTAGGACACAGGCTGATAATAGTGTGAGGGTATGTACCACTACATATAATTGCTATTTGTCATCTTATTGTACTGACCTGTGTGTTTTTGCAGGTCCAAATAAACAGTGATGTGCATAATTGTGCTTCAAGAAGCAGAGTGGTAGGCACAATGGCCTCACAAGCATGGGTTGCTGACAGGGCAATCCCACTGCTCAGGAAGAAGGCAAACATGGGAGCTGCTGCAGTCCAGTCTGCGTTGAAGGACAAGTACAAAATAGAGTCCAGTCTCTGTGGCAAAGCTTAGGACAGCCTATGATAGGGGATGGCCTAACATCATGACAGTCACTGATGGCGAGAAGTTGACAAGGGTTTCAAGTTGGAACCACCAATAGCCAAGAAGAGAGCGTGGGGAGACAGAGAAAGAACAGATCCTTCGTCCTTGAGAGGTCAGGAAAGCCTACAAGGCAAGTCAAGTGTGATGGCTGTGGTGAAAATGGTCACAGGAGGGGAAGCTGGAAGTGCCCACTAACTGGTACCAAAAAGAGGTATGAAACCATAGTGAAACATATGTTGTTCCTTCCACTTGGCTGTTACTTTGTGTATTGTTCTTTGCAGGAAGAGGAACAGGAAGAGCAAAAGCACAGTAGGAAGGAAGAAGACAAAGAAAAATAGCCAGGATCACGAACATGTACTACCTACTCCAAGAACAAGAGCACAAGTTGCTAGGGAGGCAGCTACGAAGGCAAGGGAAGCGGCTCAGGATGCTGAAGCAGCTACAATGGAAGCAGAAGCACAAGCATTTGTGGCAGCAATGGAAGCAGAAGCAAGTTCGGGGCCAACCATAAGAAGGTAAGCTTCATTATGCTATCTACATATCTTGAACAATATCCCTAACTTGTACTGCCCTCTGAGGTTCCAGGAAGCTTCATTTCAATGCTACACCAGCTGAAGATAGTCAGCCTATGGATGAATCCACTGCATTGGTTCCAGCTTCCCTACCACAGCTGCTGAGGAGGATTACACCATGCAGGAAGAAGCTGTGTACCAAGAAGAAGAAGAAGGGGATGAAGGCTACACCTGACAAGAATGCTTGATGTGTCTCTGGACTATGGAATGTCCTGTTTTGTAACATAATTATGTATGCATGGCTTGGTGAACAATGTTAGCTGGGGCCAGAAATGCTATATGTGTTCTGGTATTTTGCGTTGAAGGACAACTATGTGTTCTGGTATTGTCAACTATGTCCTGTTTTGTAACTATATGTGTTCTGGTATTTTTGCGTTGAAGGACAACTATGTGTTCTGCTATTCTCAACTGTATGTTGGTTGTTCTGTCGAGTGACCATAATGTTAAGACAATTACTGGAAATATGGTAGAAAAGACTTCACTTGGAATGTTCTCTACTGGAATATACTTGGAATGTCGATAACCAATGACATTGAACAGTCTGAAATTTGCTACAAAGTAGAACTGACAAATCACATATCCTCTTATCAAATATTCAATAGAAGCTGAACTGGTAATATTGTCAATAGCAGGAAGGGTGTTGCTCCAGGCATGAAGTCCCCAAACCAACAGAAGGGTGGTTTTATGTTGGTTGTTCTGTCGAGTGCAACCAGTTCCTTTAACTACTTTTCACTATGTCAGAAAATTATCTATCTGTGCCAAGAAAATTATCTAGATGGCCATTCTGAGCTCACAAACATCAAAGAACAGATCATTGTTCAACATCCATCATTGTTCAACATTCAACATGATTCATACACCCATTCTAACTCACACCCACATAAAGAACATCACTTACACAGATGCAACACCCCAACTGCAACAAGTGCTACAATCAACACAACCAACAACTGCATTGTCTTAAGCAACTTGTTAAACTTTGCTTCCATGTTGCTTTGCATTTGGCCACCAACATTGTTGGAATTCACCTCTCCACCTTTCTCCCCCTCCAGATCATCAAGGAGCATGACGATCAGCTTGTCCTTGATCAATTCCTCGAAGTACTTCCTCTGCCATCTGTAGTACTTGCATCTTCCTAGCAACTAACCATGGAGCAAATCAAATGACTTTCAAACCCTACATCCCAAAACCAAACCGAACCAAAGATGCCCAAAACTTACCCCTTCCACATTCCTAGGGCACTTGATGAAGACACGACGACGAGTTTGCATTCTCCTTCTTCACCATGACTCAATCACCCTCGCCATTTTGCACTCTGGGCATTGGATCGAGGGAAACCAGTCTCCTCTCCAAGCAGGTGCCCCAACCTTTGCATGAGCTTTGCCCGACGCCATACTTGGCGGATCTCCCAAATCGCCATGGCGGGTGACGAGGGACTTAAGTATGCGGCGGCCAGAGGTGGCAGGCCACCAATGACCGTGGCAAGAGATAGGGAGGAGAGACCAAATGGGGAATGACTTTGTCCATGAACGCATTGTAGAGCAAGTTAAATGGAGGGCAAGACGGTCTTTTCCTCCCTTTTCTCGCGGCATCCACGGTGGCGAGGGGCGGCATGCCACGTCGGCCAAAGTGGCAAAATGTAGCATCTTTCAAAATTCGTGGCAAATGTGTAATGGACATTCTAAAAGGGGCGTTTGAGGAGTGGCCACTCGTAACGATGGCAAATAGTTAAATTTCCCTCGTGGATGGGGTAGGGGATACGGCGTTAGAGCTCCGTGGTGCGTCGTTTCTTAAGTTATGCTTTCCAGTAATCCAATCACTTGTACAAATTTAACTTTACAACAGCTTATTAATTCCGGTTAGGGATCAAGCGCAAAAAGGAGTGGCTGGCTAGGGTGGGCCAAGGTTAAAAATATCGATGAAATTCAGTGAAATTTCGCCAAAAAGCTAGATTTTGAACCACCCCAAATTTAATACTACCAGTCAGATTAAAATGTTTTTTAAAAAATTGAAAATGCTACGGTGATTTCGGTTTTTTCATCGAAATTTTACTAAATTTCACCGAAATTTTGAGTTTTTAGTCCGGTATTCAAAGTTTTAGGGCCGGATTTGGTCCTATAACCTATAAGAAAGTCATCTTATTTGAAAATTCATTGAAAAACTAGATTTTTGAGATATTTTAAATTTTTGATAGAAATATTGTTAGATTTTTATAAAAATCTATGAGCTTGATAATGATCAAATAATTTATGGTATAATCTTTAGTAGTGCAGGGGCATACAGAAAAAATTCAAAATAATTTAACTTCGTTTGTTATCTTTAAAAAATCAAACACAGAATGAACATAATTGGGACAGTAACCTTGTCAGAATTTTATAAATTTTTTTGTGTGTGGTCATGATCTAAAAGTTTTATAAGAGATTAATAATTGCTTCAGTATCATTATATAATTTTTTTTAAAAAAATCAACTTTTTTGTTTGGTCAATCAAATCCATGTATGCATTGAACTTCATTTGTTATATTATATTTCAAATTCCAAAAAGAGAAACAACATAAACGGAATTGTGCCTTCTAAGAATTTTATAAATTCACTGGAGTGTGATTATTATTCAAAATTTTTATGAGATCTTAAGCATTTCCTTATCAACCTTTTGTAAAAATTTTAAAAATTTTAAAATGTTTTTGATTTCTAAAGCAAATCTATGTATTATCAGGACCTAGCAATGTCAGAATTTTTAAAAATTATTTAAGCATAATTATCATTTAAAACTTTTCAAAATTTTATAACATGGTTTGAATAATTTTTCATTTTGTTCAAGTTTATCGGTAAGGCTTTTAATAGGACAGTAACACTGTTCAAATTTTTAAAAATTCATAAATCTTGACCTTCATCTAAAACTTTTATGAGAATATTATGGATGTGTGAGAAAAATCTACAAAAAATTTAAAAATTTTATAACCATGTTTGTTTTAATTTTCATTCGGTTCAAACTTGCTGGTGAGTGTTTTATCAGGACAGTAATAATGTTTGAGTTTTTAAAAATTCCTTAGATTTGATAATTATCTAAAATTTCTAAATGGCTGATATTTCAGTAATTTGACCCAAAATTTTGGTAAATTTCACCAAAATTCAATTTTTTGGTGGCAAACGGACCATATTTGAATTTCGGTTTTTGGATTTCCATCAAAATTTGTCCGAAATACCAAAAATTTGACGAAATTTCAGATTTTGCCCATACCCGATATTTTTTCCCAAATGAAATTTGAATCCTTGGGGCGGGCTATACGTTTATCCACAACTCCCTCATTCCTAAAGCTCCCTTCGAGCTAGGACAATAACAAAGTACATTAGTTACTTCGATCTTGTTTCAAATGGTTTTAGCTTCAACTTCTCTAATTTAGAAGTCGAAAACTTCCAAACGGCTAGTTTTTCTATAACTAGAAGATAAAAGCCAGCAGTATATTTGTATCTAGGAGAATTTAAAAGGCAAAAACTGATCTAGGATAGCTTCCTACGATTTCGGTGAGTTGGAATTCTGACATTGCCAATAGAGTTAAAGAAAATTACCCCTTTTACTAAGTATAAAATCCCAAACTACATCCCTCGCACCCTTATTCCTGACACGCATCCCTCACACCTAAAAACTATACTAAAAGCCAGACTGCCAAACACTAAATTTCTTCAGCCCAACCGTTCAAACGTATAGTCCTTCAGCCATGCAATCCAGTCGAAAGCTACTTTTTAGAAAAGTTATAGCCATACCAAATAAAGCCTTTATCTCTCATCCATATCATTTAGAGAAAGTAATAAAGTTAACTTGTACAATAACCATCTCTGAAGGTTTTCTCGAGATAAACACTAAAGCATTTAATTTGAGCGTTCAACACTAACTTCATCTTTATAACTATTGACAAAATACTAACTTCAACACTAAGAACTGTTCGTGTTGGCTCCAACACCAGTTTTTAGCCGGCGATAGCACATATATTCTCGTGCGATACTTACTACTAAATAAGAGCTGCTTCTCTTCTCTTTCCTCTTTTCTCGTTCTTTCACATAAAGCAAATATGATGTGTACATGCTAAGAGTAAGCTGAGATAGCCTTATTGTACATGCATTTCGTATACATGATCAAGAAAACACAAAATTTTTAAAGAAGAATATTATTAGACCATATATATCTTTATTAAATTGCATATTATAACTATAAACCCATTTTTTCAGTATTAAAGTAATGATATATACTGAAATATTGCAATAACTACATATTTGGCCTCAATAATAGACTTATATTGTGAAAAGATGGTTTTTCAAAAATTAAGACTTATATTTGGGATGGAGGGGTTATTTTAGAGCTGATTTTGATTTACTCAGCCCAATCACAGCAAGCCTTTTAGACGAATCATGTAAGGAGCTGAGATAAATGCAATAAAACTTTCTAAATAAAGGCTATGGATATCTCTACCAACATTTAGACTGGAGATATAAAAATGATATGTGTATATTGCTCTTGAAAAATACTTTTATAACATTATAACTATATTAGGTTATAGAAACATATAAAACAAAAAATTAGTTGCCATTGTTACCTGTTAATTAGAATGATCGTGTTGGTGTTCAAAGCGTCACCTTTTGTGACTGAGAGGGACTATAATATATCTACCAGTTTCAACTATTTTTTTGTCTCTAAGGTTGAACATTGATATAAATTCGAGTTCTGAAATTATGGAGCATCACATTCATGTATCTCACTTTAAAACGAAAAACCTCGATACGCTCTATAGGCCGTAGGGTCTCTTAAAATTTTTTCTAATGTGTGTAAAGGACACACGTATGTGTATACATGATGTGCGTGGTTATATGCGTCCGGTTATACTAAAAAAACTCACCTTAAAACAAAACCTCGATGTATAAGCGCCAGGGAACGCCAAATCTACCACTGGATGTGGCAGCTTGAGGCCAAAGCAACATTCTTGGTTGGTCTTTAAGGGTTACTAGATCAATGCCTGTGCGTTGCTACAAAAAATAAAATTGGTAACGAAACATAAAGGTCAAATAATAAAAAAAATTGTGCTGCAAGATCAAATATCTATTTCTCCTAATTACAAAAGTTTTTATGGTTTCTTCTTCGGTATGAATTAAAACCAAATATATTGTACGTAGCAAAATATATTACCAATCTCAAAAATCAATCAATCATTTTTATCCATTTTTGCAATTTATATTACCAGCTCGCGTTCCTCTTGCTCTCGTCATGCCCGCAGCGCGCACTCCTCAGCGTCGTCGACCTCGTCTTCCTCGTCGCCTTGCTCGTCCTCGTTATCCACCGCCTTCACAGGGGAGACACGGGGGCTTCCCCTGAGCACGAGGCGCTGCTACCGAAGCCACCACCATTCCGGACCACTGGCCGCTATGCGGTTACGCTCGGAGCGTCCGTCGTCCTCCTCGCGCTCGCGTTCTTCCTCCTGCCAAGCACGTCATAACACGCTGTGGAGTCCACCGCCCACTTCGTCGCGCACGCTATAACCACATGGTCAGTCACCTCGGAGAAAGGGGCCACCGTCGCCACCCAACCTTTGCACCTCCGCGTCTTCTGGATCGCCACCGCCCTCGGCGCCGCGCTCTTCTCCGCTTCGGCGGTGGTCCGCTGCGCCGACGGTTCGCTACTCTTCCCAAACGAACCTCTCGCATTTGCCGGCCTACTCGTCTTTATGCCTCTGATGTACCTAACCATCACTGGTTTCACCGGCCATGACGCCGGAGCCTATGAAGGTGAACCAGAAAATACCAGCGCCAAAGGCACCCGCCACGCCGTGTACCGCCGCGTCGTTCCTCTCTCTTGCGACGTTCAGTTGGATCAACTCGATTATCTCCAAGGGGTATGCCAATGACTCTCTCATCACGACAACGCCCCACCGTATCATTGGCAACCGCATCGAAGCGTCAGACGCTTTGTTCACGTCTAATCGGCGTGGCTGGGTCACGGCACCGGTGGGCATCGCGCTTTGGTTATCCTTCGGCGCGATTATTATCGACCGTGGTATTCGGCCTCCTCTGCGCTGTCAGCGACTATGTACGTCGATCGTCACTTATTAATCGGTTAAATCGAGTTCATTGGCGCAGCGGCGGCACAACATGAGAGATCTTAAATGAATTCCCTTGATTGATTCTGTGAAAACTGTACAGCATATATACAGTACAAAAAGAATAATTGACCAGCTATTAATTGCCATAAATAATCAGGGATTTTACTATAATAATTAGCCATATTTAGAGAGATATGGCTAGCTGTAAATCAGGAAAGAATAATTAGTTATAATGACTGGTTATTATGGGAGATATGAAGGGGGCTAAGAAGAACAGACCGCTATCACTAACTACAAATTTATATTAGTAGAGACATGGTTTAGAATCGCAATAGCAATCTACAAAAGGGGCGTCGTTTTTCTGGAAAAAAATTTCTGCTGTTATCATTCCCAATAGCCCAGAACCTGTTCTCTTTAGGAAGACTGTAGCATACGCGGTGGCAATGCCGTCGCTTTAGGACGCTGAAGCCGCGTTCGTGATGTCGTCCGCATCAAGGACCACGAGAGCTTCTTCCTCCATCTCCGGATTAAAGAACTGTGGTTGATCAAAGCAATGCAACAACAAAGGCGCAAAACATCCACGTCATTACGTCAATTCAAGAATTAACACCTCCAGAAAATCACAGATATCTTGCAAGGAAATAGAAATCTTTCCGCGAACATTACAATGTATTGTTTCGTTGAAACACAAATAAGGATGGTATTATGAAGATCTGGAGGAACAGCTAGAGCTCACTTGCGACAACGACAAGGAGGAGCATTTGGCCGAGCTATGGGGGCTCACGAGCACGTCGTCCGTCGGCGCCAAGGACGAATTGACCGGCATCACTCCAGCGTGGGGAGGACAAATTGGGCCCCCAAGCTAGCCCAACGGCCCAAGTCGGTACCGCTGCACCTTGTTCGCACCCGCTGCTGCCCTCGCCCAATCAGTCAATCTCGTCGCCGTCGGGGCTGAGGAAGACTTTCGCTTTTCTAGCCGGCTGACACACTGTTTTTTTTTCCTTTAAAGCTAGCCATAATCCAAATAAAATTATAAAAATAGTCTACTCCTCAACTGCAGGAGGCGATACATATCACCTGAGCACGATAAAATTCCTGCCGAGCTCCTCTTCTTCAGCACAAACGTGCCAATCAAATGGGTCTTATCAGGTAAAACAGTCAAAATCTACTGATGGTATTTAATTGATTACAAAACATAAAGGTCAAGCAATAAAATAAATTGGTAACGAAACATATGAGTTCAATACCTGTGCGTTGCTACAAAAAATTAATTGATTACAAAATTCAACAAAAGAGTTTAATGCCCATGCGTTGCTATGAAAAATAAAATTAATAACGAAAGATAAAATATACTATCAGATTGTCTCTAATAGGCACACGTATTTATGATTTATTCACATCGATCATCTTCGCACGGTCACGAGCAGACCATGGTGGAGGACACGGGCGCGAAGCTAAATTCCGTGCTCCAGGTGTAGTAGAACTTGATCACATCGCCGTTCCTGACCCAGCCACCGCCGTTGAGGGTGTAGAGCTTGCCGTCGGCGTCCGGCCTGATGATGCCCGGGTCGATGTGCATGGTGGAGTTGAACCCCGGGCACGCCAGCTTTACGTCGGATTGGGTGCAAATGCAGTTGTTCTTTACCGTCATGGAGTACTCCGGGTACCCTCCGATCTACCCCGGTACGATGGTCTGGGTCACGGCGAGATCTTTCAGAGAGCACAACGCATCACCTGCAGAGAAAAAGAGGTTCAAAATTAACTTTCATGGCATATTGGCGTGTCAGACACTCAGACTACGTGTATTTTAATTTGCAGAAGGAATCGATAGATAGGGGATGCATGCATACCTCTGTTGCAAAGGCAGAACAACAATAAGAACGCAAAGATTCCTTAGCCTCCATTTCTCTATTACTTCTGCTGTATTTCTCTCTCTCTACAATGCTTGTTACGGTGTAGTGTACTGATTTGCGCTCGTACACCATTGGGCATTTCAACGAGGTAATTTATACAGCACCAAGAGCATATCTCCGTGATCTGTGGATTACACTATATTTATTACCCTGTATCTCGGTTGTATGGTATGGAAAGTCTCATTTATTTCTCAATTAAGAGCGAAATATGTGCAGAGGATTTGTTCCAATTTATCTCTTTCCTGATCTGTCTCTGCACAGAGAATTTGAGCCATCGTTTCTGAATTGATTGATGCAATTGGCCACGAAATTGATTTCAATTGCTTGTGCAAATTTATATTAGTACAGATATTCCTCATTAGCAACCTACAGCCAGATCGCATTCGGGTCGTTTGTTTTCGCACAAGTTTAGTGCAATGTTAAATTTACTCTTAAACATTTTGGAACGCCGGAATTTTTTTTATTCACGGAATTCCTGTAAAGTTCACGTGAAACTTTTACACAGTCTATGAAAATTATGTAAATTCTACTAAAATCAAGAGTAAAAATTTTCAAAAAATTATTCTATACGTAAAGTTGTATATATATGTTAGCTATAGTTATGTATCCTACCAGGTCTCCTAATTACATGCCTGCATATCCTACCAGGTCTCCTCAATACATGCCTAACCATTGGTAGCTTGCTTCTATGAATCGGTTGGTTTCCATGCTTGAGCAGAGCATGTATATGTATCGGATATTCTCACTGTTTAATATATCGCGTGATTGATCCGCTATCATGGTATCAGATTGGTTCGCTCCAGCAACCCTCCTTCTGCCCTACCTCTAGCCACCCCTCATGTTCGACAACACCGCTTGCCAGGAGGTGGAGCGGCTCGCCGCCAAAACCGCTCGACTCGGAGCCGAGGTCGCTACTAGCCAGGAAGAAAACGGGTGACTCCTCACCCTTGCCAACGCCCAAGTTCAGGCCACCACCACCACGCTGCACACGTAGGCCGTCGCCGTCCTCAACATCAAGATGCTGATCTCCGTCGTGCTCGACTTGGCCTCTCCGACCTATAGTAAGTGGCGCGGCCTATTCCTCAACACCCTCGGCAGGTATGATCTTGTCGATCATGTTCTCACCGATGACGACAACTCCGACGATGCAACCTGGATGCGCATGGATTGCACGGTGCTATCATGACTCTACGTACGGCACCATCTCCTCCGAGCTCCTTGAAGTCGTCATGACCCCAACCTGCACTGCTCGCCTTGTCTGGACGAGATTGGAACAACAATTCATTGGGAATAAGGAGACTCGTTGAAACAACCGTAAATTTTAGCAAGCAAAAGTATGTCATTGACAGAAATTGAAACTGTTTAATAAAAGTAATTAACTCTAATTAATTACATGTTAAATAATTACATTTGAATACAGCCAAACGAACTGCATTGTATTAAGAATTTAATTGATAATTACATCAAGTTACAAAAAATGAATAGTAGCAAAAGCAATAAAATAAAAATCTCCATTTCTAAAGTCTTCCGTCATCCAAATCTTGAACCACATGCAATCAATAAAAATATTGCAACCATCTGTAAATTAACAAATTAATAATGCAGAAAGAATTAAATGAATTTGAGTTAGAGATTGCCGTCAGTCTGGAAAGATTGTTATCGCTCATCGAGGATCTAAATATTATCTGCGGGCCAACTAGTCATCTCTTACGATTTGTTTGTATCATTCGGCAATATGCGAACCTGTTTTAAACTGTAGACACGCGTATTTTAGGAAATAACGCACGGCAGAAAATATCTTTGCCTCAGTACAGCATGCACAGTAAAATAGTTAGGGCAATGCACTGTGCTTTAGGGACAGCACAAAGTCTAGAGGCTTCCTTTGTAAGGAAGCAAGCGACCACTTAAGCCATCTCTCCCACACACAAGCCTCATTTCAACAGGCATAGCCACATTCCAGTAAGCGAAGCAACCAAAAGACTATCAGAGCAAGCATTAGGAACTAGAAGGCAAAGCCAAGAGTTCCAGAAGACGCAGTGGTCTCCAAGAGACCAGGAGCCAGAAGCTCACTAGGAGGCCAAGCAACTCCCAAACCAAGTTGCTCAGTGGATCAAAAGAAGGGCGCAGCCACTTCTACATTTTCCTCATCATCACAGCTTGTGCCACATTCCTTTTCTTCCAGTCTCAGGTACCCACACAATACTCATCACCCCAGTAGTGTCAAATTGCTAGTATGCAGCAATAGCAATCAGAATGGCCAGCAAATGACAATAGAGATTGAGTAGAATAAAGTAAAATTAATGGTCTCAGATCAGTTAAAATCATCACCGACCAAGATACTACCTGTAGATCATGTTGGCATAGAACTCAGTAAAGGAACATGAATATCAAAGATCTCGTCAAAGGCTTCAAATATGCCAAACTGCAGCCAAATCGGTTAAGTTTATGACTGTATAAGTCATATGTTCGGTGGAGAGAGCGGCGAGCTGGGGCGCATTGGTGCGGCCTGCGGCAAAGAGCCAGCGAGCTGGGCATAAACAGCTCATCAGCGCGTGCGGGCGCGCTTAAGAATCGAGGAGACCGGGCAGGCGTAGGCAGAGGCGCGAAGGGAGGCGCGGTGGCTGGGCCCATTGGGTCGCGTCGCACGGCAGCAACGCGACGGCGCGGGCAAGCCATGGCGTCGCAGGGCCGGCGACAGAGAAGTGGGGAGATCTCAGGAGTAGTCCAGCCGGGAAGCCGAGGCGCGACCGTTGGCAGCGCTGGTGCCATGAAGATTGGCTGGACCGAATCAGGGAAAAAGGGGCAAAAGTGAGCCAAAGTAAGAAGATGGGGGAAAAATGGAAGGAGCTAGAAGAGCAGGAGGCTTCGACCAGGAAGCGACTAGATAATTGAAGAGAGAGAGAGAGAGAGAGAGTAAGAAGAGAGGGAAAAAAAGAAGAATAAGGAAAAGAAAAAGAGAAGGAAAAGTAAGAAAATTCAGAAATTCTGAAATGCTTGAAATTTGCTTCTAAATCGTAGAAAAATACTCGCAATACCAATTGAACTAAAAGTCATATAAATCAACGGCAGATAATAAGCGATCATAGAAATCAAATAAAGAGAAAAGAAGAGAAAAATAAGAAAATTTAAATTTGAGTAAATCAGTTAAAATAATAATTATTTGTCTCTGTAAAGAAATTAAAATCAATCAAATCAGTTGAAAACTATTAAAATTGATTAAATCAGTCGGTCGAATTATTAAATAAAGCGCGACCATATAAAATCCGATTAAGCTCTAAAAATCGCAAAGTTAATTTCATAAATCTCATAATAATAAGGAAAGCAGGTTGGACAATCTAAAACATGCAAAAACCTATTCGCCACTAAATATGGCTTTTATGTAATTTCAGGAAATAAATATAATCGGACCGCTAATCAACCGACGGGTGACGACGAATATTTTGATCAAAATCCAGGCAAGCAATCCATGACCATCTTATGTTGATATTAAGGTTTTATTTGGAATATATGTGGTATCATTGTTGCATGGTAAAATGTTGTTTTAAATAAAATCTAAATCGGTTTGATGGAATACTGCGGATGCAGTTGTGATTGTGATTTTTGACTCAACCGACGGGTGTGGTCGGGGTGAGTTGTTATATGGTGGGTAGAGGGTGCCATGTTTGATGTTGCCGGCGGGACCCTCTACATAGGATATAACATAAGGTTTAAACCACCACACTCGGTAATGAGCCGTATTAAATCATATCAACCATGGTGTGTGGAAATAACTAGAAAAGGTTGTCCTATGATGGTGTTTAATCTCCACATTGGGTATGTATGATGTATTAAACTGGGATTGCCGAATGCCTAGTGAAGGACAAGGTGATAACGGGTAATGGTTATCTGGCGCTATATTTTAAAGCCTAGATGAGTATCTCTGATTGTCGTAGCAGAGATCAAATGGTTCCCCCAATGTCTTAGTACCTCTGAATTGAGTGTAGCACAACTGGTAAGTGGTCAGGGAAGATGAGTGACTCCTATTTTATGATGGAGTTACAACTGGCTAATCCTGAAATTAGTGCCCTCAGACTTGCAGCGTACAACTGGAAGGGGCTAGGGTTGGAGATTTTAAACACCAGAGTAGCGATAAACGTTCTGGGTTCTCAACGGATGTTGAGTTCACTATGGATAAAGTGATACAAACCTGCGCAGGGTTAAAATCATGAATTCATGCCTGTCTCCTGGATTGGAAGCTACGGAAGCTCTTTCATTTACGAGTGCTAGTAGAAATTTCTCAAGTTAAAAACTGAAACGCAAGATTTTATTAATAAAACCTATTTTCAGTATCTGATCGAGGTATGGTTTTGAGGAATGGAACTAGGGATGGTTCCGGGTGATAAAACTCATGAATGCATAATTCCTACTAATGCTTGTTGAGTATATTTTTGTACTCACTCTTGCCTACTCCCTCTTTTCTTAGACTCTGATTGCTATAGATGCTCGGACGAAGAATGGCAGGATGATCCCTCGCAAGAGCAGGGTGGCGAGGAGGCAGAGTTCGACCCAGAGGACTGAGTGGAGTATAGGCCCTCATAGTAGAGGCTTTTGTTCTCTGGAATATTATGTATAATTAAGTATGGTAATGAATTTTGCTGTAAATTATGTAATATGACAGGTGGAAAACTCTTAAGAATGTACTGCGTTTGGAATGTAATAAAGTTCCTGTAAAGTCTCTAATTAGTGTTCTGCTGCAACACTCTGAAATGGCGTGTTAACTAATAAATTGTCGGGCTTACTCGACGAGCTATTAGTTAAGATGTCCTGATCAGTGTAATTAACTCGGGATTAATGAACTATTTCGGTCATTATCTAGGGTTAATTATGCGGCTCGCCACACTCGTGCTCTTTATCTTGATGCCCATTTTCGCATGTTTGAACAAGGTGATTTTTCGGTCTCCAACTATTGCCGCAAGCTTAAAAGCATGGCTGATGCACTTGGTGATCTTGGCGAACCGGTTCCTCCTGATTGCATGCTTGTCCTCTCTATTTTGCGTGGCCTCAATGAGAAATTCTCATACATGGCTGTCCTCCTCAAGCACCAGAAGACGTTCCCGTCCTTTGTCGAGGTGCATTCAGACCTTTTACTTGAGGAGCTCATCATGTTGTCAAAGTCTTCGTCTTCGTCTTCACCCATCGCCTCGCCGCCACCACGCCACCTTCTCCTGGCGTCCTCTCGTACCGCCACGGCTAGGTGACCCTCTCCCAGTGGCGTCAGGGCACCCAGAGGTGGAGCGCCTTGGCGCCAGGCGCCACGATTCATACGGCAGCATCAAGGTTCGGCGGCGGCCCTTGTGGCAATGATCGCATCGACAGCAGGCCGCCACAACGACGGCCAATCTTCGGTGGTAGCACGGATGGACTCTCAAGACAATTCATGGATCGACTTTCCAAGTCTCGCCCGGCCACATGGATCCACTGCAAGACGGCCCGCATCCTTGGCACCCATCCGCGGCCCATCAGCGAGATTCGGGCTGCCTTCCCATGCCACCGCAGACGCGTCCACTCGCGCGTCCTCCTCACCGCCTCGCATGCAATCCCGCCGGATGGCCTCGATCGTCCGTGTGGCCACCGCCCCACCTCTACCAAGTCTCCTCAATACATGCCTAACCATCGGTCTTATGCCTATAATCGGTTGGTTTCCATGCTTGAGCAGAGCCTATAAATGTATCGGATATTCTTGTGAGACCCGCTCGATGAACAGAACCTCCATGTGATTCTTGTGCTATTCCCTGGATCAGTAGCTAGCACTCACATGTTTACAACAATTGGAAATCACAACCATACAATACAATAATTAAGCGGAAACGATTATACCAATAATTATTACAATTCAGAGAATTTAGCGTAAAGAGAAGCTATATCCGTAGTTTGCCCAACCGACGAACAGTAACCGACTGCATAAACTTGGATAGAATACGACGAAGAAGAATCCGCAACTTACGATGGACAACCTCGAAGCCTCGCCATCGAACCACCTACAATATAATTAGGCAAGGGTGAGTACTTTACGACTCAAGAAGACTTGAGCAAAACCTATAATATATGCAGGCCATTTCAAAGGAAAGGCTACTACAGTTAATTTGCATAAAGCGAAATTGAATTGTAAAACAAGTTATTTGCAAACGGAATTTATAAGAGCATTCGATTGATAACAAATAAGTAAAGCATAATAACACTCACAGTCCTCCATGACGTGAGTGGCGAATCATGAATTCCTGAAATCCAACAATGTCTGCCCTTTGACATAAAACACAGTTGCTAAAACAAATGAAACCAACCCTTTTGAAAATAATAAACATTTAACTCGCGCAGAGTTCACCAAGACACCCATGACCGCGGGTACGGCTAATCAATTAGATTTAAACTCTACAGAGGTGTACAACTGTACCCACAAGGAATGATCCACCTTTTTGCGAGAACATTTCGACACACGCCTCCAATAGAACAGTGTGCCTGCCAGGCGATCATACATAGTCGTTACATATCTAGACATGACTTTACACCAGCCGGGACGTTAACCTCGCCACGAAAACATAGACACTCGCCAAGCCGTGGATCCACATTTATCACACCCAACACCACGCTCTGTCCATGGCAAGGCGATATTGCTGTAACCGCCAGCCGACGATTACCCATCGAATCGCATGGAAGCCCTCACAAGCAATCCAGATCGGAATGCCTCCGCTTAGCTCCCCGCCTACCAATGAGCAAAGCCATGTCTAAATACATAACAAGCTATGGCTAACCCATCCTCACCCTTGTGGTTTGTATGAAATCTCGGATCAAGCTACACGATGTTCGGTCCTTAGTTGTGACACGGCGACACTTCACCCTACACTACGTGTGGTTCCTTTAATGCACAACCGCTATTGCCAATAATCGCTCGCATCAAAGCCATAGTTTCATTTTGGGTTTTAATGAAAATACCCACAACTAATAAATGCTATTTCTAAGGTTTTCAGAAACAAATGTTGCTTTGATCATGTATATCATTGATTCTAAAGCATGGCTAAGCATGAATAATATGAACGATATACCCATGATGACATTATAACGCCTAACCTTAATCTAAGGTTATCAAGGTTCACATGTTCATAATCATCAAAGGAGATTCACGAGACAACAGGTATAACTACCCAATCCACAAAATAGCAATTTTACCTAAAGTAAACGCATGCATAAAACTATTTGATGCACAAAAGGAATATAAAATACTGGGTTCAATATGGTCAAAGGATGCTTGCCTTGCTTAATCCTGGATTACGACGAAGGCGAGGATTGCGGCGGATGAAGGCGATGACGGAATTAGAGGCGTCGAGTTCTACACGTCGATCAACGGAAAATACAGCAAATAAAAGACTTTAATAAGGGCAAAAAGAAAATTGATAGAGAGACAAATAAAACTCTTTACAAGAAACAGGGATTGCTCTTTATGAATTTATTAATCTTATTTTATGAATTCAAGATGCAAAAATAGTTTAGATTAAATAGAATTAAACATTAGTTGCAAGTTCATTGATTCACTATTCACAATATGAGTTTTGTCACTTATGGGTTTTGCTCTATTAAGATTCAGATTCAAAGCAAGATGAAATAAGAGTATTTTCTTAGATTACTGCAGATTATAACTTAAAGATCATTTCTAGACTATTCTTTACGAAATTCAGATTTAGATGAGCTGCTTTGCGAGTTAATGAAAAGACTTAAATGATCATATTATATTATAAATGAATACTTCTTTATCTTTGATTGATTTCGCTTAGAATTAGGTTTACGTAAGTTAGATCTCTTGATTCAGGGCTACTAGGATTATTTTCATGATATTTTAAGAAGGTTCGATGATAAAAATAACTTAAATCTGAGTTTCATCATTCTTACCGATTCATATTATAAAGTTCGTGAAACTTAACACTTAAGGTTATTTGGCTATTAGGTTTTGCATGCAAAACATGATGAAATATGGTTATTTCTTTATAATAAGATAATTTATACTTTGTATAACAATCCTAAGCTGATTCCATGAATTTTAGGCTTTAGCTGATACATTATAATCATTGCCGAAAAGGCTTAAGTGATATTGTTAAATTGACGTTATTCGGAATCGGCCAAAATATGAAGTGCGAGGATAACGCTTAAGGGTTTTGAACTAACAAGATTAATATGCAAACTTTGATGGAATGAGATTCTTTTTATAGAATATGGTAGTATAAACTTTGTGCAGTGTTTCTAAACTGGTTTTATTGATTTTAGTATTTAAGCGAATTATTTTATCTATCGTGAAGTAGTCTAAATGATCACAATGCAAGCGTTAAATCGGTCAAGATTCATTTTAAGTTTATGACTATATTACACATGATCTTTTATTCATTTTTCGGTATTAGCATAATACATTCCTATAAGTGTTTTAAAACTATTTTTACATTATTTTGGCCTTGACCTTGGTAGATTAACTATTTATTTGTCGTTATTGGTGCACTTTCTTGCATTAAAGAATGCAAGATAAGTTTTACTTTAAATATTTTTACATAATTGATTCCCTATTGATTCCGGAACGCATATAAATTAATTTATTGTTTTATAAGGTATTATGCTACTATTCTTACTAATAATCATACTATGGTTTATTAATGGTCGACCGCAATATATTAAACTTAGTTCAAGTATTTAATATCTCGCATGATTGGGCTTATTATAAGTACAGAAATATATAAGCATTTATTTCATAATTTAAGATGCCATATTTCTCATATGCACAATAGTGCTTATAATAGAGTCTATACCATTTCTAAATTCTAATGATGTTTTTGGGACACAGGATCAAATACTTTTGTAGATTTAAATTCATCCTGGCTTACTCACAATATAAAAACTTATCTTATTGTTTTATGATTTATTGTTTACAGAATTAACACAAAGACCACATTAAGGAGACTACAAAGGTTAATTTAAATAATTACTCAGTAGTTAAAAATTAAATATTTTTGTATGTTTATAACCTTGCTGATCGTATATGAATATATAAAATTTCTCTACTGAAATTGGATTAAATGAGCAATAGAATTTGCAGTTTGATTAATAGCTTGGTTTTAAAATTTATGGAATAACAGGAATACGTTTTTCCAGAATTGAAAACGCCTTCACCTTTACGAATCGCCGCTGCTCGGTGAGAACAGACATGGGTCTGTGGCAGATGGAAGAAGAACAGAGCTGGCTAGGGCTTCCTACGAGGGGTCTTCAGCGATCTTTCCGTGGCAGTGGCACCAGAGCACCAAAGACGGCACGGCGAGTCCGGGAGGAGTTGATTCGTAGGAGGGCTTCGAGGCTGCGCCCGAGGAGGGGCGGCAATGGTGGGAGCTCATCGGAGAAGAAGAACAGGCGACCGGCTTGAATCGGCAGCTGCTTGAGCATCCACGGGCCACCAGAGTCCATTTTGGGGTCGGTTCTGAGGAAGAAACTCCGAGGAGCTCTCCACTCGACGGCCGGCCATGGAGGAAGAGGCGCCGCAGTGGCGTGGAGATTCCACATAGGAGAGCTCAGATTTTCCTGAGGGCTTTTGATCGAGAGAGATTGGGGATGCTCTACGCTTATTGAATTGGAAAGTGACTCATTGAATCACTCGAATTCGATTTCAGAATGAAGCTCTGCAAGCTTCGCAATGGCGCAATGAGTTGGGGATTCATGCGCTGGCTTGAGGGGAAAGAAGAAGAAGTGAGGGAATGAAGGCCTTGCCTTTGGGATGGCTCTGTAGGGGTTTAGCGATTTGTGGAGACTGGACGTCGTTAGCGATCGCTTTGCATTTGGCTCAGCGGCGAGAGTGGCGGAAGTTGGTAATGGCGGCTTCGGTGCTTACAACTCGTGGTCGAGCCGTGCGATCTTGAGGAGAATAACGCCGAGGAGTGACCGAAGCGAAGATCGGTTCGATGCATCGGCACGGTTGCGTCCTTGCCGGAGACTTGCGCCCCACACCGGTGGACCGAGCAGGGAGCTGGGAAGAAAGGCTGGCAGGTGGGGCTGGGGCCCTTGCCACCCGAAGACGCCATGACTATGCGCCATGTGAACAGAACGGAAATGAAATGGCCCATGTGTCGATGGCCATCAGAAGGAACAGGCGCTTGGGGTGCATTTTCTTCCTCTCTCTCCGATTTTACTAAAGGTCAAATGGAGGAAAAAAGTGATGAAACTTTTTGACTAAAGTCTCCAAGCAGTATTTATCCCCTGGTAAAAATTTGGGATTAAATAAAGTTACCACAAATTTATAAATATTCTTTCAATAATGGCTATTTAAATCTCTAGCCTCTGACTTCGATTTTTGTTTATGATCAAATGAAGTCTATTATTTATGAAATTTTGCTTTTCAATTGGATTTGATATCATAATTCTTCTGTAAAATTTTGAGCTCAAAATATGGTTCCATTATTTTATAAAAATTCTGACATTGCAAATTCTAGATTTTCAGAGTTTCTGTTCTTAAATTCTAAAAAGTCCTAAAGCACATTATTAATTTATAATATTTTTACCAAAGGTAGATACTGCATTGAGTATTTCATGATAAATTTTTCAGCTCTGTTTGTGACTCCAAACTATTTTATAAATTCTGACAATGCATTGTTTCGATTTAAAAGTTGTCTTTTCATTTTATATCTTCATTTATTTATGCATAAAATTTCATTTGCTGGCTAAAATGATTTACTTATATGCTCAGGGTTCTCATGGCAATTTTTATAAATTTTTACTTTTTACATTTTTGCCTTTTCTCCTTTTCATTCTTTATTTCCATTTCTTGAATTTTTCTTGCAACATGAAAATCCAAGAAACTCCAAATAAAAATCAATAATGCCAAGAAAACTCAGAAAGAATAATATTCAAATTTAAAATATTCATTGTCACTTTATTAAATTTTTGGGATGTTACAGATCTACCCCCCTTACAAAAATCTCGACCCCGAGATTTGGCGGGTCTAAGGAAAGTATTTCTAAAAGAAGTTGGGAACTTCTCCTTGAGTCGGTCTTCTCGTTTTTTCCAAGCTGCTTTTTCTTCAGAAGGATTGCTCCGTTGAATCTTGATCATCTTGCAGCATTTATTACGAGTGTGACGTTAAGTTTCTTTTAAGATCTTAGTCGGATGCTTCCGATTGGTTAGTTCGGGTTATAGATTGATTTCATTTAGCTAGGTGAGTTCAGAAGGAAGATGAAGATAATTTCTTAATTGCGGTACCTAGAAGATATGATGAATACTAGAGCTGGGATGACAACTCTGACTTATATGCCTTTTCTTTTTCTCCCATCTTCTTAACAATACGGCATGGCCGAATATATTGTATCACCAAGTTATTTCAAATTTGGAAACAACGAATGCCCCGAACTTTGCAAATCTTGTAAATGAGGCAGATTCGGGAATTCTTATCGGAAGTGACCTTGTCATTTGGTTGACACTTCGCCTTCATTGCAGTTGCTTCACTGGACCTTCGTCTTGTGATTTCAAGTTGACGTGTGAGGAATAGAGAAGGCTTCCATTTGGGTTTTAGGTAAGCAGAGGAGAGATACTAATGCTTTCTACATATCTCTTTTGATTAAATAACTAGTACTGTTTAGCAAGGATAAGCTAATTTATAGAGTGGCATGTGGTATATGTAGAATCCTTGAGGCAAAGGAAAGGTTGCATTGTCATTAGGTTCATTTGGGAAATACCGAATTTTTAATACCATGAAGGGTATTTGAATACAATGGTTGATCTGTATAGTTCGACATTAGTTGATGAAATGAGCTGAGAATAAATGTCATTTCGGATTGACTTTAGATTGAAAGCAAGATAGAGATAATTCAAGCATTAGGTTGAGGTAAAAGAATTATAAGATAATCCTGGTGATTCAATTTGTTTCATTGTTTTAGCAGATAGAGAGTTCTGGTTTTCGTTGGATTTGGCAACTATGAAGGAATGAGATATACAAAATCACAAGATTGGTTGTAGGAATTGAATACATAAGGAACGTACTCAATATCACAATAAGTGTCGGGTACCTTCATATGAGAAAGATGTTTATGTTTAAAGCTTGACGCCGAAGCAGGGGTTGCTTTAGGCATTTGATGTTTTCTTAGGTCTTTGAGATAGCTTAGAAATTACTGATGTCTTTTTTTTTGTCGATGTGAATTAAAACTCTCCTTGGGTAGGTGTTGGCGAAGCGTCCAAATTCTTCTCGATTGACACAAGTGACATTATCCGTTTTATTCGAAACAACAAAAAGGGTGTTTGCTTCTTGCTTTAGGCAATTGGTGGCATAATACTTATATTTACCATAGCAAAGGCAGATAATATTGTCTTTCCGATTTTTAGTACCGGACAATTATTCATTGGTATTGTTGGAGGGATGAAATGATGATTGAGATTGAGAATAAAGTTCAGCGGAATTCTATTGGGAACAAGTATTCTTGCTCGAACGCCTTTTCTTTATTTGATTCCTTTAGACAACCAGTTTCAGATCTTTATTCCTCCTAGTCTTGAGAGTTATAAACTTGACTAATGTAACTTTTGGTATAGTTATGGTTGTAGGATATATTTATTCAACTTGCGGACGTTGTTTAGCAACATGGTTCTTTTTTTCGTGACAGTTGAATTACTCACACTTTTCTCGTAGTATCTTGTTCAGTTAGTTGTATGCTTAATATTGTTTTCCTTATGAATTCTAGCCTGTTGTTCCTTAGGACATTCTTTAGCCCAATGACTTTCTTTCTTAAATAAGAACATGCCATTGGAGATTGTCATTTACTACCTTATTAGTGAAGGTAGTTAGGATCAAGTGTTGTTTCTTTAATTCCTTAAGTGATATTTCCGGTGTGGCCGGTTTTCTTTCTCTTTTGATAGCCAAATTTTGAGCAATCAAGGAACGGAATTTCCATTTGTTGAGGCTGAAGTGCAGTGGTAATTAATGAATCAAGGGGGCATTGAAATGGACAATGATCCTGACGTTCATAAAGGCAACAAAGGATATTGCTTATAGGACATTTTTCAGGAGAATAATTTTCTTCACAACTAGAGTAATTGATTTCACTCTCTCATTAGTAGCATGTCTCATTTCTCCCTAGCAAGAGCAAGCATGATCTTCAGATCGACTGGGTTAACAATACTTCAAAGAACAATTTTTAGATATCAAATATGGTATAAGAGTAGATTTCTGGTCTAAACCATTCCTTTTTCTAACAAAAGTTGCACCAATATTAGAAATATTTTGTGCGAGTTGTTAGAACAGAAGAGTGTGCATTTGATGATTTTGTTCAATTATGGAGAGTATTTACACCACGGTTACAGATTTTGATTGACAAGGAAGTGCTTTAGCTAAATACAAAAGATTCAGTTGGACTTGGATAGGATCATCATTTCTTGGTGATTGATTGTCTTGCGGGGTTTCGCGAAGTAGATGAAGAGTGTTAGTAATTTATACCGAGAATCATTGGCAAGAATGAGCTAATTTAAAGGAAGACACAGAGTATGTTAAAATTACTTGAGATGAATGAAAGGATGCATTTTAATCAAGATTATTTGGGGAGAGCCAGAGGTTGACTTCAAGGGGAGTGTTCAAATACAATTGCTATTTGAATAAGTCAATGAATATTAATGAGATTAGTGGCAATTAAATCTCATTCAAGGCTGACCTTGTAAAACATAAATATGAAGTGAAAGTTTACATTGAGTAAGGCAGCAACAATTCAAAGAATGAGCTGAAGGTCGGTCATAAAGCTAAAGATTTTATTACTCATTACTTTTAGTAGATGTATTAATGAATTATGTGGCAGGCATCCTGCAACAATATTTATTAGAGTAAAGTCATTTAAACAGAATTTTATTGGATTAGAAGCGTTTTACGACCGCGTTTGACAAGATGTTGGAATCGGAGAAGAATGGTTAGATAAGGGTTATCTATATTGCGAAGTAATATTTGATTCTTTCCAACTGACTCTAGTTGTGGTTCCTATGCAGGTTAAGTAGTTTCTAGTTTGGTTTATAAGGCAACATTTCGTTCTTTAAAATCTTTTTAATTAAAATTTTCTTATTAAGCAGGGTTAATGCATCGTAAATTTCAACCTAGTGGTTTAACATTCACGAGAGCAACCCGGTAGCAATACAAAAGATCTACAACAAAATTTCAATAACACAGAGATAGTATGTATACATTTTACTTAGTATGTAGGAAGGGTACCTATGGTTTTCTTTTACTGGTTGCACCATACGTATTTCTGCATAAAAAGCTTACTACATAGCTAGAATAATGTGTAGTTTGTATAATACTATCTTTTATTGTAAGCTATTCAGTGACGAGTCTTCTTTTAATCTTTGCACCACTTGCTGTGTTAGTCTTCCGAGGCTTCGACGAAGTCGGGGAGGTTGTGCTGCTCTATTGCTTCTATCCTCTTGAAGTTGTTGATGAAGGCATCACCATGCTATTGTCTTGTTGCTTAAATTATTTTCAACAAGTTTGTTGGTAGTTTTCATGTTGCAGAAAGATAGTAGAGAAATACTCCTGGGAAGAGTAACTTAGGAGTGGAGAAAGAAAACTCTACACAGGGGAAATGAGTATACAGATAAGAAGATTAAATTCTATAGATGGGAAAACAGCATATGTGCAACTGATGCTATGAGTAACATTAATTGTACACATACTCTTTTTATATTTCCTATAGAAACTAAATTTTGATTTTTTTTTCCAGTTTTCATTTTTATCATTCTTTCGAAGGTTTCTATTCAGAAGAATACTTTTCTGGTTCCAACTCATTTTTATGACATATAATTTAAGCGAAGTGGTGAAGTGAGTTTTGAGGCAGGGTTAAAAGTTATTATTAGAACATTTAAGTTTTAACTAGCCTAAAGCAGCATAAGCCAGTTTAATGTTACTAATTTGATAAGATTTTAAACTTGGTTTATATGTGAATGGTGTGATCTCAAGCAAAGCTAAGAGTAGTAATAGAGACTATACTACTAATCTTGATGAGGTATTATTTTTGGGAATGGTTACATAGGTAAGAATTGAACAGAGAGGAGATAAGCTTGTATAAAGTTTTATAGAAAGATGAGATAAGCTATTTCACGGTTTCTTATTCATCCTATGGGTTGAGTTTTCGATGTTCATACATGAGGACAACTTATTGCGAAACTTTAACCAAGAGGTTAAGTTCACACACAAATCAGTCCTGACATTCAGAATAAAACCAATTTCAAGTAGCAAGACATAACAACAACATATGTTGCTCTATATAACTAGAGCAGAATAATATGCTACGCGTACGGGCTCTTATCTTATGGTAGGTCCTAATATATTCTAATCTTCTGCCTTTTTGCTGTTGGGTGATGCTAACTCTTTGTGAAGTAGAATCGTCGAGCTTTGTCGGAAGTAGCGAAGTGTTATCTGACTTCCTGGAGATTGTTGTTGTAGACATTGTAGTCTTCATTGGTTGTCCTGAAGCATGGTAGCAACAAGTCTGGAATGTCTTCAGAATCAACAGAGAAGGAAAATCATTTTTAAGGAAAGAAGAGTTCGTTTGAAAATCCAAATGACAAGAAGGGTAAGAATAGAATCTTAAGAAGAGGAAAAGAATAGCAAAGCCTACATTTTGCAAATCTGATAGCTTTTGAAGATAAGATTTTGAATTTGATTATTCCAATACTAACGACCATTCTATCTAAGGTTTATCCTACGGTCGATTATAGCTCGATACCAACTCTGTGAGACCCGTTCGATGAGCAGGAACCTCCATGTGATTACTGTGCTATTCCCTGGATCAGTAGCTAGCACTCACATGTTTACAACAATTGGAAATCACAACCATACAATACAATAATTAAGCGGAAACGATTATACCAATAATTATTACAATTCAGAGAATTTAGCAGCAAGAGAAGCTATATCCCGTAGTTTGCCCAACCGACCCGCAGGCAACTGACCAGGCATAAACTTCAGATAGAATACGACGAAGAAGAATCCCGCAACTTACGATGGACAACCTCGAAGCCTCGCTTACTAAACCACCTACAATATAATTAGGCAAGGGTGAGTACTTTACGTACTCAGCAAGACTTGAGCAAAACCTATAATATATGCAGGCCATTTCAAAGGAAAGGCTACTACAGTTAATTTGCATAAAGCGAAATTGAATTGTAAAACAAGTTATTTGCAAACGGAATTTATAAGAGCATTCGATTGATAACAAATAAGTAAAGCATAATAACACTCACAGTCCTCCATGACGTGAGCGGCGAATCATAATTCACGAAATCCAACAATGTCTACCCTTTGACATAAAACACGATTGCTAAAACAAATGAAACCAACCCTTTTGAAAATAATAAACATTTAACTCATGCAGAGTTCACCAAGACACCCATGACCGCAGTGCGGCTAATCAATTAGATTTAAACTCTGCAGAGGTGTACAAGCTGTACCCACAAGGAATGATCCACCTTTTGCGAGAACATTTGACACACGCCTCCAATAGAACAGTGTGCTGCCGAGCGATCATACATAGTCGTTACATATCTAGACATGACTTTACACCAGCCGGGCGTTAACCCTCGCATACAGCAGAGACACTCACCCAAGCCGTGGATCCACATTTATCACACCCAACACCACGTCTCTGTCCATGGCAAGGCGTGCACTGTTACCAAGCGGCGATTACCCATCTGACGCATGGAAGCCCCTCACAAGCAATCCGTGTCGGAATGCCTCCGCTAGCTCCGCCTACCAATGAGCAAAGCCATGTCTAAATACATAACAAGCTATGGCTAACCCATCCTCACCCTTGTGGTTTGTGCGGAAATCTCGGATCAAGCTACACGATGTTCGGTCCTTAGTTGTGACAGGCGACACTTCACCCTACACTACGTGCGGTTCCTTTAATGCACAACCGCTATTGCCAATAATCGCCGCATCAAAGCCATAGTTTCATTTTGGGTTTTAATGAAAATACCCACAACTAACGATGCTATTTCCAAGGTTTTCAGAAACAAATGTTGCTTTGATCATGTATATCATTGATTCTAAAGCATGGCTAAGCATGAATAATATGAGCATATATACCCATGATGACATTATAACGCCTAACCTTAATCTAAGGTTATCAAGGTTCACATGTTCATAATCATCAAAGGAGATTCACGAGACAACAGGTATAACTACCCAATCCACAAAATAGCAATTTTACCTAAAGTAAACGCATGCATAAAACTATTTGATGCACAAAAGGAATATAAAATACTGGGTTCAATATGGTCAAAGGATGCTTACCTTGCTTATCCTGGATTACGACGAAGGCGAGGATTGCGGCAGATGAAGGCGATGACGGAATTAGAGGCGTCGAGTTCTACACGTCGATCAACGAAAAATACAGCAAATAAAAGACTTTAATAAGGGCAAAAAGAAAATTGATAGAGAGACAAATAAAACTCTTTACTAGAAACAGGGATTGCTCTTTATGAATTTATTAATCTTATTTTACGAATTCAAGATGCAAAAATAGTTTAGATTAAATAGAATTAATCATTAGTTGCAAGTTCATTGATTCACTATTCACAATATGAGTTTTGTCACTTATGGGTTTTGCTCTATTAAGATTCAGATTCAAAGCAAGATGAAATAAGAGTATTTTCTTAGATTACTGCAGATTATAACTTAAAGATCATTTCTAGACTATTCTTTACGAAATTCAGATTTAGATGAGCTGCTTTGCGAGTTAATGAAAAGGCTTAAATGATCATATTATATTATAAATGAATACTTCTTTATCTTTGATTGATTTCGCTTAGAATTAGGTTTACGTAAGTTAGATCTACTGATTCAGGCTACTAGGATTATTTTCATGATATTTTAAGAAGGTTCTGGTGATAAAAATAACTTAAATACAGGTTTCATCATTCTTACCGATTCATATTATAAAGTTCAGGAAACTTAACACTTAAGGTTATTTGGCTATTAGGTTTTGCATGCAAAACATGATGAAATATGGTTATTTCTTTATAATAAGATAATTTATACTTTGTATAACAATCCTAAGCTGATTTTATAAATTTTAGGCTTTAGCTGATACATTATAATCATTGCCGAAAAGGCTTAAGTGATATTGTTAAATTGACGTTATTCGGAATCGGCCAAAATATGAAGTGCGAGGATAACGCTTAAGGGTTTTGAACTAACAAGATTAATATGCAAACTTTGATGGAATGAGATTCTTTTTATAGAATATGGTAGTATAAACTTTGTACAGTGTTTCTAAACTGGTTTTATTGATTTTAGTATTTAAACGAATTATTTTATCTATCGCTGAAGTAGTCTAAATGATCACAATGCAAACGTTAAATCGGTCAAGATTCATTTTAAGTTTGCGACTATATTACACATGATCTTTTATTCATTTTTCAGGTATTAGCATAATACATTCCTATAAGTGTTTTAAAACTATTTTTACATTATTTTGGCCTTGACCTTGGTAGATTAACTATTTATTTGCTGTTATTGGTTGCACTTTCTTGCATTAAAGAATGCAAGATAAGTTTTACTTTAAATATTTTTACATAATTGATTCCCTATTGATTCCAGGAACTGCATATAAATTAATTTATTGTTTTATAAGGTATTATGCTACTATTCTTACTAATAATCATACTATGGTTTATTAATGGTCGCACTGCAATATATTAAACTTAGTTCAAGTATTTAATATCTCTGCATGATTGGGCTTATTATAAGTACAGAAATATATAAGCATTTATTTCATAATTTAAGATGCCATATTTCTCATATGCACAATAGTGCTTATAATAGAGTCTATACCATTTCTAAATTCTAACAGATGTTTTGGGACACAGGGATCAAATACTTTTGTAGATTTAAATTCATCCTGGCTTACTCACAATATAAAAACTTATCTTATTGTTTTATGATTTATTGTTTACAGAATTAACACAAAGACCACATTAAGGAGACTACAAAGGTTAATTTAAATAATTACTCAGTAGTTAAAAATTAAATATTTTTGTATGTTTATAACCTTGCTGATCGTATATGAATATATAAAATTTCTCTACTGAAATTGGATTAAATGAGCAATAGAATTTGCAGTTTGATTAATAGCTTGGTTTTAAAATTTATGGAATAACAGGAATACGTTTTTCCAGAATTGAAAACGCCTTCACCTTCTGAACTGCTGCTCGGCTGAGGAACAGACATGGGGTCCCGCGCGGCAGTGGAAGAAGAATAGAGCGGCGGCTAGGGCTTCCCGGCGAGGTCTTCAGCGATCTTCCGTGTAAGCGGTGGCACGAGAGCACCGGCCACGGCCTGGCGAGTCCGGGAGGGAGTTGATTCGGTAGGAGGGCTTCATGAGGCTGCGCCATGCAGGAGGCGGCGGCAATGGTGGGAGCTCATCGGAGAAGAAGAACAGGCGACCGGCTTGAATCGGGCGGCTTGAGCATCCACGGGCCACCTGAGAGTCCATTTTGGGGTCGGTTACGAGGAAGAAACTCCGAGGAGCTCTCCACTCGACGGCCGGCCATGGAGGAAGAGGGCGCACGGTGGCAGGGAGATTCCACATAGGAGAGCTCAGATTTTCCTGAGGGCTTTTGATCAGTAGAGATTGGGGATGCTCTACGCTTATTGAATTGGAAAGTGACTCATTGAATCACTCGAATTCGATTTCAGAATGAAGCTCTGCAAGCTTCGGCAATGGCGGAATGAGTTGGGGATTCATGCGCCTGGCTTGAGGGGAAAGAAGAAGTGAGGGGAATGAAGGCACTGCCTTTGGGATGGCTTTGTAGTGGTTTAGCGTATTTGTGGAGCGGGGACGCTTAGCGATCGCTTTGCATTTGGCTCGGCGGAGACGAGAGTGGCGGAAGTAGGTAATGGCGGCTTCGGTGCTTACAACTCGTGGCTGAACCGTGCGATGCTGAGGGAGAATGATTTTGAGGAGTGACCGAGCGAAGACTGGTTCGATGCATCGCAAGACGGTGCGTCCTTGCCGGAGACTTGGCGCCACACCGGTGGACCGAACGGGAGCTGGGGAAGAAAGGCCTGGCAGGTGGGGCCTGGGGCCACTGCCAGCCACTGAAGACGCCACAGCTATGCGCCAACAGAACGGAACGGAAATGAAATGGCCCATGTGTCAGTGAGCGACCGAAGGAACAGGGCAGTTGGGGTGCATTTTCTTCCTCTCTCTCCGATTTTTACTGAAGGTCAAATGGAGGAAAAAAGTGATGAAACTTTTTGACTAAAGTCTCCAAGCAGTATTTATCCCCTGGTAAAAATTTGGGATTAAATAAAGTTACCACAAATTTATAAATATTCTTTCAATAATGGCTATTTAAATCTCTAGCCTCTGACTTCGATTTTTCTTTATGATCAAATGAAGTCTATTATTTATGAAATTTTTCTTTTCAATTGGATTTAATATCATAATTCTTCTGTAAAATTTTCAGCTCAAAATATGGTTCCATTATTTTATAAAAATTCTGACATTGCAAATTCTAGATTTTCAGAGTTTCTGTTCTTAAATTCTAAAAAGTCCTAAAGCACATTATTAATTTATAATATTTTTACCAAAGGTAGATACTGCATTGAGTATTGCATGATAAATTTTTCAGCTCTGTTTGTGACTCCAAACTATTTTATAAATTCTGACAATGCATTGTTTCGATTTAAAAGTTGTCTTTTCATTTTATATCTTCATTTCTTTATGCATAAAATTTCATTTGCTGGCTAAAATGATTTACTTATATGCTCAGGGTTCTCATGGCAATTTTTATAAATTTTTACTTTTTACATTTTTGCCTTTTCTCCTTTTCATTCTTTATTTCCATTTCTTGAATTTTTCTTGCAACATGAAAATCCAAGAAACTCCAAATAAAAATCAATAATGCCAAGAAAACTCAGAAAGAATAATATTCAAATTTAAAATATTCATTTTCACTTTATTAAATTTTTGGGATGTTACAATTCTCACCGGTTAATATAACGCGTGATTGATCCGCTATCAGTATAGATCATACCCTTACTTATAGATGACAATTTTTTTATTGAAAATTTTACGTTTACCTCTGCTGAAATTTACACAATCTTTACAAAACTACTCAGTTTTACCTTATATCTCCATGTGTTCCCGGGGAACTATTGGAAATATACACAATATTTTAACTCTATATTTTATTACAAGGCAAATATTACAATGGGCTAGAGATGCATAAATCGGTAGCAACATATTGTACTTTGAAATATGGTTAAGAATAAAAAATAACATAGTTAATTTATCACACAAATGACTTACAGTTGGGCTTGATGAAGAGTAGGAAGCAGCGTAAATACAGTTGTAAAAGTATTCGACATCGAAGAAGCCGAGCAGTTATGCGGATGCGCTGTCTAGAAACCTTATTGCTACTCTGTGCAGGTGATCTCTACAGCAACGTCTCGAGTTACTGCTCATCCTCTTTTTCGGTGCACGCCGAGTAGAAAGATCGGTGTGGTTAAGCTCCTCAACACTGTGGTATAAGTATCTAGAGACGAGGAAGAAGAACGGAGAAATTCAGCTTCTGGTCTGGACATCTTCAGGACCTTACGTGGAGGCACGCCAACTATTCACTTCTAACTAACGACATTATCTCAACTAAACTGAATTGAATCGCGTGTTTAAATTGCATTTAGACATAATAAATAGAGAGATAATAGAATGATTCAACAAAATAAAAAAGTGCAAGGAGACGTTCTACAATACAGCGCTGTCACAAGTCAGAAGTCACAGATCAGACAATTTTTCACGGGAGTGCCATCAGAACCCGGCCTTCCCGCCTCGCACTTTCTCCCGCATCAATCGCCCTCACTGACCATACCAACTCGCCACCGCCACCGCCACCCAAACGATGCCAGCCTCAAGGAATTCAGGACTGCCGGCACCTGCACCTCCACAGTCCCGTCTCCCTGTCTCTTCCGGCATCGTGGCGCCGCGGGGATCCCAGCCTAAGGTGGTCGGCTAGTCTGCTCGGTCAATCTGATCCGTAAGTATGCGCAGAATTTGTTAGTCCCCCGTTTCTTTTTTTAGGTTTATGCAAATTCAAGTGCAACAAAGAACGGCTTCAGGGAATTCAGAGGATATAAAATGTGCCTACCTGAAATGACCATTTTCTAGTTGAATATGAGGATGCCTATCACATCTTCCAACTGGGATACGCAATGTTTTGTTGAGGAAAACGGGAAAGGAGTGGAAAGCAACAATAGATGTTCGCCCTTGGAGCTAAGAGTGGCGAAAATAGATGTTGGTTTGAGTGTCAGCTTGCTTGAACAACAAACCAGTAGGAGTTGATGTTTTTCGATGTAAGCGGAGCCTAAAGAAGCATGATTTGTTGCTTTATGGTATTTACTTTGTGTTCGATCGTAATAATTATTAATAAAGCTATGTGGTTTCGACTAACTATATTAATGTTATATGTATAGCATGTACTGCTGGAACACGATGGGCCTTTTTTTTTTTGTTTAAAAGGAGATGTGCTGCGACCTGTACGTAGTACATTTGAGCACTTCAAAGTTTGCCAGAATCGTGTGGCCAGTTGTCTGCAACTGGTTACACTACTACGGAAAGGGCATTTAGTCCCGGTCCAAAACTGCTTTTAGTACCGGTTTTTGAACCGGTACAGGCCATCCGGGACCGGTTCACTCACCCGGTACTGATAGAGTATCAGTACCGGTTCGAATTCACACATGGCAGCGCGTCGGGAACCCCTGAGGACCTCATCAGTATCGGTTGCTGTCTCCAACCGGTACTGATGAGCACCTCATTAGTACCGGTTGGTTTCTTCAGCGATCGATGTTTTATATATATAGGTCTATTTCTTCATAGCTATTATATATATATGTGTGTGTGTGTTAAATCACAACTAATTAAAAGCACGAGATAATCAATCATGCACTTTGCACGATAATTAAATCATTGAACATTCATTAACAAATTTAATTACATCTAATGTATTAAAATATGTACACATATTTGTTCTTTTGCTCATCGTCTAATGTATTACAATATATATGTACACAACTTTAATTACAACTTTAGTATTTCTTTTCCTTCTATTCATCGCGATCTTTTACGCGCATCGCTCTTGCTAGCTGTAGATGTCGACCACGACAGTTCACCGGTCCTTATCGAAGGGCCCCACCTGTTAAAGTTTGGTTCGTGAAACTCGCCTTTTGGATTTACAACCTCATCATAAATAAAGCCGACGAGTTGTTCTTGGATTGCGCTCACTCGTGCCGGCGAGAGTTCCGAACCTTGTTCCGCCAAATGTTGAGGCACCTATCGTTAAGCCATTAACTAATCAATACTTGAATTTGTACAAGATATAAGGAGTACCTATACACAATTAAAGCTAGTAATTATATTTACTCACCCCTTGTTGCCTTTTAGCATGCGATTCGTCGACTCGGTTTGGGTGTGCATAAACTCGCATACATAGTAGCCGCATAAATTGTTACCCGTGGTGAGTCAAGATCTGCGGTGGAAAAAGTTGAAAGCGTGAAATGGATGCAAGGAAGTTAAGTTAACTAACTAAAAAGCTAGCATTATGATATACGTACATGAGAGGCAATTGTAATGTCAAATTCCTCCTTGAATACGCTCACGTTTTTAGCACGGAACCGTGTGAATGCACTACACATGTGATTATGAATTGTACATGATTAGAATTTGTTTCAAATTGAAGGAAATAGAGCTAGTACGATAATGAAATGAACAAGAATTAATACCGGTTGAGCATGTCGATAAAGTTTTGATACTTTTCAACTGGTCTCCTTTGCGAGTCCATAATTGTGATCGAGCTACGATCTAGCTCGATCATAAGAAGAATCCAAATGAAAACTATACATAGATGTGTCAGCGTAGATAACTAATTAGTTCTAACATCGTGTTATGAAAAAGGAGTAGAATGAGGTGGTGCGAAAACACGTACTCAAATGAGTAGGCTAGATATATCTTTGATTTATATCTTTGACCCATTAGCGCATTGAATCGTTAGTCTCTGTTTCGCTTGGGTGGTCTCTCGACGGTTGTCTCGTTGATAACTCTTTGGGTCCATGAAGCCTATGTCAAAATCGATCCTTGACATCTTTGTATCTCCATGCTACATAAGAAATTAGTTAGGCTTGCAAGTTAGTATAGTACAAGGAAGTGCACGATAGTTTTTGCAAATAATTAAGACACTTACAGAGTCCGACAACCCATCAAGCTCACGCCGAGGCGTCTGTCAGTATAGAACATATATGTAGTCGATCGACAACAAATTCACCTTCACATGAAAAAAATCTTGTTGCTTAAACTTGACGGCGAACATCAGTAGACCATGCTTGGTGGCGTCCAAGTACCATTCATGAAATTGCGCATCTTTGTCGTTAGTGGGCGCTCCTCATGCGACCAATGACCGCCCACTTTAAATAACCATTTTACTTGGGCAAACTCAATCTTTTCGTGCCTAATATTTGATTTGCGGTAAGGCCGGTTTCATCGAAGAATTTTGCATCTCCTTACCCTTCCCTCGGTGACATCTTCTTCTTGGGGCATTCCTTACTCAATGTGCTCGTAGTTTGATTGGCGAGGCATTTCTTTTTATCCTTCAAATTTTAATAGTCTTTAAGCCTTTATAAAATTCATACGTGCTAGGTTGAACCTTCTTCTCTGGTGACTTGGGTTTAAGAAATTTAGTTACCTCTCCTTTTACCACCTTCTTGGTCTCCTCATCGTTCATATCATACGGCGCCGGAAGTTCGGCCCGGCTTCTTGGATTGGGTGGAGGACCCGTCTTCTTGGGAGCTCTTGGCCGAGCTGGCTTGTTTCCTTGGTCGGCGCCTTCTTGGGAGGAGGCGGGCTTGTGGCGCTTATGTGCGCGGGAGGTGGTGTAGGAGTCGGCGCCTTCTTGGGAGGAGGCGGCTTCTTTCAGGGCTTATATGCGAGGAGATGGTGTAGGAGGCAGGGCTTCTTGTCGGGCTTATATCGCAGGAGGTGGTGTAGGAGTCGGCGCCTTCTTGGGAGGAGACGGGTTTCTTCTCGGGCTTCTTCGCGGAGAGGACATGCCCATGTTATCTCGAAAAATTATGTATCGTTTGCGCCACAGGATGAAAGTGTGTACTGCCTCTCCTAGCTTCGTAGTCCCGTCACCTCCAGGAATTTCGAGGTCAAGGTCCTCGTACCCTGGGCAGACATCCTCCACCGAGACCTTGGAGTATCCTAACGGTATCTGTTGGCCATGGATAAGCTGCCCCGGCTCTAATGGGTAAGCCATACCATCGGCCGCCTTGAAGGTAAGGTTCCGCGCTTGGATATGCAGCTCACAAGGTGTCCATTGTCGATGTCGTCTCACGGATACTTGTCCAAGTCCGCTTCGCTTGACCCACCGGAGCGCTTGCGCGCCATTTGCCTGGAAATGATGATGTCTGGATTACTTGGAGGTTCTTGGCCGTCTCGCGGTGTTGGCTCAAGGCTAGCTGCACCTCTCTTGGATCTCTTCTTGCATTCTCTCATTTGTTTGATTCAGCGTTCTTCAAGCGCACTAAGTCATTGTGTCTATCGAGCCTTGCTCCTCGCCCGACTCCTATAGGTCTCGGCGTCTGGCGAAACCAACCTTCCACGGGACAACGCCGGCGCCTCGTGTACGTCGTGGTGCTCTAGATTTTGCAAGGCCCTTGTTAGCTCGTCGTTCTCCTGTTTGGCACAAAGCTACCAGGAAGTCTCCTCGATGGATCTGTACAAGCCTTCGCCACATCTCTTAGCACCTCCCCAAACCTGACATTCTTTGTTATCATCAAGAAGCGCCGTGAGCATAGAACCAATGCTTTGCTCTGTTGGGCCAATCCGTTGTTCTTGGTGCGATACCCTTCGCTAGCGTGTCTGTTCCTCTTCTCCCATTTTGGTATTGCATGGCGGTAACCACCGGGCGAGTCGGTGGTGATAATTCTTCTTCATGCATTCACTTATTCTTCTCACTCAAACTTTGACCTTCGTCCAAAGTCTTGTATTTCAAACGCATCCAGTGATCTTGCAACTTTGGGTGCTTGTTGAAGTCGGCGTTCGATTCTTCTTGATATACTCCGTGTTGACTTCTTTTTATAAGTCGGAATCGATCGCCATCTTCTTGAGAGTGTAACTCTTCACCTTCTCTTCGGTCCCTTGGGGAAGGTGAATGTCTCCTTCACATCGTTCCAAAGCATGTTCTTCATATCTTGAGGGACTGATCCCATTTGCTATGCTAATTGCCACGTGGTCCCTAACGTGGACGCCGCATGCTGAATTGAGCGGCCCAAGCGCCCTGAGGGTGCAAGAGGTCGGCCGTCTCGCCGACTTCGGTGATAACACACAATCATGAGCGGTCGGGGATGTTGGCTTAGCATGGTAGTGGAACCGACAATCATGAGCGTGATGATTGTTACCTCGCCTGCCTCATCGTGCTCTGCTGACCTCATCGTGCTCTGCGGCCTCATTGGCCTCGGTGGCGGGTGCGAGCTCGCCGTCTCATGATTATCACATCCATAATCAAACTTCTCATAAATTCTTCTTCGTCCATCGTCGCGTTTCTTAGGCTAGAAGAAGCACCGAAAATTAACGAAAATAGATCACATTTCATTTAAAGTGATGGTACTACTCTAAAAGCGTGGAAGATGGTGGGGAAGAGGCGGTAGAGAGGATGGGCGGCGACGAAGATGTTCCTAATGTAAATCGGCCAAATACTATCGATGGTAATTTTGCTAGAGTTGAGAGGAAATCAAGTGATCGATGTTGTGACCTCATGCTACTTAAGAATATATTTGCTTAATAAAAATAATGAATCATTCTTATTCCATACTAAAATGATTTTTAAAAAATAAGCTCCTGCAAGTTCACCGTGAAGCATGGATGTCACGAGGCGTCAAGTGAGAGGTAAGCCATGAGGAGGAGCTGGAGCTCGCTTTGAAATGGACTTAGTTCTTTGTCTTCTTCTGCGTACCCTTGTCCAGCGAGCTTCCTCATGGCTCCTCTTCTTCATTGATCGCCTCGTGACCTCTCATGATAGCTCGAACTTGGTGGGCTTCGTATTTTAAAATCATTTTAGTATGGAATAAGAATAATTCATTATTTTTATTAAATAAATATATAAAGTTAAAAAGAAAATTCGACAAGTTTAAAGAGCTTAAACTTGTCGAATTTTCTTTTATAACTCTCGAGAATATAATGAATCTGAACCTACAATTTTATACATACAAATCTCACATATCATACAAGTTTAAGCTAGTATGCAGGTAGTCTTGGGCTTGTAGGGACACATATACATACAAATCTCACATATACGTAGAAACTTCACATATACATAGAAATTTCAAAATTCACGAGAAATTAGAATAATTCACATGATACATATTCATTTGACATGATACATATACATTTCAAACTTCACATATACATAGAAATCTCACACATACATAGAAATCTCACATATACATAAGCCGATCAATAAAATAGAAATTTCAAAATTCACGAGAAATTAGAATAATTCACATGATACATATTCATTTGACATGATACATATACATTTCAAACTTCACATATACATAGAAATCTCACACATACATAGAAATCTCACATATACATAGAAACCGATCAATAAAATAGAAATTTCAAAATTCACCGAATCTCTAGTTTGATTGCTCTCAGATTATTGGGTTTAAATGAAGATTTAGAATCTTCACCTCAATCACAAATGGGCTAGACAATTTAATTTAGTGACTTAAGCCTTGAACTCTTACCACCTTAACATGCACAAGAAAATTGTAACAATACATAGAAATCTCACACATACATAGAAAGAAAGTATATACTGCATAACAGAATGATGCCCATAACATTGGCCCATAACATTGTCAATATGATGCATTGCATAGAAAGAAAGTATATACTGTATATTTATAAATAGTCTAGTAAAGTATCAAGAATTTCATGTCACAATCAGCTCATTACAAGGATAACAGAATGACCATATGCTATATACTCAATACACCTTACTATGCTATATACTCATTACAGGATATATACTCATTACAGGATAACAGAATTACAAGGATAACAGAATAACAGAATGACCATATGCTATATACTCATTACTATGCTATATACTCATTACAGGATATATACTCATTACAGGATAACAGAATTACAAGGATAACAGAATAACAGAATGACCATATGCTATATACTCATTATAGGATAATAGAATTTCATGTCACAATCAGCTCATTACAATGACAGGATCAGAGCTACCACATGAAATCCAAATTGTATAGAAACGATGAAAATAACCAATAATTTCAATCATGCAAGTCTAGCGGTTCAAGGCTTAGATCATTTCATTAAGCGTCATGTTCATTAAGAAACCCAAATAACATCACGAGCAATACCTCACCCTTCCACAAAGAAGGATCAAATCTGACATAACAAGGAGCAATAATGGAGTCATACAACTATTGCTCTCAGATTTAATAAATTGATGGGTTGCTCCAAATGAGCCCTCAACACCAATTTCAGCAATATATCACAGGGGTATACAAATCTGAAATTAGTGAATCTATACAATTCAAGCTTTGTTTAATAAACTTGATTCACTAGAACTCAACAATGGACTATGAAAAGCTACTTAATAGTAGGACAACACCAATTTAGACTAAAACAGAGTAGCCAAAGTTATTCACAACTAAGTTCCAGATTAGATCAGGGATATCACTGCGAACTAAGCCTCATAACGAGAACTAATAACATGATAGCATGTCACATATACAGCAACAATAAAACCAAGTTGAAGTTTTAGACACAATGATCTAAGCAGTCTTTGAATCACAGAGGAAATCACTAACTAATGATTAATATTGCCTCATTTAATTGAATCATCATAGAAGCGGCGATAGGAGAATAAAATCGGTGCCTCCGGATCAAGAAATCTGACCTCTAGCTCGATGGCTAGTCCCTCAAATTTCTCAATCGGTTCTTGAATCAACACCAACAGATAAAGTAATGCCGGCTAAAAAGGATCAAAGCGATCTCTTGTACAATGAACATCACCGGTGATAGTCGGGCACAAACCGAATAACAACCGGGCCGTATTGTCACCTTGACAGGTTTTTGTTGCGTTCACATAGTTCAAGACCTTCCCATCACTTGATGAGCACAAATGCCATACATGGAGCAGTACCCTTCTGCAGATACTACCTAAGGAAGCCACCAAAGCAATTAGAACAACTAAGAACAGCAGAGCATGGATTTTCATAAGTCCATACCAAAGTTCCAATCTGTGCAAGGACATGTATAGAGACAACCACGACATCTAACAACAATAATTGGAGCTAAGAAATGAGAATCCAACAGACTCGCCTCTAAAAATATGAAAAATTCGAAATTAGAGGGAAGCATGGAATACTTCAATCATGTAAAACTTCTCAATCTATATGGCAGCAAGCACACATTTGAGGCAAAATATGAAACCGAAAACAAAAATCCGAGCAGTGAGGCAAGCACCGCATGCTACAATCCAATAGACACCCAAAATTGAAGTAATCGAGATGAACTAAAATGAACTAAATTTACTTCTCAAAGCAAGACAACATAACCAAAACTAATCAAGTGACAAGTGATCTCATCGGGTAGGAGAGGTACAAACCCTAGGGTTGGCGAAGGTGAGAGGAACTTGGCGGAGGCAAGCGCGGAGGCAAGGCTTGAGGCGGGGCCGGCGGCGGTGGGGTCGTCGGAGGTGAGGAGGACGCCTGCGGTGGGGTCGTTGAGGCGTCCCTCGTCGAGGTCTTTGCAAGCAGCGGGAGGAGGAGATTGAGGAACAATGGCGGGAGTAGAAAAATTGGGAAGAGGAGGCGGGAGGATTTAAGGTGCACCATCGGTCCGGTTGAATACACCAACCGGGGTGATGGGTCAGCCTCAGCGAGGAGGAGCCCTAGGCACTATCAGTCCCGGTTGAAAACACCAACCGGGACTGATGTTAAGAGACTCAAAACAATTTAGCGCCCATACTAATCGACAAGAAATCTTCCCTCCCCCTTGGCTAGCGCGAGGCGCTTGAGTCTGTGAGCTCTCCCGGCCAGTGAGGTCTCGGGTTCGAACGCCGCTCGTGCCCCCTAGCCCTTCTTTTTGGCCTTTTCTTTTATTTCTTTTTTTTATTTGTTGTTTAACTACTGTTTCATTAAATAATTTTTAAAAATGCTTTTACCACTTTAGATTCATTTAGTCTTTTTTAAGATTTCTTTTTTTGAATCTCTTGTTTAACTATTGTTTCATTAAATAATTTTAAAAATGCTTTTACCACTTTAGATTCATTTAGCCTTTTTTGTAAGATTTCTTTTTTAAATGTATAGTTTAACTATTATTTCATTAAATAATTTTTAAAAATGCTTTTATAACTTTAGATTCATTTAGCCTTTTTTTAAGATTTCTTTTTTTAAATCTCTTGTTTAACTATTGTTTGATAAATAATTTTTAAAAATGCTTTTACCACTTTAGATTCATTTAGCCTTTTTAAGATTTCTTTTTTTAAATCTCTTGTTTAACTATTGTTTCATTAAATAATTTTTAAAATGGTTTTACCACTTTAGATTCATTTAGCCTTTTTTTAAGATTTCTTTTTAAATCTCTTGTTTAACTATTGTTTCATTAAATAATTTTTAAAAATGCTTTTACCACTTTAGATTCATTTAGCCTTTTTTTAGATTTTTTTAAAATGTCTTGTTTAACTATTGTTTCATTAAATAATTTGTAAAAATGTTTTTACCACTTTAAATTCATTTAGCCTTTTTTAAAGATAGTTTTTACAATATTTTTCCAACCATGTAATATAAATTAACAATATAGAAAATTGTAAGAAATAAAGTAATTTTGCACTCTTATAATTCCATTGCAAACTATCACCTTGTTATATTAGTACAGAGGGACTTTGAACAATATTGTTAGTCAAATATTAGTACATTTTGAGCAGAAAATACAGAAAACCACTAGAGGAATGAGAAACTAGTATGTTAGTAGTCTATTACACCAAAAGAAAGCAAAGCAATCCTTATTTGCTAACATACTTTGCTTTTACAAGTGATCCTTCATTATGATCGCGGCGTCGTGGGGAGATTTCTCTGTATCATTCAGGACACTAATGTCTCGTCCCACCGTGAAAGGAGGCTACTCGTCGAATCGATTATACTCTTCTTCGTCCGTGGACGCCTCAACTCCGACAATCCTTCTTTTACGGAAGAACCACGTGGCACCTTGGCTGATCGCTACTGCTAGTTGTCGGTGTTTCGAGAACCGGCAAGTAAATTTGTAGGTCTAGAGGGGCCACGCGCTCCCGCTCCATGAATGGTTAGACCAGAAGAAAGGAGGTCCAAGATTTATACTGGTTCGGGCAGAACGTCCCTACTCCAGTTTGAGGGGTGGTCGGATGTTATTGACTTTGATGTGTCCGTCGTGTTACAAGCAAGGGTGTGCTCGAGCTCAACACCTTGTGCTCGGGGTTGCCCGGGTAGCTACTGAGTATGATCGAGGAGTGCTACGTTCGATTGCCTCCCTCTCCCGAAGGACCATGCCTCCTCTTATATAGCCCGGGAGGCGGTTACAAGGAGGTTACGAGAGCGTGAAAGGAAAAAATGGATGGGGCTCCTTACGCTTAGGAATCCGGTCTTCGCCTCGGTGTCACAGTTCTTTGGACTTGACCTTTGTGGTAGGTGCAGGTCTGTGTTGGGTTGGTGGAGGCGCAGGTGATGGCTCGTTCGTTCCTCCAGGAAGCAGCGTACCTACTCTACGCGCAGCATCGGGGTGTCGGCCGAGGCTGCTTTGGGAAGGTGCGCAGCGTCCTGTCCCTGCTCGATTGTGACGAACTGCTGCGTCAGCCAGTTTGGGGAACCAGCGGAAGCCGGTTCTGACGATATGACGCTTGCTCCTTGGTGAAGGTGACCCGAGCTTGTTGGGCTCGCCGTCGGTCCGATCCATTGGTCGGGAACCAAGTCAGGTCGCCGCGTTTTGCTGACTCATGGGCGCCGGTCCTCAAGCGCTTGGTCGGATTTGCTTTCGGGCTGGCAGTCGGGAGTCGTGGGCCTCCGAGGGCTTCTTACGAGCCCCAGCGTGGTGGCGGCCCATTGCTTCTCTGGGCAGGATACCCATGCCCTGGTATCCGTCAATAGCCCCCGAGCCCCCGAGCGGATCGGAGAGCCGGTCGAGGTTTACCCTATTCGACGGATCCCGGTCGAGCATGCTGCTTTGATACGGCGGGGTCTCGGTGCTTTAGGGTGATTGACCGGTTTCTGCGATTTCGGTGCTGGCGGTCGGGTTTGGTCACCTCACTTGGTCTTGTATGGCGATCCGGTGGATGGACCCGAGCCCCGGCGGATCGGAGAGCGATCGAGGTTTACCCTTCGTGCAGAGGTAGCCTTGGTTGGACTCGAGCTCCTGGTCAAAGTCGCCTGAGTACCTGCAAGTGCATTAGTTGGTCGGAGGTGGCTTCCCCGGTTGCCAGTGTCCGACCAAACGGATTAATCGCCACGGTCTTGCGGCGAAGATCCGGTGGATGGAACCCCGAGCCCCGGCGGATCGGAGCCGGTCGAGGTTTACCTTCGCGATGGCGTCCGTTTTTGCGTCGTGATCCCAATGTACCTGTGAGATCGGCGTCGCGCCGGTGACAGATAAAGGCGCCCGTCCCATGCTTTCGTCGTGCGAGGACGGTGGCTGCGTTTCCCAATCGCCCGTCGCCCGGTGTGGGACTGGAGGTGAGCTAGCGTAGCGCTTGCCATGCGTTGGCTTGAACGCGTGCTCATGCGGTGATAACGGGTTTGACCGAGTGGGCCTGGTGGCTTCGAAGGTGAACCATTTCGGCGGACGTTATCCGTTGCGCAGGCGTCAGAGCCCTCTGGGCGACCCATGAGAACCTTTCTTTACTTGACCCCGTGTCGGACCCTGAGTCGTCCGCCGACCAGAGCGCGGTTGCCGCCACCCGTCGATGGGCTCTGCGGGGAAGTGTGAAGTATGGTCTCGAACACGATTAAAGGCGATTGGGTCGTCCGCCGACCCAACTAGAGGCCCACTGGGGGCTCACCTTATCCTCGTCCCTCGCTCGGTTTTTCGCTCGGGGCAGTGTATGCGTCCACTCGGTGGCTGGGCGTTCGGAGCCCATGATGCTTGGTCGAGCCCCGAGCATAAGGTGGCGAGCCTTTTCGTGGCTTTCGGGACCGTAACGGCCTCGGCGTGTTTTTATCCTGCCGCAGGGCGGCCTTTCAAGTTCGGGAGCATGGCTCGAGGAGCCGTGCGTCACTCTGCCCGACGTCGCCTGGCTACTGTCCTGTCAGGAATTAATGCAGGGGCGACCAAAAATCGAAGCGGTGTACCGTTGAACCGTCGTGACAGTCGGGGGAGCAAAATGTACGCCGTTTCTCTTTGCGATATCGCCGGTTCGGTTGACGCCCGTCCGGTCGGTGGTCGTTGCTCTCCTTATAAGCCAGAGAAGGGGGGATCACTGGGCGGATTCCTCTGTGTTGTGCTGTTCTTCGCTGCGAAAGAAAGGGAAACGAGGGCGACTGTGAGGGAAACCAAAAAACCTGGGAGAGGGATTCCTCGCCGCAGCCCCCTTTCCGCTCGTCGCTCCCGTTCCTTCGGAGATGACGTGGCCGGATTGCTCTGTTTTCGACGCTCGCGTGCTTGGCCTGTCGAAGAAACGATTTCTTCCCCCGCGCAACATATCTCGATGGAGAGTGCCGATGGGGGTTGTGGCTCCGGAGCCCGGCGACGGCGAGATCGTCGTATCTGCGTCCTTCTTCGAGCGTGGATTCGGCCTCCCCCTCCACTCGTTCGTCCGCGGGCTTCTTCATTTTTACAAGGTGGAGGCACACCATCCCGAACCCCCGCTGCGGCCTTGCATCGTGGTCTTCATCCTGTTGTCGCGAGGCCTTTTCGGGGATCGAGCCCCATTGGGCCCTCTGGAGGTACTTCTTCCATATCGCGGCGGAAGGAAAGTCGGCAGGCGCATTGTTGGCGCCGATCGGCGGCGCCGCCATCCAGCTTCGGTCCAACCGGGCGTCGGAGTATATCGATATGAAGCTGCCCTCGTCGAACCGGGGATGGCACTCCGAATGGTTCTACATCCAGAATGTAGGGGACAGCGCCCGACCTTCACCGGAGACGACCGAGGCGATGCGAATGGAACCGCCGGCGGATCACGAAGGAGAAGAGGAAGATGGAGGTGATCCTCGAGCAACTCATGACTCTGGCGAGGCTGACGGTGTATTTGTCGTTTACGTTTATGGCGGAGGCGTGCAACCCCTCATGGACAGGCCTCATCCGATGTTCGAGTACGAGGGAGCGTCTGACCCCATGAGGATGGAGCGTTCTGACCTCCCTTCGTCGGAGGTGGAGGCTCGGGTGAAGGCTATCCTGGTCGTGAGGGCCACGGTGGCGGCAGGCGGCGCTCCCGAGCCCTTCTCGGCGGAAAGCCCCCCTAATTTGGTAATTGGGGGGCTCCCCTACTTTCCCCCGCGTCCTTTGTTTTAATTCCCTGCGATTCGTCCGAATAGTGTCCCTGCCCCTTTCAGGGCCTGCTCGGAGCATCCTCCCGGGCATGGCTGCCGGGGGAGAAGGAGATAAGGGCGGAGGCCCGAAAAAGGGCCGAGCTGCAGGAGTCCGCTCGGAAAGAGCGCAGGGAGGAAAGGAGGAAGGAGAAGAAGAAGGAACGCCAGGCGGCGTCCGCGCACGGCGAGGAGGTGTTTGAGTCGACCCTCTTCTCCACGGCTGGTGCGGGATCGTCTTCCAGTGATGGCAGAGATCCCGACGATCCATATGAGGAATTCGACTTGGTGTCATCGGCGGCGACCTCTGGGCGCCCGATCGCGAGGTCGCCGTCGCGGTGCCCCAAGTAAAAATGCCTCCGGTGGAGGTGTCCCCGGAAGGGGGGAGAGATAGCCCCCCTTCGCCAGGAAGACCGGCGAAGAGAGCGCGGTTGTTCAGCACCCGCTCGACGCGGTTAGTTTCCTTTGGTCATATGCACTGATTTCGTTTGAGCCGCTTCTGATCGGCCCGTGCTCTCAGGGATTTTGTGGGGGAGAACCTGACGGAGGTGGCGAAATTGCCGTCGGGACCGACGCCGCCACTCCCGCCGGCAGAGGTTGGGGATAAGCCCTCCAGGCCAAAGCTAATGGCGGACGCGGCGGTGTTGGTCGTGCCCGCAGCGACCGTCGTGCCGGTGGTCGCGCCCGTGGTTGTGCCGGAGTCGACCGCGGAATTGGTACACCACGAAGCACAGGCGACCGTCAGCGGCTCGCCGTCAGGATTGGGGGCCGATGATGGCGGAGCAAACCTTGAGCCGCCGGTCGGTGAAATGCCACCGGTTCTGGCACTGGAAGCCTTACCGCTATCGTCGCCGAGGGAGCAGCCAAGAGAGGAGTCGCAGGTGGTGGTGGTGGTCGCCGATTCACCGCCGGCGGCGCCAGAGGCCTTGCCGTCGGTGCGGGCCGCTGACGCGATCGCGAGGGACCTTTTCGATGCCACCGTCCATCTTCGTGTGGTAGGCAGCGACCCACTGGCGAGGCGTCGTTCACGCTGGACGACGGAGCGGAGCTCGGGGAGTGGGAATCCCTGCTGAAGGGCTCCCTGCGAGCTAAGACTGAGATGGAGAGGATCCGGGCGAGCCTGGGTCAGCTCCTCGAGTCCTCTGGTAGGGCGCTGGATGCCGTCACCAGAGGGGTTGATCCGGCCGGAGTAGTAAGTTGTGCTCAAAATCTCTTCGCCTTTTTAGATTCCGTTGGGCCGAGTAATGTGTAAATCTGGTTGCAGGCGTCTCTGAACGCTTCGGAGGGTAAATCCGGGTTCCTCCGTCGTGACGCCAGAGAACAACCAGGAGGAGGATCGCGACCAACCTGGCTCGAGCTGCATGAGGCTCGGAAGCCGTGGTATGGCGAGCGGCGAAGGAGGCCCGTCGGGCGATGAATGAGATGGCCGGCACCTTGGAGGAGGAGCGCTGATCGGGTCGGTCGAGGGTATCCGAACTGGAGTCCCTCCTGGTGGAGGCCCGCAGTGCCAAGGTTGCTGCCCAAGCGGAAGCGGCGGTGGCGAAAAAGCTCGAGGAGGATGCTCGGGCCAAGCTCGCCGCCATGACTGAGTCGTCGGCCGGTAAGATGTTGTTATTTGGGTCGATTTGGTAAGTGTCCTCGAACGCGCTGTTTGACTTCTGCCCTGATTCTTCAGAGTTGCAAAAGAATCTGAGTGAAGTTGCGGAGGCGCGCCGACTGGCGGTGGAGGAGCGTGACGCAGCGGTCTCGGCGAAGGCAGCGGCTCAGTCGGTGAAAGAAGAGGCGGAGAGCGACCGGAACGAACTGGTCGCCGAATTGGCGACCTTGGGGAAAGTAGGCCGGGCCGTCTGCATCCGATTGCTGGGGGCCATGCGGGGCACAAGCTTGCTTGCGGCCGAGTTGGGTCGTGTGCCGGAGCACGTCGAGAAGTCGGTGAAGACGAGTGCTGCCCTGGGGGCCACTTCTGCGCTTGTTAACGCCATGTCCTTCTACAATGGTATCAACTTGGACAACATTAGCAGCAGGGTCGCCAGGAACCGGACTGACGAGGAGGTCCGCCGCTTCGCGCTCCAAGTCGAGCCCCACGCCCGAGTGATCGCTGATCGGATATCACCGCAGAGCGTCCTCCACGGGGATTACGAATGACGAATCGTTTTTGTGCTTGTTCGCGAGTTTGAGCTGTTCTTTCGCGTTCGGAAACCGTAGCCTTGGAAACCGCCTGGGGTTTTTCGGGTGTAGGCGTGTTCGATTTTCCGAAAGGAGCGCGAAGGAGGTGCTAACGAACCCTGAGGTCGAAAAGGTGTCTATTCATATTTCACGCAAGGGAGGAATGGCCCCGACTGACTTGCGGCTTCGCACCGCGCGGGTAACCCTTTGCCACAGAATGCTACTTTGAAACCTTAGCCACTGGCGCGTGGGCCGTAGCGCTTGGGCCGAACGGGTTACCCGCTGGGGAAGTTGAGTGGTCTGTCGGGCCGCCGACCCGTATGAATATGAACGACGTTAGAGAAACAAAAGCATTCATTCACGTTTTGGCGGAGAGGGCGCCTGACTGACTTATGGCTCGCCGACGGTAGTGCTTACATAAGCGCCACTTTGGAACCGTGGCCGCGGGCGCAGGCGCGGCGGCTTGGTCGACGAGGTTACCCTTGGGGAAGCCGAGTGGTCAGTCGGGTCGTCAACCCGTATGAATGTGAATGACGTTGCCCCTGAGCCCCCGAGCAATGCGTGGCGACCAGGTGGCAGTCGGCGCGTATTGCTAATGCTTCGAAATAATCATAAGGGAGACCAAGGGTCAAGAGCCTTATCTCTTTGGGTCGGTTGTCGTGCGGCTTGCCGGCGCTAATCTGCGGATTCTGAGGTCGCCGTGACGATTGAGCCAGCGAAGACCGAAGGGCGCGTCGCTTCAAAGACAAGCGGCTTCGCGCTTAGGCCGCCGCGCATTTAATGCGGATGGGATTTTAATGCTCGCGCGTCGGCGCGACGGACGGTGGGCGTTTGAGGAGTTCATGGGCGCCTGGCGATGGTGGTTTTGGTCGCTGCGAATCCGCCCTTATATATCTGACGCACGGGGTAGCGGTAACTTCGCACCCGACCGCCAGCGTCTGCGTTCCTCGCCCTCTTCGTCTTCCAAGCGCTTCTCGAAGAACTTCTTGCGAACGCTATGGCGAGCGGCGGTGGCGATGACAGAAGGTCGGGGAAACGGGCGGCGGAGGCGAACCCTGGGGGTTCGTCCCCGAAGAAACCTCGGGCGGAGGGGGGCCCTTCTGGTGCCGCGGCGAGGGGCGGGCTCGACCTGCCCTCGCCGAGATTCTTCATCTGGAGCCCTCGTCGTAGGTAGGTTCCTTTCTAGCTGCTTTGATGAGATACCGGGGTTGTAGAGTTGACGGCCGTTTTCGACCTTTGCCCCTCCGCAGGTCCGATCGGCCAGATCTTGGCGCCGACGCGCCCGTAGAAGTAGCTCCAGCACCCCAGCAGCTGGGAGTGGCTCTTGAGGACCGGGCGATGAGCATGGTGGACCTGCTGGTGCGGTCCTGCCGACACAGTGTCCCAGTGGGGTCCTCTGCCGCCCTTGGGGCACAGTGGCGGCCAGCTGAGCGCGGGTCTAGGCACGCGAAAGGCAGGCGGCAGCAGAAGCAGGGCGCCCGAGGCCGCCGAGCATGCGTGAGGATTTCGACTCCACGCGCGGGGTCCTCCTCTCCATGCTCCGCCCTGCTTACGAGAGCATGGGCAGGAGCTTGAGGCCACTAGGGGTGGAGCTGAACGAGCCGGCTGAGCCCACCGTGGCGCAGTACGCCTTCGGCCTCACCCGGGCGGCCGAGGCGTTGGAGGGCTTGCCCCAGGCCCTCCGGGAACGCTCCGCTCGTGAGGGGCGGAGGGTCGCCGTCTGACAGCGGAGTGCGCCGGCTGGCGTCTTTGCGCCGGCGTCGCGCTCCTTCGCCAGCCGACGGCTCACCGTCTCCGGATCTGGGTGATCCGGCCCGGCCTGAGCCAGTGCGGGAGGCGGCGGAGATGGTGGCGGGGCGGCTGCACCTGGAGGTCTCGGACGAGGAGGCTGGGACGAGCGAGGACTCCGCGGAGAGCGATGAGGACGACGCCTTCTTCGGTTCGGACCCTTAGGGACTCGCCGTGCATCCGTTCTGTTGTGTTTTTGCAGATTTTTGCACTCTTCTTCGCTCCAGGAATAATTTAAGTTGGACGCTCTTGATGTTCATGTTTCGCGCCTTTAATGGGACTTTATGCATCTTCTGGAAATGTGTGATATTTCAGTCGCCGTATTTCTCCCCCTTGCCGGACGCCTGTTCGTTGTTGATTGTTCGCGCAGGATCACTTGGTCTGCAGGTTGAGGCGCCGCCGTCGCCTGGGTGTAGACTTAGTCGTGGAAACGTTTTTTCTTTTTGCCGATCGCCTGTAGGCCGTTCGTGTGTAGTCAACCTTGCTCTGCGGCCCATCATTTCCAGCGGTCGCGGTCAAGAAAAAACTACTGGAGTTTTTACGAGACGTAGGTCGTAGCAGCCGAGTCGGAGCGGGGAAAACCTTTGGTTGGTTCGAGCGCTGCGTTACGGGAACACGTAGACTAGAAGCCCCCCGTGCGGGTTCGCGCCGCTCGGGCTCGGCAGGCTAATAGGAACGTGCAGATAGAGAATCAGCTTTTAGGGAAAGAATTGCCTGAGCTTTTCTATGTTCCAAGCGTTTGAAACAACATTGCCATCGGCGTCTCTTAGTCGATAGGTGCCGGGCCGGATTACCTCCACGACGGTGAAGGGGCCTTCCCACGGAGGAGAAAGCTTGTGCACTTAGCGTTGGGTGAACTTTGGCGCAGACCAAGTTGCCTCGTTGAAGGCTCGGCCGCGGATCTGGCGAATCTGATAGCGCCGCAATGTTTGATGATATATGGCCGACCGGAGGACGGCAACATCGCGTGCCTCGTCGAGCTGGTCGACGGCGTCTTGTTGCGAGTCGAGCCCCCGAGCATGGTCGAAGGTTTGCAGCCTTGGAGCGTCGTACTCCAGGTCGGTTGGTAAGACAGCTTCGGCGCCGAACACTAGGAAGAACGGCATGAACCCGGTCCACCGGGTCGGAGTAGTTCGCAGGCTCCAAAGGACGGAGGGCAGCTCAGCTGCCCATCGCCCCGCTGACTTCTTCAGTCGGTTGAAGATTCGCGGCTTGAGCCCCTGCAGGATCTTGCCGTTCGCCCTCTCGGCCTGGTCGTTGGTCTACGGGTGGGCCACGGACGCCCAGTCGACGCGGATGTTGAAGTCGTCGCAGAATTCGAGAAATTCCTTCCCCGTAAACTGCGTGCCGTTGTCGGTGATGATGGAGTTCGGGACTCCAAATCGGTAGACGATGCCGCAGAAGAAATCGGCCGCTTGCGCAGAGGTGATAGTGGCGACTAGCTTCGCCTCTATCCACTTAGTGAACTTGTCCACCGCGACGAAGAGGTGCGTGAAGCCCCCGGGCGCTTTTCTGAAGGGTCCGAGCAGATCGAGTCCCCAGACCGCAAATGGCCATGTGATGGGGATTGTCTGGAGGGCTTGGGCTGGAAGGTGTGTTTGCCGGGCAAAAAATTGACACCCTTCGCAGGTGCGAACAATTTGCTTGGCGTCGGCTATGGCGGTCGGCCAGTAGAAACCTTGACGGAAGGCCTTACCCACGAGGGACCGTGGTGCTGCGTGATGACCGCACACCCGCCCGTGGATGTCGAGCAGCAATTCCTTGCCTTGGTGGTAGGGATGCACTCGGAGGACCCTGAGGACTCCTCTTGTAAAGGTCTCGCCGACCGGGACAAAAGACTTTGCTCGTGAAGCGGCGCCAGACCTCGGTCGGGTCTGGGGAGGGTCCGTCCGATCAAGCGGTCGGCGTAGGGCTTCCTCGGTCGATTAATTACCAAGCACAATCCGAGTTGAGTCGGACGGCGCCGCATCCGGTGGATTGGCGGTTGGCTCGGCCGAGCTGGGCGTTCCGGCCGCCTGCTCGGCCGCTGAGTACAGCCGGATGGACGGTCGGTGAAGGTCGTGGGCGAAGACCCCGGTCGGAATGGGTCCTTTGCCGGAAGCGAGATTGGCGAGGTAGTCGGCCTCGCCATTGTTGCGTCGGTAGCTGTGGTGGAGCTCGAATCCCTTGAACTTTTCTTCGAGCTTGCGCAATTCCCGGCAGTACGCTGCCATGCGGGGGTCTCGAGGCTTAGAGGTCTTCATAACTTGGTCAACCACCAGCTTGGAGTCGCCGTACACATAAAGCCGGCGCACGCCGAGGTCGGCAGCGATCCGGAGACCGTTGATGAGGGCTTCGTATTCGGCGACGTTGTTTGTAGCGTCGAAGAGCAACCGACGGCGTATTGGAGTTTGTTGCCGAGAGGGGAAACGATAACGACTCCGGCGCCTGCTCCGTTCTTCGTGTAGGACCCGTCGAAGTACATCGTCCAGTACTCGGGGTCTTCAAGCCTTTGGGGTGCACAGGCCTCGGTCCATTCAACCTTGAAATCGGCAAGGGCTTGCGACTTGATCGCCGTCCTGGGGACGAATGAAATGTCGTGGCCGTTGAGCTCAAGTGCCCACTTGGCTATCCTTCCCGAAGCGTCGCGGTTGCGGACAATCTCGCCAAGGGGCGAGGACGTCACGATGGAGACGGGGTGCTGGCCGAAGTAGTGGATCAGTTTCCTTTTCGCGATTAGCACTGTGTAGAGTAGCTTCTGCACTTGCGGATAGCGGGCTTTGGACTCGAGAGTACTTCACTGATGAAATAGACCGGTCTCTGCACCTTGAGGGTGCGGCCTTCTTCCGCCGCTTCGGCGGCGAGTGCGCACTCACGACACGGGTCGTGGCGGTAATATGAAGGTAGAGGCTGCATGATGGCGGCCCGGTCTTGATCGGGACCGGGTGACGCGGGAAGGCCTTGATTGGTCAAGGGCTTCTGGCTTCTGCGCCCAACCGAAGTGGTCGGATTTCGCGGTTTGTAAGCGGCATCGCTTTTTCGCCGAGGCAAGACACGAAACGGCTCAAGGCTGCGAGGCAACCCGCGAGCTTTTGGACGCCCTTCAGATCGTCTATCGGGCCCATCTTCATGATCGCTGAGATTTTCACCGGGTTGGCTTCGATGCCGCGCTCGGATATCATGAAGCCGAGAAGCTTTCCTTTGGGGACCCCGAAGACGCATTTTTCGGGGTTGAGTTTTATGCGAAACCGTCGGGGGTTCGCAAAGGTTTCTTCGAGGTCGGCGACGAGGTCACCGGCCTTTCCGATCTTGACGACGATGTCGTCCACGTACACCTCGACGTTGCGGCCGATTTGGTCGTCGAAACAGGTGTACATGCAATGCTAGTACGTGGCACCCGCGTTTTTCAGACCGAAGGGCATCGTCAGGTAACAAAACGAGCCAAAAGGAGTGATAAAAGAAGCCGCGAGCTGGTCGGATTCTTTCATCGGGATCTGGTGGTAGCCTGAGTAAGCGTCGAGGAAGGAGAGCGATTCGCACCCGGCGGTGGAATCGATGACCTGGTCGATCCGGGGTAAGGGAAAATGGTCCTTGGGGCATGCCTTGTTCAGGCTCGTGTAGTCAACACACATTCTCCATTGCCCGGATTTCTTCTTTAGAAGGACAGGGTTGGCAAGCCACTCGGGGTGGCGTACCTCTTTTATGAACCCTGCCTCCAAAAGTTTGGCTACCTCCTCCCCTATGAGCCTGCGCTTTTCTTCGTCGAAACGGCGCAGGCGCTGGGCGACCGGCCTTGCGCCGGGTCGGATGTTCAGAGTGTGCTCGGCGACCTCCCTTGGGATGCCCGGCATGTCGAAGGTCTTCCATGCGAAGACGTCCCGGTTTGCCTGGAGGAAGTCGATGAGCGCGCTTTCCTATTTGGTGGGGAGGGCGGACCTTACCCGCACGGTCTTGGATAGGTCTTCGGGGTCGACCGCGACCCTCTTCGTGTCCTCGGCGGACTCGAAGGATCCGGCCCCTGACTTGCTGGAGGGAGGGACGGACCCGGAGGCCTCCCTCCGGTAGTTGTCGAACTCGGCGGATGCAATCACCGCTGAGGCAAGCTCGCAACTGCTTCGCTCGCAGTTGAAAACAAGTTGAAAGGATGAGGCCACGGTGATGATGCCCCGTGGCCCCGGGATTTTCAACTTCAAGTAAGTATAGTTGGGGATCGCCATGAACTTAGCGTAACATGGCCTCCCCAAAATGGCGTGATAGGAGCCCGCAAACCCCACAACCTCAAAAGTGAGGTTTTCGGTGCGGAAGTTCTCGGGTCCCGAAGGTGACTCAGGCGGTCGACCGCCTAAGAGGGTACCTTCTTGACCGGGATGACACCATGAAAGGTGCCCGGCCCGGTCGCTTGAGGTTGAGCGGGAATTCCGGGGCTTCCAGCGTCTCAACATACATGATGTTGAGGCTGCTGCCACCGTCCATGAGCACCTTCGTGAGGCGCTTCGACCCTACGATGGGGTCGACGACGAGTGGGTACCTTCCTGGGTGCGGAATGTGGTCGGGGTGGTCTGCCCGGTCGAAGGTGATCGGAGACTCGGACCATCGGAGGTACTTCGGGACCGTAGGGGTCACCGTGTGCACCTCGCGGTAGGCGAGCTTTTGGCGCCGCTTGTCGGCGTAGCTCTCCGGGCCGCCGAAGATCATGAGGCACCGGTCGGGTTCCGGGAACCCGCCGTCTGCCTTTCCCTCCCCGACCTTCGGCGTCGGGTCGCGTTTCTTTCCCTTACCTCGTGGCTGCGTGGGGTTTCCGGAGAGAAAGCGCCTCAGGACTTCGCAGTCCCAGTACTTGTGCTTGACGGTATACCCGTGGTTCGGGCACGGGCTTTCCATCAGTTTCTCGAAGTGGTCGGGCGCTTGTTGCTTGTCAGGGCGGCCGGCGACCGCGACCGTGTGGTCCTCACGGGCCTGCTTTCCCTTCCGCCTCCGTTTGTCAGAGTGTTCGGAGGGAGCGGCAGGCTCGGATCCGGACTCTCGCTTGGCCTTCCCCTTATCGAAGATGGCCCCCACAGCCTCCTCACCGGAGGCGTGGTTGGTGGCAATATCGAGCAGCTCCTTGGTCGTCCTGGGTTTGATGCAACCCAGCTTGTGGACCAGGGCTCTGCACATGGTGCCGTAAATGAACGCCCCTACGACGTCGGCGTCGCTGATGTCGGGGAGCTCATTACACTGCTGGGAGAAGCGTCGGATATAATCCGGGCGTTTCTCTGGCTCTTGCTTCTGACTCTTAAGATCCCGGGGAGTTCCCTGGCGCTTGTAAGTGCCCTGGAAATTTCCGACGAAGACATTCTTCAAGTCGGCCCAGTTCTTGATGGTTCCGGTGGGTAGGTACTCGAGCCAAGCTCGAGCTGAGTCCGCCAAGTAAATAGGGAGGTATTGGATGATGAAGAGGTCATTGGTGGCCCCACCGGCTCGGCAGGCGAGCCGGTAGTCTTCCAACCAAACACCGGGGTTCGTGGCTCCCGTGTATCTGGTAATGTTAACAGCCGCCCAGAAACGGGCGGGAAAATCCTTCAGACGGATCTCCGAAAAAACGCTGGGGCCGGGCCCTCGGGCTCGGACTACGATGTGGCGCCGGCCGCACGTCGCGAACCTCGAAACAGGCCTTGCCCTCGGTAGCCTTCTCCGTGCGTCTAGGGTGTCGCGATGTCGTGGTGTTGCGAGGCGCCGGTGCGCCGAGTATAAAGCACTGGGGCGCTCGTGGCGCGTTTTAAATCGGCTCGTGGCGAATCGCTCTGACAGCCCGCGAGTGAGACCTCGAGCGATGAGTGCCAGAGGCCGGTGCAAGCTGCACGGCGGCGTGCTCCACCAACTCCCGGAGGTGTTGATAGGTGGCCCTGGCCTCGGGTTCGTTCGGCTCAGGGATGCCGCGGAGCAGCATCGCAGCCGCGGCGAAGTTCTGGCTAGGAAGAGGAAAACACGGGGCAACAACCGGCTCTTGCGCGATTGTTCTTTGTACTCTTTCTTGTACGTGTACGCGCCGCCCGGTATATGCGGGGGCACGAGGTGGCTCGGCCCCTGCGAGTCGACCCTCGCCTTGCCAAGTCTGGCCGCCCGCAATTCCAGCTCGTTCTTTGGAGAAGGTCGTCGTCTTGGGAACTGGGAAGACCCAAGCTGGCCGTGTTGACGCCCCACCTCCGGCGCCGGGAGGCGGTGGCGTCTTCATGGCTCGGGAAGTGGCGGACGGTGACGCAACGCGTCGCCACGTTGCATTTGGCAGACGTCGGTCCCTCCGGCTTGCTCACGTGTCGGAGCGAGTCGCTTCTCGGAGGAACTCTCGATATTCGTGGATAGAGTGGCGTAGCCGCCATTGCCCTAAACGCAGTTCTGCGGGAGGCGGTGGCGTCGCCCGTCTTGGTAGCGTGCTCGCTCGGCGGCCGGCTGCGTGTGGAGAGCGTCGATTTTGAAGGCGGTGCGGGGACCTCGAGTCGAAGGTTGTCGAGGGCGCGGGTGGCGAGATCCAGGTGCCTAGTGGGAGCCTGATCCCGGGGCGCGACAGGAGCAAGGTTGAGTGCTCCCGCCGTGGTGACGGCAATCGAGGAAAAGCGGATTCGCTCGGCGCGAGTATTGTCGTCGGTCTGAAGAGCCATCAAGGAGACTAAATGGGAATCCGGAGACTGGTGACTCGCGAGGCCCCTACCTGGCGCGCCAACTGTCGGTGTTTCGAGAACCGGCAAGTAAATTTGTAGGTCTAGAGGGGCCACGCGCTCCCGCTCCTTGAATGGTTAGACCAGAAGAAAGGAGGTCCAAGATTTATACTGGTTCGGGCAGAACGTCCCTACTCCAGTTTGTGGGGTGGTCGGATGTTATTGACTTTGATGTGTCCGTCGTGTTACAAGCAAGGGCTGTGCTCAGGCTCCGAACACCTTGTGCTCAGGGGTTGCCCGGAGTGGCTACGAGTATGATCAGGGAGTGCTACGTTCGACTGCCTCCCCTCTCCCGAAGGACCATGCCTCCTCTTATATAGCCTGGGGAGGCCGGTTACAAGGAGGTTACACGGGAACGTGAAAGGAAAAAATGGATGGGGCTCCCTACGCCTAGGAATCCGGTCTTTCGCCTTGGTGTCTGGTTGCTGGACTTGACCTTTGATGGGTAGGTGCAGTCTGTCTTTGGGTTGGTGGGGCGCGAGGTGGCGGCTCGGTCCGTTCCTCCGGAAGCAGCGTACCTACTCTCTGCTGCTTGTGTCGGGTCTTGATGTCGGTGTCGACCTTGGGAACCGCTTTGGGAAAGTCTTGCGGCGTCTGTCCCTACTCGATTAATGATCGCTAACTGCGTCGGCGGTTTGGGGAACAATGAGCGGTTCGACGATATGACGCTTGCTCCTTGGTGAAGGTGACCGAGCTTGTTCGGGACTGCCGATCGGTCGATCCATTGGTCGGGAACCAAGTATGGGTCGTCGTTGCCGCAGCTCATGGGGCGCCGGTCCTGTAGCGCTTGGTCGGACTGCTTTCCGGAGCTGGCTTGGTCGGGAGTCGTGGGCCTCCGAGCAGGGCTTCTTACGTGAGCCCTAGGCGTGGTGGTGGCCCATTTGCTTCTCCTAGGTCGCTGTGGATACCCATGCCCTGGGTATCCGTCACTAGTCTTCTCCTTACCTTTTTCGGTTTCTTGTCCATGTCCATCACATAGAATACTGTGTCACATCATTAGCGAAAGCACGAGCGGTTCGTCCCTATAGGCCACTTGCTTGAGGTCCACAGCTTGTCATACCGTACTTATCGATATCCACTACCGTCGGTTTGACCCATTGGCACCAAAGCAGAGGGACTTTTAATGGCCCGTACTCTAGCTCCCAGATCTCCTCTATGAAACCATAGTAGGTGTCCATCTTTCCATTTTGTCCAAGGCATCTATCTGACGCCCTTGCTTTTGGTTGGTGCTCTTGTTATCACGGGTTGTCGTGTAAAATATGTACCCATTTATCTCATATCCTTGAAATGATATGATTGTTGTGGGACGGTCCTCGAGCCAAGAGTTTCAATTGTTCATCGTCTGTTTGCTTGCCCATGAGCTTGCTTTTGTAACCAATCGCCGAAATGATCCATTTGCTCCACTGCGATCCACTTATCGACTTCTCTGGGTATTGGTAGCGTAGACTCATTTCGTGATCATAGATATCTGGAGCCACTACGCTTGCTTGTTTCAATACCGTGAAATGTGCTTGTTTAAATGCAAGTAGATCGTCGCTATAGGATTCTTTTCTCCCTAAAGTCCCTTTTCCTCGTAGCCTCCCCTCATGGCGTGATCTGAGGACGCCAATCGGGTTCAGATCATCAATGTAACTAACACAAAACTCGATCACCTCCTCTGTCTTGACACCTGCGCAATGCAATATCAAGCGAGACCGATTCTGAACATACTTCTTTAGGATACCCATGTACCTCTCGAAAGGAACATATTGTGGAGGAACACAGTCCGAGAATTTCTATCTCTTTAACAATGTGGACCATGAGATGGACCATAATATCAAAGAAGGATGGAGGGAAGATCATCTCAAGGCTAACGGACTATTGACCATGTCATCATGCAGACTAGATACCTTATTCGCTCGATGACCTTCTGCGACACGCGTTGAAGAACGAACACGCTTTTTGATTCTCCCTCATACCCAATCTGGCGGAATACCTCGCACCGCTTTGGGAGCAATGTGTCATCAACACATGACAATCATGGGATTTTATGTATGCGATTTTATTCTCTTTCATGTTTATGAGTCTCCTTATGTTCGAGGAGTATCCGAAGGACCTTCACCTTTGTTCAAGAACTTAATCATGTTTTTTCTCTTCCTTGCTCGAGTGTAGCTCATGGGGTGGAGGTAATGTTGTCCTTTCTCTCTCTTTTCCGGATGTAGGTCGTCCACGAGTCCCAATAGTCAGAGGTCCTTTCGTGCTTGAAGTGTATCTTTTGACTTCAGTACATATCTAGGAAACCTAGTAGGTTCACGAGACATTCTTCGTGATATGCATGAAGTCCAAATGAGTGGCGGACCTCTAAGTCTTTCCGATGAGGTAAGTCCCAAAATATTGACTTCTTCTTCCAAATGGCCTTCGTGTGACCTTGTTCAGCCAGGACACGTTTGCTACTAGGTCCTTCTCCAAATACTACTTTCGGATCCTTTACCAAAGAAAATACAAGCGTCCCACTCGATGCATGGGCTTCTTACGTTTCTCTTCGTCCCATCAAAATTCTCACCCTTCCTCCGTATGGGTCCTTCATATGGAGGAACCTACGGTGGCCCATGTACACAACCTTCGAGAGTTTTTAGGTACTTGCTGTCAGTATCCTCTAAGCGGTGGATGCGAGGCTTTATATCCTTTGATAGATAGGCCCGATAGATTACCAAGTGCAGGCGATCGTTGATGGTTCTGAATAGCAATGCACGAGAGTGAAGTGCTCTCTTTTGTACTCATCCCATACACGTACACCATCGTTCCACAGTGTTAACAGATCTTCAACCAACGGTTTGAGGTACACATCAATGTCGTTTCCAGGTTGCTTCGGGCCTTGGATAAGCAATGGCATCATAATGTACTTCCGCTTCATACACAACCAAGGAGGAAGGTTGTAGATACATAGAGTCATGGGCCAAGTGTTGTGACTGCTGCTCATATCGCCGAACGAGTTCATCCCATCCGTACTCAACCCAAACCTTATGTTCCTTGCATCCTCAGCAAAGTCCGGGTATGTTCTATCGACTTTCCTCCACTGGGAGCCATCAGCAAGGTGCCTTAGCCTTCCGTCGTCCTTACGGTCTTCCTTGTGCAGTAGCATCATCTGGGCATGCGCTTTGTTCGCAAATAAACGCTTCAGCAGGGATTACAGGAAATACCACACCTCCTTAGCAGAGGTCTCTTCTTCTTCTGTTGCCCTCTACCTCACAGGTCATCGCTTTGGTCTTATACTGAAGTTTTGCACACGGACAAGCTTCCGAATCCTCATACTCATTGCGATAAAGGATATAATCATTACGACATGCATGTATCTTCAGACCTCCAACCCCAAAGGGCAGACAACTTGTTTGGCATCGTACGTAGTTTCGGGCAGTGTGTTCCCCTCTGGAAGTAACTTCTTTATGAGGCATAACAACTCGTCGAATCCCTTATCAAACAATCCATTGGTCGCCTTCCATTGCATCAGTTCTAGTGTGGTACGCAACTTTTATGGCCTGTCGGCGGTTTGGGTACAACAAATGTTCGTGGTCCTCCCATAGGTATTGGAACTTTTCGTAATGTCTTTCATCTATGTATTCTCCTCTCCATCACGCAAACATCTGGTCTAGGTCATCATCACCACACTCCCCAATGTATCTTGAAAGAACTGTGTTGACCGGCGTCCAGGATATTGTTGTCCGCCTCTTCTTCTTCACCGTCTTCTGTATAATCTCTTCTTCACCGTGCTTGGTCCAGCGGTATAGCTTGACATGAAACCTCTTGTGAGCAAATGAAAGTGAAGGTGGCTGGATTTTGGCCACTCCTTCTCATTCTTGCGATCTATGCATGGACAACATATGTAGCCGACGTCGTGTGTGCATCGGTACAAGACGAAGAAAATCTTGCAAACCCCGCAAGAACTCCGGGAGCGTCGATCCATGTACATCCATCGCCGGTCCATCTACATTATGTTACATCAAGATAACTGTTAGCTCATTTTCCGATAATGAATTGTTGAACCAAAACCTAAATATTAGCTAGATCCACACCTTCAATCCGATCTAAATAATAATCCAAGCAAAATATAAACTCACACAACAAGTTTTTGCAACCTACAAAAAGAATTGGTCGATCGAGTCGGATTCAAAATTACGAACAAAATTCACGACGACTTTGTTTTGCAAATTCTGTTGAAATTGTAACACCTAAAATTTCTAAATTATTATTCAATCATTTATTTTTATTTTTTCTAAATCTCTAGCACTTAATTAATGATGTTTTCAAAAATAATTTGTTGATGGAAATTAAAACCAAAATTATACTAGAAGTAATTTTCTAAGTTTAAAATATTCCAAAGTATTTTTAAAACTTTTCTCAAATATTGAACTCATTTTATAATTTCTATAAAGCCATTCATATTTCGATATTATTTTAATTAGCAAATGAATTTAAATTTCTTCTTTTCCACATAACCATTGCCATTTGAAGATCCCAAACTCCATGATTTCCATGCACCATTCTCCCCCAACTCGTGCAACCAAACCTCATCCTTCATCGATCGATGGAACTAAAACCTAAATTTAAGCTAGATCCACACATTAAATGCGAGCTACATTATAATCCAAGCAAATTCTAAGCTTACACAACAAGTTTTTGTATCCTATTTGAAAAGATCAAGCTAGATCTCTACATTCATAATCTTTCATCAATCATGGGAAAAGATCAAATTTTTTTCATAATTCAAGCAAAAAAGAGGCTCCATTTAACACCAAATGATGTGAGGAATGATGTTACTAACCTTAGTTACCTTGGTTGCGAGTAAAATGACCAAAATTTTGAAATTTGGATAGCACCTCCCTCTACATTCATAATCTTTCATCAATCATGGGAAAAGATCAAATTTTCTTCATAATTCAAGCAAAAAAGAGGCTCCATTTAACACTAAATGAAGTGAGGAATGATATTACTAACCTTAGTTACCTTGTTGTGAGTAAAATGACCAAAATTTTGAAATTTTGGGCAGCACCTCCCCTCCCTTGAAGCTCTTGGCCGAAGCTCCACTGTTCTTTTCATGTAGTGAAATGATCTGGGTCTGGCAGAGAGCGGGAGGAGGAAGAAGTTTAAATTGGAAGTCAGTACCGGTTGAAGACACCAACCGGTACTGATGGTCTCACATCAGTACCGGTTCATGTAACGAACCGGTACTAGTGAGCTCCCGCTAAATAGTACCGGTTCGTGTAACGAACCGGTACTGATGTGAGACCATCCACTACAGGAAAGCGTGGTTGATTAAATCGGCCAAAATTAATTTAAATCGGCTTTTTGAAGCCGTCGAAAATATATATATAAATTAAATCGGCTAGATGAAGCCGTCGGCGTCTCTATAATTTAAGTCGGCCTTAGATTAGCCGTCGAAAATAAATTTTCAAGTTCGTCGGCCTGCTAAGCCGTCGGAAATATGGATTTAATTTCGTCGGCTTCAATTAAGCCGTCGAAAATATATAGGTAATTTAAATCGGCTACCTTTGGCGTTGAAAATATATATAGCTAATTTAAATCGGCTACTAATGGCCGTGAAACTAGTTCGAACCTAATTAACCACAGGGCGGCCAAAAAACCCTCGCTCATTGCTACTCGTATGCGCCCTTCTCCAGCGCCCGCCGCCGCCAACCCGTCTGCGACTCGCGGCCACCTGCCTTGACGCGCCGCCGCCCCCTGCGCCAGCGCCGCCCTCGCCCTCATACGCCACGCCGCCGCCCAGCGCGCACGCGCCGCCGCCGCCCGACGCCGCACCGCCACGTCTTCTCCAAGGTACCTCCACCTCCTATCCCGAGCTTTGATTTGCTTGTTCATGCCCACGTCTTCTCCAAGGTAGCTGATGAAGGGCAAAGAGAATAATGTGTTCATGTCCACTGTTCCTAATGAAAGCTGAGATTTTTACAACTGTTTCAGTTAAGCTGAGATTCTTATTGTTATTCATGTTTTGCAATCAATGCTGACCTTGTAGTTTGATTTTGGCAGCACAAGGGGGTTAGGGAAAGCACTTGCTCGGGAGTTATTCACCTCCCACCTTTTCTGTTTTCCTGAGATGCCATTTTTTCTTGTTCTTGCTAGTGAATGGATATCTCTTCTAGAGAGGTTTCTACCTAGACAAGTTGCAATTACTAGAGCAAAGCGAGATTGGGAGCTTGACATCATCTCACGCTATCAGTTAATGGTATTTGAGATTCTCTGGACTCTGGAGGAATTAAATTTGATGCAAGTGCTGATGAAATGCTAAAATTTATAATTTAATTTTACATCTGTAAGCAAACGTGATACCTCTCGATTACTTAAGTACTTTATTGTTGCATCCAGGAACACTTGTCAAAAGATGATGCGAGGCAACAATTTCTCAGAATCTTAAGGACTCTTCCATATGGCAACTCAGTTTTCTTCAGCGTTCGGAAGATTGATGATCCAATAGGACTTTTACCTGGAAGAATCATTTTGGGAATCAACAAACGAGGGGTCTGATGCCTAAGCATATGAAAAAATAGTATATTATTTTTGCTAACTAAAGCTGATCTTGTATTTCTGCTTTAATGCAGGTTCACTTTTTCCGTCCAGTTCTTAAGGAGTACCTACATTCTGCAGAGCTGAGAGACATAATGCAGTTTGGGAGCAGCAATACTGCTGTTTTCTTTAAGATGCGAGTTGCCGGTGTTCTTCATATCTTTCAGTTTGAAACTAAGCAGGTTATTTTAATGTGTCACGTGAAATAGTACATACATCCTTTATGCTATCTTGTTATGTCATATAAAGCTGTCAAAATGACCATCTGGTTTATTTTTTTTAGGGTGAGGAAATATGTGTAGCTCTTCAAACGCATATAAATGATGTGATGCTGCGCAGGTATTCAAAAGCACGCTCTGCTACTAGTAGCACAGCTTCTCAAAATGATGTTTGTCAAACATGTAAGCCACCAAGCATTGAAATATATGAGAAACGTGTCCAAGAACTGTCAAAAGCAGTTGAGGCCTCATCTACCGATTTTCGTCGGTTCCAGCTGACGAAAATAGCGGCTTTAGGGTTCCGCCAACTAGGCCCGCGCGTGCGTCCCGACCGATCGAATTAATTATTGATTGTTTTATGCTATTGGCAGAAAAATAGTTGGAAGAACTTATTCTCATACATAGGGCCTGGATTTCTCGTCTCTATTGCGTATATTGATCCTGGCAATTGTAAGATTAGCTGGATTTATTGTTTATTTCATTTCAATGAGTGTTCATTTGCTATCTTTATGTGCTGACCAAAAGAATAGCTCATCTTGCAGTTGAGACGGATGTTTCGTCTCCCACCAGGGCGCTCCCCCCGACCTCACCGACGCCCCCAGCCTCGGCGTGTCCCCAGCCGACATCTCCCCCTGCGTTGTCTCCCCCCACGGTGCCTCCTCCCACCGGTCCGCATTGCCACTTTGCCATAAAGGCCAAGGTCAATTTCTCCTTCTCCGAGCCACCGCACCGCGAGGTACCATGTATCTTGTGCATTCCGTGTATCTTGTTGTTTGATGGAGAAGCATTGATATGTGCACACATCTATTGCGTCACCATATCACCGCGCACTCACACAAAACACCGAGCAGCCTGTCAGGTTTTTAGAATTGGGCGCATCTGATGCAACGTTTGTTATCTCAGATTGTCAGCCTGCACATTTGCAAGTTAGTCACCTACTAGTTGGAAGAAAATGAGATATCAAATTATACAGTTTTGCATCTCGTCTTAGCTAGGAATTTGACACGGCTTATAGTGCCAGCATTGTATATACTTAATGATAAGGCATTTTCAAGATCATGCAAAGGCTTATTTTGAGGTGATGTTCTTTTCCGGTAACTCTGGACTTTTAGGGCATTAATGTGTTTGAGGCTTTTCTACCATTCCGTATGAATGTTAGATACTTTTCTTTACTTTATTATCAATTGATAATACAAGTATCACCTAATTTTTGTGTTGGGAGAAAAAGAAAAAGATCAGAAAAGAAAAAGATCTTATCATAGATATGGTAATTAGCATTATGTGGAAGAAATAAATAGGTTTAAAACTTGCTATAGCAACTATTTGTATGCCACATTAAGCCTCCCATTTTCTTTCTTTAGTCATGCAAGCAAAGTAGCTGTTGCATGTCAGATCATACATATACAGGTCAGCAAAGGCATGGGCCGCATCATAGAAACTAGTAAATTCACATAGTTTGAATCCAGCTTTAGTTTTTCGGTATCTTTTTTTCTATCACAAATTTTAACTAATCTATTATAGTGAAGTTTTGGCATGCGATATTTTTCAAAACTTCTTGGAAATTGTCGAGTTTACTGGTGTGAAGCTGTATGTGTTTGGTTAAGAGTTAAGATGGCTGAATGTTTGATGATTCCCGTGCTAATTAGGTGTTAGTTATTGATGCATAATTGTGTGTTTGTTTGAGAAATATCTTTTGCTCACTTGGCTTCACAAATGACCAGATATGCCCAGCTCAGGCAATTACAATTGAGGCAGAAGAACGTGAAGATGGCAGTCGTCGTACCACAAGGTAATTATTTGGCTGTTTTCCTGTGAATCGTGAAGATCGACTGCAGCGAGCTGAGTAGGCCGTGGCCACCGAGCAGCGAGCTCCCGTTTCTGAATGTACCGGTGTAGAAACATCAAACAGACGGCAATGTTCAAATTTTGCATGTGATGATATCATTACTGAAAATATCTGTTATTTTCTAGGATTTTTTTGTTAATTTTCTGGGATTTTATATGTTTTTTTAATTTTTTTTTCAAATTAAAATATTATTTTCGTCGGCCTGCCAGGCCGACGAAAATAACAATTTGGCCGACGAAATTTCTGATTTTTGCCGACGAAAATATTCCAAAAACCGACGAAAATAAGTTAATTTAAATCGAGCGATTTAAAATACATATGCCATGTCAAGACCGGCGCGGTTGGTGCATCGACTAGTAATTTCGACGACGTGACGTAAGTGTCGAAAATAAACTTATTTTAAATCGATTCTTAAGCGAAATTAATTATATTTTAAATCGTTTTTGTTCCGTCGGCCAAAAGCGAAAATATTGAAAAACCGGCGAAAATAGCTATTTTAAATCGACTTTTTCAGTAGTTTAATCGGCTTTTGGCCGGCGAAAATAATCTTGATTCTGTAGTGATCGATGCGGTTGGTGTCTTGAACCGGTACTAATATCCCCCCGCATCCCTGTAGCCATTGAACCGGGACTGTTCTAACTATCAGTCCCGGTTCGTATCCAACCGGTACTGATGGGCCGGTAGGAAAGGTCGATTCTGTAGTAGTGTTATCCCATCTCCCAAGTCGTAGAACACCAGAGGACTGCTGATGGAGGTATAGAAACATTGTTTTTCCAAAGAAAAACGGTGTAGGTTTGCTGTGACAGTAAAGATAAAAAATTCGAAATACAGAATGACAAATGAATCCATTTCTTTAGTAAAGTCATTTTTTTTCCAAATTTTTCCTTTTTACAATTTTGTCATTTAAATCACGCATGACAGGAAACTGAAATGACGTGGTGGACTTGTAGGCAGGAAGGAGAAAAGATAAGCTAAACTGGTACTTCTTATGTGTTCTCAATCACAAGCTAAATCGGCACTCTCTCCTTCGCTACTTAATACAACAAGAGTTTTTACTGTCCTTGAGACATTCTTAAACTTTTATACATTTTTGTATCTTTATCTTTTTAAACTTTTGATACATCTTGATACTAGCTCAGTGTATATTTTAGCACCTCTCAAAGATATTAAAAAATCTCTAATACTACACCTATGTCGCCTTCCCCTCCAAACAGGTGAAATAGAGTTGGATTCTAAAAGTATCGAGGATAAGTATTGAAGCTGAGATGGCGCGTGATGACCTCCTGGTCGAGTGGCACTGCTGTATGGTGAGTAATTGCCCAATTTTCCATTCTTTTTCCATCCAAAAAGATCCCTTTCTCAATCTTGAAAGCTTACCTTTTTCCACTACAAAAATTCTGCAAAACCCGCTGTAGAAGTGAGATCTTGATGTGCACTACGGAACGGAACCCTTGAACTTGCATCTGCTCTTCAATTATAGGGTGGAACAAGTCCGAGGGAAGGCATTGTAGCATCCCATAGACTGGTGCACGCATAGTCCCATAATACTAGAAAATGAAATAAATTACTGCACAAAATGCACGGATAAGGATTGATTTACACACAAAGAGCATCAACACAACAATATTTCCATGACATTTAGTGCTTATGTGTTTTCCTCCTAATACAAGTTACACAAATATTGAAGCAAACGAAGGGATACAACATCTACCTTTCAATTATGCTTTAATATTTGTGTAACTTTCAAAAAGAAAAGTATACAAGCACCTGGTGATAATTAGGGCATGTACTTCGTTTTAAGGGCAAGAAAATCTCACAAATATCGAATCTTAGAAATTTTCACATTAATCGAAAGTAAAAGAGAAGAATCTCCACCACTTATTTTGGTGGGGCTAGATTATAACGGTGTAGATTAATCATAAATATATATTAGAGTTATGTAACAAATACAATTGTATTTCAATTATAAGAAGTAGAGTTGTATATCAAATATTTCACAAATCCAACAAGTCTAAACTGAAATACACTTAGTTCTTATTCCATGCCCTGGACAAATATTGTTGAGATGAGGTGAAATTTCATCTTGTCGAGTTAAGCAAAGAGATGGCCCAAGTCTGGCGTTGCTATTTGTGAATGGATTTTGTCCTATGTAAGCCAATATTCTTTACTGAGCTAAAAGGGCAGGCAGGATGAGTGACAGCATTCTATGTATTGCCAAGCATTGGCTAGCTTAGTTCATATCACTACACAGCTATAACCACTTCCTCATTTTGTCTTCTTTTAACATGGTTATCCCTTACCCTGCACATCTCAGCTGCTGCATCTCTCATGCACATCCTCTCTGTCGGTGCCTGTTTGCTGCATGACAGAGCAACTTTCGTGACAGAGAGCAAGGCATTGCTGATATCTTCCATCGAGTTGCTTCCGCCCTGCAAATTACTTGCATAAGATTCTTCCATGGACAGTAGGACTGGATCAACAATCTTCATTAGCATATCTGGATATGCATTCTCAACATGCTTCTGCAAGGTCAACCCGTCTATGAACATGTCATGGGTAGGTACAATGCCTGTAAACAACTCGAGGATGACAATTCCGAAGCTGTATACATCTCCGCATGGAGAAACTTGGCCACCTTCCCCATATTCTACATTGCAATTGACAAAAAGTAATGATTTGGCATGCAAAGTCTCTGTTATGCGAGTATGGAATGTGAGAAAATGTGGAATGTTAGAGAAAATTTGAGTTACCTGGAGCGACATATCCAACTGTTCCTCTTATTCCAATAGTGCTCTTTGAACTAATCGGTTGCTCATCTTCAGAATCAGAAAGAATCTTTGAAAGGCCAAAGTCCCCAACGCGAGCAACTAAATCATTATCAAGAAGAATGTTGCTTGGCTTCAAGTCACAGTGAACTATCGGTGGTTCACAGTTGTTGTGCAAATAATCTAGTGCATCAGCAACATCAACAGCAATATTCAATCTCTGCATCAATGTCAAACCTTGCAGTTGCTGTGATGCATGTACATCTAGATGTAACCACCTATCTAGGCTCCCATTAGGCATGAACTCAAACACAAGGGCTTTGAAGTCGTTGTGATTGGAGTCAGAGCTTGAGCAGCAAGTTATGACACTAATCAAATTACGATGGCGGATCTTACTAAATGCCTCACACTCTGCTAGAAAACTTTTGGCTGAACCAGATTGTTGAAGATCAAAAACCTTCACGGCAACGGTGGTCATCATGTTTTGGAGCAGCAAACCACACTTATACACTGATCCATACCTTCCTCTACCAATCAAATTGTTTGTGGCGAAGCCATTTGTTCCTCGAACCAATTCAGCATAGGGAACTCTAGGGTATTTGTCATCTATCAATTGAAATCCTGTCATTGTTGCAGATTGAGCTTTTGGTTTCTTTCTTATTGCAACGAAAATAAGCATCAAGCTCAAGCATGGAATGATGACAGCAATTGGGATTACTACTGTGCGAATGAGTTGAGGTTTCCGTTTGCTTTGCTCCATAGATTCTGGCAAGCATGAAGGTAAATGTAATCCTGGGATACCACCGCAAAGCCCCAAATTCCCATCGAACAAAAACCCAGTCACATTACTGAACACGCCTTGCGATGGAACTTTACCATGTAGATGGTTGAAGGACAGGTCTAGAAGGTACAGCGATGACATGTTTTCAAAGCTCTCCGGTATTTGACCAGACAAGTTGTTGTATGCAAGATCCAACTCTTCCATGCCACCCATGAGTCCTAACTCTAGAGGAATCACACCTGAGAGGCTGTTTTCGCTGAGATCTAGCGATGTCAAGCCTCGCATTTGGCTGATAGATGTGGGGATGCTACTGTTGAAGGAGTTACTATGCAATAGGAGTTGTATCAAGCTCTGGCACTTACTGAGTTCATTAGGTAGCGGTCCTGATAAATTGTTGTGGTATATGTACAAGTATGCAAGCTTTGTCAGCAAGCCAACTTCAGGTGGAAGAGGGCCAACAAAATAATTGCTTGACAAATCCAGGATGTATGACAAGGATGACAGGTTAAAGATCTCTGTCGGCAAGGGACCAGTAAACTTATTGTTCGAAAATATTGCCTCGGTTATCTCCTGGAGGCTCCCTAGGCTTGTTGGAAGTGGGCCCTCAAACATGTTGTGGTGTATGTAAAGTTTTAGCAGCTGTGTCAAGTTCCCGAGCGAGGATGGCAGGAGCCCTGTCAATAGGTTATGCTCGAGCCCAAATTTTTGTAGCATATTTAACTTTCCAATGCTGTCAGGCAAGACACCAGTAAATTGGTTATTAGAGAGTTGCAGCACGTTTAGCCCAACAAGATTGCTGATGCCAGATGGTATCTCTCCAGAAATCTCATTGAATCCAACATACAACTCCTGGAGTTTTGTTGATAGGTTGGCAACAGAGATTGGCAGCATGCCACCGAGCGTGTTGGCCTGGAGGTCAACTAGACGAAGTCTGGTGCAGTTTGTCAAGAACGTCATGAACTCCCAGTCCTGAGCAGTCGTCGCCGTGAGCTGATTTGTATGAAGAAGAAGGAAGTAAGGGCAGAGCTTTCCAACCTCTGATGGCACGCTTCCTGTGAAGTTGTTAGAGCCAATGTCTAGAGCATATATCTCTGTTGCATTGGCAAGAGAGGCTGGAAGTCTTCCTGTAAAGTGGTTGAATGCGAGGAGAAGGTCCTGGAGCTTTCGGAGGCGATTACCCAAGTCAGGAGGCAGTGTGCCATGCAACGCATTCATTGTCACACTGAAGTGGTTTAGTGAGGAAAGGTTGAAGAATGTTGTAGGGATGGTGCCTGATAAGTGGTTTCTAGCCAGCGTGACGAACTCAAGACCACTGAGCCTGCCAAGGTCCTCAGGGATGGCACCGTCAAGTTGGTTCGTGTGGAAATAGATTTCTTGCAGTGCCGAGAGGTTGGCGAGTGATGATGGAATGATCCCAGTGAAGTCGTTCTGTTCCAGGTGTATGGCCTTGAGACTTGACAAGCCTCCAAGCCAAGCGGCCGGGGATTTCTCCTGTGAACCAGTTTGAGCCAAGGTAGATGTATTCAAGACGGGTGCAATTCTTCAAGTTGGTCTTTATTTCACAATGAAATGAGTTGTTGGATAAGTCAAGATATTGTAACCGAGATAGATGGCCAATCGATGAAGGTATTTCACCATGCAAATTGTTCCCGCTGAGGTCTAAAAATTTCAAGAATGTGAGGTTCCCGATGGTAGGTGTAATTGTGCCTGCGAGGCCCTCCGAAGAGAGGTTAAGCACTGTGACCCTGTGCGTATGCTTATGGCTGCAACCAACACCTTGCCACATGCAGAAGTCAGTAGTTGTGTTCCATGCTGCTAGGACACCTTGCTGGTTGCTTAAGCTTGCTTTGAGTGCCAGCAAGATATCCTCATCAGTTGAACTATTAAATGCGGTTGATGATATCAACACCGGTTGGAGCACATATGGCAGGAGCAGCAGCAGAAGAAAAGGAAACATGGATGGCACTGAGAAGCATGGAACAAATGTGAGTTTGAATTAATTGCAACATGTTGTATGCAGAAGCAGTAAGCATATGCAGCAATTGACATCTATTTGAATCTGGGACGGAGTGGCGGACAGTGGAAGGCATTGGGGGTTTGTCCCCCCTGTTAGCCGTATGCATGAGCATGCATGCGCCCTGTTAGCCGTGTGCATGAGCATGCATGCGCCCGTCTGTGTCCATGCAAAGGACCTGCGCCTGAGTCCATGCAATGGACCTGCGTCTCACGTATTTGGCCAGGTTGTTACTTTAGGCATATCCAGGATTAGATGCAATCTGTTGATTGGTTTCCGTCTGTTGTAACCACCTATTGTAACTCTCCTTTATATATGCCTCCTTGGCTAATACAGAATCAATCGTGCGAGATATTCATCCGCTTTTATGGTATCAGAGCTCCGGGTTATCTCCCGGTGCATATTCCTTCTGCTGCTTTCCCTACTATCGCGCCGATCTCCGTGATCGTGCTGCTCTCTCCGTGCCGCGGCCTCCGTCCGGCACGTCCACCCACTCGTCGACCCGTCGCCGGCCACCGACGGCCGCGTCGTGAACGTCGCGTCCTTCTCCCTTTCTAGTCTCCTTTCTCGCCTCCCACCTGTTTGCATGGCAGGTCCATTATCTGAACTGGACCAGCTCCGCCAGGAGGTTGAGGCGCTCCGCGCCGCCGCCAACCAGCGTGCCCTCGAGGACCAACGCCGCGCTGATGAGGAGCGTCGCCTACAGGAAGCCAAAACCGAAGCTGAACGTCTACGCTTGGAGGCCGAGCGTGAGGAAGCTGATCGCTGTCGCCGCGAAGCCGAGGCCGACGGTGCTGGCTCGACTCCTGCGACGGATGGTGTCACCACAGCCGCACCATCTGTGCCTCTGGCCACTGACGCTAGCAGTCGTGCTGGGGGTCCTCCGGTCGTTGTTGTTCCGATTGCACCGGTGGTTAATGCTCATCGCATGAACACCAGGGGCAAAACCGGGTTCCGCCTCCCGGTCGATCGGCTGAACCTTCATGCTGCTGCTCTTTCGCCGATTCCCAAGACCTACCGTGGAGCTCTAGCTGACCCGAATTGGCGTGCTGCCATGAGCGAGGAGTTTGCTGCTCTTCAGGCAAATGATACTTGGGATCTCGTTCCTCGACCGCCCGGTGTCAACCTCGTCACTGGCAAATGGATTTTTCGCCACAAGATGCATCCTGACGGGTCTCTCGATCGCTACAAGGCTCGATGGGTCCTTCGTGGCTTCACTCAACGTCTCGGCATCGATTTTGATGAGACTTTCAGCCCAGTTGTGAAGCCAGCTACCATCCGGACAGTTCTGACTCTGGCTCTCTCCCGTGATTGGCCGGTTCATCAGCTTGATGTGAAGAATGCATTTCTTCACGGCACTCTCTCCGAGACGGTTTTTTGTGTGCAACCCTCTGGCTTTGCTGATCCCGCACATCCTGATTTTGTTTGCCGCCTCAACAAGTCACTCTACGGCCTCAAGCAGGCGCCCCGTGCCTGGTTCAGTCGGTTTGCTACACATCTCCTCTCTTTGGGTTTTGTTGAAGCTAAGTCGGATCCGTCACTATTCATTTTTCGCCGCGGTGCCGAGACTGTCTACATGTTGCTCTATGTTGATGACATCGTTCTCACAGCTTCTTCAGATACTCTTCTCAGGCGCACCATCACAGCACTTCAGCATGAATTCTCCATGAAGGATCTCGGACCGCTCCATCACTTTCTGGGCCTCTCCGTGACTCGACAGCATGGCAGCATGCACCTCTCTCAGCGGCATTACACCCTTGAGATCCTCGAGCGCGCCGGCATGTCTGAGTGCAAACCCTGTAGCACTCCCATCGACACGCACTCGAAGCTTTCCATGGTAGGCGACCCTGTTGATGATGCCACTGACTACCGTAGTATTGTTGGAGCTCTTCAGTACCTGACGTTCACTTGACCAGACATTGCTTATGCTGTTCAGCAGGTCTGCTTGTTTATGCATGATCCTCGGGCCCCTCACCTCGCCTTGGTCAAACGCATTCTTCGGTACCTTCGCGGCACATTGGACTATGGCCTTCTACTACACCGGACATCACCAGCCTCTTTGGTTGTCTACACTGATGCAGATTGGGCCGGCTGTCCCGACACTCGGAAGTCCACTTCAGGGTATGGCGTATTCCTTGGTGACAACCTCATCTCTTGGTCTTCCAAACGTCAGCCCACTGTCTCCCGCTCCAGCGCCGAGGCCGAATACCGTGCCGTGGCGAACGGCGTTGCCGAAGCCACCTGGCTCCACCAGCTCCTAATGGAACTTCACTCTCCGCTTGATCGGGCTACCTTGGTATACTGCGACAACATTAGTGCCGTGTATCTCTCCACCAATCCGGTTTAGCACCAGCGAACCAAACATGTGGAGATCGATCTACACTTTGTACGCGAACGTGTTGCTGCTGGCCAAGTTCGTGTGCTTCATGTGCCTACATCGTCACAGTACGCGGATATCTTCACCAAGGGTCTTCCTACAGCTGTCTTCACGGATTTTCGCTCCAGTCTCAATGTCCGGCCATCTACCGTTTCAACTGCGGGGGAGTGTTAGCCGTATGCATGAGAATGCATGCGCCCTGTTAGCCGTGTGCATGAGCATGCATGCGCCCGTCTGTGTCCATGCAAAGGACCTGCGCCTGAGTCCATGCAATGGACCTGCGTCTCACGTATTTGGCCAGGTTGTTACTTTAGGCATATCCAGGATTAGATGCAATCTGTTGATTGGTTTCCGTCTGTTGTAACCACCTATTGTAACTCTCCTTTATATATGCCTCCTTGGCTAATACAGAATCAATCGTGTGAGATATTCATCCGCTTTTACCCCCTCACCAACTTCTGAAAGTACTTGGTGCATCTAATCTTTATGCAAGGTTTCAGTGTCGATACTCATTTTAAAAAAACTTCAATCTATTTTTAATACTTGTTCCGTTGTTAATCGATTTTTAACTCCACTAATCATTCATTTTTGTCTACCTTCTCCCCTTGCTTTCTGAATCTTGTTTTGGCTACGCTATTTTATATCATGGCATTTCCATGGGTTCTGAGTTCTTTATTTTCAAGGAAAGTCCAGCATAGTTCTTGTATGCTCTTTGTTTTTTTTAATATAAACTACCTCTACAGGTTTGACGTTCTGAGTCATTTTGTAAGGAACTACGGGAGACCAGAAGCCCGCCTGAACTTGTATCACTTCAAAGTCACATTACACAGGGTGAGGCAGCTGCAAAGCAGAGGCCCTGGAGCAGGGAATTAAATTTCATCAAAATTCACTGAAATTTCAGATTTCAGGACTCCACAAAATCCAAACTACCGGTTGGATAAAAAAATTCTGAAAATGCTACAGTAAAAACGAAATTTCGGTAAATTTCACCAAAATTTCATGAATTTTGACTGGAATTTGAACTTTTAGGGCCGGATTTGACCGGATTTAGTCCAATAACCCATAAGAAAGTGATCTTCTATGAAAATTTGTTGTAAAAATGATTTTTTGAGACATTTTAAAATTTTGGTAGAAACACTTTTAGATTTTTATAAAATTGCACAAGCTTGATAATGAGCTAAAAATTTTATGATACTATCTTAAGCAGTGTAAGATCATACAGAAAAATGTTTAGAATAATTTAAGTTCATTTGTTATCTTTAAAAAATCAAAAATTAATGAACATAATTGGGACAGTTATCTTGTCAGAATTTTATAAATTTTCTCAGTGTGATCATGATCTAAAATTTTTACGAGAGATTACTAATTGCCTCAGTACCATTATATAAAATTTTTTAAAAAATTTAACTTTTTTGCTTGCTCAATCAAATCTATGTAAGCACTGAACTTCATTTGTTACATTATATTTCAAAAATAAAAAAGCGAAAGAACATAAATGGTATTATGCCTTGTAAGAATTTTATAAATTCACTGGAGGGTGATAATGATTCAAAATTTTTATGAGATATTAATAATTTTTTTATCAACCTTCTGTAAGATTTTCAAAAGTTTTAAACCTTTTTTGATTGCTAAAGTAAATCTATGTATTGATCATCGGGCTTTAATTAGGACGTAGCACTATGAAAATTTTTAAACATTATTTAAGCATGATCATCATCTAAAAATTTTATATAACCATTAATGATACATCAGGACCATTCAAAAAAAAATTCAAAATTTTATAACATTTTTTGGATAATTTTTCATTTCGTTCAAATTTGCCGATAAGCCCTTTAATAGGACAGTAGCACTGTTCGAATTTTAAAAACTACATAACATTTGATAATCATCTGAATTTTATGAGAATATTATAGATATGTCAGGACCATCCAAAAAAAATTTCAAAATTTTATTACCTCGTTTGTTCTAATTTTCATCCGGTTCAAACTTGCCGGTCATCATTTTATCAGGATAGTAGCAATATTTGAATTTTTAAAATTTGTTATATTTGATAATCACATGAAATTTTAGTGAGAATATCACTAATATGTCAGGAACCTTATAAAAAAGTTTCAAAATTTTTTGACATCGTTTGAACTATTTTTCAATCAGTTGAATTTTGGCAAAATTTTGAGAATTTTGGCCGAAATTTCGGATTTTTGACAGAAATTTCAGTAATAAAAAAACCGGATTTAAATTTTAATTTTTGAAATTTGAACGGATTTCGTCCGAAATAATGAAATTTCACCGAAATTTCGGATTTCGGCCACCGGCAAAATTTTTCCCAAAACGAAATTCGAATCCTTACCCTGGAGATTCCAAAGAGGGGAGGAGGAGGATTACAAGGTGAAGCTGCAGCGAGCTACACCAAATTACGGTGGCAGCAGCACAAACGAGCTTACAACAGGAAAACAGGAAGCAACATATACATGGTCTCTTTAGCACAGCTCAACCAACGTCGAGTGCATGTTACTGATCATCGGTTTGCACCACCGTCAGCGACTTGGCTTGCTGATTTTTGTGCTGAGCATTTGTGGTTGATATCTCTACTCTCTAGTCTATTTTTGCCGATTTTTGCCGCTGTTGCCAACGACCTCCGGGGAAGGAAGCCGGAGAGGAGTGAAGGACCACCGAATGAGAACAAGGAGATCGGAGAGGGGACCTGAGGTCTCGCTAACCTGACTTCTAACCAATAAGTGAACCACCCGCTAATGTGAATTGGACAGTTGCCGTCTATACCACCACTGTACATGCCGTGAGGAGAGAAGAGGGAGAGGGCATGGTTTGCATGGAGGATGAGGGAGGGGAGGCCCTGGTCGGCGCCACCTTGCCTCACCGTCGACACCAGCTGGCCGTGACGACCGAGGAGGAGGCTCCCAGGCTTCAAAATATTCCAGATCTGGGAGAGGGGAGCAAGGACAGATCAAGGAGAAAGGAGAGGAGAAAGGGAGAGGGAAGTGGCTACTGTGGCTAGTGGGGAGGGCTCGGTGGTTCGTCTCTCGGTTGTGGGAGTGTCGCCCTGGGAGAAGATATCAGCAGCTGCTGATGTTTACTTCCTAGCACACAGCGCTAGCAATGATCTGGTCGCTCCACAGGTTTTTGGAAAAGCAGGCCAGTGCAGAGGCACTGGTGGAGACGAACTCCGGCATCTCAAGCCCACGTCGGCGTCGGATCTGGGCAACAACCATCGCAGGAGAAAGATGGATGGAGGGAGGAAGGCAGGGAGAGGGAGAGGGGGGGAGAGTGGGTGCCGCGGTGGCGCCGTGGCGGCGACGGCAGCGGCGGTGGCGAGGTGGTGGTCTGGGCTCTTGGACTCGCTGGGTCGTAGCTCAGGATCCATCAAGATCCAGATGAGTTCCGACATTCTGAGTCTCAACGATTTATTTTCCTTTTTCATCAGTTTCGACACTGAAATTGAATGGCGTTTGCAAGCAACAGGAAGGATTCACAATATAGGTGTGCACAAGTACAAGATTGCATGAGAAATTTGCCTGCAGAATCGCAACAGTATAAGTTATGAATCACATACTCGATTTCCTGAAGAAAGGCTTGCCGTCCTGGTTGCCTGACATATTCTTACGTTACCGTGTAATCTATAAACGGGAGGATACAGAACAGGCCAGGCAGGCAAATCCTTTTTTATTGCTCCATGCTGGGGGGAAGACCCCGGCAGGTCAAGAAGCGTAGAATGAATGCAACATGATCAGTCGTTTCAGCAGATTTTGACGACTCTTTTGCCATTTTGTGATGGCTAAGGACCTATGGTTTATGGATGTGATATATCAAGTCCACTTGACTTTGTAGTATCTAAGTTTCCAGCTCACGAATGATGTTCCATTAATGTACTAGTTCTTTTCATTGTTCATTCTTACCTTGTTTACTTGGGACGTGGGGAGCTAGTGCAATCATTTATACCATGGACAACAGACTATATCGCAGTGACAGTTCATAGTGACCTCTTCTTTACTTGTACTTTCTTTTCTACCCTGTTACCATGAGTAGAATTTCCCCTTTTTCTCTACTACTTCTAATTGAGAGTTGGTGGTGATACGTCCGTTCTCCAAACCAACGTCCCCTCCCGATCGGTCCCCACACACGCACGGGCGCCCGCGATCCTCGCCTCCCCGCCCGCCCTACGGTTCGGATCGATCTGCCCCGCCTCGCCTTGATGCTCTCCTTCCTCGCTTCGTTCCCCCCTTTGGATCTGGCCTCTCGCTCTCCGCCGACGCATCACTGACTGTTCGTGCCGTTCATGAATCCAGATCCAAGGCACGACAGAGATCTCATCTCGTCGCCTCGTGTGCTCCTTCACTTTCCCATTTCAAAACAGCCAAACCGAAAAAATTCCCCATCCTCTTTGAGCGCACCAAACCCTAGCCCTGCCGATCTCGATTGCCACGCACCATCGATCTCTCCACACCCTCCTTGGTGGCAGGGAAGGTACGCACACATGCTCCCCTCCACTTCCATTGTCTTCTCATCACCGCCCAATTCCTTCGATCACTGATTATTCCCGCCGCTCCTCCTCCAGTGCCGACGTGCTGCTGTGGCGGCGGAGTGCCTCTGTGGTGTCTATGGTGGGTGCTATAGCGGTGTGGTTCTTCTTCGAGTGCACTGGCTACAACTTCCCGTCAGTAAATCCCGTCGTGAAATCCCCGCCCCTTGCCCCGCCCCATCGGCCCCCGCAAAATCCCCGCCCCCACTCCCACAAGGTGGCAGTGGACGCGGAGGAGGGCGACCACCGGCACGAGGACAACATGGTGGAGATCCACAAGAGCCGCCGCGAGGAGAGCTTGCTGAAGAAGCGTCGTGACGGCCTCGACGCCGCAGATGGCCCACTCTTCGGCACTCCGTCTGCACCCCACTCGCTCGTTCGCTCCCGCTCCTCTCTGATTTGATCGGTTTGCTAGGGTTCGTGGTTGGGGAAACTCGATCTTACGTTTTCGTATCTATTTCTCTGTGTGCACACCGGCGTCTCCCCTAGATGCTCGTGCTGGCCCCCGCCCACCGCCGACCGCCTTGTCATCGTCATCCTCGATGCCCTCAGGTCACCCTGCCTCGCCTTCTCAGTTCCCAGAACCCCCTCCTTCGGGTGTCAAATTCTTTCTTGATTGTTTCTACTCTTGGTCCTCGTTGCTCCACTCTTCAAGGGATTTCTTGATGGCCATTGGGATCATGCTCTACAATGGCATCATTCTTGGGGTAAAAAAATAGAACACATTTAGTGCTGACACAATTGATTTTGCAGGTTCGATTTCGTGGCACCGAGTACATTCTTTCAAGGTGATTACTCCTTTTTTGTACTTCTAGGCAGCGCAAAGAATGAGAACATTGTGAGCTGGTGATAAGTAACTATTAGCTAACACCGAGATTTTCTGCAGAGAAGCAACCATGGATGGACAAGTTGCAAGTCCTGCAGAAGCTGGCTTCTGATGAGAAGACCTCTGCTAGGATCTTCAAAGCGCTTGCCGATCCACCAGCCACAAGCCTTCAACGCCTTAAAGTGATCAACTTTGTTTATGTTAATGTTGATCCCATGATATACATTGAGCAATGGAGTTTCTCGAAGGAAAAACCATTATCTTGTACACAATCCAGTGCAATACAAAATGGTCATAATTTTGTGTATTATGCTTCATGCGCTCAACTTCCTTGCTGCAAATACTCAGGCTCTCACGACTAGTGGTCTCCCTACCTTTATCGATGTTGGCAATAGCTTTGGAGCCCCTGCAATTGAAGAAGACAATATTATGCATCAGGTTCTTCTCATCTTGCACTCAACGTTAGTAAAATATGGTGTCAGGCCAATTACTCAGTTTATAGCACATGCTATATAGTTAACCATGACGGTGTGTGTTGCCTTTTGTTTCTTTGCTCTCAATCAGTTGGTCAAGAATGGAAAGAGGGTAGTCATGATGGGGGATGACACATGGATACAGTTATACCCTGAACACTTCAACAAGCCATTTCCATACCCATCTTTTAATGTTAAAGATCTTGACACAGTATATCTCTTTTATATCATTCCTGTCCTTATTCTGTGTTGAGCTGCTTTTGCCTTTCATTTAATTTCCATGGAATCACCAATCGAATTGTATGTATCAGGTAGACAATGGTGTTATTGAGCACTTGCTTCCATCATTGCACAAAAATGATTGGGATGTTCTTATTGCACATTTCCTTGGTGTGGTAAGTTATTATGCAATCACTTTGGTATTAGCTTACATATTTCAGCCTTCTCTTTTTTCTTTTTGAATTGGAAACATGTGAAATCAACTTTCTTTAGGACCATACAGGGCATATATTCGGTGTTGACTCTATCCCAATGATCCAGACGTTGGAGCAATACAATCAGATCCTAGAGGTCAGTTGCCTCATGCATAATACATGATCTGTTTTTTATGCCAATTATTAATAAGAGGCATTTAATTTTAACCTCTGTTATGTTCTCCACTACAATTTTTTTTCCATTAGCTTTCTTGTCTCTTGACGCAAGTTGTTTCAATTGCAGTTCATTGGATTAAATTAGGAGCTTTTCATCTGCTTCAATGGACTAATTTTACTGAGATTTTTATGTTCATTTCAGTTGAGAATTTTGCCAAGTTGTAAATAGTAGCTCATTCGAGTTAATTGTGTCTGGATGTAGAGTATAAGGGTGAATTATATGTTTTTGTCTGCGTGGAATCCTGCCTAATAGTTGTTTTAAGTGGCTAACGTGATACCATGGAGGTGTTTTATGCTTTATTCTTGCTGAAACAAATATAATTGATTTTAAGTAAGTTGTGGGATGTTGGGAGGTAAAAAGTGTTTTTTGTTTGCAAATCTCCTTTTTGCTTTTAGGTAGCTACTGTAATCAAGCAAGTTATATTTTTAAGTGGTGGACTGCCTATTATTCTATATTGTGCAAAGTGCCTGATTTAATTCAATTGTGTAGGATGGGAAAGAAGAAGGTAGAAGATGATGACAGCGATAGTGACAGTGATGTGGATGATGATGACGGTGCAGATACAAAATCCATAATTCTTCATGATGGGAATTGCTCTAATGGATCCAACAAAAGTAGGGAGTGTGTTGATCTGGGTTTAGTTTCGGAGTCACACTCAGAAGGAGAGTCCTCAGGTGAGAAGACCTAGAGCAGTGATTCAGAGGAAAATAGAAACCGTGTTCAGGAATCCATAGAATTGATGATTAGATCTGGAGGTGAATGTGGTGGTTTTGAATCAGATAGTAGCGTGGAGCGTGAGGGAGGAATGGCAGTTCAGCCCACTGCTGAGAATGGTATTGGTGCTCCTTCAGAAGAAGTGCCAAAATTAGATGGGGAAGCAAATGGGGATAACACTGGTTCAGCTACATCACATCTTAATGACCCTGAGATGCCTCCAGTAGAAGAATCTACCGATGGAAATAAATCTATTTCGGAGGAACTGCTGGACCTGACAAAGTACAATTCAGCTGCAAAATTGGAGGTATGTTATGTTCTTTTACTCCTGATACATATTTGTTGGAGATAATTCAATATCTCTAGCTGCCATATCTTTTGGTTATATCCAAATAGATAGTTAGTTCAAGTCTTCTATAATTAGGATTCTTTGGCTATATAAGTCTATCCCTATACAAGAAAGTTCATTCATTTTTACACTTAAAAAATGTACTTGTTTTCAGAAAGAAAAAGTGCGAGCATTTGTTATATGCATGCATGCTCTGTTAAGTTTGTCTGATTTGAAAACAAGATATTTACTAAGAAAGGTCATTGCTGGAGAAGTATAGTGTAACAACAGAAAAACTTCCGGAAAGGTAGTTGTTGGTGAAACATATTGTAACAAAAAAAAAAGTTCCTCTCTTTGAACTGTTACTCCCTGTTTTTCGAATATTCTTGAATTCTCAAAGCTGTTGCTGAAGTATTTCAAGATGCAGATCATGCCAATATGTGCAATTCTTACATGCTTGTTTTATATAAATTATATTGCAAATAGATTTCCTGATAAAAAAATGAAGTCATTGAATTCTAAATACACGAAGCAAACCTTCACTTTGGAGCAAGAAGCAGCTGGCAGTGGGATGCATGGTGAATCGGTGTCTGGCACCGGGCTGATCGTTCGATTTGTGTTGCCTCTTGCGTGCGTGCTTACTGCCTTTTATTGGCACTCTTAATTACAAGGTGCTCGATCGAGTCAACACGGTCAACAGTTGCGCGAAGGTTCGTCATTAGTCGGGTCAACTGGAAGTCTGGAAGCAAGAGGAAGTAGAGTGCGTACGTAGACAGATCGAAGAGTTCTTTAATGATACCACGCAAGTCATTGCATGCTAGTCAAGTTAGCGAGCATAGTGATCTCAGACTCAGAGGGTATAGGTCCATGCATGCTAGTCAAGCAGCGCGTCTCTCTCACGCGGCATGTACGCGCCGGCGGCCGGAGCTGCAGCGCGAGAAAATAAAAATTAAAATTAAAAATAGAATTAAATAAAAATTTTAATTGTAATTAAGATTTTGATTTAAAATATTATCTTTTTTTCAATTTCTTGCAATTTAATCTTAAGAAAACAATAAGTTGTAATATCAAAACTTTTTTGTCTAAAACAAACAGACTATAAAAATGAATTTGAAATATGATTTTAATTTGAATTTCAATTTTATGAATTTTCTAACCATTATTGATTTTTCTTAAGTTTTTTGCTTTAAAAGAAAAAGTCAAATATATTGAAATGGTAAAAGGGTAAAAACAAAATAAAAAAACTGCAAAAATAAGATTAAAATACTAGTTCTCCAGAACCCTAATCATGTCATTCAAGATATTCTGAATCATCAAAATAAAAGAAAACACAATGTAATCATGAGATATGATATCAATCAAGAACTTGTCAGCTTTTTGTAGAAATCTCCAAAGCTTATCTTGAACTAACATTTTTATCATGCTGACATCAACACCATTCTTATCTCTAGTAAAAATATCAAAAATTAAAACTTATATTTGAAGCCTTTTAAAATAAAAACAAAAAGTAAATAAATCTGAAACTTTCAATGTCAGAATTGTCAGAATTTAAATATAAAAGGTAAAAATCTGAAAATTTTAAAGAAGATAAATATTTTCATTTAAAAGCTTCAAAAAATATAGATAAAATATTGACCTAATATTGATCTTCAATTAAATAAAAATCAGAAAAAGCAAAATCTAATAGCATGCATTGCCATAATTATTTAAATTGTTCTACAGAAATTTTGAAGGATCGAGATGGCGAACAGAGGGGGGTGAATGGTCGCAAATAAATTTTCCCCCAAAATACTCCAACTAATACCTTGAAAGGTTCACGCAAAGGAAATCGTGAAAAACCCGAATAACTAGACAACTATATGTACCCCTCCCTAGCTTGCATGGATGAGTAACATAGAATATGTGGAGATTTTTGAGACAATCCTGGTTGTCTAGTATCCAAAATAAGAAGAAATCAATTCAACTCTTACTTTTAGAAAGGAGATCAAATCAAATCGCTAAAGTCACTTTTAGAAAAGCAAAAGCAGAATTTTCAGAAACTGTCCTTAATTAGAATAGGTGGTTGGTGGGCTTCTGCTACTCAAGAAATTATGAGAAATTTTCTCCCTATGAGAAGATTAGTCTTGAAGTACTCCACCAAGTTTCACCTTAAAAATCCTTACAGAAAAATTTTAAAAAATCAAAGAGTACAGATAGTTAGAAACTTCGAGCAGAAAGTTTAGGGCTCGGTTTTCACCTCATGGCGCCCAAATGGTGCAATAAGTGGACTCAAAAAAGTTTTCACAGATGAATATGAGAGTCCCACACAATCTCCAAGAAGAATCACTCAAAAAGTATTTTCCTTGATTTTTGTAAAAATCAAACACTAACAGCTGTACGTAGAACAAGTTCTGGACAGAGTTGCAACTTGATAGAAAGAATGATCTCTACTCTATCCTAGAGTGCAAAAAAGATGTAAAACCATATGAACACACTCAAAACATCCAAGATCAGTATTTAGAAGGAGGAGGCAAATCCAAATTACAAGAAAGTAAATTGCGTGAAAGTAAATTGTAGAAATTTGAATGCTGAATTTAAGACATAAAGTAAATGAGTAATGTAAATTCAAGTATGGATGAAAAAGATTTGCATTTCTGGAAGTAAGAGGTTTACAAAGCCTCACAGCAAGGTGGGCAAAGCTCAAAGTAGCATAAAAACCTCTACAACCTTCAAGAGGAGGAGGCTACCCCTTCAACCCTATTTATACTACTCTTAGGCCACCTACCACCCTTGGATGAGTCCCTCAACCCAAGGACACTCATCTAAGGGCTAGGATTAACCCACTCACACAGCCATGCAAGAGCTAACCCAAAATCCACACACATAACGGGTTTTCTTGCACGGTTTTCAAGGCATACTACCTAGACCCGCTAACCTATCAACTAGACCACGATCCAACGGCCCTCATTGATCCACGCGGCATCTAACTAACATCATCTCCTTTCCTTGTCTTCTTGGCTTGCCCGGACTCCTTCTCCGATCATCTTCCGGCGATCTCCCGACCGTCTGAACCTCCGACGCTCCTCGCCTAGTCCCGGTCATCCTCCGCCTCACCACGACCTAGCACCGTCTCTCTGCAACCATCAAAGACAAGGAAAAAGCTTTCACATAACAATGCCCACAAATATATTCAATGATTATCAGAAAATCATTTATAATTTCTCTCAATATTCCAGTAGTACTAGGAAAAGCAACCAACACTCAAATTGCTTCAAAACGAAAGTCCAATTCAAATCAAACTCAATTTCAAATCAAACCAAGCTCAAATCTTGTCAATTACTCATCACACATAAAGATAGATGTAACACCCCGGAGCCCACACGCGCCACGGATGCTACCAACCCTCTAAACTCTTAAGACCGGCTTAGAAACTAAGCCACCGAAATTTACAAAATTTCGGCATGACTTCTCTAGAAAGTAGGACATCTACTCGCAGATGAAAATGTATGCGGTTATAATATCATTCTAGCAGGTCCTTAGTTAACCAATCACACATCCAATAGAAGTTAACAAATTTCATCACGACGAATAACACGATACAACCACATTAGTTACATCTATACATAATGACTCGGTTAACTAGATGGTGGAGACCGAAGGTGTGCATGTGATACTACTCCCAACCCGGACGAATCGACTTCAAGGTACCTAAAACAGAAGCAAACAAGCGTGAGTCTAAGACTCAAAGAAAGTGCAATAATAAAGAAACGTAATACATCCAATTGGATTACATTTACTTTAGAATTTATAATAGCCAATACTTAAATGAAATCATCAAGTACAAGAAGCAGTACCTACCTCCACTTACCACAACCAACTCAACTCAAAAGAAAACGAAGGAGACATTACCCATGCCTCGATAATCACTTCTGGATGAGTCCACGACTCAATCCTCAATCTGCCACTTCCAATCCCAAAATCAACAATTTACAATTTCAATGCAGGGTAATGAAATGCTAAATGATGCAACGCAACCATGCTTTCATTCACATAAATCAAAAATTAACAATTTCAATGCAGGGCAATGAAATGCTAAATAATGCAACGCAACCATGTTTTCATTCACATAAATCAAAAATTAACAATTTCAATGCAGGGCAATGAAATGCTAAATGATACAACGCAACCATGCTTTCATTCACATAAATCAACAATTAACAAATTCAAAGCAGGGCAATGAAATGCTAAATGATGCATGCAACCATGCTTTCATTCACATAAATCAACAATTAACAAATTCAAAGCAGGGCAATGAAATGCTAAATGATGCATGCAACCATGCTTTCATTCACATAATATCTCATGGTACATGATGCATTATGCATGTCTCATTTCTTCTTTAGCACATACCGGTATTGCCGAGTGCACACCCGTCAGTGTGCACCCTCTCATTCCCTTCCATCCCGTGGTGGAGGTGCCTACTCTTCTTGACTCGCTCCCATACAACCACGTGCGGGACTACGAGTAGGACTTTCGTGTTTCACTACATGTGAGCACAGAGGCCCACATCGAATGGGTCGCCTCTTCCATCATGAATGCACAAATGCAATTAACGCAAACAAATTTGCAAACTACATTCATTTCTCACATTTGCATAGCCATAGCCAAAAACATAAACATCAGCCATTTCTCACATCCATAAATTACCATTCTCAACATCATATCCAAATTATCAACTTCCATATTCATATTCTCAACACTCATAATCACATTCTCAACCTTCATATTCATATTCTCAACACTCATATTCATATTCTCGACACTCATATCTACATGGTCACCATTATCATCATCCTAATCATCTTCAAAAACATAAACATACACAATCGACAGCTTGCCTCATCATAAGCAACCTCGTAATTATAAGCATACTCATTGTATAACTTAACTATGCTCATTGGTTATACTTAATCATTACCAATTACATAAGCATCAATCACTTCTTTCATCCCTGAATTACCATTCTTGTTAGTCTAATCAAATTCAAGAATAAAGCAGGTAGCACATCATAATCATTTAACAATTCCTTCAACCTTAACATATTCACCACTTACCATTATGACTCACATAAACATTGGTATAAAGGTTAGCAAGGAATCGCCATCCTAGCAATCATGCTATTGATACACTTGCCTTAACCTTGAGGAGGGGTGGCGTGAGGAAGAGGTCACACCGGTTACTCCACCGAAAGCAAATAGCATTTGCATACTCATTTGCATAGGTTATTAAAGTTCACAACAAAAACAAATAACACTTCTACTCACATCCCCAAAACAGCCCGAAACTCTGAATTTCAACCCCAAATTCTGAATATCTAGAAAAACAGATTTCTGGACAGCAAGCACTACAAAATAGCATATCTTTCAATTGGCTAGATGAAAAATTATGTTCTTGAGCTCTACATGACCATAAGAGGATAACCTATGATTTCCCCATAGTCATTAGTTCAGAATCTGAATTTTAAGTCCTCAAACTACACTCTGAAGTTCAGTCCAATCTCTGAACTTTTCTGCATAATTCCTGTTCTGGACAGCAACTTCAATTCAACATACCTTTTGATTCTAGAATCCAAATCAAGCAAATGAATACATTTTACTAATCTACAGAAAATTACCCAACTTTCTCTAGGCAAACACAAAGTCTAATTCGGCCAGCAACTAGCCCAAAACAGCTGATGAACATTACATCTATCACTGAAATCCAACACAGAGCAGTCTGCACTAAACTAGCCATAACTTTCGAATGGATGGATGGAATTGAGTGTTCTTGGTCTCAAATTAAAGGGGAAAGGATTATCTACAACTTTCTAAGCAATTTTAAATCCAGAAAATGCACCTAAGATGCTCGAATCAAAGCCCTAACAGAGGACGAAAATCTGGACGAAAACAGCAACCTGCATAGCTCTAGGGTTCTTCCTCAAATCCATCACCAAACAAAGCAAATCAGCAGCAAAACAATCCTAACAACACTCCTAACAGTCCCACACCCTCCCACACAAGAATCCCCAAAACTTTACCTTGGCCTCTTGCTTCAAAACAGCAAGGGAGGAGGAAGAACTCGGTTGGGGGAGATGAACTGTCAAGGAGAAGAGTGAGGTACTGCTGCTGCCATGGAGGAGGAGGCGCCCTAGGAGCTTGCTGGTGCTGCCCAGGAGAGGAGGAGGAGGCTCCCTGGAAGAAATCGCCAAGGGGAGAAGGCAGGGAGAAGACAGCCAGTTCATTTTGGTGGGAGAGCAAGTGGGGTTGGCTGGAACAAGCCACACGGCTGGGAGGAGATTCCAAGGGCTCCAAACCAAAAAAAAAGAAAGAGGTGCCACAAGCCACTCAACTGGGAAAAGAAAAGCCAATCGGCTGAGGCTTTTGTGGGGCCAGATGGGGCTAGTGAAGTGACTAAAAGAAATTTCTCTCCCACAAGAGCCAACACCGACAACCAAAAGCCCAGAAACAGATCAAATAAATTCCGGGATACTACAATAGACCTCCACATGGTCTTTCAATCTCCCTCTTGATGAATATATTGACAAACACGTGAAAAGGCATAAGTTTTGAGTTTGAATAAGAGAGAAGAAAGTAATTTGAATGCAAAGCCAAACTTGATCAAAGAAATAGAGATCAAGAACATGACTAAGTTGGCAACTAAAAATATTTATGATCTATGAAAGATAGCAAATATTAATAAAGATCATAAGAATTAAGATGCAGAATGATGCCTTTTCTACGATTTCTCTCCCTTTTGGCAATATATGCATCAAGATGGTATTTTCTTTTCTCTCCTTTTTTTGTTGTTTTTATGCAAGTAATGCAACCTAAGGGAGCTTTGAAGATTATCCAAGTGACCAACAAGATAAGTTATGATACCAAGCTAAGTTATGGCAAAAATAGACTAAGCTAAGGCATGTCCAAGTGCAAATAAATATTTTGCTAGCAAGAATTAATTGAAACCATATCATTTTTGCAAGATTGAACATGAGCAACACTTGTCATGAGTTTCAAAACTAGAAGCAAATCCATTCAAAGGATCAAATGGAAAACCTAGAGTTCAACCTACTCAACACTTTGGGGAATCTAGAAGTTCATACAAGGTCCTTCGAGCATATTTTTTCATTGTATGCAAATTTTTCTTTGAACCTTTGAAAGACATAGCGGGGTGCAAATGTTTGATATTATTTGCATTCTTTACCCACTTATGTTTTTTTATATATTTGCATTTTTATAGCAATTGACTCAAGCTATGTTCGATCATCTCAAGAAGAAATCTTAAGAGAATGATCTTGATCATACACAACACATTCAAGTTCATCTCAAGTGCAATGAGAAGCCGTCTTGTGAATGTGAGGTGTTGAGTCTAATGCGCACAAAAGAGTCAATTTTGCTTCACTTTCATTTTAGCATATTGATTGTTAAGCTAGTGAAGGACTCAAGTATGGATCAAACAAGATTCACTCAAGTTGCTATAGGGACTCTAGAGAATTCCATAATTTCACAAATCATGGCAAATACACCTAGAGAAGAAACTTAGCAAGTAAATGCAACATTTTTTTATCAAGTTTTTCTTTTAAAGCTTATTTTTTTATTTTGCAAGCTTAGGAAGATAAATGAACTTGGACATATCTAAGAAAGTAATTTTCTTCATAATATAGCATGGTGTATAAAATGAAACATGGATCATTTGCATAATAGACAAAGCTCATAAAATGAAAAATCAAGTCTATATGCAATGCATGAGATAGATTCTTAAACTCCCCCTCAACATGTGATTCAATTTTAAGCACAAATCTGGTTTAAGTTGAGTTATTAGCAAGATTAAGCTCAAGAAAGAAATCAAATGAATGATCCAAAATAACTCAATCAAAAACTAGAAACTTATAATGGAGAGAAGAAGATAAGAAACTGCAAACTGGGTAGCTATAGAGCAAAGAGAAGATAGTAGAGAACACTACGGCTTAGACTCGCTCTCACCTTCTCCAATGACTGACATAGGGAAACTGCCTCTAGATCCCAAACTAAGGAGTGCACATGACCTGTCTACCCGGGGCCCAACACATTAGACTTATAAGGCGTGAGGGAACTCAACCTAGAGAGAAGAGTCTGACTAATTAAGCATGATAGCAACCTAAAGCACAAGATGAGAGGTCCATGCAAAAGCATGCCAGAAGTTTAAGAGATGTGAACTCATAACTCTAAAGAATAAAACACATAAGCACCCAGAGCAATACAAAGGAAAGGAAAAACTGAAATAAAATATAATACATAGTAAACATATCAGCTCTCTCTCATAGAAGGCCGTAAGGGCATACAACTCCAAGCTCACTCCTCAAGGCAACAAACCTAGAGCTATCCAAAGGCTTGGTAAAGATATCGGCCAACTGGTGGTCACTCTCCACAAATTGAAGCACTATGTCTCCCTTCTCCACATGGTCTCTAAGAAAGTGATATCTAACATCAATGTACTTGGTCCGAGAGTGCTGCACTGGGTTCTTGACAATGCAAATAGCAGAAGTGTTATCACAGAAAAGTGGAACACTCTCTATCTCTAACCCAAAGTCCCGCAAGGTCGATCTCATCCAGAGTACAGCTCTGACAAAGAATCGGCAGACAACATACTCGGCCTCAGTGGTAGACTATGCGACTCCGGACTGCTTCTTAGATGACCAAGAAACAAGAGAAGTGCCAATGAATTAGCAAGTGCCGAAGTGCTCTTCCTATCTATCCTCTGACCAAAGAAAGTCAAGATCGGAAAAGACTCTAAGGGATAGGCAAGAGAAAGAAGAGTACCAGATACCATAATCAATGGTATCTCGAAGGTACCTGAAGATGCGCTTCACCGCCTGGCAATGAGAGGTGCGAGGAGAAGCCTGAAAGCGAGCGCACATACACACAACAAAATGTATGTCCGGCCGCGAGGTAGTAAGATACAAGAGGGAGCCAATCATGCTCCGGAACTCCTTTTGATCAGCAGGCTCACCATCCTTATCGGGCTCGAGGACAGTAGTGGTGGCCATAGGAGTCATCACAGGCTTCCCATCAAACATATCAAACCGCCTCAAGAGGTCCCGAGTGTACTTACCTTGGTGCAAGAAAGTACCCTCCCGAGTCTGCTTGATTTGGAAGCCGAGGAAGTTGCTCAACTCACCCATCATACTCATCTCAAATTCTGTGCTCATCACCTCAGAAAAATGAGACACAAGAGACTGAGACGAGCCACCAAAGATAATATCGTCCACATAAATTTGGACAAGAAGGAAATGAGAATCCTGGTGTCTGATGAATAGAGTTTTGTCTACTATACCCATTTTGAAACCTTGACTGAGAAGATAGGACTTGAGCCTCTCATACCATGCTCTAGGGGCCTGCTTAAGTCCATACAAGACTTTGGAAAGCTTGAAGACATGGTTTGGGTATTTGGGGTTCTCAAATACTGGAGGTTGCTTAACATAAACCTCTTCTTTAATAAAGCTATTGAGGAATGCACTCTTGACATCCATTTGACAGAGCTTGCAGCCCTAGGACGCAGAAAATGCAAGCAGGATCCTAATCGCCTCTAGTCTAGCTACAGGGGTAAAGGTCTCCTCAAAATCAAGACCCTCAACCTGAGTGAAGCCCTGTGCAACTAGCCTAGCCTTGTTGTGAATGACAACCCCATCCTCACTCTGCTTGTTCTTGAACAACCACTTGGTCCCAATGACATTATGACCAGATGGGGGCTCTACAAGCTGCCAAACTTTGTTCCTCTCAAAGTTTTCCAGTTCCTCATGCATAGCATTAATCCATGATTCATCGGATAATGCATGAGTAACATCCTTTGGCTCAAAAGAGGCAATAAAGGCAGAGTGAAGGCAGAAGAAGATAAGCTCGATTTTGAGCGCCAGAACACGCCAAATAGATCACCAATGATCTGCTCGGTGGATGAGAACATTGAATGTGTCGGGGAGGACCAGAAGCAGAAGTGGCCTCTATCTCTTGAGGCGAGGAGGTAGGAACAGAGCCACTCACTGAAGGAGAGTCCGAAGGCAAGGGCTGGTCTCCCTGAGGTGCAGAAATGGAAACAGGAGGCACCTCAGGTGTTGAGGGGATTGGATCAGGTGGAACACCATCATCTCCATCATCCTCATCCTCTACAAAGATGGTCTCGGAGGGATAAGAAGAGCCTGAAATATCAGATCTAGCTCCTGGGCTAGCCTCATCAAAGGTCATGTCATTGGTCTCTATGATCCTATTCGCGCCACAACTCTAGACCCTATAGCTATGAGAAGAAGTCGAGTAACCCAGAAAAATACCATCAGAAGAACGAGACTCAAATTTATCTAGGTTACCAGACTTCAAGATAAAACACTTGCAACCAAAAATGCGAAAATAAGAAACACTGGGCTTTCGCCCATACCTCAACTCATAAGAAGTGTGACGCAAATGTGCTATCAAGAAAACGCAATTGGAAACATGACAAGCAGTAGCTATAGCATCAGGCCAAAACTTCTTAGGAGTATTGTACTCATCTAGCATCGTCCTAGCCATCTCAACTAGGGTCCTGTTCTTCCTTTCCACTAAGCCATTTTACCGAGGGGCGTAGGGAGAAGAAAACTGATGCTCTAAACTAGACTCCACACAGAAACTCTCAAAGTAGGAATTCTTAAACTCAGTGCCATTATCACTGTGTATAGATCGTGATACACCTGGGAGCGCAATAGACAACCTACTAACAAATCCCCTGAAGTGAGAAAAAGTCTCATCCTATGAGGCCATGAAAAATACAAAAGAATACCTCGAAAAATCATCAACAATGACAAGGACATGCCACTTTCCTCCTGCTGACTGCACTCTAGCTAGACCAATAGTGTCCATATGTAAAAGCTATCCTGGTGCATTAGTCATCACTACGGTGGCTGGAGGATGAGAAGCAGTAACCATCTTGCCATGTCGGCAGGGAGAGCAAACTAAGTCTTTGACCATCTTGAGTTTGGGCAAACCACGAATAAGATTGCGGCTGCTAACTCTGGCCAAATGATCAAAACCAATGTGACTAAGTCTCCTATGCCAAAAGGAGAGATCACGGGACTCAGAAGCAATCAAATATCGAAGAGAGTCTCCAGAAGAAACAGAAAAATCAGCACGAAAACACTCTCCCAAATCTAGAAATCCCGCAAACTAACTCTCCTGATGAATCAAGGATTCTACAAGCATTACTCTTAAAGCTTACCTCGAAAGAGTCATCGATAAGCTGAGAAATAGAAAGCAAATTATATTACAGCTTACTCACTAAGGCAACGTCCTTAAGAATAAAATTTTCATTAATGCAGACGGTACCTTTAGCAATGACTCTACCAGAAGAAGCATCCCCAAAAGTGATCAACTCATCACCGGGGGCTCGGACTAGGGAAGAGAATCAACGAGAGTCTCCGGTCTTATAGCGAGAACAACCAGAGTCAACAATCCAAACATCTCCCTTCTCCATCCGATGGACCTCATCAAGTCAAAAGAGAGAGAGAAGACTTAGTACTGGGATGAAGTGAGGACCTGGGAACCCAATACTGAATCACATGACATCTCAAAGTACCAGCCATAGAAGGAGAAGACTGGACTCTAGTGTCTCTCTAACGCTCGACTCTAACAAGATCAGAAGAAGCAACTCTAGTAGAATAACTAGGAGCTGTCACTGGTTTGGCCCGCCGTGGTGCAAAGGCCGGACCATCCCAACAAGGCTGCCTAAATCTCCTACCTGAAAACACCTCACGCCGTTGATATCTACCTCGATGGAAAAAACGAGGAATATCAAGAGGACGGCGGAAAGATTGACCACGAGCAACTCCAAGACTAAAACTCGACTGAACAGCATGAAAACCAAGTCCTGAACGCTGCCCAAAAACAGGCGACTCTTTAACCTATCTAGTAGCAGTGTGTGCCTTAGGAGCACTCAGAGTCTAGGGATGACTGTGAATACCCTTAAGAGCAGCAACACGCTCACGTCTCGTGATCTTGGCACGCCTAAAACAAAAATCTACTAGGTGACAATCCTTCTTACAGAAGGTGCATGAATACTTCGCTTTACTAGAGGCAAAAGTGACAAGAGAAGCACTCTTCTGCTCAGAAGTCCCATGAACAACCCCTGCAGATCTAAACACAGTGGTACTCGTCCTGGAAGCTACCACAATCTCTCCACTCTTGGATCCACGCACAATGGTCGGAGGATGAGTCCTAGCGTGCTCCAAGTAGTCAAATCCTAGACCCTGATTAAATCTGCTAATTTTTTATTAGTCTAGAATGAGATTTAGCTTCTTCTTGCCTCTTACAAACTTCTCGAGAGTGCTCATGAGATACTCACACTCCCGGAAGAGAGTGGCACATGAAGAACGGGGTGAGGAAGAAGAAGAACCAGAAGAGAAGAAAAACACCAAAGACGCGTGCATTTTTCTCCTCAAAGACGGTTGCCTCAATCTTGAGGGCCTCACAAGAAACGCAAGGAGCTTCTCTAATCCTGTGGGCTTGGTTTTCTAACTTCTTCCTAAGCTCGACTTGGATTTTATCAAGTCCCCCTCAATCATAGAACAATACAAACAACTCTTAAGTGACTTATCTAGTAAGTCCTTATCAAGTTTAGCACACTTAACATTTAAAACTTTATTGGCAAGTTTTAGTTGCTTACAGCCCTCACATGAGTTGACAGGGTCCTTAGAAGCATGCATTTCAAGTTCATCATTTCTAGAAGAAAGCTTCCTAAGGTGAACACTCATGGCATCTATTTCAGCAAGTAACTTAGGGCAATTTTCACATGATGGAGTAGTATGAGCATGACGAAAACTAGCATCTAGAGATGAAATATCAACCGTACAAGTGCTAGCATTTTTCGACCTAAGATTTTCAAGTTCAGTTTGCACACTATCATGCAAAGTCCTTAGGTTCTCAAGCTCCATAAGCAAATCATCACACAAAGAACAATCATCAGTGACTCGGGAGGGAGAAGATCTAAGAGAAGCTAACTCCCGAGTTAAGATACATACTTCCTTCTCAAGCTCCATACACCTAGCTTTAGCTCTAGCATGAAATTTTCCTAATTTGCAAAAAGCTTCATTGAGCTGGTCATAGGAAGGTACCTCGTCCGATCGCTGATGTCGTTGGTGTCCGCCATGAAGCACATGCCGGAGAAGTCGTCGCCGCTTTTCTTCTCTTGTGGATCATCCTCACCTTCGTCGCTCCATATCTCCGTGTCGGAGAGGTTGATGTCGTCAAGGGCGGAGAGGATGTGGTGGAAGTGCTTCTTGTTCTTCGAGAAGTTGCAGTACTTCTTCTCGTGCGCCGGCTCGTGAACTGGAGGCTTCTTGTTGCGGTTCTTGTCGGTGTAGTCGTTCTTGCTGGAACCGCTAGAGTCGTTCTTGCCCTTCTCTAGTTTGGGACAATTCGCTTGAATGTGGTTGGGGCCACCACATTCAAAGCAGGTGATCCCACCACCTCTCTTCCTCTCTCTCACCCTCTTGTAGGCATGAGAAAACTTGCGAGCTAAAAGAGCAAGCTCAGTTTCTGGAAATTTTTCCAGTTGGTCATCGCTTAGCTCGCAAAGGGCGGAGAGGGAAAAACCAACAGAGGAAACAAGAGAAGATCCAATGGGATTGGTGACCAAGGCCATCGACTGTGATTTCATCTTGCAAGAGACAATGTCGATCTCATGAATCTTGAGTTGGGAATAGTGCCCGTCAAGAGTCAAGGTCGATAAGTCGGTAGTGTCCTTGATGGTGATCACTTTCATCTCCCAAACACAAAGATCGAGTGCGGTAAAGAAGTGTCGAGCATTCTCCGAGTCAGGGTATGTGCAACCAATTGCCCGGAGATCGCTCAAAATTTTTGTAAATCGACCGAAACACTCGTCAAGACTCTCACCAGCGTGTTGTTCAAACTTGTTGTACTCACGCTTGTATTGATCCTGCCTCACGGTCTTGATTTGGGTAGTGCTCTCATGGTATGCATCGAGGGTCACCCAAATCTCGTGAGCGGATCGCAGGTGAGAGATCCGATCATACTCACTACGGCTGAGTCCCTGTATGAGAATGTTCCTCGCTTTAGCATTTGCCTCAACGTCAGCCATATCGCTGGCCGTGACGTTCTCATCAGCTAGAACCTCATATGGGAGCTTCACCTTCTATCATATCAGGAAGCCCTGGGTAGTGATGTATGACTCCATTCGGGACTTCCAAAATGGAAAATCGACACCGCAAAAGATGGGAGGCTTGGTGGACTACTTGTCTGTCGCCATGGCTCTCGAGACCGGTCAAGATCTATGGAAGAGCAAAACCGGCTCTGATACCAATTGAATGATCGAGATGGCGAACATAGGGGGGGTGAATGGTCGCAAACAAATTTTCCCGCAAAATACTCCAACTAATACCTTGAAAGGTTCACACAAAGGAAATCGTGAAAAACCCGAACAACTAGACAACTATCTGTACCCTTAGCTTGCATGGATGAGTACCATAGAATATGTGGGGATTTTTGACATACAATCCTGGTTGTCTCGTGTCCAAAATAAGAAGGAATCAATTCAACTTTTGCTTTTAGAAAGGAGATCAAATCAAATCACTAAAGCCACTTTCATAAAAGCAAAAGCAGAATTTCCAGAAACTGTTATCAATTAGAACAGGTGGTTAGTGGGTTTCTGCTACTCAAAAAATTATGACAAATTTTCTATCTATGATAAGATGAGTCTTGAAGTACTCCACCAAGTTTGACCTAAAAAATCCTTAGAGAAAAATCATCAAAAATGAAAGAGCACAGATAGTCAGGAACTTCGAGCACAAAGTTTGGGCATCGGTTTTTACCTCATGGCGCCCAAACGGTGCAACAAGTGGACTCAAACAATTTTTCACAAATGGATATGAGAGTCCCGTACAATCTACAGCAAGAATAACTCAAAAAGGATTTTCCTAGATTTTTCTAAAAATCAAACACTAAGAGCTGCGCGTAGAACAAGTTCTGGACAGAGTTGCAATTTGATAGAAAAAATGATCTCTACTCTATCCTAGAGTGCAAAAGAGATGTAAAACCATATGAACACACTCAAAACATCCAAGATCAGCATTTAGAAGGAGGGGAGGCAAATCCAAATTGCAAGAAAGTAAATTTCATGAAAGTAAATTGCAGGAATTTAAATGCTGAATTTAAGACATAAAGTAAATACATAATGTAAATTCAAGCATGGATGAAAAAGATTTGCATTTCTAGAAGGAAGAGATTTACAAAGCCTCACAACAAGGTGGGTAAAGCTCAAAGGAGTACAAAAACCTCTACAATCTTCAAGAGGAGGAGGCTACCCCTCCACCCCTATTTATACTACTCTTGGGCCACCTACCACCCTTGGATGAGTCCCTCAACCCTATGACACTCATTTAAGGGTTAGGATTAACCCACTCACACAGCCATGCAAGGGCTAACCCAAAACCCACACACATGACGGGTTTTCTTGCACGGTTTTCAAAGCATACTACATAGACCCGCTAACCTATCAACTAGACCGCGATCCAACGGCCCTCATTGATCCACGTGGCATCATCTCCTTTCCTTGTCTTCTTGGCTTGCCCGGACTCTGTCTCCGATCATCTTCCGGCGATCTCCCGACCGTCTGGACCTCCGACGCTCCTCGCCTAGTCCCGGTCATCCTCCGCCTCACCATAACCTAGCACCGTCACCCTGCAACCGTCAAAGACAAGGAAAAACCTTTCACATTGTAATGCCCACAAATATATTCAATGATTATCACAAAATCATTAATCATTCATAATTTCTCTCAATGTTCCGGTGCTACCGCCCCATGACAGTAGTACTAGGAAAAGCAATCAACACTCAAATTGCTTCAAAACGAAAGTCCAATTCAAATCAAACTCAATTTCAAATCAAATCAAGTTCAAATCTTGTCAATTACTCATCACACACAAAATAGACCTCCACATGGTCTTTCAAATTTTTTATCTAAAAATTTTGCTGGATAACAATATTTATCTTGGAGATCTATGAAAAAAGTTTAAAAAATAATTAAGCTAATTTGATAGCTTTAATCATTGGGCTAATCCTATTCTGTCCAGAAAAATCAGAGATATCTCAAATGTTGAATGGCTTACATGTGGGCCCAGATAACTTTCTCTCTCCTGCCAACTACCTTCACCACCAGGAATGTCCCACCTGTCGGCCACCTCCTCCTATTTCTACAACCTTCTTCCTCCTCCCTCTCCCTTCCTGTCTCTCGCACAACGCATGCACCAGAGATCACCGCCTCCTTCATTTGTGTCATCTTCCCGCGGTGATTTCGCAAAACGAGGTTCCTTGCACGCTGTCCTAACACATCATTGCAAGCTGGCCTCTCTCTTACCAAGTTACCAGAACATTCACCATTTCTCTGCCATCTTTGCTCATTCGCTGATACGGCGAGATTTTGTTGGCGATTTTCCCTGTCACCGCCTTTCAATTTTGTCGCGTTCACCGGTCGGCACCGCAATTTTGCAGCCCGAGGCCACCCACGTCATCTGACACCTCTCTGCTATGGGATTTCCTCAGTTACTGAGCCTATACCAGGCTCTGGCGCCCACGTTTTCCAGCGATGTCTAGCTCTCAGGCGCAACTCCATGCCTGCATCCAAACCCTGTTGTCCATCGACTCAAATGGCTATAAAAACCGATCAAGGCAGTGCCATTATCCATCCATTGCCAGAACCCAGCTCAATTGCGCCCAAACTCGCTTACATTGCCGTTTGAACCAGACACCGGTAAAAAGGGGGAAAACTCAATTAACAGTCTCCAGTAAACCAAAAATTAATTCACTCGGCCAAAACCTTCTCCCTTGCAACTAGAACCCATCACCACCCAAAATTAGAGCTGTTCTTCTCTGGTGAGCCACCGCATCTGGTATCTCCCTTCGTCGCCACCCAACCACATTGAGACCTCAACCCGCCTGCTCTTCTTCTCAGTTAACTACCAAAATGGAGTCCCTTGATCTTGTTAATACTCATCCTGGTGAAAATGACTACCGAAGCCTCCTCATTTAGCTCCTTTGCTGGCTGGCCATGGCGACCACCGCCCCGTGCGGTGGCGACCTACCTCCACCTACCGCCAACGGCTCTAAAGGACATCCCTGGGTGCACAATCATGCGTATATCCTTTCTATGCTACCCATTCGACTTCTCCGGCGGTGGTTCGTCGCTAGTGAGCTGAAGCCCGAGCCCATCTATTTACTCTGGCTACCATGTGGGCCTAGCCGGTCAGCCTCCGAACCGACTGAGACACTACCATCTAGCCCCCTTTGTCAGCCTCTTGCGTAGCGCAAGTCACTGCACAAGCGGATCCGATGTAGGATCAAAGACAACCGACTAGAGGGGAGGTGAATAGGAGGTTTCTAAATTTTTACTCCTAATTGCACTTTGTTTATTTTCTAAGAGAAGATTGACAACAAATGGAATTCTTGCAACTATTCCTTCTAGTGATCACAAGTTTGTTTAGCTAGGCAAGTATGAGCAATAGACAATACTAGTTCCTAATATGAACAAATTTGCTAGGAACAAGAATTTAGCATATGTACAATATATGTAAATCACAAGAAAGAAGAGACAAGAATTTTATCCCGTAGTTTCGGAGACTTGCCGATCTCCCGTAATCCACGTTGAGGTGATTTGAAACCCTTCAAGCCAACTCCAACCGTTTGAGTCTTTCTCGATCACTCATGGTGGTTCTTCCCCACTCTAAGTAGGCGAGCTCCTTGCCTTCACAAGGATCAGATTTTCACACAAGCTTCTTCGTGAAGGTTACTGACACCACTTGCCTCCAAGCCGTCTAGGAGGCAGTAACCTCCAAAAGTAATAGACTTGACGTTGGCTTGAAACTTTTGAGTGTTTCCAAATGGCTTAACTAATGCAATGCACTTGAATTTTTCTCTTTAACCTTAAAAATCAAGAATTGAATGCACTTTTGAGAGAGGAGACTTGCTTAGACTCTAAATGAATTCAATGGAGTCACCAACCAGCCCTCAATACAGGTGGGGGTATTTATAACCCCCAAACCTAAACTAGCCGTTACAGCAATTTAACTAGAGAAAATCGCCTAGCCCGGCACTACCGCACTCTAAGGGCCGGTAGTGCCGTCCTTGCTGCCAACGGATAAATTTTTGCATTTAATGCACTAAAATATAACCGTTGTAGAAAGTTCCCTCCAAGTCCGGCACTACCCGAAAAAGGGACCGGTAGTGCCGCACCTTTAGTTCAGCAAAAATTAGCTCCTCTGTTAAAAAGCTACCACAGTTGATATTACAGTAGTGCCGACTAACTCGGCACTACCGCTCTACCCATCTGGTAGTGCCGGTCTCCAATCTTCAGAAAAGGCAGGCTTCTGTAATAAAGCTACCGCAGATGTTAGTGCGGTAGTGCCGACCAACCCGGCACTACCGCTCTACCCATCTGGTGGTGCCGGAAAAACAACGAAGGCATGATTTTAAAGCAGAATTTTATGCATAACTGAACTGTTAAAATTTGTGAGCCATATTGGATGCACTTTTTAGAGTACAAGCTACTAATCAAATCCCCCTTGATAGTACGGCAACTAACCTAAGAACTCGATTTTTCTTCAATCACCAAGATCGGCAAAAATGCTAAAAAATAATAACCTTAAGCTTTTATACCTTAGTCGCTTCTACAACTGATGCTTACTTTTCTTTTTCACCCACTTCATGCTTTTGTGCTTTTCGAACTTTGGACCAACCTATTTTCAGTATTCTCAAATAGACAAAGTTAGCCCTTCAAACCTTGATTGTCATTAATTACTAAAACCGTAACAAAATAGGGGTCTAGATGCTTTCAATCTCCCTATTTTTAGTAACTAGCTATGTGTCCGTGCGTTGCAACGGAAACTCAATTTGTGATAAAAAGTTTATTTGCAAAGAGTACTAACATTGACAAAGGTGGGTAATTAAAGAGCAGTGGCAAAGGTGGGTAATTAAAGAGAAGTGGTAAAGGTGGCTAATTTTGATGATCATTAAGCTAATCCTTGAAGATCATGTGTCAAAGAGTCTGTCGACATTTCAAACGGTGACAGAGGAGTAGATTTGTTGTTTTTAAAATTAACATATTATTTCTATATTTTTTAAATATTATTTAAAAATTTCGCTTGGTGGTGAATGGTTAGGCAGGCTTGCGGCCACAAGTTCTCTGACAAAATAGCATATGGCGTATGCACGAGCAAGTACTGCGTGGGGCACATACCCAATTCATATCGTATGTATTGGCAGTGCAATAAATGCAGTCGACGGTCGGAGTCGTTCGTAAATGACCGATTTGGTCGGCATGCCGTGAGTCGTGCGGCTGTCAATTGCCCACTCCGACTGAATAAATGATTTGCACGTACATTTGCACACTCCGGCGGTCATTTGTTGTAACTGACAGGTTAGGCATGATTGATTTTTTATTGATCATTAGATTTTTACGAGGACTTAACACTCTCAGAATTTTTGAAACTTTTTAAGACTTGATCATCAGATGAAAATTTTATAGAAATATTGATGATAAATCAAGATTATCCACAAAAATTTTCTAACATGGTTTGTACCATTTTTCATTTGGTTGAAGTTTACCGATAAAGCTTTTATCAGCACAGTAGTACTATCCAAATTTTTAAAAATTCATAAAGCTTGATCATTATCTGAAAATTTTATAGGAACATTAGTGATGCATCACAACTATGCGAAAAAATTTCAAAATTTTCTAATATGGTTTATTTCATTTTTCATTCAGTTCAAACTTGTTGATCAACATTTTATCAGGGCAGTAGCAATGTTTGAATTTTTAAAAATTCCACAGGATTCATAATTTTCTTAAATTTTTATGGCAACATCATCAATGTGTCAGAAATCTCCAGAAAAAATTTCAAAAACTTTTTGACTTCATTTCAACTGGATTTCGTTCCATTCAATTTTGCTGAGATCTCGGCAAATCTCGCCGAGATCTCGGCAAAAAACAGCGAGATTTCATTTTTAAAATCCGGAATTCAAATTCTGACTTTGCAATTCTGCCAGAATTTGTTTCAAATAGAGAGATGTCATCAAGATTTCGTTCTGCGGCTACTGACAAAATTTAGAGCGAAAACGAGATTTGAATCCTTTCCCGTACCATCGAACCATTTTCCATATCATTCATTGCTTGTTCCAACCAATATTCAATTATAAAATCAACGCTCGTGTTAGTAAAAAAAATTCACCGCATATTTTCCGTTGTTGTCATTTTTACCTGCAAATTTCTCTTGCTACTCTATTTTAAAAAGGAGTTACAAAATAAAATAGAATTGAACAACCATGTCATGCAGCCCTGCCGAGACACTAGCCATTTGTAGCACCACCTTGCTGCGCCATGAGGTTATTTTCGCTCGTTCCAAATGGTGACAGAGGGGTAGATTTGTTATTTTAAATTAGCATATTATTTCTTTAATTTTTTAAAATATTATTTTAAAATAATTCTGCATGGTGGTGAATGGTTAAGCAGGCTTGCGCCCACAGGTTCTCAGACAAAATAGCACATGGCGTGTGCCCGAGCTGGTACTGTATGGGGCACGTTCCCAATTTATATTGTAAGTAATGGTAGTGCATTAAACGCAGTCGACGGTCGGAGTCGTTCGTCAATGATCGGTTTGGTCGGAGTCGATTGCCCACTCTGACTGAGACGGCAGCTGAGTAATGAATTGCACGTACATTTGCACTCAAGGTCAAGCTAAGTACGTGTGACGTGGGTAACCATTTTTTTTCCTTCGAATTAGACGACTTGTGAATGGATACATATACGTTAATAGTGATTTGTGTGTAGGCTTGGGCATTTGGTTTTTTCGGTTTTTAAAAATTTCGGATTTTGAGATCTGAAAACCGAACCGAAACTGAACCGAATTAACCGAACTAATTTTGTTTAGTTAATTCAGTTTTTCGGTTAACCGAATTTTGAACATGCTGCAACCATATTCATCTCAATTTCCAGGTTGCACCCCATCCTACCATATCCCGATATTCTCAAAATATGCCCAAGTTCACCAAATTGACCAATTCTAATTCACTGAACTTGGTTATTGCTAACCTCCTTCACAAAAACTAATCAACCCTTGAAAATTTCAACCTTTTCGAACCAATGAATCCCCAGCATCACATCACTAATTTGAACAATTTATAATAGCCAAAACTACTGCCACACTTTGAATCCTTCAGCCCAATTCATCATATCAATGCAAATTGTACAGATTTGTACCTTGTTATGCATTAGTATGGCACACCCGCGCTCAAGCCTGAGCAGGCGAGGGCGGCACTTGGAGAGTGGCGCCACGGCTAGAAGCCACGCCGCCGCCTTGGGGCCCTTTTACTTCCGCTGCTTCCGACTGACGTGGGACGGACGGCGGGGGGCTCAAACTTGCAGTCCTTATCGCCGGGCTGCCATCGCTTAGCTTTCGGTCTTCGGGGAGGCTGCCCTGCTTGCCCATGCCGCCCGGAGTGTCCTGCCCCATTGCCACCAGCCAGTTGCTTCAATTAGAGGGTTAGGGTTTGAGTAAGGGAGAGGAAAGGGGATGCGGGGACGCCAGCAGGCCGCCGCCCGGGAGGGGAAGGAGGGAGGTGGGGGGCTGCGGAGGGAGGTGGAGGGCTGGAGGCGACGGGGGTGAGGGAGGCGGAGAGGGCTAGCGGGAGCCGCGCATGAGGAGAGGGAGGGAGGCGGCGAGGCCACAGAGGCCAGGCGGGAAGAGAGGGGGCAGGAGCCGGGAGGAGCTACGACTTGAGCGAGGAGAGGGAGGGTGGTGGCGAGGCCATAGCTTGCGAGGGCACGGGATGGCGGGAGGCCAGGAGGGAGGAGAGGGGGCAGGAGCCGGGAGGAGCTGCTACTCGAGCAAGGAGAGGGAGGGGGGCAGTGACGAGGGAGGGAGGGACTAGGAGGGAGGCGCGGGGTGGGATGGAGTCATGAAGGCGAGGCTGTGCTCGTGGGCTTGTCGGGGAACACGGATCTGGCGAGCGAGCTGAAGAGCTAAAGTGTGGTGACTAGCGAAGAAGAGCTGAAGGAGGTCGCTAGTTGGCTATTTCGGTTTTGTTCGGGTTTTTGGTTTTTGGGAGCCAAAAACCAAACCGAACCTGGAACACCAAATAGTATTAAAACAAAAACCGAACCGAAAACTGAAAACCAAAAAAATCGGTTAATTCTGTTCGGTTTGGTTCGGTTTTTTAGTTTTGGTTTATTTATGCCCACCCCTATTTGTGTGTCGTCATTCAATGTATAATATGAGAGGTGATTCTATACATTTTTTTGAAAGTTGTATAAGTATTAAAATATGAATGAAGAGTAGATAATGATTACCTACCTCTTCATTTGCTTCAAGATTTGTGCAACTTGTATTAGGAGGGAAAACATAGAAGCATTATTCGTATAATTTTAATTTTTTGAAGTACATCGGTGGACAGGTATCTTACTAACATGACAAGCACGACAAGCCTGTTTCAATAATCACGCCATTTATTGCGCTAAATTCCACGGTCTCCCGGACCGTGCGTTAGGCAACCTTGGTCCGCCCGATTTGTCCTTTTCACACAATGATGTGCTCGCGAACGTGACTTTAACAAGAACGAAGGAACTAAGAGAGGTGCTTCCATACTTTTTTTTAAGTTGCACAACTATTAAAACATCAATGAAAGATAGATAGTGATTACTTATCCCTTCGCTTGTTCCAAGATTTATGTAACATGTATTGAAAGGGTAACATAGAAGCATTGCTCAGGAACTAATCATCGAGCAAAGAATGACATTTGATTCCTGAACACAGAACACCTTGTCAAAAAAGTGGAAATAAGCAATCCTCCATGTTTTCTTGAAGAGCATAGCACAAAACACCATCCAGAGGCCAACGACAAATCCTGATACAAGGCCAAGGTGAAAGAACATTGGCTCAGGGACATCGGCTGTTGTTCTCTTATGATCACCATCACCTTGCTTTGATGCAATACCTCCAGAGAAATTCCTTTGAAGAGGAGGCCCACAAAGACCATTGTTGCCGTTATACATATATGGATGATTTGAATAGTGTCGACCCTCATTTTTCGCATGGAATGCGAAAATAGAAATCTATGTGCATACAGTACTAGTCCCTGAGTCAGTAGCTAGTACGCATATTTACAACAATTGGAATCGCAACCATACATCATATTTCTAAAGCGGAAGTTATTTATACATTGTATTCTTACAATTCAGAGTAGATAGCAGTAGAAGAAGCAAAAGTCTTGTAGTGTGTCCATCCAACTCTCAGACAACTGACAAGGCATAATCTCTAGAAAGATCGCTTTATTGTAGTTCCCACAACCTGTGACAAAAAGTAATCTTCGGAGCCTCGTTTCTCTTCTATCTAAAAACAACATATTAAGCAAGGTTGAATACTTTCGTACTCAGCAAGACTTAAGGTGGTATTTGCAAAATACAGAAATGCAGGCTATGTCAAAGGAGGCTTCTACGGTTAATTTGCATAAAGAGAAATTGAATTTGTAAATCAAGTTGGAATTTGGAAACGATATTTGTAAAAGCAAGTTTGACTAATATAAAAGTAACAAGTAAGTAAAGCATAAATAATAACTCACAGTCCTCCATAACGTGAGCACCAAGACGTCTAATTCCTACCAATACCAATCTTTGCCAAAATAGATGAAACCAACCATTTTGAAAATAATAAAATATCTAACTATGTGATGACTTTACCAAGTGCCCATAACATGGCGTGGCTAATCGATTAGATTTACACTCTGCAGAGGTGTACAACTTTACCCACAAGGAATGATCAACTCTTTGTGCAGCGATATTGGCACATTTCCTTTGGTGTGCCGCAGAGAGATCATATATAACCGTTACATTACTTAACCCGAACTTTGCACCAGCCTGGTGACGATAAACCCTTTAATATGGTGGCAGAAGAGGATTGATTCCTTAGCACAGCAAGTGGTTCACGCCCCACTGCCCTACTTCTCCCCATATTAAGGCGTTCACTTTTATATTAGCAAGCATTGATCCCATCACCGTGGTGTGGGCGCCCCTTCAAGCAATCCATCATGGAACAGCCTGTACTACTACAGCCTTCCAAAATGCAAAGCTACACTTAAATAACTTAGTAGGTTAAGGCTATCCCATACTAGCACTTGGGGATTGTATGTGTTTCTTGGTTCGAAAATAACTCATAGTTTGGTCCTTAATCCGACACGAACGATAATCTCCCCCTACACTACGTGCAAGTCTCTTGCACCTCCGGCTATTGCCATAATCGCCCGTGTCAAAACCATAGTTTTATTTTCATTTTTAACCAAAATACCAACTACCATCATCATCTCTCAATATCTCCAATGATCAGTTTATTCAATTTTGTTCATCCCAAATCTAAAGCATAGCTAAGCATGATTATTAAATCGCATATACCCAAATTGACATTATATATTGTCTAACTTTAATTTCTAGGTTTAACAAGGTTCACATGTCAATACTTATCAAGGAGGTTTTATGAGACAACAGGTATATCTACTAGTACCGTAATATAGCAAATTTACAGAAAATAAACGCATGCATAAATTGATTTGGTAAAGCAAAATGAAAATTAAAACACTGGAATCAATATGATCGAAGGGGTGCTTGCCTTGCTTAGTTGTTGTTTATGATGAAGTCGTGGTTGCGGTCGGCGTAGTCGATGGCGGGATCAGTGACGTCGGGTTCTACACGTCATTTAACGGAAATATAACAAATAACAAACTTTCAATAAGGGCAAAAGAAGTCAAATGGAAAATAAAATAGAAACTTATTACATATTACAGATGTGATTTAGGGTTTGGGTTAAATGATGTTACGTTTTTGTGTTTTTAGATGATTGTATTTGTACATATATACATATATTGATGTCACTGGTAACTATAGGCGATGAAATGGTTTCTTTTTATAAATTATATATTTTTGTCTTAAAAATTCAAGATGTTAAAATTATGTATTTTCGTATTTATAGTTTTGAATTCAAGATTATAAGATTATTTGTATTTTCATATTTATAGTGTTGCGCATGACTAGTGCTTAGCCTTAAGTGTCTTTGTATAAAAGCAATCTCTACAAGTTGGATCTAGAATTTTTAAGTTATTGGTTGCTGCTACATGATTATATGGTGATTCTTGCATTGGGGGTACTTCGGTCAAAGACTTCTAAACTCAAATATGCATATAATACGGCTCCAGCAACATTTTCGTTTAGAGTGTTTGCGCTATCGGTTTTTATATGATAAGCAAGTTGTAATTTGGATTTTTTTTATAACTTGGTTGTTCATATACTAAAGTGTGTTTATGAACCAATCCTCTCAAAATTTGCTTTTAGACGAGTTGTTTTACGAGCCACCGGAAGGGCTTAAGTGATATGGAATTAGTGCAGTTTGTGATCATTTAGGGTATTTGTTGTGATAATAATTTTCTAGAATATGGTAGAACATATGCCAAAGTGTGTTTCTAATCTGGTCTCATCAAAATTTACATTTAGACGAGTTATTCTGCAGGCCGCTGAAAAGGCTTAGTTGGTTTTAGTTTTTTGCACGACTAGTTCACGAAGGTTGTTTGCAGTGGTTAGATTTATATACAGAGCAAGTCTTAAATAGAATATATTTCTAGATTATAGTAGTACATATTATGTAGAATGTTTTTGAGCCATTCTTTCAAACTTTTGCATTTGGCTGAGGTATTTTACAGGCTGCCGAAAAGGGCTTCTTCAGTGATTTAAGTTCTACGCGTTTTACTTCTTGTTTCGTTTCTAGTTTGCGACTGCACCTTACATGATCATTTGATCATTTTTCAGGTATCAGTTGGGGATGGATCTAAGAGTGTTTTAAAGCTATTCCCGTGATATTTGGCTTTTATCCGAGATGTTTTCTATATAGTTGAACATTAGTGCCTTGTATTAAAATATTTTAACATAGTATGAATATGAGTTATTTTTACATAACCAGAAATGATATCAATTTATAAGATCCTAGAAATTAGTTTTATTGAATTTGAAGTCCATTTGCATAAGTTATGGCTATTCGGTTATTACGTGTATTGAAACTTCGACTATTGAGTATTTAATGCCTTCTATGGTAAAACCTGAATATTTTTATATATTTGGGATCCTTGGGACCTAAGGATTGTAACAAAACTGGTATTATCAATATTTGAGTTTATTTGGTCTATTTTTACACCATTTGACTTGTTATGCATGCAAAGCATCCCATACTTAAATTTGGTTCGAACTAAATCCAACTCCAAATGTTTTTACAGGAATGGAGCAATCTTGACCTCAGGAACATCCTAAAATTTATCTCATGATTTATGGAGCTAAGGTTTATATATTCATCTAAATAATTATTTTAAGTTTTTACTTCAGATTTAAATCCTTACAATCCAAATGTGTTTGAAAATCAAATATTGTTATGCAAATGAGTTTCTAAAGGTCTCAAGGCTCACAAAAATTAGTTTCATCATTCAATGATCTATGATTTCTTTAACTCCTGTTATAGACCATAATAGGGCTCCATTATCATTTAAATTTGAACAATTAGATATTGAGTTCAGAATTAAATATTTTTGCACAGATGGGTTCATTATGGTCTCAGGAGTATGTGAACATAATTTCACAATTTTCGGATTAATGGTTTATATACTTGTATTAGTAACTAAATGAATGTGAGCTCAAGTTTTAATTTTAAATAATTCAAACTGTGCTCAAACATTAAATATTTTTGCATAAATTGGTTTATTACAATCTCAGGACCATGCTAGAATAATTCCATGATTTTATGTTCTAAGGTTTTACATTTTTGAATGGAGGCCGTATTAGGGTTTCTTGTTGACTTAAATTTAAATAATTTAAACTGAAGTTAAAATTTAAATGTTTTTGCATACTATAAATCTACATGATTTAAAATAAATTTATAAATTTGTTTCATTGAATCTGGAGGTTCCTAGCAGAAGTTACAAATGTTTGAATTTGCTAACGTTGAATAAATACTGAAATTATAAAACTTTCCTTATCAGGAAAATACGGCTTCACTTAATCAGATACGTCTTTCCTTATTCGGTAAGGATTCATACTAACGTGTCACCGGCTGACATGCAGGCCCCGTTTGCAGTGACTACGAGAGACGGGGAAGCAGGCGGCTGACAGCCCGGTCCCATATGTCTACGAGAGGAAACAAAGGGTTCGGTTGCGGGCTCGCCGATGGCGAAGTACAGCCAGAGCCGGTGAATGGGTAGCAGCACGAGAGAGGAGTTCAAGGCGCACCTAGGGGACTAGTTGATTGGGGCTGATCAGCGGCGAGGCGGGCTGGCGACGGAGAGGGGTGAAGCTCTGTGAGGCGGATCGTCGGAGAGGAAGAAGAAGGCGGTGCTGGCCCGGCTCGGCACTCTAAAAGCTTCAAGGGGCGGAGAGGATGCCGTTAGGTCACTACGGTGTGGCGGAGAGCAGTTGGAGTAGGCTACCACCTGCATGGGGCGGCGGCGCCAATGGTGCACGGCCGTGAGGGAGAACAGAGGTCAAATGGGCTCATCTTAGCGATGATTCAGCATTTAGGGACCCTAAATAATGCGGTTTACCGATTGGATTTAGGCAAGGAGATGCGGAATGGGTTGGCACCGTGAGGCTAGAGTTGGGGATGATGCAGTCTCGGGGCGGCGTTCTGGCGGAGGTGAGCTGCAATGCAAAGCTGGGATAAGCTTGGGAGGGCGTGGGGCATCCGAGAGTGGAAGAGGATGGCCGACGTGCTTACCTGGCTGCGATTTGCTTGAGCTCGGGGCTTGCCTACCTTGCTCGGGTCCGGCGAAGCTCCCAGCGGAATGGCAAGGGCAAGCAAGCTAAGGGGCAAGGAGTGGCTATGGCAGGGCTTAAGTACAGTGAAGAGAGGGGGCTCAGCGGCAGGGAGGAATGGGTGCACTGCTTGGCTTCATCTCCTCCGCGGAATTCATGGGCACACGAGCACAGCGGAGCAGCAGGGATGGGACAGAGTTCAACGACTGTGCGGCATGGGTGAGACGGCGCAAGTCCCAGCGCGTGGACTTGGTGCGGAATGGCAGCACGGGCGGTGAGGTTTCTTAGCGAGGTGGCCAAGGTCCTGCCACAGCAAGGGACATTAAAGCGGGAAGGCTGCCACGGCGGGCTTTCGACTGAAAAGAAGCTGCCACGGCAATGGATTGGCAGGCACGGGCGGTGAGGTTTGGCGCAGGGCTGCCGGATGCTTGCCACAGCAAGCTTTTGGCTGCGGAAAGGCTGCCACAGCACGAGTTGGGCGGCGAGGCAGCAGCGGCTTGTTGCGACGCTGGAAGAGGCTTGCTACCAGGGCCTATCCAGGCACTACCACGGCAAGGAAAAGCTAGCGAGAATGCTGCCACAACAACAATTGGGTAGCGGGGGCGGTGGCATGACTTAGTGCAAACTTGAGAGGCTTGCCCAATTTCTGCCACAGCAAGGAAACCCTCGCGAAAACGTTGCCGCGGTAGAGTGTCGGCAGCGATTTTAGGATTGCGTAAGGAAGAAGGGAGAAGAGAGGGAGGCTGCTGACAGGTGGGGCCAAGACTTGTGGTGGCTGCCAGTGGGCTAGGGGAGACAGCGAGACAGGGAAATGGCAAGGGGGCCCACCTGGCAGGGGAGAAGCGCACAGGAAAAGAAGGAAGAAAGTAAAACTAATTTCTGGAACTTGCCTGCATTTCTGTTTCGGGTTTAATTGGGCATGCAAATCAAGTTATATATTTTTGAAACTTTTTGGGGTCAATTATGATGAGCTATTAGACCTACCATAAAATTTTCAGCATAAAATCTGACTCGAAGAATTTTATAAAATTCTGACAATCAGATTGTCTGATTATTGGCCTTTCAGTTTTTGATTTAGAGGCAGCAAATGACATCTAAATATTCTAACATTTTTACTGAGTGATTCTAGTGTATTGAGGGTGTTTCTATAAAATTTTCATGCCAAGTTATTATTTAATTATTTTTATATAATTCTGAGAAGGATTTTGAGACAGATTTTTATTTGCTGGTTTTTACTTTCTAATAACTAATAAACGAGTTAAAGTTTTTGTGAAACTTTTCAGATGTGAATTTGAGAGCATTTAGGGTTTAAACAATTTATCCCAGAGTTTATTGTAATTTAGAATTTTGAGTTTAACATTTTACAACCCACATTTGGGTTACTTGATATGTTTTAGGAAATTTCAGAAAATCCAAAAAATTCAGAAAAGTATTCAACTCAAACACAACCCAAAAATCATTTCAATTATTTATATAATACTGGTATTGAGTTTTGGGATGTTACACATAGAGGGAAATTTGTGTCCCCGATGGTATTCTTCCTGAGAGATTGTTGTATGACAAGTCCAAGTAGCCTAAATATGTTAGATTTGAGAAGCTAATTGGGATTTCCCCAGAAAGTTTTTTACTCGAGAGGTCGAGTGATTTCATTGAATGCATGGACCCAATCTTTTTTGGAATTTTCCCACTCAAGTAATTCTTTGACAAATTCCGATTTTTTATCATAGCAAGAGAAGCTATTTCTTCTGGAATTCCACCAGTTAGGCAATTCAACGATAAGTCAATGCTCACCATGCCCGAAAGTGCCCAACCATAATAAATAAGCTCTTGCCGCTTCATGACAACAGATAAGTGATTTAAAAATACGTCAAAGAACCACACTTGATCAACACTGGAATCTTGTACTCCTGCCATCACTGTTAATTTTGACAAACACGAAGGTATAACTCCTGATAATCTATTGCTTGCTAGATTCAGATCAAAAAGTTGTCCAAGATTGGGGATGTTGGATGGAATATTGCCATGGAACAAATTGTACCTGAGCTGTAGATATTATAACCCATTTAACTCTCCAATCCACGTAGGCAATCTTCTAGTTAATTGGTTTGAAGCTAGATATAGTATTTCCAAAGACATGATTTCTGTTATGAGATAAGAACTCTAAGCCTTATTCAGTTTAGACTCTATCTCTTCTTGGTGTGGTCGAATTCGAACTCCTCTCTCATATTGTTATATATATCGGGTGCCCCCCAGTGTAAACAAGGAATCAATAAAGCGAGAGAGAGATTTCCACCCTATATTATATGTGTTCTCGACTCTTGATTAGCGAGTTTGAAAGACCATGTGGAGATCTATCCTTGTGTGTGATGAGTAATTGATGAGATTTGAGCTTGATTTGATTTGAAATTGAGTTTGATTTGAATTGAATTACGATTGAAGCAATTTGAGTGTTGGTTGCTTTTCCTAGTGCTGCTGGCCTGGGGGCGATAGCATCGGACCGTTGAGTGAAATTATGAATGATTAATGATTTTATGATAATCATTGAATATATTTGTGGGTATTGCTATATGAAAGGTTTTTCCTTGTCTTTGATGGTTGCAGGGTGACGGTGCTAGGTCGTGGTGAGGCGGAGGATGACCGGGACTAGGTGAGGAGCGTCGGAGGTCCAGACGGTCGGGAGATCGCCGGAAGATGATCGGAGACGGAGTCCGGGCAAGCCAAGAAGACAAGGAATGGAGGAGATGCTAGCTAGACGTCGCGTGGATCAAGGAAGGCCGTCGGATTGCGGTCTAGTTGATAGGTTAGCGGGTCTAGGTAGTATGCTTTGAAAACCGTGCGAGAAAACCCATTATGTGTGTGGGTTTTGGGTTAGCCCTTGCATGGCAGTGTGAGTGGGTTAATCCTAGCCCTTAGATGAGTGACCTAGGGTTGAGGGACTCATCCAAGGGTGATAGGTGGCCTAAGAGTAGTATAAATAGTGGTGGAGGGGTAGCCTCCTCCCGCTGAAGGTTTGAGTTGCTCCTTTGAGCTTTGCCCATATGAAGTGAGGCTTTGTAAACCTTCCCACCAGAAATACAAAAAATTTCTTTACATTATTGTGAATTTAAATTTCGCATTTACATTATGTCTTTACTTTACGCAATTTAAATTCAGCATTTACTATACGCATTTACTTTCTTGTAATTTACTTTCTTGCAATTTGGATTTGCCTCCCCTCCTTCTAAATGCTGATCTTGGATGTTTTGAGTGTGTTCATTTGGTTTTACATCTCTTTTGCTCTCTTGGATTGAGTAGAGATCATCTTTTCTTTCAAATTGCAACTCTGTCCAGAACTTGTTCTTCGTGCAGAAGTTAGTGTTTGATTTTTAGAACAATATATAAAAATCCTTTTTGAGTGATTCTTATTGGAGAAGGTGAAGGACTCTCATATCCATCTATAGAAAAATTTTGGAGTCCACTGGTTGCACTGTTTGGGCGCCATGAGGTGAAAACCGAGCCCCAAACTTTCTGCTCGAAGTTCCTAACTGTCTGTGTTCTTAGATTTTTCATGTTTTTTATGTAAGGTTTTTTATTTGAAATTTGGTGGAGTGCTTCACGACTCAGCTGCTCATAGGGAGAAAAATTTTCAAAATTTCTTAAGCTGCAGAATCCCACCAACCATCTGTTCTAATTTCAAGGTTTTAGTTGGAGTATTTTGGGGGAGAATTTGTTTGCGACCATTCACCCCCCTCTGTTCGCCATCTCGATCCTTTAGAGTTATTGCTTGCTTGCTAGTGGTTCGAGCGTGTAGACGACTTCGTTTTATAACACGTTATCAGCACGAGTCTCTACCGCAAGAAGGGGGATCGTCGACTACAATGAACGACTACTACCGGCGATTGATCACTCGATCCGATCTGCAATCAACTCGCCATCACGCTGGCATCCACTCGGATTGTCGAAAAAGTCCTACGCGACTCTATCCTACGCGATAGTCTACAGAATTTCCCCTACAGGACGAATCAAGGTAACCGATTGGCATGGTCGATTGAATCGCGATTGAATTTAGTAGATCGGAAATTTGGGGGATTTTACTATCGATCTAGAAGATCATTTTTCTCCCCATCCTCACCAGCGATCAATCTGATTAGATCAATACCAATCATACTTGCAGTTAGTTTTTAGCACATATTTAGAAGGCCCATGTTCTGGGTTTATTTCTAGCTTTATGCCATGTTTTATATGTGCGTAGTCGTTAACAGAAAATGCTAGAAAATTATGGAAATAATAAAGCTATCAAAACGGTTTTTGAGCTCGAGGGCATAAGTGGTTGGGTTTGATTTCTGTTTTGAAGGAACAGATACATGACAATTGGTGTCTAAGGAAAACACACATGAGGCTAGGTTTCTTAATTGGCGCCCGAAATCAGGAACTGCTCCCTCCCTCATGTGAGCCCTCGGGGCGGGTTGACCTAGCCAAGAGTCATGTTGACGAAGGCATTCATTACATGTTTTCATACCCAACCAACGAAAGTTACATAAGATGTAATTAGTATTATGTCAGGTTTATTTCACGTTGAAGTTTATTCATCTATTAATTAGTAATTTTGAAAATTGCTTAACAATTAGCAGAGAAATTTTTAGGAAGATCTTGGAAAATCTGTGATAATTATTGTCGACGATTCGGGAACCGGTCCGTCGCCAAGCTTACTTATTCAATGAGGGATCAACCTAGGGCCCCTTTTCCGCGGAGGGTAAAGCGTACGAGGGCCTGCCGAGCTTCAGGATCGCTTGGTGGTCGGGATAAGACGACAGACAAGAGCTTTTTATCCTGGTTCGGGCCTCTCGCGGGGGAGATAACAGCCCTACGTCCAGTGGCTTCACTACCTTCCAAAGGTGGGTTACAAGGTGTTTGCTCGGGGGCACTGGGCCTCCCTTTGCTGACAAATGCTCATCCCTCCGATCGGGTCGAAAAGGAAGTGTCGGAATCAGAATCAGAATCCCCCAAATGTTACATGCGACGGGGTATTTATAGACGATTACAGTACTACATCATTTATTACGGAATGACATGCTGCTACTGCTCCCGGACGTGGGCGTGACTGTTCCTTCGCTTTTCGCCATACCGCGATGTGGGCATAGTGGGCTTAGGACGTGGTCGTACGGTTCTTCGGGCCACCGAGTGATTAATGCCACATCGTCTTCGTGGACCGCGCTCGGCCTTCTAATCGATCCCGAGGTCCTTCCTTAGACTTGGTCGTCGGTCGCACCCTCCTGGGCAAGCATGCTCGAGGGCGAGCTCAGCTGAAGGCGGGGTAGGCACGTGGGTCGGTCTATCCGAGGATCTTCCTTGGGAACACCGTCCAAGGGCCATGGTCAGCAGCTGACCAGTCGCCGGGGTACGGTGGTCGTCTATGGGAATTACCCAATCCCCGACAATTATCTACTGAATAGATATAGACTATACTTTACTGATTCAATAGCAATCATACAAAACAATATTTTACCTGAAATAAAATCCCTATTTGTTTGCATATAGGATATGTCTGACATCGCAAAGAATGAGTTTGCTGAGCTTGCCCTGAATGGCAGCAACTACTTCACTTAGGCAACGGATGCCAACATCAACTTGACAGTCCGATCTCTTGGAGCCACAATTTTCAAACTGAAGTCGATGCTCCAGCTCTCCTCGAAATCGCTAAGGCGCGCACTTTGCACTTCCTGAGGCACCATCTCCATGTGGACCTGGAAGCCGAATATATGATGGAGGAGGACCTACGGCACTATGGAATTCTCAAGGAACGATATAACCAAGAATATCCGTTCACGCTGTAAGCACAACGTGAATAGACACTCCTGCGCTTCCAAGATTTTAAGTCAGTGGCAGCATATAACTCTGCCATGCACAAGATTGTTGCCAAACTAGCATTTTGTGACCAAAAGATCACAAAAGCTGAAAAGATTGACAAGACTTTGTGCACATTCCACCCCAACATGAGAATACTACAGCAACAGTATCGTCATGCAAAGTACCAGAAGTACTCTGAGCTGATATGCATTTTGCTAGAAGCAAAGAAGTATGATGAACTTCTAATTAAGAATCATCAAGTCCTACCTAGTGGGAGTTATGCATCACCTGAAGCACATGCAAATGCTCAGCAGGCTAGCAATAGCCGAGGCAGTAGGAAGGGTCAAAAACAGAAAGGGGATAAATGGAAGAATGACAAAAATCATAAAGGAAGAGGTAAATTCCAGTGGAAAACAAAAGAAAATGGATCAGGTCGCTTCTAGAAGGACCAACAAATAATGCTACTGATCCTAAACAACCATGCTATAGGTGTGGATGCACTGATCATTGGTCACGTACATGTCGCACCCCAAAGCATTTGGTGGAGTTGTACATGAAATCCACTGAGAGATTCCAGAAGAATCAAGAGAATAAGGCAGAGGCGCACTTTACTTCTCAACCTGTTGTTGACAATAAAATGGAGTTGGATAATGATCAAGCCTCCGACCCCACAGAAGAATTCAAGAAGGGCCTCCTTAGTTATGGTGACACTCCTATGGAGGAGGATGATCTCATTGGGGATGAGCTAAAAGAATTCTAGAAGAATAAAGATATGTCGACGATATAAATGATTTATATGGAGACCTGGAGTAGCCTCCCAGTTTTTTTCTTTAGAGTCGATGTCATACTACTACAGAACGACACATCACTATCACTGTATCTGTATCGGTTCTTAAGTTTTTCGAAAAAAACGATTGTGATAAGTAACCGGAGAGGTGTTAGTAATAATCGAGATCGGTTACGAGATTATAAGTGATTGTGATGTAGCAGAATATCCGAATCGGTTCTCTACTAAAAGTGATAGTGATGTGCACGATCATCACTATCGGTTCTTTTCATAGAAGTGATAGTGATGTGCACGTGATCATCACTATCACTTCTATGAAAAGAACCGATTCGATGACCGTGCACATCAAGATCACTTTTAGTAGAAACCGATTCGATAGTACATGGTTATCACTATCATTCTTTTTATAGAAGCGATAGTGATAATAGTGCACATCACTATCACTTGTTGAAAAGAACCGATTCTGATGTGCTCGTGCTTATGTAGTGATGGCCGTGCACATCAGTATCGCTTTTTGAAAAGAACCGATTCGATGTGTCTCGCTAGGTTATATATACCACTCAGACTTGAACTCTTCTCTGCTTTTTGCTCAGAGGAGATTTCTCCGCCACCCGAGAAAATAGCTCATATTGTGTGGTTGGAAGCAATAGTTGGGTGAGAAAATTTGAAGTCCTCATGGGTGGGTATTAAGAGGGCAAAATTGAAACCCTATCTTGAGGAGATTCCCCTCTTTTTGCTCTCTATTGCGGTTTTCTTCAAAATGTGAGCAGCAATTCTTTCAACCCCTTCAATTTTGCTCGTAATTTCAATATGTAAATCAATAAAGTTTAGGTTGCAATTGAAATTGTGTACGTGCTTTCAGATTTCACACTCTTTATTTGACAAGCGATATCTATTTAATTTTTGTAGTGCGATCTCTGCTTATATATATGGAATTATTATTGCTATCATGTGGTAAGCTGTTATTAGAGTTTAGGCGGCGTAACCACGCCTCCTGCTCGAGGGTGCTTATTTATAAATATGTTGAACGAAAGGGCATATTTATAAGCGGCGATCTCGAATTGTCCACGTTTTTGACAATTCGAGGATATATGGTTCGAGCAAGTTCTGAGCTATGTTGTACAACTCGAGTAGATTTCGTAGCGTCTCTCTGGTGTTCTTCGGATACACACCCTCTTGACCTGTTGTCGAGACGTGTATCCGGAGAACGTGGGAGATGTCAAATTTTCTTTGAGTTGTACAACGGCTTAGAACTTGCCCAACCATATATCCTCGAATGGGATTAGGACCTAACCTATGTAGAGATTAGGAGTCATCGTTGGTACCCTTGATTTGTTTAGTTGTAGTAGAAAGATTTGCAAGCTCCGACTAGCTATATAATTAGATTATTTGATATCGTTGTTGATGTTAAAATTTATGTCTCTTATGAAGGAATTGGCGGAAGCTTTAAACCAGGGAAGAAGCTAGGTATCGATCGTGAGTACATTTATATATCTTGGAACTCGCCCACTATTTTGTAAAGGTAATATTAATTGAAATGATGTCTCAATATTTAAAATAGCTATAGCTAGTTGTCGCCCAGCTTTTTCCTTAATTTATTGTGCAAAATTTAATTGCAGATGGACCGTGAGGAATGGATGTATCGTAAAAGCCGTGTGAGTGCTGAATTTCAGAGGGTGTTAAGGAGTTCAAAAAATTGCGTACATCGACATGGTGAGGAGGGTGTAAACTTCATATATTGTCCTTGCATTGATTGCACCAATCGAGGAGATTTAACAACTCATCTCAAATTGAGGACCACCGATTCGACGTGGCTTCGTGAGGAATTACACATGTTGGATCCATCACGGGAGGCAGTAGTACCACTCCGATATGCAACGAAGATACGGTGGAACCGGATGACGAGTTGCGATCGATATGTTTGAGGAGGATAATTTGGAGCAAATGTTGCGGGATGTGGAGGGTAATTACACGGAAAGAGAGTTTGAAAAGTTTAAAAGCTTGATAGAAGATTTATGCCAAACCGCTGTTCACAAGGTTGCAAAGCGGAATACACCAAAGTTGGGTTCGGTCCTTGCATTGTTCGAATCAAGGCAAAACACCGCTGGACGGATACAAGTTTCAATGCACTACTAGTTCTTCTATCGGATCCGCTCCGAGGGAAACGAGTTGCCAACAAGCATTTATGAAGCGAAGAAGCTACTATGTCCCATGGGAATGGAAATAGAAAGGATACATGCATGTCCGAATGATTGCATCTTGTACCGTAACGCACATCGAGCTGCACGCTTGTCCGGTTTGCGGTGCCCCGGTACAAACAAAAGGAGAAGCGAACGACAAGAAGCGAAGAGCCGGGCAACGACGGTGAAGAGGTCATCACTAAAGGTGCACCGCCAAGGTATTGTGGTACTTGCCCATCATTCCCGTCTCGAGCGGTTGTTTGCAAATCCGAGAGAGGCAAAATTGTTGCGCTGGCATTACGAGTCTCGAAGGAAGATGGCAAGTCGAGACACCCGCCGATTCGGCTCAATGGAGAAACATCGATTGGAAACATGAGGAGTTTGGTGCGAAATGAGGAACATAAGATTTGGGTTGAGTACCGCGGAATGAATCCGCTTGGTAACATGAGCGATCACAAAGACTGCCGATTCATAGTGTATCTACAACCTCCCTCCTTGGTCAGTGCATGAAGCGGAAGTATATCATGATGTCATTACTAATCTCGGGACCCAAACAACCGGAAATGATATTGATGTGTACCTTGCACCATTGATCGAGGATTTGGTAAAATTGTGGAATGAGGGGTCGTCATGTGGGATGCGCATAAAAGAGAGCATTTCACCCTACGGCTATGGTATTTTGCACCATAAATGATTTCCGCCCTTGGTAATTTGGTGTTACAAGACGAAAGGAGCCAAAGCGTGTCCTATTTGTGAAGAGGAGACCGAGAGTCTATGGTCGCCAATTCCAAGAAGCTGTGTATATGGGTCACCGAGGTTTCTACCTCGAAGTCATCGATACCGTAAGATGGATGACAAATTTGATGGGAAGAGGGAAGTCCGCTCGCACCGCAACCTATGAGTGGAAGCCAAGTGTATTCACGTGTAGAGGATATCGATGTTCAAGACGGAAAGAGTCAGAATCTGTTAGCCCTAGGACCATTTGGAAGAAGAGGTCAATATTCGGGACTTACCTGCATCGAAGGAGTTAGATGTCCGGCATTGTATTGATGTCATGCATGTTGAGAAGAATGTCTCGCGACAACTTGGTTGGCATCCTCGCTGAACATACAGGAAGACCAAAGATGGTGTCAATGCTCGTCGCGACATGGCCTACATGGGAATCGTGCCCAGACTTGCGGTGATAGAGGAGGATGGAAAAGGCCCGTACATCCTCGCTGCATGCTACACCTGCCCAAGAAGGAGAAAGAAGATCTCTGCAAATGTCTCCAAAGTATTAAAGTTCCATCTCGCTACTCCGCTAACATTAAGAAGCTTGTGTCTATGGATGATTTGAAGTTGTTGGGCATGAAGTCCCATGACCGCCATGTCTTGATGACCCAAATGCTCCTGGGTTGTAATCCGAAATATTCTCCCAGAGGATGTCAGTTGGTAATCACAAAGTTGTGTTATTTCTTCAATGCAATCTCCCGCAGTTATTGACCCCGATGTACTAGACAACTTACAGAGTGAGGTGGTGCGACTCAGGTCACCTTGAGATGCATTTCCCACCGCCGTTCTTTGACGAATGGTCCACCTTGTTGTTCACCTTGTTAGAGAGATTAAGATATGTGGACCCGCTTTCTACATTACATGTATCCGCTCAAGAGGTACATGGGTATATTAAAGTCAGACGTGAGGAATCGGTTGAAGCCTCGAGGGTAGTATTGTTGAAGGTTATGGACCAAGAGGTTATTGAGTTTTGCGTGGACTACGGGTAAAAGACAAGCAATCGGTGTTCTCAGATCTCGCCATGAGGGCGGATTTGTCGGTAAAGGAACCGTTTGGTCCAAACTAATGAGTCCGAGGTTTGATATGTATTGCAAGGCGATTTCACAGATCTTGCGTAATAGCGCAGGTTCGCCCATACATCGAAGCAAAGATAAGTTGATATTACGGAAGAGAATCCACAAATGGATGAGTTTCCATCGCACAAGAACACAATGATCGATTCCTCACATAGTTCAAAGAAAAGCGGAGGTCTCTTTATCGAGAATGTAAAATGGTTGGTGACGGACCAAGATTTAATGTACGATATGGCAGGGTACGATATTAATGGTTACACCTTTTACACCGAGAGTCAAGATGCCAAGAGTATCGCCCAAAACAGTGGTGTGAGTATAAATGCTTTCTCGATGATCATCACCGAAAAAAGATCCCCAACCGCAATGAACTCCTACTATGGGATGATCAAGAAATTTGGGAGCTCGACACGGAATATACCAAGTTCCATTGTTCCGATGTAAGTGGGTACGACTTCCACATGGAGTGAAGGTCGACAAGAGAGGCTTTACTATTGTGGATCTCAAGAGACTCGCCACAAAGATGATCCGTTTGTCCTTGAAGCAAGCAACTCAAGTCTTTTACGTGCGCGATCCGGCCAATCCAAGGTTGCACGCCGTTCTTCATGGCAAGAGACGGATCGAGGAGTTGAAGATGTTGTAGATGAAGAAGAGTATAACCAATTCGATGAGATACCTTCATTTGCGATGGGGCTTGTCTTAGCGGGGATGACGACACACATGGAGCCAATTACATGCGAGTAGATCATCATGAAGGAAATATTGTAAATAAATGGACTATTATAATGTATGTAAAATAGTATTGTAAATCCAAGGTGATTAATTGTCGTTTGAGGCTTCGATGGAAATGCATGCCATTTCTCTTTATGCCTGCACTTTGTGCCATAATTTGTGAAAGAAAATTCCATTTGACTAAACTATTGTTGGGAAAGCTTGTAAATAGTCGAAAGTTAATTTCGAAATTTTCGACAATTCCAGATTAATTTGAAAAAGTTTTGACTTTTCTACGCTTTTACGCACAAATCATGTCTCTTAAATGAATTTTGGCATATTTCTTGAATGAGGTCGCTTTTTCCAAAAATTATTTTATGAAAAGTTTTGCAAGATCCTCAAATATGTTTCTTCAAAATTTCTAATAATTTCAACAATGTATGACAAAGTTATGGCATTTTCTCTCTTTGATGAAATGCTGAAAATTCAGAACTTGCAGATGTCTGAAAAGGAATAGTGCAATAAACTACATCAGTGTCGGTTTTATTAAAAAAGTGATACTGACGACTAACATCAGTGTTCTATTAGAAAAGTGATGATCAAGCATCAGTATCGGTTTTATTAAAAGAGTGATACTAATGATGAAGCATCAGTATCGGTTTTCTTAAAAGAGTGATACTAATGATGAAGAATCATTATCGGTTTTCTTAAAAGAGTGATACTATGATAAAGCATCAGTATCGGTTTTATTAAAAAAGTGATACTAATGACTAACATCGTGGTTCTATTAGAAAAGTGATGATAAAGCATCAAGTCGGTTTTATTAAAAAGTGATACTAATGGTTACATCGATGTCGGTTTTCGAAAAGAGTGATACTAATGATTAAGCATCGAGATCGGTTTTCTTAAAAGAGTGATACTAATGATAAAGCATCAAGATCGGTTTTATTAAAAAGTGATACTAATGACTAACATCGTGGTTCTATTAGAAAAGTGATGATAAAGCATCAAGATCGGTTTTATTAAAAAGTGATACTAATGGTTAAGCATCGAGATCGGTTTTCTTAAAAGAGTGATACTAATGATAAAACATCAAGATCGGTTTTATTAAAAAGTGATACTAATGACTAACATCCGGTTCTATTAGAAAAGTGATGATAAAGCATCGAGATCGGTTTTTCGAAAAGAGTGATACTAATGATTAAGCATCGAAGTCGGTTTTCTTAAAAGAGTGATACTAATGATAAAACATCGAGATCGGTTTTATTAAAAAGTGATACTAATGACTACATCGTGGTTCTATTATAAAAGTGATGATAAAGCATCAAGATCGATTTTTCAAAAGAGTGATACTAATGATTAAGCATCAAGATCGGTTTTCTTAAAAGGGTGATACTAATGACTAACGCAATTCTTAAAACCCTGCCATAAACATTCGCTACAGCCCTTCTCCACGCTGGCGCCCTAGCCGCCCCGCCTTCCGCTTCTCGCCTCGCTGTCGCCGACGCTTAACCCTAGCCGCTCGAAGAGCCGGGTAGCCGCCTCGCTTTCACGCCTCGCTTGCCGCCGACGCCGAGGACGCCTCGCCTGTCACTGTCGCCGAGGACGCCCCACGCCACCCCCACACCGCCTCGACGCCGACGCCGCCTCCACTCCCGGTTCTTCGACGCCGATGCCGCTTCGCTTCGCCGCCGAGGTGGTGCCCTCGACGCCGACGCCGACCCCGCCGCCCTAATCCTAGCCGCTTGCATTTCGTTTCGCCATCGTCTCCGTAAGTATTTCATACTACATGTTTTATTCTTTTAAGTGAATGCAAAGGGCCATCTATGTGTTTGACTTGGGGACCTTGCATGAGGGCTTAAGTGTTCTGTGAGGATATCTGGGACTGGAATAGATGATTTGTGACAACAAACTTGACAGTCTAGTATATATATATAATTGTGATATACTTGGAATGTATGTTCATGTGATAGGTCTAAAAAATAAGCCTGTGGGTCTGAGTTTTGGTGCTGCTCTGTGATGATATTGGGCCAGTTGATGATTATGATGATTAATCTCGCGAGTTAGGCCTTGAAGTGTTAGTCTTGCATGCTATAAGATTACTGGTGTATATATTCTGTTTACTGTAATCTGACACCATTTGATAATTGCAAATTGTTGTCTCGTGTATGGTTATTCTATCGCTTAGTCTAAGATCTGCCGATTAGATTAGTACATTTTCTAGCCGCCACTTAGTATTTATTTGGTTCGGTCAATCTGACATCGGGTTCGAACATCATATGCATATTCGGTTAGTCTAACACCGATCTGAACAATATATGCTGGTTCGGGTTAGTCCACCGAGGAGTTACTAATCTGAATATGCTCTCTGGTTCGGCTAGTTTTAATTCATGTATCGATCTGAACATTGATGCTTGAATCGATTCTTTGGCGCTAATAGGCTGATCTAAATATCTGATCTTAGAGCTATTAATCAAGAAACCTTGTTCTATAAATACATCATTCTCGCATGCTTAGGAAGGTAAGGGTTTGAGGCCTAACTTACTAATTAATTATCTTGCCGTTTTGTGATTGGATTGAAGATCTAATCTTCAATTTCACCCAAAATCTGAGAGCACAAAAATAATCAGCCACTTTGGTTTTGTAGACATGATTCTTAGGGCAATTGACATTAGCTATATGACTTGGGGACCTTGCAATTGACATCATATTGTTAATTGGAATAATTAGTAAAATCTTGCTCTTAATATCGCATGTAAATCAAGATATTGACTTGGGGACCTTGCATGAGGGCTTAAGTGTTCGCCACTATCCAAGAAAGTAGTTGAAGTGATTCTAATCGTGCATGTTTGATCGACATTTGATTAACTTAAACCCATCAAGTATTGAATTGAAATTGTGGAAAGGTTGTCACAAATCTATCTTTTTCGCCTATTGTGGCGAGGAGGGCCTCTTAAGGCAACCCGACATCTGAGAACACTCTAATAATCAACTTGAGCTCTATGTTAGTTGATTTATACTATGAATTGCATACTATGTTCTTTAGCTCTTTGTTCTGTCTTCTGTCACTGTCAACTTGAGCACTCTAATAATCACTTTTCTCTTTGTTACATCTTACATCCTTTGTTATTTTCTTTAGTTCTTGCCATCGTAATATTCACTTTTAGCATATTACTTTTGTTTAGACATGTGTTTACTTTCAACATATTACTTTTGTTTTTATCTCAAAGATATGTTAGAGTTTAGGTTATGAAACCACGCTCTCTGCTCGAGAGTGTTTATTTATAAATATGCCGAATAGCATATTTATAATGGCGATCTCGAATTGTCCAATTTTAATTGTATGTGGTTGGGCAAGTTCTGAGCTATGTTGTACAACTCGAGTTGATTTGGTAGCGTTTCCTGGTGTTCTCCGGATACACACCCTCTTGACCTGTTGTCGAGACGTGTCCGGAGAACAATGGGAGATATCGCCAAATTTTCTCCGGTTGTACAACGGCTTAGAACTTGCCCTAACCACATATCCTCGAATGGGATTAGGACCAAACCTATTTAGAGATTAGGGTTATCGTTGGTACGTATTTAGTTGGTCAATGATATTGCATGTTATGTCGCTACTAACTTGACCTTCTTGTGTTGCTATTCTTGCATTAGTACTTTAATGCTCATATTCTCTGCTGATGTTGTGAAATCTGAAACTTGTTGGTGTAAGTAAACATCTGCTAGTGCTAAATTCACTTGTCATATGGAATGGGCTTTTGTTTTTTATCCGAGTTGGTCAATAGATAGACTTTTGTTGGAACAATTGCATACTATGAATTATCTGCTGATCCTTTACAAGATTTATTGTCAAGTGCATATAGTAGCTTCAAATTGCTTTTCTCATGTCACACATATGACCTTATCGATAAGAAAACTCAAAATGTCGCAACTAGAGAGCATCGGCTCGTCGCCATGATGAGTAGAAGGTGTCTTCGAGGGGCCGAGCATGGTTCCAACTACTCAAGGGCCGAGTAAGGTGAGGAAGAGCCGAGGACCAAACAAAGGGGCTACAGGAGAACGCCGCAGTTCTCCGCTTCAATGCCGGGGTCTGACGGGCCCTCTTAAGTACAAGGGCGATACTGGGTCATTTATTGGCCAATTGGTGAGGAGAGAGTGCCCATAACAATTAAGGATTGGAGAAAGGATGTCAACGCTGAGCGTAAGAATCGGTTGTGGGACGAGTTAAGAGTAAATGGATTATAGAGCAGACGATGAACCCACAAATGAGACTAAGACGCTTTGAATAGGATGGGTGTGGCCTTGAGGCACTTCAAGACCCTTATGCACGCCGAGTACGTCTTTGAAAGGCCAGACACCATTCGAGAAGTATCCATTTGTGACCCCGATGTTTGGGCGGAGTTCACGAGGATGAAGGGTACGCCGAGGCAAATAAGTAAATGAGAGAGAGGAACACCGCTGTCCGAGGCTTAACACGCACCCGCACCACCTCGTGACATGCGCTATGAGGGAAGAAGGCAGAGGGCGCGACAAGCCGAGGAGTGCGCTAACTCCGGACGGTGATGCCTTACTCCCACATATCGAGGAGCGGCACGCGAATCGGGTATTAGCGAGGACAAAAAAAACTCGACGGGCACTTGTAGTTGCAAACCTCGCTACCGCCAAGTCGCCTCTACCATCGTAAGACATCTAACTTAGTACAATACAATTGACCCAACTTGTTGTATTTCAAATCTAATTCGACTCGCTATTACAGAAGAGGTAAGCCAAATAAAAGAACAGGGACCTTCCTGAGCTAAGGGTCGCAGGACATCCTCACATCTCGCGATCGGAAGTCCGACCATAAGGGGGTGCTTGCCGAGAGGGCGGACACACGAAGAAGTCCTACTTTCAAGATGACTCATGAAGTGCCAACTCAAGGTCATGGCAGTACGCGTCGGAGCGCCTCAACGCACTAAGGGAGCAAATGAGGAGGAGATTAAGGAGGAGATGAGGGGAGATCTTGCACGTGAGGAAGAGATAAGAGGGAGATGAGGGGAGATGGCGGCACGTGAGGATCGCCTGAGGGCCGAGATGATGGCGATGATTTCCGTGAGTCGAGCCGATGCCCTCGACTCGTGAAAGAAGTTCGTGCCCGACCTATCACCATTCTTGTTCCAAAAATGATCTGACCGTCCTCGGTGAAGGTAATAATTAATTTTTCCGAGTTCAAGCTACGAGTGTAACTCCCGCAATGTTTTTCCTCGTTGTACACTTCTTGCGTGTGCTCGCGGCGCCACCACCATCTTGATGGAGGATGGATTTCCGCCGAGGTCGCACGCGGGTTGCATTTCCATGCAACGAGACCGACATCGGCATGGTCACCGTGGGGAAGGGCTACATGAGGGTGCAGTGGACTACGCCCACGAAGACTTCTTATCACATGTGCTCGATTTCCCCCAACGAAGATATCACCACTCTCGGGCAAGCACGCATGTCGCTCATCAAGTGGCCCACGACGGTGTCGTCTTGGTCAAGGTAAAAAGTCCCTCCACGCCTTCTCTACCATTCCAAGATTATCGCAGAAGTTAAATATATGCGTTTCAGAGGTTCCTCCTGCGCCTACTCCCCGCCTCCCGCTCCCACGCCTCGATCCCGCCTGCTCCTCCGCTCGCCTCCCGCTCCTCGCTCGATCCCGCCTCCGCTACACCGCCTGCTCGCCTCGCTTCCTGCTCCTGCGCTTGCGCCTCCGCCTCCTCGCCTCCTCAGAGAACCACAGAGGCCTCCGAGACTCAGACAACCACAAGAGGCCTCCGAGACTCCTTCCGCCAAGAGGGCAAAGCCGACAGAGGCACACGCCCTTAAGGTACCCAAAAGCCCATCGCCTCGACCTCGGACACTCCTTCGCCCAGAAGAAGAGTCAAGACAGCCACAGCACCTCAGATGATTATAAGGCCTACGAGCATGGAAAGCCCCCGATTGCATCGCATTTAATTGAATGAGCTAGGCAAGTGGACTCGCCTCCATGGATGGTACCTTGATAAGGTGAAGGGGAAGAGCGCCGAGTCGACTTCAACGTGAAGTATAAAATGGTACATTTTCACCACGAGGAGAATGGAACATTCCCGCCGGCTTTTGAGGATCTATTCCGTGTACCAAATGAAAGCCGCCGATATTTCTACTTTACGATCATGGACGCCGTGAGTATCACACCATATAGCTTGCGCCATGACTTTTATAGGATTTTGCATTATGTTTTTCACATTCAACACGAGTTGCAGGATAATGAGACAACGAGCCGTGATTTAATCTACACGGTTGGATTTGTTGACCTTTAGCTTGTGTTCGCGATCATGGCTAGGCTTCAACAGGGGTTCGTTGTTAGCTACATCAAGGGGTATTGCAAGTCGAGTCGAAGAAGGACTTCATTGTATTGCCGCATCACGAGGAGTAAGTAGTACTTTTCGATTCAATTACTTGTACGCACTTAAAACCGCTCTGTGAACTTATTTCCTTGCACTACATTTTATTTAATAAGCAACCATTGGGTTCTACTCGCCCTCGCTCGAGTGAAAACACAGTCTACACATTTAACTCGACGAGAAGAGACCGATGGCATACGCGATCAAGCCTCCTTGCGTAAGTAAGCACATTATTGAAACCTAACACATCCGAGGAATTTAACTACGCTTATTTTTTTGACTCAATGGTGCTCTCCAATGTATGTAGGGTTTCTCGGACTATGTCGATGAAGGAGGGCCGCACGACGACAAAAAGGGCAAGACACTGCAAGATAAGTTTATTTAAGGTACAAGTGCCTAGCATATATATGATTAATTTTTTGACATCTAATCTTCGTGGGCTGAATTTCTTTTTCTTTCTTCGCAGGCCATCAACAGGCAGCGGTGACCATTGCGCTTCTATGTCATGCAAGACATGCTCATCGTGGTCGGCAACTCACACCATTTCCTAAGGTATAATTTTCTAATACTAATCAAGTATTAGATTTATGAAGTAATACAAAATAATTCTATTGGAACACCGCCATTATCTAAAAGCACTAGTATTAGTTAGCTCTACATGAAACACTAGTGTGGTCCAATCCAAAACGTGAAGCTTCTAAAAGGCGGTGCTACATGACGTAATATTGTTCCATTTGAATTTTAGTAGAAAATTACATCACTATATTTTTGCTTGGCCTTAGGAGTATCTGCTTTTAAAATATTTGTTATTTGAGAATCAAAAGATAGAATCAATAAAAAAGCGTAGAGAGAATTTCACCTCTTACATTATGTGTCTATTGTTCTTGATCCCATGATTATGTCTATAATTTGTGATTGATCGTATGCTCGACAACGCTTTTACAACGCTATAGACAAATATAATGGCATGAAGGAGTAGCTTTTTACATTTGTCCTTTCATAAGATTGAGGCATTACTCAATGTCTTTACTAGAATATTAGATTCTCACATTTGGAATTTTTTCTGCTTTTGAATTAATCTTTTATAATCCAAATATTTTCTAAACTCCGTCAGTAGTTCCCGTCTCATTTTTGTGATTGCCCCTAATACTTATCTATGTTTCCCTAATTTTATGTACGTGCATAATAATATACTTAGCCTTTTACATAGAAATTTTGAAACTGAAATTAATATATCATTTCGCTTTTGCGAGAAGATCAATATCCCCAAAAGAGTTTAGACAACAAAGCACTCAACAATTTGAGACCACTTATGCCAAGGGTACCGTTAGAAGTTATATCGAGGATGGCAGTTTAGAGATCCCGACGATCGCATTAGTCCATATGTAAACAATATAATATATGTCAATGTGATATGTATCGAGGAAGTCCATGTATCGATTGTCATGTTTGTGTTGTCTATTGTGAACGACTATGATATATATGTGTTGTAATTAAAGCGCTTCGTTACGTGAATGTGATATATGCATCCTGCCTTCTCGGTTGTGAATGTGATGATATATATATTGTGCATATTGTTTTAATCAGGCTTTTTTGGAGAAATTGCAAAATGGCACACCCCAATGGGTCATCGAATCGGTTCTTTAAGGAAGTGATTGTGATGATACCATCATCGAATCGGTTCTTTAAGGGAAGTGATTCGATAACCACCTCATCGAGAATCGGTTCTTTAAGAAAAGTGATTCGATGACACACTCATCGAATCGGTTCTTTAAGGAAGTGATTCGATGACTATCATCGAATCGGTTCTTTAAGAAAAGTGATTACGATGACACTCATCGTAATCGGTTCTTTTGTGGAACCGATTTCGATGAGTGTGTCATCGTAATCACTTTTCTTAAAAGAACCGATTCGATGATGGGGTCATCGTAATCACTTCCTTAAAGAACCGATTCGATGATGGTATCATCACAATCACTTCCTTAAAGAACCGATTTCGATGACGCTTTTATCACGATCGGGTCAAAACCGATTCTCGATAGCTCCACCTCATCACTATCTAAGGACATCGTATCGCGACTAGAACCGATTCTAATGATAAAAAAGAACCGATTCTGATGTGCCGTTCTGCAGTAAGAGCCATCATAGTTCTACCTGTGGGCACTCGTATAATTATAGAAAATGCCCCATTATACCCTGAGTCCAGTCGCACTCTTCTAAGTTTTAAAGACATCCGTCTAAATGGTTTCCATGTACAGACTAAAAATGAGGATGGTACTGAATACCTACTCATGACTAAGTTTAACGGGTGTAATAAACGTGTGGTCGAAAAACTTCCTTCCTTCTCCTCCGGACTATATTACACATACACATATATAAAACCTGAAGTTTATGTTGCGATGAAAACCATAGTTAAAACCCCAGAAATATTTAAGATCTAGCACGATCGTCTGGGTCATCCTGGGTTGAATATGATGAGAGGAATAATAAATAATTCTGCTGGCCATAATATAAAAACTACAGCCTTTCCTAAATCTGAAGCTTTTATGTGCCCTGCATGTGCTAAAGGAAAGCTGATAGCTCATCCCTCTCATCTTAAAATTAGGGAAGAATCACTGAATTTCATGGAGAGAATTCAAGGTGATATCTGTGGACCAATTCAGCCCCTATCGGGCCCATTCAGATATTTCATGGTGCTAATAGATGCTTCTACTAGATGGTCCCATGTATGTCTATTATCTACTAGGAACCATGTCTTTGCTAAATTAATCGCCCAAATCATTAAATTAAGAGCCTCCTTCCCGGAAGAAAGGATTAAGTCTATTCGAATGGACAATGCTGGCGAGTTTACCTCAAAAGCATTCAATGATTATTGTATGGCTCTAGGCATTAATGTAGAGCATTCAGACCTTATGTCCACACCCAAAATGGCCTTGCAGAGTCATTAATTAAGAGAGTAAAACTTATTGCTAGGCCACTCTTGCAGAATTGTAGGTTACCCACCAGTTGTTGGGGTCATGCAGTGTTGCACGCTGCATCATTAATTCAACTCAGACTAACTGCATACCATGAATTTTCCCCCTTGCAGCTAGTGCGTGGGAAAGAACCAAGTATTTCCCATCTGTGAAAATTTGACTATGTTGTATACGTGCCAATCTCTCCACCACAGCGTACCACCATGGGACCTTACCAGAAGTTGGGGATCTATGTAGGTTATGAATTTCCGTCAATAATTAAATACCTAGAGTCTATGACAGGGATCTATACACGGCTCGGTACGCTGATTCTATTTTTGATGAGGATAATTTACTGGCATTAGGGGGAGATAAGTACCACATTGAAGAATGCCGGCAAATAGATTGGAATGCCACTGGCATTCAATCCTTAGACCCACGCACTAAAGAAGCCGAACTTGAAGTTCAGAGGATAATAAGTCTGCAACAAATAGCCGATAACCTGCCAGATGCCTTCACTGATTATAAGGGAGTGACAAAATCTCATATACCTGCAGTAAATGCACCTGAAAGAGTGGAAATACCCCAGAAGGCTATTGAACCCACTCTTGCCCCTCATGGCAAAAAGAGGGGGAGGCCTCCAGGTGCACAGGACTCAGTTCCGCGGATACGTCCGCAGAAACGGAGAACCGAACAAATGAGATCACTACCTAAGACAGTTGAAGAAGCTTAACCTGTTGTTATTGAAAAAATCCCTGAAGCGAGCCATCCTGAAGATAGTAATCTCCCTGAAGAGAGCCATCCTGAAGATGGAAATCCCAGTGAACACTTGCGCGCACAACCTGACGCTGGGAAATCGGAACACCCAGACTCCATCGTTGTGGGAAATCACGAGGAGCTGGAAGAAATGAACGAAGAAATATCTACCAATTATGTGGATTCAGGAGAATTATATAAAAGAAAGACTACAATTGTCGACATTTATTTCGCCTCCAAAATTGCTAAAACTCTTGAATTGGATCCAGAACCAAAGTCCATGGCAGAGTGCCAGAAGCGCTCAGATTGGGTCAAATGGAAAGAAGCAATTGAGGCGGAATTGCACTCGCTTAATAAAAGGAAAGTATTCGGTCCTGTTGACCGAACACCTCCTAAAGTGTTCCCTGTAGGATCAAAATAGGTTTTCATCCGGAAGATAAATGAAAACAACAAGGTGGTGAGATATAAAGCGAGGCTTGTAGCACAAGAGTTCACGCAGAGACCCGGCATCGATTATGATGAAACATATTCTCCTGTAATGAGTGGAATAACGTTCCGATATCTAATATCAATGGCAGCTGGCTTAAATTTAGAAATGCAATTGATGGATGCGATGACCGCATATTTTATATGGGTCACTGGATTCGGACATTTATATGAAAGTCCCTGAAGGAGTAAAAGTCCCAGATCTTAATAATCGCAACATGTATAGCGTCAAACTACAGAGATTGCTATATGGATTAAAACAGTCGGGAAGAATATGGTATAACCGACTTAGTGAGTTCCTCCTAAAGAAAGGATACTGCAATAATCATGATTGTCCCTGTGTATTCATAAAGAAATCCCAGAATAGATTCTGTATCATCTCAGTGTATGTCGATGATCTGAACATCATCGGAACAACAGAGGAGATAAAGGAAGTAAGTGCTTACCTCACGACGGAGTTTGAGATGAAAGATTTGGGTAAAACCAAATTTTTCTTAGGCCTGCAGCTAGAGTATTTTCCCAGAAGGAATTCTTGTTCACCAGTCGTCCTATACCCGGAAGATATTGGAGAGGTTTAATATGGATAAATCACATCCCTTGAAAACCCCCATGGTCGTAAGATCCCTCGAAGTGGATAAAGACCCATTCAAACCAAGGATGGAAAATGAGGAAGTCTTAGGACCTGAAGTCCCATATTTAAGTGCTATTGGAGCACTCATGTACCTTGCGAACTGCACAAGGCCTGATATTGCATTCGCAGTGAATTTACTAACAAGACATAGTGCAGCCCCATCCAGAAGACATTGGGCTGATGTAAAGACTTTACTCAGGTATCTCTAAGGTACTCAAGATCTTGGATTGTTTTTCCAGAAGAACCAAGACTTGACCATGGTGGGATATACGGATGCTGGCTATCAGTCTGATCCCCACAGTGCCAAATCTCAGATTGGTTTTGTGTTTCTCTGTGGTGGTATAGCCGTTTCCTGGCAGTCTTGTAAACAGACTCTGGTAGCAACTTCTACCAACCACTCAGAGATTATAGCCCTGTATGAAGCCTCACGTGAATGTATTTGGCTGCGACGTGTGATTAGCCATATCCAGAAATCATGTGGCCTTAACACCATTGATACCCCCACAATTATCTATGAAGATAATTCTGCTTGTGTTGCTCAAATGCAATTGGGTTATGTAAAGAGCAACATTACGAAGCATATTGCTCCTAAGTTATTCTATCCTCACGAACTCCAGAAGAGTGGTGAGATAAGAATCCTGCAAACTAAGTCATGTGAAAATCTCGCAGATTTGTTCACTAAGTCCTTGCCCAAATCCACATTTCAAATATATGTTATAGGCATTGGAATGAGAAGACTTAGAGAGATGCAGAGTTCAGGGGGAGAAAACCCTTGAACTATAACCCTTATTGCGATCCTGACGATCCTAATAAAACCCTGAAGGTTATAAGTTTTACTTTTTTCCCTTTATAGTTTTTCTGAAGTTTTCTCACATAAAGGTTTTTAATGAGGCAACTAGTGCAAACACAAAGCGTGAATGCAATGTACTCTTTTCTCCATCTCCTTTTTCCCACTGGGTTTTTGAGTAGAGTTTTTAACGAGACATATGCATTACGTGGTATTCGACCAAGGGGGAGTGTTATGAGATAAGAAATCTAAGCCCTATTCAGTTTAGACTCTATCTCTTCTTGGTGTGGTCGAATCCGAACTCTTCTCTCATACTGCTATATATTGGGTGCCTCCCATTGTAAACAATGAATCAATAAAGCGAGAGAGAGATTTCCACCCTATATTCTGTGTGTTCTCGACTCTTGATTAGCGAGTTATTGCTTGCTTGCTGGTGGTTCGAGCGTGTAGACGACTTCGTTTTATAACAATTTCCATATTTGTTGGCAAGCCGCCGCTGATTTGGTTGTTGGAGATATCCAAATATGTAGTGTAGGATCGATATATACTAAACTAGCAATCAGAGGGGGGGTGAATGATTGCGCGGAAGCTAAAATCATAATTTTCTTGATTCACAAAACCCCCTAAATTAATTATGAAATATTGCTCTCGGTTTCAACAAAAAACAGATTAACAGACGTTCATTAAAGACGTAATTCCCGAAGATCCAACCGTCGGATTGACGTGAAATTTTAACTGTATAAACTAGATTCAAATCCGAAACTAACACAACAAGAATCACCTCAATCGGATATACGGATCTAGAGTTATAACCTTTGCAAATTGACTGTATCAAATAATGACGAGAATAGATCAAACCCTAATTATGAGATTAAACAAAATCTACAAGGAATTAACCAATCAAACTTTTAAGATCAATTACTAGATGCCCCAGACAGTTTTTGAACCGATCAAACCAAAATTATTATAATGAAATTATGAATCAATCTAAGAGAGAAACATGCATATAAACGAAGATCAAGAACAAGAACAAAATTCACCTTTGCATCGACGACGTGTGACGGACATAGAACACAAAGTAATTTTCCGTGATACTATTGCTTCGGCGCGGTTGATTCGTCGCGCTTATGACGGTATACTTGCCGTGAAAGGCTATACATGCAAGCCGCCCCTCCCCGACTTCTAGTCGCCACCCTACGTCATCTGAAGCTCTCCACAAGAAACACAAACGCCGCAGTTGATTTCTTCTTCACGTCGCCTTGGCAAAAACACAAAGAAACTCACGGCCAAAAATCTCTCTTGCATGCATGCACATCACCGGATGCATTCAGACCCTTTTACTAGTCGCCGCCTTGATCTTTTTTTCTTCCACACGCATGCATGCATGTAGTACAGAGTGTAGGAACTTTAATCACGCATGCATAGCATGACGCCCACGAAGGTCAGCCTTGGCGCTAGAAAAAAAATCTTCGCCAGACGCCCAAAGACTGGCCGCTAAGAGAGCAAGCGCCGCTTTTATTTTTGTTCCACCACAAAGCCGCTGAAGCAAAACAACGACGCGTAAAACGGCGAACGCAAACCGCCAAGAAAAAAGCTTTTATTTCTTTTGTCTAACAAGACTCCAACACCAAAGAGTACAAACCCTAATTTCTTGTCAAGAATAAACAGGGACACCTCCCTATTTATACAGAGCAAACACGCAGATTTGAATACAACTCCACTTCCAACATGGAAAGAGTTCAGATCTATCTCAACTTGGCCCAACATGACCAAAAACAACTCTTGCGCGATGCAAGAACAGAGAGATTGAATACAACTCCACTTCCAACATGGAAAGAGTTCAGATCTATCTCAACTTGGCCCAACATGGCCAAAACCAAAACCTTGCACGCATGAACAAGCCCACTGCTGTGCATACGTGACTAACCACCTTCATGTGCATGTTCTCTAGCCCAACGCCCCGCATGACATCCTTGACCACTAAGACCTCGATTCCTCCTCGAACCTAGTCTCGAACCTCGGCCCACCATGAACCTAGTTCGGTCCGTCATCGACCACGTTAAGCCCTCGAGCAACACCGCACATGAATAAACAAACAACGCGTCCGAGCACAAGTCCACGACTTGACTCAAGATTAATCCATACAACTACTCACACGAGTGCATTGCATTAAGCAAAACCATTATGCTATCCCCAGCATAATCAAATGAACATTTGAGCACAAGTCCACCACTTGCCTCAAAACAATCCATGCAACCACTCACATGAGCGCATTGCATCAAACAAACTTCATCATGCTATCACCAAGATGATAATCATCTCAACATAGCACATGCACAAGCACCACACATGCTATAACCAAAGTCACTTTACAATGACAATTTCACCATTCAACCAATTTTTCATCACATGATCTCACAATCTCCCCCTTGATGAAAACATTGGCAACACCATTTGAACCTGAACATTGGCATTCACCTCACAAGAACAGATATAAGAAATTTTGTTTATAAAACAAAAGACAAACAAGGTGACCAAAAGGTGACCAAAAGACAAAGAGAGAAAATCTCCCCTACAAAGAAGAAACAAAATCTCCCTTATCTAAAAAGAAATCTCCCCTATGACAAAGAGATACTCCCCTAATGTAAAAGAAGAAATGTGTGTGTGAATGTGCAATGTAACAAAAAATTCTCCTTTGATTCCAAAATTTCTCCCCTTGACAATGGATTCATCAAGAATGCAAAAGAGAACAAAAGAGAAACTTCTCCCTTTATGTTTGTTGTTTTCCTTTTTTATGTAATTGAGCATTATGAATCATGCACAAATGTAACAATTTGATCATCAAGTCATGCTATCAACAAGATTTGCACCCTCAAATCTACACATAAACAATGTAGAGTAAGCATAACTAGAAATCAAGTACTATTAACGATTTTTGCATGGCATGATCTCCCTTTCTCAACAATCTTAAAACCTGAAAACATTGAATTTTTGTGCACTTTATTTGTGCTTTGAAAAACTGATTCATTACTTTGATTGCAACAATAACAATTGCAAGGAATTACATGCACCATCAGCCTTACTTTTCAACCATGCCAAGCAATCACAAGCTTAAGGTTTCATGGTTTCGGTCATACACAACCTCTTCCAAGTTCATATCATAGTGCAATGATAAGCAGTCTCGTAAAGAAGAAGTGCGACAGTACATAACCTTGATCTTGTATTTATCAACAATCACTCTTTTAGCTTTAGCACTTAACTTTCATATTTAGCACTTTTTGAGCAGGATTAAGATAGCCAAGAAAGTTCAACCATGACAAGATTTAATTCAAGTTGTCATTCCATTTAAAAAGTCATGACATAAACTACACCATATATGTATAAGCAAGAAGTTGCAAAGACCTTGTAACATAAACATGGCTTTAAATGACATATGTGAATGAAATATAATGCTCATTACTTTTTCATTGTTTTTCATTTTTTTATTTTTTTTATTTTAAGAAACACACAAAATAAAAAATATGTTACACAATATTACAAAGTTTTCAAAAACTCCCCCTCAAAACAACCATCTTAAAAACTTCTTCAAAAATGTCACCTGAAGGGATTGATTTAAAAATAAAAGGCTGAAAGAATAAACCTCCCAAAAGCAACCGAAAAAGAAATTTCACCAAAACCATTAACTCCCCCACAAATGGATAACCAATGAAATCAATAGAGAGGAGATGATGATATACATGTGCTTGAGTTATCATGATATGTTCAATTAAGTATAAGCATGAATCATGATAAGTGAATTCAAAGTATGAAAGCCATGATATAAGATGTAACATTATTGAACATGCCAGGGGATACAAATGAGCATATGAACAATCATTTCATCTCATGCCACAATTAGATATCTGTGAATGTAAAGGACATGAGTGTATAAAATAGCTCACAAAGTAGATGAAGAATTATTGCACATGCCTCTTGAAACCCATCTCAAGGGTGAGAATCATCCAAGTCTTGATCCCATCTTGCAAAAGACCAAGATCCACTAAGCTTCTGTTCTCCAACCCGCATCTGAAAAACCTACATAGCACGAGAAGATGTCGAGGCCTCGATCTTGGGGTTAGAAATAAAGCATTTGGGAATCCAAAGATCGAGACACACGACGAGTAGGCACAACACGAGTATGCTTGTTCACAAAATCAGATTTGCCCTTTCCCGTGTTTCTTGCAACAAAAGGTGTTTGCATCACCCTAGGCACAAAATGAGGAGTAAAGTGTGCCTATCTGAAATTAGACCTAGCCTTAGTAGCCCTTTCTTTCTTTTGTTGTTTGGCTAGTCTAAAGCAAAATTCTACTAAATGTCCATCTTTGCCACAATGAGTGCAAGTGTATTTAACATGATGTTTAACTTTAGGAACAGGAGTAACATTTGCATTCACCATAGTAGAAGATAACATACCAGTAGACTTGAAAACAGTTTTCTTAGGCTCATTGACAATTTCGAATTTTTCACTTTCAAGTGTCTTCACAACAGTTGGAGCATGTGATTTATGATGAGCATAAGAATCAAAACCTAAACCTTTGTGATGAGTACTGACCCTTGATTGATCTAGAATCATGTTTAGGTTTTTCTTTCCAGTAGTGAATCGTTCTAAAGATTTTTCCAAGTAATCAACCTTTCGAGCAAGAGTTAAACAGTTATTACATGGAACGTCCACTTTTCCTTTCTGTTTGCGACAAGTTGAGCATGAGAGAACTTCATGAGTGAGCATAGCATCTGTCATTTGAGAAACCCTAGCATTTGCATCATGCAACTTCAATTCCAGTATAGCACATTTAGAACAATGAGTTGTATCATGCAAATCAACAGTTGAACAGCTAGCGTTTTTAACATGTTTCTCATTTTCTTTCTTTTCAGCATTGACTCGTTCTAACAAAGAAACATGTTCTTTCCTAAGCACAAGAAGCTCATCAGAATTAAGTCACATGATTTGCAAGCATCATCATCGAGAATCAAAGATTTAAGTCTAGCAATTTCAGCATGCAAAGATTCCACAAGAACATCATGTTTCTTAATTTTCTTGTCGCGTTTGTTAAGCAATTTTCCAAGGCGAGCAACAAAGAATAGCTAAATCATCGTAAGAGGGTTCTACCTCATTGAAGTCGTTGTCATGATCATCCTCGGTGAAGCTTCCATTACTTCTAGCCATGAGACATAATCCTGTCAAATCATGCTTGCTTGGAACCATTGTGTCATCCTCACTGCTCTCTCTCTGAATCCACATCACTTAAGTTCACTTGTTCAAGAGCAGAAAGAACCCGATGAACAACCTTTTGTTGATGAAACTCTTTTCTTTCTATCACTTGGTGAAAACTTCTTTTTTCTTTTCTTCGTCGTTGTCCTTCTCCTCCTTGATGTTTTACCCGCAAGCTTAGGACAATTTGATCTAATGTGACTGAGGTCACCACACTCATAGCATCTTGGAGGGCCACCACCAACTCTCTTTCTCATTATCACATTCTGCAAAACTTTGTTAAACCGAGAAGAGAGTAGTGCCAAATCTTCTTCAGGAAACTCTTCGATCTGCTCATCAGTTAGTGAAGACAAAGAGGACAAAGCAAAGCTTGAAGAAGCATTGTTCGTGCTAGATTGTGAAGTTAGTGCAATTGATTTATGATTTGTCTTCCTAGCAAGAACATCCAACTCATGAGTTTTTAATTTAGAAAACAGTACATCTAAAGTGAGTGAACTCATGGCAGTAGATTCTCTAATAGATGTAACTTTCATTTCCCAAATAGACATGTCTAATGCACCAAGCAATTGTCTAGCATTAGTAGCCTCATCAAAGAAAACTCCAACAAAGACGTAAATTGCTAAGGATTTTATTGAACGTGCAAAGAAATCATCTAGAGACTCACCAGGTTTCATCTCCAATCGCATGTATTCTTTTTTATATATATCTTGACGAACCTCTTTGACAGTGTTAGAACCCTCATGATAATCACAAAGAGATTTCCATACCTCATATGCAGATTTGAGATGGATCACGCGGTCGAAGTCACTTCTTCCCAATCCTTGGATGATCAGATTTCGCGCTTTGCTGTTTGCCTCAACATGTGCTTGATTGGTTACATTGACTTCATCATTCTCGCACTTGATATGGCTTGTATACCTTCTCCCAGATTGCAAAGCCACGAGCTTGAATGTACGCCTCCATCTTCGCTTTCCGAATCGACAATCAACACCATCGAAAACACAAGGTTTTGTTGAATACCTATCCATCGCTACGGTTTCTAATCACCGGTTAAGATTAATTAGAAAAACCTTGCTCTGATACCACTTGTAGGATCGATATATACTAAACTAGCAATCAGAGGGGGGGTCAATGATTGCGCGGAAGCTAAAATCAAAATTTTCTTGATTCACAAAACCCCCTAAATTAATTATGAAATATTGCTCTCGGTTTCAACAAAAAACAGATTAACAGATGTTCATTAAAGCCGTAATTTCCGAAGATCCAACCGTCGGATTGATGTGAACTTTTAACTGTATAAACTAGATTCAAATCCGAAACTAACGCAACAAGAATCACCTCAATCGGATATACGGATCTAGAGTTATAACCTTTGCAAATTGACTGTATCAAATAATGACGAGAATAGATCAAACCCTAATTATGAGATTAAACAAAATCTACAAGGAATTAACCAATCAAACTTTTAAGATCAATTACTAGATGCCCCAGACAGTTTTTGAACTGATCAAACCAAAATTATTATAATGAAATTATGAATCAATCTAAGAGAGAAACATGCATATAAACGAAGATCAAGAACAAGAACAAAATTCACCTTTGCATCTGACCTGTGTGACGGACATAGAACACAAAGTAATTTTCCCGTATACTATTGCTTCTGGGCGCCGGTTGATTCGTCGCGCTTATGACGGCACTTGCCAGCGAAAGGCTATACATGCAAGCCGCCAGCCCTCCTGACTTCTTGTCGCCAGCCCTACGTCTGTACAGAAGCTCTCCGGCCGCAAAACACAAACGCCGCAGGCTGATTTCTTCTTCACGTCGCCCGGCCGCAAAACACAAAGAAACTCACGGCCAAAAAATCTCTCTTGCATGCATGCACATCAGCCGGATGCATTCAGGACCCCTTTTTACTAGTCGCCGGCCTTGATCTTTTTTCTTCCACACGCATGCATGCATGTAGTACAGGAGTGTAGGAACTTCTAATCACGCATGCATAGCATGACGTCCACGAAGGTCAGCCTTGACGCTAGAGAAAAAAAAATCTTCGGCCAGGACGTCCAGCACTCCGGTCGCCAAGAGAGCAAGCGCCGCCGGCTTTTATTTTTGTTCCACCACAAAGCCGCCAGAAGCAAAACAACGACGCGTAAAAACGGCCGAACGTCCAGCCGCCAGCAAAAAAAGCTTCTTTTATTTATTTTGTCTAACAGTACTCCAACACCAAAGAGTACAAACCCTAATTTCTTGCTCAAGAATAAACAGAGGACACCTCCCTCTATTTATACAGAGCAAACACACAGAGATTGAATACAACTCCACTTCCAACATGGAAAGAGTTCGTATCTATCTCAACTTGGCCCAACATGACCAAAAACAACTCTTGCACGCATGCAAGAACAGAGAGATTGAATACAACTCCACTTCCAACATGGAAAGAGTTCGTATCTATCTCAACTTGGCCCAACATGGCCAAAACCAAAACCTTGCACGCATGAACAGCCCACCTGCTGTGCATACGTGACTAACCAGCCTTCATGTGCATGTTCTCTAGCCCGAACGTCCCGCATGACATCCTTGACCACCAAGACCTCGATTCCTCCCTGAACCTAGTCTCGAACCTCAGTTCCACCATGAACCTAGTTCCGGTCCCGTCATCGACCACGTTCGCCCTCGAGCAACACCTGCACATGAATAAACAAACAACGCGTCCGAGCACAAGTCCACGACTTGACTCAAGATTAATCCATGCAACTACTCACACGAGTGCATTGCATTAAGCAAAACCATTATGCTATCCCCAGCATAATCAAATGAACATTTGAGCACAAGTCCACCACTTGCCTCAAAAACAATCCATGCAACCACTCACATGAGCGCATTGCATCAAACAAACTTCATCATGCTATCACCAGCATGATAATCATCTCAACATAGCACATGCACAAGCACCACACATGCTATAACCAAAGTCACTTTACAATGCCAATTTCACCATTCAACCAATTTTTCATCACATGATCTCACATGTAGCCTTTGCAAACACGGTAAAAAACCAATCTGGAAGCCGAGCGATTATACCATTGTTTGAAATGTCAATCTCCTCTACATCTACCAACAATTGAAGCCAGGCAGGAAATTGAGGACCCATTTGGCAAGCTGAAAACAATGCCGTTTCTAGTCTAAATGGGCGTAACCACTCAGGACGTACCACTATCTTCAAGTGATTACTAGACAAGTCTATGGATTTTAATTAAGCTGTGCAGACCAGCAAAGTGTTCTTCTGTGATGACACCATGCAAATCATTGTGGCTTAGGTACATGCTAGTCAAGTTATAATAAGCATACCGATCTCAGAGGGCACTGGTTCAGTGAGTTTGTTGTCAGAGATGTCGAGATTGACTAAGCTGGTGAATTGGCCCATGCAAACTGGTAGGGTTCCAGTGATATCGTTGGCACTCAAATGTAATTCCTACAGTTTATTGGTTGATGAATATTACAACAAACTCTCGAATAACTCCAGATGTGAGGCTCATCTCAAGGTTTAGGATTTCCAGATTGCATAGGTTCCTCAGCAAGTTTGGTTCCATAGTGCCCTGGTTATCATTGAATGAATAATCGAACAATTGGAGGGATGTCATACCTGCTAGTGCATCAGGAATCTGACTAGATAAACCGGTGTATTCAAGGTCGAGGTACTTGAGGCTTGTTATACTCCAAAACCAACAGGATGCGGACGCATGGTTAACAGGGTTATAAGAGAGATCGAGCCCCTCATGTTTTGTGAGGTTTAAGTGCGGGAGCGATTGGTTTGCACTCTGAAGTTGGCAATCGGAAAGATGGAGGACTCTCAAAGAAGGAATTATGTTGACGACATGAGCCCAATCAAATATCACGTTAAGGTTTACGGACCATGATAGGTCAAGGTCCCGTAACAATGGCAGATGTGTTAGCCATGACAAATCTTTTGAGTTCATGTCTCCTTTGCCAGAAAGGTCTAGACAGTGCAGGTTTGAAAGATTACCGAGCTGAGGAGGCAGCATACCGGTAAATCCTATGTGGGAGAGCTTCAGATATCTCAAGCTCTTCATAGAGCCCAGGAACTCCGGAAGGCGACCGGTCGGCCCCTCCAGAGAGTTCCAACTGAGATCGAGGTGCTCCAAATGCTCTAGAGAGAGCAGGGAAGAAGTTATCTCGCCAAACGGAGCGTCATCATGGAACTGAAGCATGAGGAAATGGCCGGTACGGTTGCTGCACCGGATGCCCCTCCACCGGTAGCAGTCCCCGCCTCGCCTCATGGAGGCGACACGGCCGAAGGGATCCTTAGTGATGCCTTCCTTGAAGGCGAGCAGGGCGTCCCCTCTCGCGGCACGCACGCGCCGGCGGCACCGACACGCTGCAGCGCATGGGAGGTAGCGGCGGCGACGAGGAGGAAGAAGCAGCTGGCAGTGGGATGCATGGTGAATCGGTGATCGTTAAATTTGTTGCGTCTTGCGTGCGTGCTTAGGCTATTCCCAGTATATAATAACATACCTATTTAATGCATGCCACATAAGCATTTTTTATGATGTGGCTAGAGAGTTAAGAGGGGAGAGAAGAAAGCTGTATCTTGAGGAAGATACTACTTGGGCACGAAATCATAGACATTGAAACTTGAATCATCTAAGTGGCCCACAATTCATACTCTCATACATATTTAGCATTTAATTATCTTGTAGGGACTAAGAAACAATCCATGATACCATGTATTGGGATAGTTGTATCTTCTATAATATCATATGACATGGCAGTTTTGGATATTGTGACAAGATACAATGCACTCGATCGAGTCAACACGGCCAAAGTGGCCTTTCCTAGCAAGCTACAGCTGCGCGAAGGTTCTTCGGCGTGTACTGATTTTTGCATTCGGTGTTCATCGTTTCGGAAAAAAAACATAAGTTGCGAAAACAAATCGACAAAAAACATCAACTAGCCGCGCATGCAGTCCGTGAGAAATAAGCATGATCGAGGACAGTCCTGGGCAGCCCTAGCTATGTAGCTGTCTTCAGAGCAAGCTCTGAGTGCTTGTTCAGTTGTTCCTCTGTGAATATTCTTTGAATCTCTCAGTTTGCTGCCAATTGAATGTTCGATGATGTAATTAGACCTCTAGAAGTTGAATTAAATAATTTCAGTTGTAAGCTTGGCCTTGAGCTAGGTGGTTACCTTCTATTAATACTAGAAACTATTAATTTGTTGATTCATTGGCTATAAGGTTGATGTTTATATGATTATCACCGAACATCTTGACTGGTTTGGGCTTGTAGCACTGATCTTTAGCTACTGTTCATGTTCGGCTTGTTCTGTCATATAGATATACTCATATTCTGTATTGGCTGAATAGTACTTTACAGAACTTGTTTCAATTGAACAATGAAAATTTGATTTTTAATGCTTTATGGTGCATAATTCAGGAAGGTAAGAGTTCAAAACCTTATTTGCTTAGATAACTATCTAATTTAACTTGTGATGAATTGATCCTGGTGTAGTGGAGGTAAGAGATTAATCTCTAGCAGTCCTACTCCTTGTGGCAAGGAGGCTGAAGGTCTAATCTTCAACAACTCGACACCTGAGAGCACTATGTCATTCAATTATTCATTAATTTGTTAAGCAGACATGATTCAATGCCTAGTCAACATAAATTTTATGAACTGCTTTATTTTTTTTATTATGTCAGTTTTGCTAGCTGTTAGCATTTAAATTTGACAAGGCATAATTGATTTGTTAGGCCAACAACGAAATTGGAAATTTTTAGCTAGCCGATATTGGTTAAAAATCGAAAGTTGAGTTAAGTTTGGAATTATAGCCGATATTGATTCAAAGATTAAATTTATCTGCAAGAAATAGAGGTTGATACAGTTCATGGTTTGTAATAGACCGAAGAGGGATACGATCGGCCTACACGCTATAAAAAAGGGACGAGATGAACCGAAGACATAATCAACCAACACAAATCAATCAACTCGCATCTACTTTCTTTTACTTTCTATCGACTAAGAGTAGCACTTGTAATTTAGAATCTCTCTTTGTAACTTGGATTTTGATCAATAAAGTTGTGCATCACCGATTGTTGGTCATCTTCGATTACGCCAGTTATCTCAGGTTTGTTTCAATACCTATCTTATTGCGCATCACCTTTTTTAGTGGAAAACATACATTTACCTATTATCTAATCGGCTGTAAAACTGTTTAAATCTGTCTAGCCAATTGTACCATTAGATCGGTTGTGAACGCTTATTTTTCATTTATCTTGTCGATTGCAATATCAGATCGGCTAACATACCACGAACTAAATTAAACCCGGTATTTACATGTGTTTGAGCCGAACAAATACTTCGTCATATTTTTCGACGTCAGCACTAGCTTTGAATTGTTTGTTGGGATTAGTTATATCGCATTCTTTTCAACGTGGTGATCGCGCGCGCGGTTGCCTGTTGCCATTGATCGATCGATCGATCGATCGGTTGTTGTGCTCTTTCATTACGTGCGTGCAGTGCAGCCAGCTTCATGCATGGCACTTAGGTAAGCATGCATCTCGATCGATAGTGTCAGTCAACGGCCAAGACATCTCCAGTGACGGCTAAGTATGAATGTATCCACTCCGTCTAAATTTATATGTATATTTTTTAATAGCGTTGTTCATAAATATAGAGCGTATTTGATATTCCAATGCAACATTAGTATCATGTTCCTTCTATATCTATAATAAATATCTATCTTTACTTTATATATATTATCTACATGCATGCATTGAATATAGTATTTAGTGATAGTAATTAAGAGTAATCAAGTCATTTTTAATATTTTCTTAGTCTTTTTAGTGTTTAGACTGAGAGAATATGATTTTAGGCAATCAGTCCATATACCGTCAATAGATAACCTCATGGAGGTTCATGGGGTGCAGTTGTACACCGAAAATTTTTACAAGAATACACGCAAGTGAAGAATTGCTGCGAACTCTCTAATAAACTTGTCGAGACAAAGAAGCACGATCGCTCCGGCCCGTGGCTGCTACAAGTGTCAAAAGGGTATTTTCGGTAACGAATCATGTGAAGAACAAGCTAAGAAATCGCATGGTAATCAATACTTGAACGATTGCTTGGTTTCATTCATCGAGAGCATGAGTATTTTTTAATACAAGTTAGTGACGATGAAATATCAACCGCTTTCAAATCATGTATGATCGTCGTGTTAAGTTGTAACTTTGTTTTCAATAATTTGTGAGTTTGTATATAAATCAAATTAATAATTTTATTTAATTTATTTTAAAGTTAGTTATTTATATATTATACTTTGTAATTGTATGGAAATCAAATTGCATTTTTTTTACTCCAATTTCAATTTTTTTGTTGGAGTTTGCATAAGAATCGAATTGCTCGCTTTTTGTTTAATTTTTATTTAGAAATATAGTTATTTAGGAATTTCATTTTTAATTCATATCAAAATTACTACATTATTAAAACATTTTGTTTTTAATTTGATTAATTTTGTTGGAATTCATGTACAAATCCAATTGATAATATTTGTTTTATTATGAATTATATTTATTTAGGATTTTACTTAGGAATTGTAGGGAAACTAAAGTAATAATTTTATTTAATCTATTTTGAATTTTTTATTTAAGGATCTTACTTTGAAATTGCATCTGATTCTCCACGAGCACAGCCGGGCTGCACCTCCGGCTACCATCCGCCCGCCGACCCTTCCACCCGAGGACCCTCCGTCAAACTCCTCCGCTCGACACCTACCGCCCGCTCCTCCGCTCGACTGAGCCCCTACGCTCGCCCACCCAACTGAGCCCCTACGCTCGCCCGCCCAAGCTCCTCCCCTCGATGCACACCGCTTGCTCCTCCGCCCACCCGAGGCCCCTCCACCCTCCGTCGACACCCCGACGCTCAATGCCCGAGCCCTACACGACGCCCCTCTTGCACCGCTGCCCAAAGCCGTCAGCAATTAGGATTGCCGAACAGGAGGATTCTTCAGGAGTCGCTTCTCCAGGGAGCTGGTTATAATCTATAATATGCACAATCACAAGTTGTCCCAAACTATACCTAAAACAGTGTTCCCCTAGATGCTAGGCGGGTGGCACACCGGTGGCTAGCGCCTAATGGCCGATTAGGCGGCCGCCTAGGTGGGCTAGCAGGAGGGTGGCCCTAGCACCTAGAGAAACAATGGACTAAAATCACACTTATCTAAGGACAGCGCTCTCACAGCGTAAAATTTGAACACTGCATTTTGTTGGTTAATAAGAGCTGATATGATCATTTGCAGATATTAGTTATCTAACAAACTAACTCTCCATATAAGTCAGCACCAAAAAGGTAAATTAATCCTTCAAGCCTTTAGACCTTGCTACAATGGGCTAAACTGTTTCATCCAATGCCCCAATCCTTCTTGCCCCACACCCTACCTCCACCATTCATCCATTACCTTTTTAAAATGTACATATCATTTGATACCAGCAAATGATTACAAATGGTGGCTTGTTTACTCTAAAATATGGTTAGGACAATGTAAACTAATTAGATCTATCCTGAAGCAACAACACTCCACATCTGCTGAAGTTGAAAAAAGCTCTACGACTAACACAACAAGGTGAAATATAGACCTTACTGCTCCCATAAATTATGTGATACGGACCGATGCGGGGTGCGCTTGCTCGTATGCACGAGTGCCCGGCCGGAGACCGGATCGCACGCTACCCGACGAAGAACTCGTCGCGGCAGCACGCGCCTGGGTATTGGCTGTTTTCAGAGCCACCGCCTGAGATTAGTTTTGCGGCATCAAAAGCATGCCATTTTCTTTCCTCTCGTTCTTATTTATAATAGCTAAACAACTCACGCCACACCCAGCCGGTTACAGCTAGCAAAACTTCCAAAAATCCCGCACCCGATCTGATCCTAATTAACCTCCCAAATCTAATCCTTCCTCGCCACGGGGGAGGTCCAACGCGCATTGGACGGTGTCGCTCGTCCAACGCGCGCTAGACCGTCTGATCGGTGATGTTGCAAAATACTCTCCATGCGACTAATAACTGCATCAGCTCGGCTCGTATAGGCCCGCTCTGCGCCGCAGCTAGCCTCCACGCACGGCTCCGCGCGGCAGCTACGCGCACGACGTGAGTTAACGCAGAGGCGCCTAGGAAGCGATCTGCAAAACACGACGCGCTAGGTTTTCCTCGATCCACCGCCCTTCCGACTGTCGACGCGCATGGCCTAGTAGCTGTTGCCGGTGAGGACCTGCGTGTGTTCAAATGCATCATAGTGAGCACGAGCTCTTCTATTTAGAATTTCCAGGATTTGTAAAGTTGCTCCTAGTTCCTAGTTCTTAGTTTTGCTAAATTGGTTTTAGTTATCCTGTTCATGTAATTTCGGTTTACATCGGGTCTGAATCTTTAAGCGACCCACAAACATTGATTCGTGTATGAACTGATTTCCCTACAGTTCCATAGAAATCTATAGGCTTTTTTTTTGGGAGAGTAGATGTGTTTAGTAGAATCAACTACTTCTGAGGCTTGTCAATTTTAGTTGTTTTTCCTACATTAGTTTTTTATTGCTGCTCACAACCTGAAAACTGTTCAAACTAAGCCCTCAGATTCTGTTCTTTGGTCCGGCAATACAGTCCAGAGAACAAGAAAGCAGAGGTAGCAGAGCAACGTTGTTTCTGCACCTCTGAAGTTCTCAGCGAGAAAAAACTGCAAACGCTGTGATCTTCAGACCTTCCCAGCGACAATACAACTTCAGATGATTCTCTCGGCAGAACACAATGAAGCACAGAACTACTTTTTTGTGAACTGACAGACACCAGTTGAAAAAAACAATAGATTCATTTTTTGTGAACTGAAATCTGAGACCATATGGAATTTGAATTAGCACAAGTTGTTCTACACTCAAGTTCTCACATTGAAAGCTCCTTTGCTCGCAGCTAATTCTTTACCTTGTTTTGCTCAACTAGCTCTTGTTGCAGGTCGATCTTCACCTTCTTTTACTCAACTAGCTGTTCCTGCAGTTCAAACTTTTCGTGAATGAGCTTATTGTTTTTGTTGAGTTAATCTTGTTGTTCAATAGTCAGGTCCTCGGGGGTGATGTTGCCGCGGCGGATGTCAAGCCGGAGGTAGTTGAGCCACCGGAGGCGGCAGCTCTTGCCGGTGCGCTTGAGGCCTGCACACGTCCATACAAATTAATTAAGCCGCAGGAGCTGGTGATGTCTCCCCCACCGCTCCAGCCCCCGTCCCCTCCTCACCTCCCCCTCCCCAAATCCACAGATCCAACCCAAATCCACCTCCATCCTGCAGTAAACCAGCCAAACCAACCTCGGATCCGCTTCCCCACCACCAGATCTACATGCTTTGGACCAGGTTTCAAGCCAAAAGCCACTGGAAGAAGAAAGCTCGAAGGAAGAGTCCGGTCAGAAGGGAGGTGTGACGGCTTCGAGGACAGTGCCTCCGGCGGAAGACGTTCAACCGAAGGGCAATACGCGGAGCCAGAATCCAGATCTTCTCAAGGACCAAGGCCAGCGCATCCATCCGGCTTCAACCCATAAGGTTCTCGACCTGATATCAGCAGAAGAGGAAAGGAGATACGGTCAGGACAAGCTTCAACCAGAGCTGCGGGTGGACATTGATGGCTGCAAAACAGGAAAGCATTCATGTCTGGAGGACGCAGGAAAGAGCTACAAATCTAGGTTCTCAGCCGCTCAGAAAGGGAAGCGCATTCAAGATGAAGGGGGCGCTGTTCGACAACCTGGAAGGAAATGGTTTGAAGTCCAACAGTCCTCCATACGGTCCAGAACCAGCCCGAAAGAAGTAAATCAAAAGCAGGGATTGCAACTGCACAATGGGGGAGCATTCATAGCTGAAGGGCCAAATGAAGAAGCTGGAGGATGGATCCGAGTTAAGCCGCACCACTGGTGGCGGAAGAGCCAGGAGCATTCATCATCGCAAGGCAAGTCGGACCAACCATTTCAACACATCAGCGGCTCTGCATTCTTCAAACTGAAATTGCAGGGGAAATGCTTTAACTGTTTTTCACCAGAACACGTCGCTGGGTTCTGCAAGGCTTTGGTGAGATGCTGGCGCTGTCTCTATTCTGGGCATAAAGCTTTTGAGTGCCCAAGCAGAAGAAGTGCCTTCAAAGATAAAGCCCATGACACTCGGAAGCCAACGCCTCAAACACAGCAATCCTCAGGCATCATTCCAAAGAGTTCAACAAGTTCCCACACAAAGACATATAGTGAAGTCGTCCGCAAGGGCACTGTCATGGAGGCAAGATATCCCGGTGACCCCAGGGCGAGGCCAGCCAGAGCTTACTGTGCTATCTCGGCTACCGGGGGCATCAAGCGACGTCGCGACAAGCTCATCGACCGGGTGGCGGTATGTTGGTTTGATGGAAACAGCCACGAGGTGGAGTCATTCACGGTGGGTGACATGCTCCGGGAGCGCTTCAACCTCCGCCACGGAGAAGTCCAACTGCTTAAACATTTCTTGGAGCAATTCTTGGTGATATTCTCGGAAGCGGAAGTAAGGAGAAGGGTGGTGGGAGCTGCGACGGTTACATACCGTGGTCGCACCTTCCACTTTGCGGCCTGGACAGAGCAACGGTATGCTACCAATGTCAATTTCGAGTTTCATGTCAAAGTTAGAGTTGAAGGCATCCCTGTCCACTACTGGAGTGAGGAGGTGGCGGCACGAGCTTTGGGGAGGAGCTGTGCTAGACACTATGTCCAAGAACGCACCAGACGCAAAGAGCGAACAAGATCCTTTGATCTCTGGGCCTGGTGTTCAGATCCTTCTGACATACCGAAAGAAGTCTCTCTGACAGTGATGGAGCCTGACAAGGAACAACCGCCCATCAGTGTCCCTCTTCCGCAAGTGGCTGCATACTATGATGATCCAACTGACCTGAAGAGAGGACAAGTCTTCATTCTCCGCAATCACCTGGAGGTGGTCGAGGACCTCACCTTCCTGCATGGCCGCGGATGCTCTGGTGGGCTTCCGAACCGCAAGCAACGCCGCGATTTTGTCTGGAGCTATGGAGCTCCAGATGAGATTGGGGAAAGAAGAGACAGTTCGGTACAAGGAGGAGGTAGAGGCAGAGATCGACACCGACGATTTGACGACCACGACGACGACGACCACAATCGTGAAGACCACCGACGCAGTACAAGAAGGCACCGCAGCTTGTCCACTTGGGTCCGGGACTCGAGGTGCAGAGGAGGGGTGGAAGACTGCCATAGCGCGTCTTGGCGTGGCTACGGCGGATCATCTACACGTCGCCACAGGCAAGATCTTAGACCATCTCAGCAGTTGGTTATAGAAGTGAACAAGCCCAGTTGCTTATCAAATAAGACTGAACAAGGAAATGACAAAAAGAAGGTCACCTTCGTCGAGCCTGTGGAGGATGTGCTGAAGAAGTGTCGGGGGGGAACCGACAAAGTGAAAGAATCATCCTCGTGCAACCAAGATCAGATGGGTCTGCAGGTATGTCACAATAAAGTCGCTTTCAGCACTACTCATTCACCTCACAATAGTTGCCCTGAGGACATCCATGATGGTTTAAATAGTGCACGACAACATGAAATTAAAAATGGATGCCTTAACTCTTGTAGCATAGAACCCCGGTTGGTCTGTTTAGAAATTGAAAATGGCTGCCTCACCCCAGTTGGCCTAGAATCTCAGTATAACTCCAATTCCGGTCCAAATAGTGCACGGCAAGATGGAAATGTAAATGCCTGCCTTACCTCTTCTGGTTTTGAAACACAGCCATCCGAATTCACCACCTCTGAAGCTTTAACTCCTGAAAATCAAATAGAGTTAAACTGTGAGTGGAATGCTGGATCCAACCGAGCTGTACAGCAAGAAAAATCATCACAGGTCTTCACAGACAAATCTAAAGTGTCACAAGAAATAGCAATAGATTCTTCATATGTCTTACCACTAGACAATATTGCTTCTACAAACCTGCCCCCAAGGGAAACACTGCAGGGGTTGTCATTGACAATTATACCGTGCTTAGCAGAACCACCATCACAAACACTTCATGCCATTCTTTTAGAAAGAAAATCACCAAGAACAAGCAGCACAGATCTTCACATAGACTATCAAGAACAATCAGCACCACCAATGAGACAAGATATAACAATGGAAGAGCTAACAACACAAGTCTTACCACTAGACAACATTGTTTCTACAAACCTACAGGGGTCATCAACAAGTTTACCATGCTTATCAGAAGCCCCATCACAGACACTACAGGCACCTCTTTTAGAAAGAGCATCACCAAGTACAAGCAGCACAGATCTTCACAGGGACTACCAAGAACAATCAACACCACCAATGAGACCAGCACAGAGTAGTCCACAACTAGAACAACAACCAGAAATTTTACCTCCAGAACAACAACCAGAAATTTTAACTCCAGAGGAGCGGCCAGAAACATCAGCGGCACAAGACTCTCAAACTGCAAATGACCACATAAGTCTAGAAGATTTCATCAATGAAGTATCACACATGCCAGAAAGCCCCCTTATCCACACGCCTCCATGCCACAATAAGCTGGATCCCGACTCTCCTGTGTGCCAAAGTACCACTAGCAAAGAGAATAAATTCACGCAAAGAAAAAGTGCCAGGCTAGCAATAAAAGCTAAAAACAGACTAGGACCTAACAAAGGCACAATTAAACTAGCGCAAGAGCTCCTAGCATCAAAGCTGAAAGACCTATCCCCACCTTCGCAGCAAATTCATTCACAGGATGATCTTTTTGAACAGTTTGCTAGACATTTCGAGAAGCCTCTGAGTAAGGAGAAGGTGGATGCGATCCTTGAGCTAGTAAACCAGGGCATGATCAAACAAGCTGGCCGGAAGAATGCTGCAAAAGAAAAAAGGGTGATAAAGGGCGGGTCTGGGCTAAAGGCCTGATCAGGGAAATCCCACATGAGGTGCTGGTTGTTTTTTTCATGTTCATGTCTACATCGGAAGTGGCGATTTTTCCTGGTGTGCTGGAAGCGCCGGGTAGAAGTCAAATTAGTTACTGGGTTGTTCTACCAGTGTTGTATCAGTGTGGGTTGCTTAAGTCTGTCAACAAAAAAGTGTGCTTGCCACTGTTGTATCAGTATGGTATGCAGTGGAGGCCAGAAAGCCCTAGTGTCGTTGTGGTGTTGCTTAAGACTGTCAAGTTATCTTGTGTCCAGGTCGAGGCCAAGAGGCCCTTGTATCGTGGTTGGTATGTGTTGTATCAGTGTGGTCTATCCAATCTTGTGTCTTGGCTAGGTTTTGTATCAGTGTGGTTCGCAGTTTAGGCCATTTGGCCTTTGTACCCATGTGATCTCTGGTATTACTATGGTTTCGAGGTCCAGGCCAAGAGGCCTTTGTATCAATGTCCAATCTGCCAATGTCGACAAATTGTATTGCTTTGTCGTGGAATGTTAGAGGACTCAACAATCCGGCAAAGAGAGAGAGCATCAAGCGTTTAATCCTATCCACAGGTGCTACTGTGGTGTGTTTACAGGAGACTAAAATAGCCAATTGGACGACAGGGTTGTTGCATGAGACTTTAGGTCCGCGACTAGCTAATCAGATGGTCTTTATACCTTCTAAAGGAACATCTGGTGGAATACTTCTCACGGCCTTGGACGATCTGTACGATCTTCAAAATACCAGATCAACACCAAATACGATCACCGCAACATTGGCCTCGCGAGGTGATACGACGACTTGGGACATCACCGGCGTTTATGGACCGCAGTCCGAGGACGAAAAGAGATGCTTCCTCACTGAATTAGAGTCGTTGCAAGGTGCGGTCCTCCCCGCATGGCTCATTCTGGGAGACTTCAATCTCATCAGACAAGCCAATGAGAAGAGTAGAGGGTCGACAAATCGGAGAATGATGCAATGCTTCAACTACACTATCAACAGACTACAACTGTTGGAACTTGACCTCCAAGGCCGCCGATTCACCTGGACAAATGAACAAGCACAACCGATCATGACGAGAATTGATCGTTTCCTAGCAACAACAGAATGGCATGAGATCTTTCCGAACGCGGATCTATGTGCGATGGCAACAATGACATCAGACCACTGCCCCCTAATTATGCAAGGAAACTCAGCCTTTCAATATTTTAGAGGATTTCGCTTTGAGGCTTGCTGGACCAACATGCCGGGTTTCCAGAGACTGTAACTCAATCATGGACTCAGCCAGTCCTCACATCAGATCCGATCCTGAGGTTGCATGTCAAGATGATCAGAACAGCTAAGGCATTAAAGAACTGGAGGAGGAAAATTTTTGCGGCCATAGCGTTGCAAACAGCTCTGATACAAGTCGTGATCACTATTTTAGAAAGCTCGCAAGAAACTCGTCCGTTATCACAAAGCGAGCTGGAATTACGAAAAATCCTCAAAGTCAAGCTACTTGGTCTTGCTGCAATACAGAAATCCAGAGCGAGACAACACGCAAGGCTAACTAAAATCCGCCTGGGGGATTCCAACACGCGGTTTTTCCATCTGATGGCCAGCTCAAGACGGAGAAGAAACTTGATCAGGGTGCTACAAAAAGATGACGACGGGATATACAGACAACAGGATAAACTCAAAGAGACTTACCAGTATTTTACAAAGATTTTGGGGCAGCATGGAGCAAGAGACAAAGCGATCCACTGGAATACCTTGGGTTACACGGGGATGGACCTCAGCGATTTAGAAAGTGAGATCACGGAAGAGGAGGTGACTAACACTATTCAGGAACTTCCCAACCAAAAAGCCCCAGGACCTGACGGATACATTGGCCTATTCTACAAAACATGCCTACATATCATCAAGCCCGATCTGATGGAAGCAACTAGGGCCTTCTTCAATCTTCGACATAAAAACCTGCATAGGTTAAATGAGGCAAACATTGTTCTGCTCCCGAAAGTGGAGAATGCTGACAGATTGGATCGTTTCAGACCAATCAGCCTGATAAACAGCTTCATGAAAATAATCACCAAAATACTCGCAAACCGTCTAGCACCCAAGCTGGAGGAACTAGTTTCAGTCTCGCAGAACGCCTTCATAAAAAAGAGATGCATACACGATAACTTCCTATATGTGCAAAGAGTAATCCAAAAACTACACAAAGACAGAACACCGGCTCTCTTCATCAAACTGGATATCTCGAAAGCATTCGATTCGCTAAACTGGAGCTATGTTCTAGAGGTGCTGCAAGCTTTAGGCTTTGGTCGTAAATGGCGAGACTGGGTAGCTGCTATACTCGGGACTGCCTCCTCTAGGGTTTTGCTCAACGGTCAGCCGACGGCGACGATAAAACACGCGCGTGGGGTACGGCAGGGAGATCCTTTATCTCCCCTTCTATTCATCTTAGCAATTGATCCTCCACAACATTTGCTACAGTTGGCTGCGAACTGAGGTATTCTCAAACCGGTGCTGCCGACAGCAGCAAGACTAAGATGTTCCCTTTACGCGGATGATGCAGGGATTTTTTAAATGCTGATGTGGATGAGCTCTCAGCTCTTAGCAGCATTCTGGATATTTTTGGGAGGTGTTCAGGTCTGAAAATCAATATTTCCAAAACAGAAATTTACCCAATCAGATGTCAACACGATCTCTTGCTAGAGTTGCTAAATGTTTTCCCTGGAAAAATTTCAAGCTTCCTAGGGAAATACCTCGGTCTTCCATTACACATCAGGCAATTAAGGAAAATCGAAATACAACCATTGATTGACAAAATAGGCAACAGACTCACCGGCTGGAAAGGTAAACTGCTTTCCAAGGCCGGAAGGGAGACCCTTGTTAATTCCGTGTTAACATCACAACCTATCTATCATCTGACGGTCTTCTCGGCCCAAAAGTGGCTAATTCGAAGCATTGATAAACTCAGGCGGAGTTTTCTTTGGAGAGGTGCAGAACCAGAAAATTGTAGCGGGGGTCACTGTTTGATCAACTGGTCGATGACCTGTCTGCCAAAAAGCAAAGGGGGTCTTGGGATCAAGGATCTCGACCGCTTCGCCAGGGCACTTAGGCTTCGGTGGCTTTGGTTTTGATGGAAATGCAATGACAGGGCCTGGACAGGCCTTGATCTCCCATGCGATAAAACAGATGTATCCTTGTTCTTCAACGATTGTTACAATAGGAAATGGCAAACTGACAGACTTTTGGAGATCAAGTTGGGTGCAAGGACAGGCGCCCAAAAACATGGCACCGAACCTGTTCAGAATAGCGCGAAGAAAGAACATCACGGCCCACCAGGCTTTGTCAAATAACTACTGGATCCGCCTTTGCACACCGGTGAATTCGTAAATAGAAGTCAGGGAGTTTGTAGCGCTCTTTGAAGCGATTCAACGAATTAATAGAGACGAGACGACAGCAGACCAGATAAGATGGCGTTGGACCACTGATGGCCAATACTCAACAAAGACGGCCTACCTGGTGCAATTCCAAGCGGTTTACTGTAGGATGAAGATCTGTCCAATATGGAAGGCGCATGCTGAACCTAAATGTCGTTTCTTTGCTTGGACTTTACTTCACAACAAAATTTTAACAGCGGACAACATGCTCAAGAAGGGATGGCCATGTAATGCCGTCTGTTGTCTTTGCAACGCGTCACCGGAAACATCAATCCATCTATGTAAAGACTGTCCTTTCGCGAGATGTGGTTTGGGGTTCCTCTGCGATGGGGAAATTGGGCGGTGCGAACTTGAGCCACTCCGGTTCGGTGTATTTATGGTGGCAAAGACTGAGATCCCAATTTGACAAAGAAAGACGAAGACACTTTGATGGGCTGCTTGTTTATTTCTGATGGAATTTATGGCAAGAGAGAAACCATCACATTTTTCAGGGCATCATGAGAACGCCAGAGCAGGTGGCGGTGGCAATCAAGGATGCGGTGCTTAGCCGCGGTTTCGCTGCGTCCTGGAGGACTTCGGATTAGTTCTTTTTTGGTTTTTATAGCTATTTTCTTCTATCCAGTGGTGATAACCAAGTGATCGTGTCTTCTGTGGGTCGCCATATGGTTTTTCTTTTGGTTTTATTATGGTCATTTTTCAGTGGTTTTGTCGGTTATCGTCTGTAAGGTTGCGTTGTGAGGGTTTTTTCCTTCCGGTTTTACCCGTCAAAAACTGGAAGTAACAGTCTCTTTATCTTCTTAATATAATTTGCAGCAACTCTCTTGCTGCTCTTTCGAAAAAAATAGTCCGCTCGTCGGTTTTGGTTTGAGTCGAGATGTTCGATATGCTTCCGAGTCTTAGACTCGAAGGTTCAAATTCTGTTTGTGTTCAAGAGTGTCCGTGTCCGTGCGGATTAGTAATAGTTAAAGTATATGTTTAGAGTCGGCAAATTCTGCAGAAGTTCGGTGCGGATTGCAATCCGAGTCAATCTTGATGTATGTAAGTTTTAAGTATAAGTATTAGCGGATCAATCGGAAAAGCAAAAATTACGCCCCAAAAATACAATCGTGCAAGTTGCTTGTTTTCGCCAAAGTAGTTCTCATGCTTCATTGTGTTTTGCCGAGAGAATCATCTGAAGTCGTATTGTTCTTTGGGAAGTATATGCCACAGATATCAATGACAAAAGCAAAAATTCTACCCCAAAAATACAATTTGTGCAAGTTGCTTGTTTTCGCCAAAGTAGTTCGTCCTCCATTGTGTTTCTTTGAGAGAATCATCTGAAGTCGTATTGTCATTTGGGAAGGTCTGAAGATCGAGGCGTTAGTAGTTTTCTCGCCGAGAACTTTAGAGGCACCTCAAGGTTAACTCACGTCGTGCGCGTAGGCCGCCTGCATGAGCCGTGCATTAAGGCCATGACAGAACAGCGAGAGCCGCGTGGAGGCTAGGCTGCGGCGGCGGAGCGGCCTGTCTGAGCCAAGCCGATGCAGTTATTAGTTGCGTGGAGAGTATTTTGCAACATCACCAATCAGACGGTCTAGCGCGCGTTGGACCTCCCCCACGGCGATCCTTCCTAATCTCCCTCCCATGAGGCTAATCGTCTGCATGCTACTATTGCTGCATGGATTCTCCGGTGGCCAGCGCGTTTGTTGCAATGTCTTCTCGCGCCTTGCCATCCTGTCGTGCGCTAGTTGCCTTTGGTGTCGCCCTTGCCAATCCAACGCTGCGTCGGCGTTTGAAGTACACCCGATCCAGCGTGTTGCTCATATCATTACTTCCCCCCTCAAAAACAAGCTTGCCCTCAAGCTTGGAGTCGGGAAAAGAACGTCGGACGGTGATGGCATCCATCCACGTGGCTTCCTCTGCCGGTTCGCCCGTCCATTGAACCAACAGCTGACGGTGGCCATTTACGAAATGGTGAGCTAAGATGGCCAGTGGTTCCGGCTGGTCAGACTCCCCCGGAGTTGTTAGAACCTCACTCAGTAGATCCATTGGCTGCGCCGGCGGGTCCCCATGGAATTCCTTGAGCAATGAAACGTGAAACACGTTGTAGATGCGGGCTGCCGCCGGTAGGCACAACCGGTAAGCCACAGAACCGATGCGCGCCAAAACTTGATAGGGTCCGTAGAACTTTGGTGCCAATTTATGGTGTCAGTTGGAAGGAACCGAAACTTGATGATGCTTTTGAAGCTTTAGCCAAACCCAAGAACCCACGGCGAATTCCACCTTGTGATGACGCTGGTCATATCGCTGCTTGATCCAATTCTGCGCCTGTAGGAGATGGTCTCTAGCTTATTGTAACAAAGCATCTCGGTCTACCAAGGCACAATCCACCGAATCAATTACGGTGGCCCCTTGTTGGTGCGGCGTCAGTGGTAGGGGAGGCCTGCCGTAAACCAACTCGAACGGCGTCATCCGAAGAGCTGTGTGAAATGAAGTATTATAACAGAACTCAGCCCACGACACCCATTGCACCCACTTAGCTGGGTTATCCTTGGCTAGACAGCGTAAGTACATCTCAATAGTGCGATTGACCACCTCTGTATGGCCATCCGTCTGTGGATGATAAGCCGTGGACATCAACAATGTCGTGCCACTCTGTTTAAACAGGTCCTGCCAAAAGGCGCTAAGAAATACCGGATCACGGTCAGACACAATGGACTCCGGTAGGCCATGCAGACGAACCACTTGGTCGAAGAAAAATTTGGCAACCATCGGAGCTGTCGCCGGACGGGAGAATGGAATGAAATGAGCATACTTGGACAGACGGTCCACCACCACCAATAGAGTGGTCTTTCCTTGGGACTTTGGCAGGTCCGTGATGAAATCCATGGAAAGATCAGCCCATATTTGATGTGGCACAGGTAGCGGCTGCAAAAGTCCTACCGGGGAGAGATGGCTGGTCTTGCTTTGTTGGCATACGTCACAGCGACACACATATTGCTCAACGGACTTGCGCTGCTTTTCCCAAAAATAGCCGGCTTGGAGGCGGTGGAAAGTCTTGTGCACTCCTTCATGTGTGAGGTCGTGGACTGAAGCAATGATCTTTGGCACCAATGGTGAAGAAGCTGGCACCACCAAGCGGCCGTTGCGGAAGACGAGGCCATCCCTAACCTCCCACTGGACGCTCGGCTGCTCAGGCGGAGGGACTTCGACCGGGGATGTGGTTTCGATCGGAGGAGTTGTTAGTGAAGTGGCTCGTGCCCCCGATAGGTCCTTCGCCTGAGCTGTGGCGCCCTGCCAGCAGTCAGCCAACTCCCTAATGGCCGGGTCTTGGCGTAACACATCAAGCCACTGATCACGTGTGATGTCTTCGGGGCAGGAAATGGCCACGCAATGCGGCTCGTCGGCGTGGACGCGAGACAGTGCGTCGGCCACCACGTTGTGACGCCCTGGCTTATATTCCACCTGAAAACCAAACCCCATTAGTTTGCTAAGCCAGTGCTGTTGGGGTGGTGTGATGAGAGCCTGTTCTAATAGGAACTTAAGGCTTCCGTGGTTCGTGCGCACTATGAAGGGATGGCCCCATAAATATGGCCGCCAGTGCCGCACTGCCTTGGACAACACAATAAGCTCCCGCTCATATGCTGCCAACTTCATATATCGATCCGTCAGCTTGCCGTGCTGCTGGAGAACCGCCCCAATGCCGTTGCCCGACGCATCGCACTCCACCACAAAAGGGGTTGTGAAGTTAGGCATTTGCAATACGGGCGCCGACACAAGGACTTGTTTGAGGCGGTTGAAAGCTCCCTTCGCCGAATCTGTCCACACGAAACAATTCCGGCGAAGCAATGCGGTGAGAGGCTCCGCAATGACGGCGTAGTTCTGAACGAAATGCCGATAATACCCGATCAGCCCGAGGAACCCCCGGAGGGTTGATATAGACGAGGGCCGTGGCCAGGCGGTCACTGCTTGAAGCTTTTCTGGGTCTGCGGACACCCCATTGTGGGAGATGACGTGACCCAAATATCCCACATGCCCCTGCGCGAAGGCACACTTGGAACGCTTGAGGTAGAGGCGATGGAGTCGTAGACAATCGAAAACCAGGCGCAAATGCTCCTGATGCTCCTCCGACAAGAGACTATACACCAATATGTCATCGAAGAAGACAAGCACAAATTTGCGCAAAAAATCCTGCAACACCTCATTCATTAGGGCCTGGAACGTAGATGGCGTGTTCGACAGGCCAAAAGGCATGATGAGGAACTCATAGTGGCCATGGTGTGTCCGGAAAGCTGTCTTGGCGATGTCATCGGGCCACATTCGGACTTGATGATAGCCCGAACGCAGGTCCAATTTAGTGAAAAATCAAGCTCCCCCCAGCTCGTCCAGAAGCTCCTCCACCACCGGAATGGGAAATTTATCCTTGATCGTCCGCGCATTGAGTTCGTGGTAATCCATGCAAAAACTCCACGTGCCATCAGCCTTCTTGACCAGTAGGACTGGAGAAGTGAAAGGCGATCAGCTGGACCGAATAATGCCTTGTTTCATCATGGCTTCACACTGCTACTCAATCTCGTCCTTCTGTCGGTAGGGATACCTATAGGGACGCACCACCACCGGATTTGTGCCCTCCGCTAATGGGATGCGATGGTCACACTGTCGTGGCGGTCGTAAGCCACGGGTTCATAAATATATCTTCGTGGCGCCCCAGATTCGAATTGCGCTTTACGCCTTCACCAAAGCATGCATGACTTACATTTGTGTTGGTATTGCATTCCTGGAATCTCACGGTCGAACCCAGTCTTTCAAATTCCATGGACAGGTCTTCAAAGTTCCACTTGATGTTGCCCAGCGTTCGCAGCCACTAGACCCCCAATATAATGTCAAACCCATCAATGGGAAGGACAATGAATGTAGTCTAGAATGTCTGGCCTTGAACCTCAAAGTCGGCTGAGATTTTTCCAAGGCAAGGTAGGTGCGTTCCTCCTGCTACGCGCACCTATTGGGGCACTCCCTTAGCTGTCAGCATGTCTTCCGAGTTCCATGCGCCTTGGCGAGCAGCATACGTACTCACGAAATTGTGAGTGCTTCTGCTGTCGATGAGTCCAAGCCAATGCTTGTCGCGCATGTGCACCATGACCTGCATAGTGTTCCCATGCTTTGGTCCCAATGCTGCGATCATTGAGAATGAAATGTCACCTTCCTACTCGTCGACTGGTATGTCATCTTTGCCTTCCTCTTCCTCTACCTCGAGATGGAATAAACGCCTGCATCTATGCCCTTTGGAGTAGACTTCATCGCAGTTGTAGCAGAGTCCTTTCGCGCGTCGGTCCGCCAGTTGGTCGGCCGTTAGACCTTGGCCGACTTAATCTTGATGTGGTGCGCTTATGACCGGTTGCGAGTGTTTCGCCGATTCTTTGGCGTTGAGTCTAGGCGTTGATGCCTCCGTTTTGTAGTGTCGTGCCACTACGGATAGACCCGGGCGCCCCATACGAGCGGCCCAAAGCCAAGGCTCCTCCCCCAGGCGATACTGTTGAAGCTGATGCTTGCGGATTGAAAGTCGCGGAAGTCATTGTTCCTAGAACAAAAACGCCATGGCTTCGACCAACACCCGCCATGCCTTGAATTGCTTCGGCTATCCACATGGCCTTTCGTGCTTCCGCCACCCGCGCCAGGCCGATGGCCTCAGCCAAGTCCCGTGGACGCTCCCGGCGAACGTCAGCATTGAGCGCCACCGATAACCCCGCTAAGAAGGTTTCAATCTGATCTGCTCTCTTCATCCTTGGTGTGCGGGCTAACAGTCGTTGATACTCCCGAGCATACTCATCCACCCCACTTGATCCTTGCTTGAGGTTCACGAGATCACCCAACGGTCCGACACTCGAATGTCGAGTGAAACGCTGGATGAACGCCTCCGAGAAATCCTCCCAGGCGATCCACAATTCTTCTCTTTGCCAGTTGTCTAGAACCTCTTGCGCCTCCCCTGAAAGATGGAGGCCCGCTATCTTGATGAACTCTTCTTCGGGAATGTGGTGGACACGGAAGAAACGCTCGCAGCGACGTAGCCAGCCGAGCGGATCGCTCTGGCCATCATACTCAGGAAGATCAAAATGTGGAGAGCGAGGTACCCATCGCCGGTTGTCCTCCTCCTCTCGCCCATACGCTCTACGGCGCCCAAACGTCGGATCATCATACTCCCGACCCATACGCGTTCGGACTGGCGCCATGTTTCTCCGCGGAAGCGCCCCGGCTTGGTTCCCCGCAAGAGCGCCCACCGCCGCAATGCTTGCCTCCGGGAACGAGTTGGGCAAAACGCCCTCGCCCATTTGATCTGGCTCCCCGGCTGGCCCCTTGGCCTTCAAGAGTTTCATCATTTCCGCCATCATCGTCTTCATCTCCTTCAACTCCATTTCAAGGCCCGTAACACGGTCCTCTAACGGATTTGACATCGCACTAGGAGCGCACGGCTCTGATATCAAATTGATACGGACTGACACGGGGTGGGCCTGCTCGTATGCACGAGTGCCCGGCCGTAGACCGGATCGCACGCTACCCGATGAAGAACTCATCGCGGCAGCACGCGCCTAGGTATTGGCTGTTTTTGGAGCCACAACCTGAGATTAGTTTTGCGGCATCAAAAGCATGCCATTTTCTTTCCTCTCGTTCTTATTTATAATAGCTAAACAACTCACGCCACACCCAGCCGGTTACAGCTAGCAAAACTTCCAAAAATCCCGCACCCGATCTGATCCTAATTAACCTCCCAAATCTAATCCTTCCTAATCTCCCTCCCATGCGGCTAGCCGTCTGCATGCTACTGTTGCTGCATGGATTCTCCGGCGGCCAGCGCGTTTGTTGCAATGTCTTCTCGCGCCTTGCCATCCTATCCTGCGCTAGTTGCCTTTGGTGCCGCCCTTGCCAATCCAACGCTGTGTCGGCGTCTGAAGTACACCCGATCCAGCGTGTTGCTCATATCATTATGGAAGGCTTAAAAACCTAAAAATATTTTAAGGACTATGAAGCCTGCGGCTACTGTTGGAAAATTCTAACTTTCTCAGGCAAGTAGTCTTGCTTCTATGTCCTATGTTCTTTTAATAGACCATGCCTCCCCTAACTAAAGGATTACATGAAAAATGATGCAGCGATCAGGTCGGCAAGACAGCAAGTTACCTTACGTCCCGAAGGAGATTCTTTTGTGAAGTACTTTTCAACAAGTCGACTGATTGCTTTTGTTATTTCCTCTTCTGATGCATAGCATGCCAGCTCAGCAGGCAAAACCCTCAGAATAAATCTAGAATACATTCAAAACGAAAACATATAATCAAGAAAACAACTGCAGAATCCATATGAGCAAAGAAACGATATATTGAAATATGAGACTTAATAAGCACAAGATTGATTGCAATAGCACCAAATCTAAACCTGGACATATGTATATGAGTTGAAGCAGCCGATGACATAATGTTTTGTACAATCTCGACTGGACCAGGGTCTCCATCTCTTTTGTGCATTTGAACAAATGATGCAACCATTGCATCCTGAATCAAGGCTTGCAGATAGTCTCTGTTTGAAGTACAATGGAATTCATCACACAAGTTAGTATATAAACCATAGTAGGACAAAGACAACATATAACGGGAGTTACGGGACTAATCTGGTCACATCGTTTTTGCATATTAAGGGATTGTTTCTGGAAGGAACAACGATATGCTAGGTAAGACTCTGGATAAAGCCTCAGCTCCGAGTTCATACAAATAATTGCTAAAATGAGTGAGGCGAAATACATATCTAAATTAATCAGGACTCCTCACAAGATTTTCTTGCCAAAATAAATTGCTAAGTGTACTCAAACAGTTATACATAAGTGCCCACAGCCCAGTGATGTGGAACGAGAATAAAACAAGTAGTAATGAATGAATAGTTAAATACAATAGTTGATCTCTGTAGCTACTAAGGAGCTGAAATCCTTGTATCAAGTCCAAGCGAAATCCCAAATTTAGGATATGAGCAAGAACACAATATATGTCAAATCATAAATCATTATGCAGGAGAGTACTTAATGACAGTATTCTCAGGTTCAGCAATGGTTTCAATCTGCAGCAGACATTTGAGTGATAAGGGGAAGGATATGTAGGAAGCCAAGAATTTAAAAACACCCCAAAGTCAATAAATACTTCTTTAATCTAGCATCCAGCAAAACTGCTTAGGAGCTAAGAATCCCCTGCTTCCTGCTTAAAAATAAATATAAGATCTTCCCAAAAGAGTAAATTGCACCAAGAATTTCTCAACTATAGTGTGTTTTGTTATGTTGCTTTAACTGATCATACTATAAATATAGCGCCTGCTCTACTGCACCTGTTTCATTTTGATCCTTCTGTATAGATTTTATATGGACTTTTCCATAACATAGATGAGCACCATATCACATATCTTAAACTGTAAGTAAATTCAGAAAGCAAACAGACCTTTTTCCTGTCCCCCAGTTCTTTCAGGTCCTCATCAATTAAATCATCAATGGGTTTATCGTGGGACCCTTTTGGTTTATCAATGGACTCTTTTGGTTTATCAGTGGATTCCTTTGGCTCTATCTGTTCAGAAACCGGATGATCGTCTACACATTGCTTCTTTGGTGCTGATTCGTCAGTGCTGTCTACTTGCTCTTCATTATCCTTGCTGACAATTTCTTCTATACCAACCACCTCTTGACTCTTGTTGCTGATCAGATGGTGTGGTTAAACATAAAGATGGTGTCAAAAGTCAAAACACAAAGGACAGTTGCATTGCACAAGTTGCGGTTGCACAACTAACATAGAAGCCAGTTAGGTGTAAGGTGCACGATGAATCATGAACCATATAAATTGTACCACGACAGGAACAACCTACACGGAACAAGGCATAACGATATCATCTAACTTGAATCAAAACGCATGCCTGTAACACCCACTAATTAATTACGAGTGACTGAATTAAGATCCCGCACGAACCAGCGACTCTTGCTTCCTCGGCCAGGCCGGCGCTGGCAATACGACGAACACCTACTGCTCGCGACGCTGGGACGAGAGAGTACACCAATAGATGCAGGCAAGCACGAAGTCGGTAGCTTACGGAGTCGAGGATCGAGAGGGCCTCGCGGGTGGCCTGGCGCTCGCGGCCGCCGTCGCAGGTGATGAAGAAGCCCTGCACGCCGGGGCGCAGCGGGAGGCCATTTTCTCTATGGTGTTTTTTTGGGGTGGGGGGGGGGGGGGGGGGTGTGGGAGCTAGCAGAGGAGAGGTTTGTTGCTTGTGGCCATCACGGACGTTGGTTTAGAACGAGGGTTAGATCAGAGGCAATGGCCGAGAAGGCAGAGAATAATAACAGCGGAGGATTCGCTTTCGGGTTGGAGAAAATTATTTCTAAAAAAATTGATAAATTGCCACTCCTGATATTGTCGTTCGGTAAAATGCTACTCTTCTCTTAATGACATGTAGGACCTTCTGTGTCTATGACAGTGGGCCCGAGTAGCATAATCTCCCGGAGATTCCTGGGCCGGACGCCTAAATCGTACGGATACTAGACACCGTCAGCTCACAGAATAGCAAAATGTCCCTAAACTTCTAAATAATTTGAGGTTTCTAAAAATTTAATAATCATATATCGATTTATTGCATTTTGAGCTAGCCAAAGTACGCCTCTTGCAAAAACATTTGAAAAAGATACGTTATATGTGGATACGAAATTTTCCTATCTCAATTCTCAAGTAACAACAAACAGTCGGTTACAAGTAATAACAAACGGTCTGAACTGACAGGCCATCGAGTATTTACTGTCACACCCAATCATATACCAGAATATTTTGAGATCCGGTTGAAATAAAGGTTTTTCGTAGAACCTACGCAGTGATTGCTTAAAAACTCTCAAATTTCCCACAAGATTCAAAGCGTGCCATCAACAAGCAAAAAAGTCAGAAGCAAGATGACACCAGAAGAGTGATGAAAGATGCAAGAACAGTGCTTCTATGCTTTTTCTCGTAATACAAGTTACACAAATCTTGAAGCAAACAAATGGATAAGTAATCATTATCTATCCTTGCAGTTACCAACAATGTTCTCATCTAGCGTAATCTCTGGTTTTCCAAAGGATGTACAGATTCAGCGGTTTTACAGAAGCATATCACTCAGGCATACAAGCACTGATATTAGTTGACATCATGAGCAGAACTAGGGTTCAAAATTTCGCCGTTTTGCCAAAATTTCGGATTTCGGGCCATCACGAAATTCAAATTACCGGCCGAATTAAAATTTTGAAAAAAAAATTGCTACAGCAATTTCATTTTTTGAATTTCGGCCGGTTTCCGAAATTTCGGGATTTGAAACTGGATTTTGATGTTTATAGCTGGATTTAGTCCAATAACCCTTAAGAAAGTCATCTTCCATGAAAATTTGTTGAAAAACTGAATTTTTGAGATATTTTAAAATTTTGGCAGAAACACTATCAAATTTTTATAAAATTGCACAAACTTGATAATGATCTGAAAATTTTATGGTACTATCTTTAGTAGTGTAGGATCATAGAAAAATAAAAATAATTTAACTTCATTTGTTATCTTTAAAAAAATAAAAAATAGAATGAACATAATTGGGATAGTAACCTTGTTAAATTTTTATAATTTTTCTCGAGTGTGATCATGATCTAAAATTTTTAAAACACATTAAGAATTACCTTAGTACCATTCTATAAAATTTTGAAAAAAATTCAAATTTTTTGTTTGGTCAATCAAATCTATGCAAGCATTGAACTTCATTTGTTATATTATATTTCAAAAATCAAAAAGAGAAAGAACATAAATGCTATTGTTCCTTGTAAGAATTTTATAAATTCACTAGAGTGTGATCATGATTCAAAATTTTTATTAGATCTTAAAATTTTCCTTATCACCCTTTTGTAAAATTTTCAAAAAATTTAAACCTTTTTTATTACTAAAGCAAATCTATGTATTGATCATCATGGTTTTATCACGATGTAGCACTGTCAGAATTTTTAAAAATTCATTAAGCATGATCATTATCTAAAACTTTTATACAAATATTAGTATTACATCTGAACCATCCACAAAAATGTTCAAGATTTTCTAACGTGTTTTGTGCCATTTTTATTTTGTTCAAGTTTGCCGATAAGCTTTTTAACAGGACAGTAGCACTATTTGAATTTTTAAAAATTCATGAACCTTGATCATAATCTAAAAATTTTATTATAATATTAGTGATTCATTTTAACCATGTAAAAAAATTTCAAAAGTTTCTAATGTAGTTTGAACTATTTTTTATTCGGTTCAAATCTGCCAGTCAGCATTTTATCAGAACAATAGCTATGTTTGAATTTTAAAAATTCTTCAGATACGATATCATCTGAAATTTTTATGACAATATCACTGATGTATCATGAACCTTCATAAAAAAATCAAAATTTTTCAACACCGTTTGAATTGCGGTTCAAAAATTCCAGATTTGAATTTTTATTTTTTAATTTTATTTGTATTTTGTCTGAAATAACGAGATTTCGCTGAAATTTTAGATTTCAGTGGGGAGCGTGATATAAATGAAAACGAAATTTGAAACCCTAGGTGAAACCAGGGGGTGTTGGGTATGCCCCAGCACCTCCAAAAATTTGAGAACTCATGAACTAGGCGTAAAGCATGGGACAACCGTCGCAGCTCAAGGATGCAGGCGTCCTCGACGGAGGATTTGATTGCATAATTATTTGGAGCATTTCAGTGCGAAAATCATGGGGATTTGGAAGCTCAAAAATCGGCTTTAATGGAGGCAAGAGAGAATGAGCTCTCTCTAGATGCTTTGGACTTTGGCTACAACTAGAAGAAAGGCCTGACAATGGGATCCGGTCCCACTATCGGGGGGGGGGGTCTTTTGAGTTATTTAATGCTAAGAAAGAAATAGGTTTGGATAAAATAGCAAAATAGTTTCAAAAATTTTATAAAAATTCTAAAAAATACTTTAGAATATTAGGAATCCAATAAAATTATTTTAGGAATTTTTTAGCTTTTAAATTTTCTACAAGAATTCTTTTTTGTAAAACTAAAAATGGCAAAAAGGTTTTATAAAATCCATAAAAATCTGAAAAATTAGAAAAAAATTCTAAATATTAATTAAACAAAAAAAAAATTAGAGTGTTACATTTACATAAGAACATTATTACCCAACGATTACTAGCGGTGAGTTTTAGTATCGAACAAGGTGGTTTTTCTAAGCATTAACATTTCCCCGTTTCATTCATTTCATAACTTTTTAAGACTTTACTTGGTACTTTTGCTTACATGCTAGGCATTGAAGCAAGATTAGTGACAATGCTGATAGTTTACCCTTTTTTCTAGTGTTTACAACTTTACAAGAACACAATGGCTAAGATGTAGACAATCAGTTTGTAATTGTGCTTTCCTGTTGATATTCCGGGGAAGAATTATGTGACCATTAACACAAAAAAATTATGTGAGCAAAAGAAGAAGGAATATTTGTGCTCTTAAAATGTGCTTAATTAGCTTGCCTAATCTTCTAGGTGTTTGTTAGGATTCAGCAACATAATCAGTACATAGAATAAATACCGATGTCAATTATGGTCTCCCTTGGGGGCGGTACTAGGGGCATACGGGTGCAATATCACTTTTCCGATGGGTCAAATTTGTTGATCAAATTAGTTACGATTTTATTTAATCTATTTTAAATTTTTTATTTAAAGATTTTACTTTGAAATTGTATCTGATTCTCCACGAGCATGTGGGGAGGCCAGCGCGCCACTCTGCCCACCGCCCCTTAGGCTGCCCTCCGCTTATCGGCCCGCTGCCACTCAGCCGCCCCTCCACCCGACGGTCCTTCTGCCTGAGGCCCCTCCGTCCGATGCCTACCACCCGCTCCTCCACCCGCCCGAGCTCCTCCACTCGCCCGCATAAGCTCCTCCCCTCGATACCCACCGCCCGCTCCTCCGCCTACCTAAGGCCCCTCCACCCTCTGCAGACGCCCCGACGCCCAACCTCTGCCCTGTCGTCCTCCTTTGATGCTCAGAACATCCCGGCCAAGCGCACTACGAATGCTACCAAAACTCCAAATCTGACGACACATCTCTGAAAAAGATCAAATCAATTTAATCACTAAACTCTTAAGCGGCCTAAATAAAACTAAGTCACCGAAATTTACAAAATTTTGGCATTACCTCTCTAGAATAGCAGCAATCATGTTATCATTCTAGCAGGTCCTTAGTTAAGCAATCACACATCCAACAGAATTTAAGAAATCTCCTTACGATGAACCATAAATTACAAACACATTAATTACATTCAGGTTTGACGAATTGATTAAATAAATTGCTAGAGACCGCAGTCGTGCACGTGTTACTACTCCCATCCCGATGAATCGCTTCAAGGTACCTAAAACAGAAGCAAACAAGCGTGAGTCCAAGACTAAAGAAAGTGCATCAAATAAGCATAATCGAATCGAGCGAAATACCAAAACTTTGAAATGTAACATATTCAAATACTTGGTGAACTTGGTAAATAAATGAACCAAAAATTGATTCCAAATACCACAACCAACTCAGAATTATTTAAACTTTACTCATACCTCGATAGCCACCTTTGGATGAGTCCACGACTCAATTCTCAATCTATAAATGCCATTAGCTCCACGATTTACCATTTACAGTTTCTATTCGCTGCCTTCATGCTCAAGTGCACAAAACATACAAAAGAACAATCTCATATCCATACCTCACAATCAACTCACTAAACATGATTCATTATTATTAGTGCAATGCATATGCAAATATGCTATACCAAAAGAAGAATCCATATCCATACACCACAAAGAGAAGAATCTCATATCTATACATCACAATCAATGCATAAAACATGATCCATCATTGACAATACAATGCAGATTGCACATATGCCATACCAAAAGAAGAATTCATATCCATACACCACAAAAAGAAGAATCTCATATCTATACATCACAATCAATGCATAAAACATGATTCATCATTGACAATGCAATGCAGATTGCACAATTTCCATGCATATGATGCATCATGCATGCTCATCTCCTCTTTTAGCACATACCGGTATGGCCGAGTGCACACCCGTCGGTGTGCACCCTCTCATTCCCTTCCGGCCCGTGGTGGAGGTGCCTACTCTTCTTGACTCGCTCCCATACAACCACGATATGAGACTACGAGGTAGGACTTTCGTGCTCACTACATGTGAGCACAGAGGCCCACATCAGAATGGGCCGCCTCTTCCATCATGAATGCACAAATGCAATTAACATAAACAAATTTGCAATCTACATTCAGTTCTCACATTTGCATAGCCATAGCCAAATACATAAACATCAGCCACTTCTCACATCCATAAATTACCGTTCTCAACATTCAAATCACCTTCTCAACACTCGTATCCATATTCTCAACAAATCTTATCAACATGGTCAATCTGTCATTAACACTCGCACCAAAGACATAATCAATTTTCAAGATAGCAAATCAACTTTTCCTATTAATCCAACCTCACAACTTTATTATTCACATTCACCTCTCATAGTAGTAAGCAATCTTATGAACGTGTGATATAGCAATATATCCATTTGGCGATTGTACGGGGTCCAACAACCAACCCACAAAGCATTCACTCCAAAGATGCACTTTTCATAAACACATGTATGCAAAAGGCCATTCTCAACTTTCATATCCATAAGGTCACATATATCAGCAACACTCACATAACCGCCACAATCGCATATCATGACCACAATTCGAGGTATTTTCATAACGCAAATCTTATATCTTTTATGTTCCCATTAGCCTAATCATACTAGGGAGCATCATCAAGGCATATATAAAATGTAACCCATGGCATATTGACAAGGCATATGATTCATCAATCAACACACATAACAAACAAACAAACATTGATGCACTTCATATAATCTAGGTTTGAACGATAGCATAACCAATTAACCATTCTCATTCATCACATCGCAAGCAAAATCAAACATGAAAATATTAAAATAACACATGGATAATTATATGCTTGCAAAACCAAATGGCTACCTAAGCCACAACCGAATACAATGCACTTGCCTTCAACTTCTCGAGACGGTGTGGCGAGACGAGGTTGCCACACCCGGGGTCACACCACCTGCACATGGATATAACCCACTCAAAAACACACCCACAATTCAACACAAGACTCATAACTAAGTTGGCTTCGCAACCTACTCCTAAAATCCGAAAACAGAAATCTGCCAACCGGGACAGCTTTTGTTAAAACGGGCATAACTTTCAAACGGCTGAACGAAACTTAGCGATTTCAGACTTCACTGAAAGGTAATTTGATTATCTAAAACTTTTTCTATAGCCGACCGACCAGGAAAAGCACCTATTATTCCCAGATTTGCGACGAACAGCAACCGAACATAATTTATCTTGTTCTGGACAGAAATCGGTAAAATAACCATAACTTTTAAATGGCTGAATGAAACTTGATGATTTCGGTCTCTATTGAAAGGTAATGCAATTATCTACAACTTTTGTTATAGCCAAACCCCCAGGAAACGCTTATAAAATTTTCAAATTGCAGTTCTAACTAAGGGCAAAAATCTGCCCGAACAGGAAATTCTCAAATCTCTCTAGTCTCTCCCCTTCCCATCCTCCAACATCTCAAAATCAAGAGTCCTAGCTAAGCAATAGCACAAACACCTTGCATGCAAGCAATCTCACCCCCAAATTTCTAGGGTTTTTACCTCAAATCTCTTACTCATGGAGGAAAGGGAGGTGGGGAGGCTGCAGGGCTCTTCTTCTGCTGAAATCGCCGGAGCTGGGAGAGGCTCAGGCGCCGGCCACCGTGGACTGCAGGCGTCGGCAACCATGGGCTGCAGGGGCGCCGCCATCGTGAAGCTGCAGCAGGAGGAGGCGCCAGGAGTCGGATGGAGGAGGCAGGAGGAAGCTTGGCCGCCAAGTCTTTGGAATCGTGGGGAGGCGACTCTAGGCGCAGGAGCCAAGCTCCGGAGATTGTTCAGCCAGGAAAAACAAAAAGGGGAGGCCCTCCAAGCACTGGCAGCCACCCATTTGAAGGAAGAGAGAGGGAGAAGTTAGGTGAAATTCCCAAAAAACCCCTCCTACAAAATCCATCTTTTAACCAAAAGCGCGACCCAAATAATTTAATTATTGGCGCGATAAGACAACTGACAGGATAAACAACTTGCTGCAGAACTAAACGGCTCGAAGAAAACAACCATTCCGATAAATATTTCACGGAAAAACTGAAAACCTTTAATAAACTGCGAGGCAACAAAACTTTTCTCCAGAATAAAACCTCGAACCAAGGAAATGAAGATAATTCTGGCCAAAAACCCAGGAAAACGATTTCACGGTGTTACACTCTTCCCCCCTTTAACAGAATTCGACCTCGAATTCTGAACACCACAAGAACTCCAACAAGAACAACGGAAACTGACTGATAAAGCGAAAACATCCAAAAAGAAAACTAAGGACCTGCTAGAATGATATCATAATTGCTACTATTTGTTTGTCTGCTGAGTGGATGTCCTCTGTTCTAGAGAGGTCATGCCAAAATTTTGTAAATTTCGGTGACTTAGTTTTATTTAGGCCAGTTAAGAGTTTAGTGATTAAATTCATTTGATCTTTTTCAGTAGATGTGTCGTTCAGATTTGGAGTTTTGGTAGCATTCATGGCGTGCGCTTGGCGCCGGGATGTTACAGTTGGTATCAGAGCGGGCTTCAGGTCCGTGGTGTATGAATGTAGTGAGTGATTCTAGAATGAATTAAAATTTTGCTGTGTGAAGGTAGAAACATGGTTTAAGTTGAATCTTTAAAATGTGGCCCTAGGGCAATAACCATAAAAGCTTGATGTAGAATGGTTAAACAATTTAAAAATTTGACACACACTGATGCACAATAGGAAAGGGATGGGTTATCATTGCGTTGTGCTGCAATGGTTAAATTTTATTGATGCTATGTTTTATGTTAGTCTTGGTAAGACTATGGTATTATTGATGGCTATGATTTTGAAGTGGTGTTTGTTTTGTGGGGTCCGGTGGGACTCTTTGTGCCGAAGGTATGTTGGCCTTGTCGTGTAGTCGTGTTGGTCAGTGTGGCAGTTAAAAGCCAGCACCGGAGGATCCATAACCCCGGGTGAGGATAGTCCTAATTTCTTTGCTGTAAATCGAAGAGTATTGTTTTGCACCTCTTTTGGTTGTTTTGTGGAGGGAGTTATGGATTCTTTCTTGTGTTGATCGTTCTTCCAATTTACAAGGAGTTGTTGTACTTCTGCTGTAGAGGGGAGAATTGATGGAGTAAGTTTCCGGACTTTGACTCATTTGGTCTTTTTGGGTAAGTCAAAGAAAAGGGGTTTTGGTGTTGCGCCTCGTTGGTTGATTGCAGGGAAAGGCATGGAATTTCCGTGCTGTCGTTCTCCAAGTTGAAGTTTTGAATTTGGGGCTTTAAAGGGAAAAGTGTTATTCGATCGATTCGCTTTTCCTTTCCGTGAATTGATTTGTGGTTTCCTTCGTGGAATTTTGGAGTTTGATAATTGGTTTGGAGTTTTGTTGAATGACATAGCTTGAGCCCTGTCATCTTCTAAGTCTTTTGAGAGTCGAGCTTCTTTGGAAGTTTTTGTTGGCTTTTCTGGAAAGAAAAATTTGGTAGTTAGAGTAAGTTGTGGGTGATTGAAGATCTTCCCGTAGAGGATTAGTAGAATATTTGTGTTGTTGGGTTAAGGTGGTCGAGTCGACCCTAATTGGATAAATGGTAAGAAGTATTTTGTGGGTCAGGATGATCCATAGTTATACGTGGAGAGCTAGAAGTGGTGATTGCGTAACGTTATAACTGATTGTGTCAAAGAAGTAATAACAAGTTTGGTTAAGGAACTTGTTAATTAAGTGATGTTGGCTAGTGAAGTGGTCTCTGTTGGGAATGAGTTTCCCCTTTTCTCTTTAAGAGATTGTGTGTTGATTGTGGGTTCGGATGTCGGGTGTGAGAATCGATTTCCTCTTCCCAAGTATTGATTTTGGTGTTATACGCAGTTTTGCTTTGATGACAGCAAGTTAAGTTGTTTTTGGTTATTGAGGGCTTCTGTCAAAGGGTTGCGCGGAGTCTCTTTTATCTTGAGTACTCCCCGATGTAAATTTGATCGCATTGATTTGAAAATGATAAAAGTGGTTCTTGAGATGTTCGAGATTTGAATTTGCCTTTGCGATTTGGCTCAGCAAAGGAAATAGAGCGATCATGGGTTTTTTTGTTGAACTTTCTCCAAGGCAACGTATGTGGCTTATTGGTTTAAAGGGAATTGTATCTCTTCTGCATTTTAGCTGGAGTTAAAGATTTTGACTGTTCGTGGTGTCGTGTTGAGTATAGTAAGGATTTATACTCTTGGGTTTGATTATGTGAGTAAAAGATTGTGAGAGCGAGACTCTTCATCTTCTAGTTTTCTGCTAACCAGGCCTGCACTTCTTTCTCAGCCAGCTGGGCCTTCTCAAGTTGGGATGATAAGAAGGTGCATTTCTCCACTGTATCTTGCAACTGGTTGTTCAGATCTTCCCTCTTGTTCTCCATGTCTGCAATTGAAATCTTCAGGTCATCTCTCTCTTTTTCAGTAATTTGCTTCTCACTGGACAACGTTTTGATCTCATTATCAATTAATGTTATAATGTCTTCAGCGATTCTCCTGCCTCCCCATCTGCAGTTTCAACCAATGATTTTAGTTTTTCATTCTCAGATGACAAATTTGCAACTTGTGAACTTAACTCTACTCTTGTAGCTTCTTGATCCTTGATTGCTTTATCTAGTAGCTACTTCAGATCAGAAATTTCCTTTGCTTCTTCTTCTGTATTTTGTTTCAGCTTTTCAATTTCTGTTTTGCAAACTTTGTTTTTCACCTTGATGATCCTCAGCAAGCTTCTGCTTCCAGCCATTTTCTTCATTGAATGCATCTAGTTTTGGCTTAGGAACATCATTGTCTGATCTGTTTCCCTCTGAGACTGAATCAGATGAGTCCGAAAAAGTGGAACGTGTTAAAATAAACCTCAGTGATTCAATTCACTTCCCATTTGTTTGGCTATTTCAGTGTGCTTGCTATCAGCATCTTCGCAGTTGTAGTTTGCATCTTTTCCAGTCTTGTACACTAGAAAGGAACCAAGCCAAGTTTGAGACAGGTTCTGGGATGTTCATGTGGAAAAGCTTCAGCGATAACAAGGCAAAACATAAGAACTTGGAGGACAAGATATTTTTTTGTAAAGTTTCCTGTTGAATTTTCAAGCTTCATTATCTTTTTGTGCAAAATTCAAAGTGTGTGAAATATTTTTCAGAGCCACTGGAATGTTTTTTAATGAAAGTTTCAACATCTATTTTGAAGTTTTATTGGTTCAAAATTTTTTGTGGAAAGTTTCAACATCCTTTTGATATCTTTCCGTGGAAAGTTTCTCAACTCAAAATTGTCATCTTTATTCTATAGTAGAAATTTTCTCAAATTAAAGTTTATATAGTAGAAAGTTTTCCAACTGGAAGTTTATCTAGTAGAAAGTTTCTCAACTTGAAGTTTCACAACTGAAAACCTCTACCATGGAGTAGAAAGTTTCTCAACTGAAAGTATTCCTAGTTGAAAGTGTCTCAATTGTAAGTTTATCAAGTAAAAGCTTCTCTAATAAGAAAATTTATAACCTAAAAGTTTTGATCTCTAGTAGAAAGTTTTTCAACCGGAAGTTTATTACCTGAAAATTTTAATATGTAATAGAAAGTTTCTCAACTCAAAGTTTCTCTAGCAGAAAGTTTCTCAACTGTAAGTTTCTACAGTATAAAGTTCCTTTAGATGTGAAACTTTTTTGAACTGTCAGATTTCTCACCTGGAAGTTTCTATGGTAGAAAGTTTATATGGAGTTGGAACTTTTTGATTGTCCTGTTGAGAGTTTTCTCATTTCATACCTTTTTTTGCACTCTCTAGTGCAAAAGGTTTTCACAGTTGAATTTTTTTCTGATATATGGGATTTTGGAAGTTTCTTAAATGAAATTTTATTTTCCAATAGAAAGTTTTCTCAGGTGAAACTTTTTGAACTATCCAGTTGAAAGTTTTATTAGCTCATACTTTTTTTGGCACTTGTCGTGAAAAGTTTTTTGATACTCGGATTTGAAAATATCTCAAAAATTTTAGTATATAGATGATTTTAAAAAATATATTATTTAAATTTTTTTAAATAATATATTTTTAAAACAAATTACAGAAATAATATGTCGAAAAAAATTACAGAAATACCCAATAGTCGCAATTCCGAATAGACATAAAGAGTCTGTTGCAATTCGAAATTGCGACTAACGTTACTGTCGCAATTTGGAATTGCGACAGACTATACGGCTTCTCTGTCGCAATTCCAAATTGCGACAGAGGTTTGTCGCAACCTCTCTGTCGCAATTTGGAATTGTGACAGAGAGCCCTTAACCTCGCGCCCGAGGCCTTCGGCCTCATTTCTTCCGCTGCTATCGCTGCTTGGCGCCGCCAAAGAAAAGAGAGGAGAGGGGAGAGGAAGAGAAGGGAGAGGTGGAGAGGAGGAGAGGGAGAGGAGGGAGAGAAGGAGGAGGAGGAGGAAGAGAAGGAGAGGAGGGAGAGGAGGAGGAAGAGAAGGAGAGGAGGATTTCGTTGCGCGTGGAGGTAAATTTTTCTGTCATTTTTTTTAGGATTAGGATTAGCAATATAGTTTATTAGGGTTGAAATATAGTTTATTAGTCTTAGTAATGTAGTGATCAAATTAGGGTTGAATTAGCGTTGAATTAAGGTCGAATTAGGGTTGAAATATAGTTTATTAGGATTAGCAATATAGTGATCGAATTAGGATTAGCAATATAGTTTATTAGAGTTGAAATATAGTATTAGATTTGAATTTCGGTTGTACCTAAAGCGTTGAACTATATTAGAAATCAGAAAAAGGTTGTATTAGGAATTAGGGTTAGCAATAGTTAATTTCGGTTGTATTTAAATTGATGGTTTAGTGATTTTGAATTTAGCAGGGTTAGCAGTAGTTTATTTAAATTGACGATTTAGCGATCGGATTGTGTAGAATTTTAATTATTTAGTAGCTAGTATACGGGGATTGTGCCGTGTGTTCCCAAAACCCGCACATGCTCTCTCGGCACGTAGTAGCAAAAATATTCATCATAGAACAAAACGATATTACCTATTGTAATACCAGGTGTAGAATATGTCGTCGTATGAGTAGATTAAGAGTTGAAATGTGGTAGCGTTTTGTCGTGCCATCATTAAAAATCAATGAAATATTTGACAGGTATGGACGAACGAGTAGAATTTAAAATACACTACGGAGAAGGGGTTCCGTAGATGGGTGCACAAGGGGTGGAACTTAGTCATTTCCCAAGTGTTATGGCAGGTCTGTCACATGCTGGTGAGTATTCGTGGGGCACGGTTAACAGATAGTTGTACAACATGTTCTTCTTGGATAGAAAATTGCATGATCTGAAGCTGCACTGAGTGGGGTCTTGGAGACGGGATTACACGTACTGGGAGTTAGTAGAACTGAAGGGGCCGAAGTCTTGGAGCTCGTACATAAGATTGGCAACTGAAAATGGTTGGCCATTAGTATTATTGGTGCAAGCATTTGAGAAAACCAATACTGACCATACGATGCAGGAGGAGGTTGGTGGTGATGAACCAGAGGAAGTTGGGGAGAGTAGCCGAACCGAAGGTATGCGAGATGACGAAGCTGATGTTCCAAATCCAGATGTTCAGGAACCACAGGGCGTGGCAGACGAGGGAGAAAACATTGAATCATTGGTTGATGCAATGGAGGCAGAGAGCCAGGAGTATGAAAATTTGAGTAACGACACAGACGTTCCCTACGGAGTGGGATGCATGTCAGTTCGATAGATTGGTGATTGACGAGGGTGAACACTTCCCGTGGTAATCAAATAGGAATGAGGTGAGGCAAGGTGCTATTTACAAGAATAAGTATGAGGTTCAGGAAGCAGTGACAGCATGGCAGTGTCGCTTCGTAAAACCTTTAAGGTTGCGAAGTCAGACCAGCGGACGTATGATGTCAGATGCCAGATGGAGGGTTGCCAATGGCGAGTGCATGAGTACCATCCTAAATGGGATACCGTTTGGAAGTGTTCTATAGTCGTCCCACACACATGCATGCTTCTGAGTGCGCTTGATCGCATAGAAGCATATCTTCAGGTTTTGTTGCAAATGCAATGTATGGGGAGATTGTGGGCAACTTGGATTTAGAGCCACGTGCCATCATACTTGCAATAGAGCAGAGGTTTCAGTACACCATAAGCTATGCCAAAGCATGGAGAGCGAAGCAGAAGGCTTTGGAAACTAGATTTGGTACATTCGAAGACTCGTATCAGAACCTACCAGGTATGCTTGAGATGATCAAGGAAAGAAATCCTGGAACTTATGTCAATATTTGTGAGAGGCCCTCGCAGCGCTTCGCTGGGAAGATGGTACTTCAGCGGGCATTCTTTGCTTTTGGTGCATGTCTAAATGCGTTCAGGCATTGCCATCCGTTGTATGTGTTGATGGGACATTCTTGATTGGGAAGTACAAAGGTCAGATATTGACTGCCATAGGAGTTGATGGCAACAATCAGGTTCTTCTAGTAGCGCTTGCATTCGTGGAGGGTGAGAACACAAAAGGCTGGCTCTGGTTTTTGAGGAACGTGAAAGCTGGGGTTGTGGATCAGCGCCCTGGAGTTTGTGTTATACATGATCGACACCCTGGACTGTTGAAGGCGGTCGTGCGTTGCAGAAAGGTGCAGAAGAGACACATCCAAGGCCTGATATGCGAAGTAGGTGGTGCAAACGGCACATGGGTGCTAACTTCTTCAAGCAGTTTAAGAACAAGGACCTTACGAAGCTTTTTAAGAGGTTGTGCAACCAGACCCAACAGAGAAAGTTTGATGCACTTTGGAAGAAGTTGGATGAGCTGACATCGAGGCATACCGCAGAGGCAACGAAGAGGCCGATTCCTAGCACAGAGGAAGCCCCAGTAGCACTGGAAGTGTTACCCACGGACCCTCCGCACTTGGTCCAGAGGAATGGAAGATCGACGAAATGCTTCTCCGAATGGATAGAGAATGAGCCTAGGCAGAAATGGGCATTACTTTACGACACCAATGGTTCCCGGTATGGGGTTATGACGACTAACTTGGCTGAAGTTTACAACTAGGTCATGCGAGGACTGAGACCCCTTCCTCTTGTTGCTATAGTGGAGGGTGTTCTTCATGGTGTTGCGAAGTACTTTGTGGATCGTCATGCTAGGGCGATAGCCCACATGAGTAATCCTAATGTGAAATACTCGGAGGTGATCTATACATACATGGAGGAGAAAGGGAAAAAGGGGGAGATGCATAGAGCATTGAAAATGGGTACGAGGGAGCTTCGTTTCGAGTACTATGCAAAGAGAAAGCAGGACATGGGACGAACCGGTGTAAAGTTGCTCACGAATGCATTCTACATCGACAAACATGTGTATGCACTTGCAACAAGCCTGCGCTGCTGCACAAGCCATGCTCGCACGTAATGGCTGCGTGCTCGACAATTCATATGGACCCAGGTATATTCTTGTCGCAGTTTTTCAGTAAAGAAGCAGTGACGGCAACTTGGAGCGGAGAAATATATGACTTTCGAGTCGTGGGTTTGTTCGCAGAGCATCAGAGATGGGAGGATACACGATGGGTTCCTGATGTCAGCAGGCTCAAGGGCATAGGGCGACGACAAACAAGACGTATAAGGAACGACATGGACGCTGTAGAAAGCGGGCATCGTACGAAGAAATGCTCCATTTGTAAAGAGATGGGACACTCTTTCAAGTTTGCCCAACAGTTCAGAGGCCGTGAAATTGTTGTATGGGCTCCACGTATGTAATTGTTAGGTCGCATGTCAATGTGATATGTCGAATTCCTATTTGTAATGCATTTATGGTCATATGATGTGTAATGCCTGTATGGACATTGGATGTATTATTACCGAATTCTATTTGGTTCGAATTTGTATGTTCGTTGGATGTGTCATTATCGCATTCTAGTTGTTGGCGTTTTTGGACTGTAAAGTGTGGTAGCTTGTATTCAAATTCTATTTGTAATCACTACATCAGTTTAATTGTTCATTTAATTTTGTACTAATGTTGTTTTATTCAATTGCAGGTATGGCGATGGAGTACGAGTTGCTGGACCCAGTGATCAACGCGACTCATCGGAGTCGCTTGGCCACCTTGCTACCTCTAGAGGGGGAGGCACCGATCGAGCTGAGTGCCCTTCACTTGCAGACCCCGATGAGGGCATGGCGGGTCGACCCCCGATGGGTTCCCAGGTTTGTGCACTTTTCGCAGACTTCCCTTAGTAAATCTTGTTCATTTGAAATAATAGTTGTGAAAATGTCTTCCTACAGGGTGAGAGCTGCAGGGCTACTGCCCATAGCACGAATGGTGGAGGCGGCTGCGGCCGATGTGCAGGACGGGCGCGGTGCCTCTAGGAGGTTCCCGTACGACAGGAGCTTGCTTACCGCTTTGGTAGATCGCTGGCATCCGGAGACGCACACCTTTCATCTCCCGTGCGGTGAGATGGTGCCCACAATGGAGGACGTGACCTACCTGCTTGGCCTACCTTGCACCAGGGACGCGGTAGTGCCTCAGGACGTCCACCCGGAGTGGCGGACGGAGCTCCTAGCCCGTTCGCAGACGTGCTGCCAACTGACAGTGACTACACACCTTTTGCTTCTAAGCACGGTCCGACGCAGAAGTGGCTGATACAGTTTTACGTAAGTGACATTTACTTTATGTAAATTTTAGTTCATTATGTCTTAAAGTTGTGAAACTGGCCATTACTTTTTTTGTAGCCCGAGAGGATGGCACCCGGAGCAGGGGAGTACGTTGTGAGTCGCCACTTCGAGGCGTACCTGTTGTGGCTATTCGGCTGGGTTCTGTTCTGCTCTGCTCCACCCACGGAGACATCGTCGACAAGCACTTGATCTAGTACGCGAGGTCGATCATAGACGCCGAGATCGAGGAAATTCCGCAACTAGCGTGGGGACCAGCTGTGCTGGCTGCGACGTACTGGGGCCTTTGCGACGGTTGTCGTCGGATGGGGGAGTGGTCCATTATCATGGGCTGTCCTCTCCTACTTCAGCTGTGGTCTTTTGAGAGGTTCCAGATCGGCCAGCCGCTCATGTATCTGGCACCCTACGGAGCTGAGTGCTACGGCGCCCTCGGGGATGACATCGATCGTCCTACCATGGGGACGTTGTGGTGCCGCCGACGGGTTAGTAAAATGATCTTTACCATCAGTTATGCAGTAATTTCAATTTTTTTCAAATTGTTTTCTCTAACTTTACCATTAGTTTTCTTTGTAGCCGATCTACGCGCCTGTGATGACACACGCTTCATACCCCGAGTACGTAGCGATGTTCGACCAGCTGACAGATGATCGCGTCATCTGGCGTCCTTGTCTCCCCAAGCTGGTAGCGGCGCGAGCACCTCATGGCCTCTCCTTGCAATGCACACATGACGCCGCCTTTTGGTTCACACGGCGCCACCTTGTTTTCGACGTGTACGTCGAGACGTACGCCGTGCATCGCGTGATGAGGCAGTTCGGCCTCCGCCAGCTCTTCCCTGTCCCCACTGGTGAGGTGGTCCCACCTCACGTGCACACGTAAGTGCTCTTCTATGTCTATTTCAGTTGCATTTTTTCATATTTGCGCTACTAACGTCATTGCTCATGTTCTCATGCAGGGTCACACGTAAGGGGTACATTGTTGCCACTAGCTGGGCAGCACGTATGATCCCTCATGCTCAGCAGTGGGCACAGGCGTTGGCGGACGTTCACGAGGAGGATGCCCCGTACAACCCCGGCACGTACGACGAGTACATCCGGTGGTTCGCACCGTGCACACGCGTTCGGGTTGTGCGCGTCGTTGACTCGCCTCTGAGGCACAACCCCTCCATTGCGGACACCTATCCCACCCAGCCGGACTCAGCGTTTCACCGATCAGTCAGTATGTCATGCTCCGAATTTGCAAATCCGGACACTCTGTGTATTCTGCACTAGTCCAGGATCGCGCTAGTGCTCACAGGCTTAACAGGGTATAATATCACATCATACATAGAGGAATATTAAATAAGTATTGCAAACATGTATATAAACGAATTGTTCGACCTTATGGTCCCTTACAGTAATTAAAATAAGTCTTCGTGATGTTCCATCTTCTCCACAGATGCACTGACTGAGGCTCGATTCCCTAGTTCTCCGGTCCTTCAACGTACTCCTCTTCATAAGCAGGTGTAGTTTCTTCTTCTGGTAAGTTTGTCCGCAAGGGTGAGTACACACCGTACTCAACAAGTTATGCACAAAATGCAGGTCTATTTACTACATGCATGGCTTATTACAAGGAAAGGCTCGATTGGTTATTTTGCTTTGCATCAATATTTCAAATTACCACTTACTTAAGTTCAAAGCAGCAAAACTTTAGTTTCATAGTAAGTATCTCAATTGTTTTCCCACAATCTTTTAGACACACAGTCTCTAATCAACTTTCTTTGGCACACAGCCTTCCCTCCCATTTTAGTTTCAAACACTACCCCTTGACTGTAATCCCCGAGCATTGTCCATTACCGTGGACTCGGCTATTCGAACAGTTTTGACACTCTGCAGAGGTTGTACACTTTACCCACAAGATACAGTCGCACACCACAAAGGTGATTAACCGTAACAAAGCTTTTCAGAGACTTCTATCTCCACCTAAGAACCTCTCCGGGTTGCCTTCACTATCACTTCCCTCAGTCAGAGCCGAAGTATAGGACCGACAAACACCGTTGGACGGGTACCAAGCCGTATACGTGCACTCTCCTCCCATCTGATTACCCCATGTAACTGCCACCCCGAGGTATCAAAGGTAAGACTTCAGAATCCTACTAAACTAGGTTTTCCCATTCAGACATGTGGTTGTACGGGAGACTCAGGTCAAAGGCTTGGAAGGTAAGGTCCTTAGCGACCAAGGCAAGACATCCTTCTCTCAATTTGGCACCTGACCCTCACAACACTCAACCCACCCCATTTGCCACACAGGCCCACAGCACGAAGCCTCGGTCCACTTGCCCCAGTCTAAATCAATTCCACCCCAAGTTGTTAACGATTGCAACACATGCTCATATTCATCTTTCATGTAGAACCACACAGTCTCTACATTTCGATGTTAATACCAACATCATTCCACATTTCATTAAAAAGCATTCACTATTCTTTAGTCGGTGTTGATTTTGTAATCCAAATAGAATGGTTCACGTACATGCATGGCTAAGCAACTATTCACGGTCTAGCCTCCCGTGTTGGCACAATATCATCAACCAACTAATATTACCAAACTAGGGTTATCAAAGGAATCATGGCATACAAATAATATTAACAAGGTGGCAATAACAATTAGGTTAACTAGCTAATTCACCCAAAATATTTAAACCATTTTTAGTTGAATTAGCATGCATAGTTTAAAACAAAATACATTTCAAAATTTAGGAGCAACATGGTCAAAGCATAACTTGCCTTTGAAAAGCAGCGAATCTTGGTCTGAGGCTTGATCCTTGAAATCCGCGTCCTCACGCAACTCAACGCCTACGCGTAACAGGCAAAGAACCAAATAAACACATAAAATAACGTACAAACACATTCGGAAAAATACGACAAATTAAACTAATTCGTAACTTCATGAAAACTTCCAGATAATTAGTTTAGCATTTTCTAAGATTTATAAAATTTATTTTGGCATTTTTGAACATATAGTTTAAGAGCTACAAAATTCATAAATTTGGACATTCCTCGAATATTTTAACAGTATAAATTCATCTATAAAATTTCATAAAAATTACTGTGGCTAGGTAATAATATTTACTAGTTTACAAAATTTGTTGCATGTGATTTGGACTTATAATGAATTTGTAACGAAAAAGACAAAATCCGCAATCTAGTTACAAATTTACGTACAAAATTTATCTAGTCATCCAATGCATGGCACTGTTCATCATGTATATGAGTATTCTTCTCTACGATTGTCTTCTGTTTGCTTGATTCTGGTTTGCCTGGTTCCGGTTACACGCGACGCGAGAAAGGCCAGGATAAAAGCGGTTAGCCGAAGCAGCGTCGCCGGAGGTCGGCGTCAGTCGCGACGGTGACGGCGGCGGCGGCAGCGGCGGTGACGCAAGTGTTGAAGTTCACGGAAGATGTTCAGTTGATGTTCACGGAAGATGTTCACAGAAGTCCAAGCGACGAATTCAGGATAAGATGTTCAGTTGATGATCACGGAAGATGTTCACCGCATTTTCACGGAAGATGTTCATGCGTACGTACTACATATACATGCAACGTCCAAAAGAAATATATATGTAAATATACCTACAAACTAACAACATGTATATATATACAAGCGTTCAGCCCATCTTATATCTATGTATACATGCTCAATACAAAACGAGATCGGCCGATCCTAGAGAATAAGCGCGCGCAAAGAGAAAAAGAGAGTACCGATTGGCACGGACAGCAGCGGAGAACGTCGAATGCAGGAGAGGCTAGGCCGGAGATCGACGTCAATCCGCGGCAGGCAACAGCGCAGGTCGACGAGCGCGGAACGGGGCGTGGCCGTAGAGTCCGCCGGCGTTGCTAGTTCACGCGAGTGCAAGAAATGGAGAAGTGTTGCTTAGAGAAATGAGAAAGTGTTGGAGAGAATGGAGAAATGGCTGGAAGTACCCGCGCACAAGGAGAAGAAATGAAATCGGTAGAAAAGGCCAGGAAACTGAAGAGGCAAGGAAAAATTGTGACTAGAAACCGAAGGAATAAAGGAAGGCAGAAGAAGCAACTGGAAAGGAAACGGCTTGGAATGAAACGTACAGGAAATGGTTGCTAGTTTAACATGTAAGAAAATCAATCGACTGAAAACTTTTTACGCATTGCATGCATGGGTTAGTGCAGGCAAAGGAAATGACTAATGAATTGAAACGTGCTTAATTGCATGCAGGTAGAAAAACGGCTGGAATCAAGTCGTGATGAATCAAGAAGGTGGAGGAAACGGCTGCACGATGGCTGGGAATGGAAAACGTACAGGAAATGAATAAATGGAAAAACGGCTGGAAATGAGCAGGCATTTTCTAAGAAGAATAGCATTGCTAGAAACTGAAAAGGAAACGGCTGGTAATTGAAGGATTGAAACGGCAGGGAAGAATAATTCACATGTACAGAAGTCCATGCATTCACGTGACTGTCGGTTAAATTCCGAATTTGAATAGTGTTGGAACAATACGCGGTTAGGATAAAATAGCAAAAGGCTCTAAAAATCTTGGAAAAATTCTCTAAAATAATAGGGAATATTTGGAACTTAACGAAGTTAGTTTCCTAATTTTTCGATATATAGATTTTCTGCAAAAATTCTTTTAGTGGATCAGACACTTGTACGGTTTTTATTATAATTGACAAACTTAATTTATAATCTAGTTTTTGGCGGTATTTGAAAGAAACATCCTTATTTTTCAAATGTTATTATTTTAAACTAAATTTGAAATTTAAGCGCACTTTGAAATGCATGATCATTATTTTATATAATAAATTCAGCACGGCTTAATTTTAATAAATTTCAAACAGATTCTAGAAAATTTCAAATAATTCAAAAGTGCCATAGATATATTTAAAGTAAATTTTGGGATGTTACACAGTACTTCTTCCACAAGCCTTGCAATGTATCGTTACTATAATTGTATGAACTAAGTGGCATTTCAATTCGTGTGCAGAGCGACCTTGCTAGGGAGACCATAGACGAGGTGGATGGACTGTTGGCACGAGTAGGCCAGGGGGACAGGCTCGAGGTCGCGATGGACTACCTGAGAGGGGCATTGCAGCGTGTACGCCAGAGGGCCGCCCACATCGTCCATCTTACGTCGTGCAGGAGGCCTAGCGACGACGACGTCGTACCGGTTCACGGACGTGCCTCCGCTGTACGGGGTCGACACGCGCCGCAGGCCACAGCTGGCACACCACGCACGCAGGCGGCCCCCCTCCTCACGTCCCAGGTGGATCTAGTTGGCTGCCCTCCGCACCGTACGCCCCGATGACTGCAGGTATACCGCGCTATGTCTTTTCATCTTTTATGATCTTAATGTTATGTGATGTACTAACATGAAAACTTTATCAACAGCAGCGTACCCAGCACCAGAGCAGAGCGCGAGCACCTCTGGTGAGTTCTCTCTACTCAGCGACGTCGACTTGGACTTCTTCGTAGATCCAGTACCGACGGGTGCGGTCCTTGGCCCCTCGCAGCTCCCCGATACGCCCGGTCCGAGCCATCCGTCGCACGAAGTCTTCGCTACTCCTCCAGCACCAGTACGGCCTTCTAGGAGTACCTGTGGACAGGCCCCTAACCAGCTAACGTACCCCTCTGGGCATGTGCAGCGCCGTAGGAGGCCTAGGACCACCCGAGGAGTAGCACCGCTAGGAGTCGTAGTTAGGTGTTTTCTTTCGTACTGGATGTACTGTACATAATTTTTTCTCACATTATGTAGCAAATTCAAGTATGGTACTTTATTTCCTTACGTTATGTTCTATTACGATATCAGTTCATCCAATTTGTTCGTTCGAAATCTATAGTTCTTGGTTGTTGTTACATGATTATATGGTGATTCTTGTGTTGCAGGTACTTTCGTTAAAGCTTGTAAACTCACATATTCATATAATATGACCCCAGCAACATTATCGTTTAGGGTGCTTGCGCTATCGGTTTTTATATGATAAGCAAGTTGTAATTTGGATACTTTTCTATAACTTGGTTGTCCATATGCTAAAGTGTGTTTCTAAATCAATTCCCTCAAAATTTGCTTTTCCACGAGTTGTTATACGAGTTGTTGAAAATCTTGAGTGATATAGATTTAGTACAACTTGTGATCACTTAGAGTTTTTATTGTGATTGGATTCCTATGCAAAGCAAGTTATAAATAATATATTTTTATAGATTATGGTAGTATACATTACGGAGGGTGTCGCTGGGCCATTCTTTATAACTTTTGCATTTGTCTGAGGTATTTTACATACTGCTGAAAACGTTTTAGTGGTTTAAGTTGTACGCGTTTTGCGTCCTGTTTTTCCTTCTTTGCGGGCTATTTTAACCATTCTTTATGCATTAGTTGGGGATGGCTCTATGAGTATTTTTAAGCTATTCCCGTGATATTTCGCTTTCATCCGAGATGTTTTTCATATAATCGATTGTTACTGCCTTGTATTAAAATATCCAACACTAGACCTTAGAGTGAAGTGACAACACTCCGCGCCCGCTTTTTTTGCCCTAATTACGGAAACAGTACCATCAGCTTTGTCATGTCAATTGGACGATGCAAACAACACCTTTCTCAGTGCGATGTGATAGCACGCTGCTATCAGCTTTGTTAGAGTTATGTGACAGCACGCTGCGCACAGCTTTGTCAAACTAATGTTACATCACGCTGCTACCAGCTTTCTCAGACTGATGTGACAGCACACTGCTATCACCTTTGTCAGTGCGATGTGACAACACGCTGCTATCAGCTTGGTCAGACTGATGTGACAGCACGCTGGTATCACCTTTTTCAGACTGATGTGACAGCACGCACGTTACATAATAACTCGGTTGTTGGTGGACAACAGATGCAGCGCACCCAACCCTATATAAGGGTGATACCTGCCCTTCATACCACCCGCCTACCTTCCTTGTCATCAAGCGAGACCAAGAGTAAACACATAAACGAGAGAAGAGAGAAAATAAGAGAGAAGGGAAGGAGAAGAGAGAAAAAGGGAGGGACAACAGAATGTCGAGGCGTGCAAGTGCTAAGGGGAAGGGGAAAGCAAAGGAAGAGGGAGGTGTTTCGGCCTGGCCGCGCAACATCGCGTACCAGGACCTCTTCGTACCTTTCGGGGTTGTCCCACCGATGTGTCTGTGCGGAGATCTTTGTAGGCTTGTCTATTCTTGGGAAGTGCCAACTTGGAAGAGGAGGTACTGGAAGTGCCGCAACTACGAATTCGACCCACCGGAGAAGAGTCTGAAGAATCGCCAACTGGTAACAATTATACGTGTTTCGTAATATTTCTACATGAAACTTTGCTAATTTATGTTTCATGCAGTCGCCTCCGCCGCTGTGTGAATTTGAGCAGTGGTTTGATATGGAGATCGATCTCGAAGATCAAAGACTCCTTGATGAAGCCAACCGGCGGGAGGAGTCCAGGCGACAGCTCGAAGCGCAGCGTGACACCGCACGCGAGGAGGCACGTCGAAAGGAAGCGGAGGAGAAGGAGACCGAGAGAAAGAGGAAACGAGGGCACATCGTGCCAGAGAAGCCCCACCAGAGGCATGGACGAAGGGGAAGTGGCCTCGATGCACTCAGTAGACGTGAAGTTATGCTCCTTCTAGTTTTAAGTTGTAATAAAGAGTGTGTCCTACCTTATTTTCCTCAGTAACTTCTCATTTTAGAATCGTCTTCTCTGTAATTTCCATCTCCCACCCTCGTTTTGTGACATCCGAGCGGCAATCAAATATCGTCACTTCACATAGAATATGGAAACTTTGACTGCAATTCTCATAGTAACAACCAAGGGCTCAGAATGTTGAATCATAATAACTGCAATGCTCATAATGTCAACTGGATTGCAGTCATAACAACTTCGACTGCAATCATAATAACTTTCACTGCAATGCTCGTAAGGGCTTATAATAATAACCAAGAGTAACGTTTTGTGAGTCCAAGTTTGTAATCCTATCACTCTCGTACCATACTCTTGGAACCCTTCAAAAAAAATAGTAGGGACAAAAAAAAGAGAGGAATCAACATAAACAAATGGGACACCATCGTCACATCTTAAATCTACATTGAAAATTTCTTATGTGCATACATTATATTTCATAGGTTGCCCTCGTCATTGGTTCTAACTGAATGCCAGAAAAAACATTCATCTTCAAATAAGTAGATTGGTGTTTGCAGCATCTTTAATCCAGTAGCACCTTCATTCTCTTACGACATGCCGCATTTTCTAAAACATTGCTTTCTATATAGGAATCTTGATGCGATCAAAGTGTTACTTACGTTAACACTAGGCGTATTGCTTTTCATTCCACTCAGAACGTTGAATATACATCTAATCTCTGGCAAAAGAAAAATAATACACATCTAATTGCCCTCGTCTCAGAAGCATTACACGTCTAATATCTTATAATATTTATCGAGAATTAGATATATTTTTGCAAATTCTAAATACATGAATTAGTAAAGAATCATCTAACTGAATTACTACAAAAAACAGAAAAAATTGCAATTGAACCCGATCGCAATTCCAATTTGCGACGGAGGGTGCTGTCGCAAATTGGAATTGCGATGGGTTTACATGCATAATTTCAATTGCGATATATGTTAGTCGTAATTCCAAATTGCGACAGAGACTTATGTTAATTTAGAATTGCGACTATTGGGTATCTCGTAATTTTTTCGACATATTATTTCTGTAATTTTTTAAAAATATATTATTTAAAAAATTCAAGGAAGCTCACCGTAGCTGTCATGGTTTTCTTGTTAGTGTATCTCGGGCAAAAATTCCATTGCTACTCAACTAGCGAGTAAAGGAAGATTCTACCTTTCAAAGCCCAAAGGCCTCATTTTCATAGTACGAAAAAGAGGAGCTAAAATGGGCGAGAATCGGCCCCACAAGAAAGGGCGGAGCACCTGCCATCACCATGGAAGCGAGGCCACGTGAACCAACCGCTTGCTTAGCTTCCAGCGAGTTTGCCAATATCGTATATCGGTTTGGTTAAATGCGTATTCGGATGTAATCGGATCGGATACGGTCGGATATTGTGTAGGGACCCGGATTACCAAATCCGAACCCTCTGTGTTTCAACCGTGCTAGTCCAGGAACAACTAGCACACACAGTCATACAGTGATGATAACATAGACATATCATAAAGTAATTAACAACAATAAAGCAAAAGAGTGTAAACATCATCATCACATTATTACAAGTATCGAGCCTTACGGCTTAAGTGAGTAAGTAGCAGCGGAAAAGTAGCAACAAAAATAGCCAGTCAATGTGCCCACAGGCAACCGACTGGGGTACGCTCCCTAGTAGTCCGGATCCTCCTCCTCAAAGTCTTCACCATAGATGTCGAACAGTGGAATGCCGACACTTGGATAGCTATATCTGATCTCCTCATCTGCTTTATGGAATAAGCAGGCCCGCAATGAAAAGCGAGGGTGAGTATGCAACATACTCAGCAAGTCTTGGAAACTTAATGCAAATAACTAAATGCAAGACTTGAACAAAGGAAGCATATATGGTTCATTTGCATAAAGCGAAATTGAAATTTAAATACAAGTAATAATTTCATAAAGCAGCATTTAACAAAATGTAAATAGCATAATTAATTAAATTTTGAAGTATAACAGTTTTCCAGGTTCCAACTACCTGGTTGGCTCCAACCGCCAAACTAAAACCCGGAGTTCCAGCCACTCACGGATTCCCAACCACATTTTCATTTAAACCAAAACCATCATTTTCATTTAAAACCAAAACCATAAAATCTACTATGTGAAAGCGTTCCACGCTTGCCCTTATCCGTGGGCACGGCTACTCAATTAGTTTTAACTCTGCAGAGCTTGTACACTTTTCCCACACGACATGATCAACCCCTTTTGCCAAGCTATTGACACACTTCCTTTGGTGTGTCGGCAGGGAGATCATGACAAGGCCTTTACAATGCATAATACCGCTACCGACTCCGCCCGCTAAGGTTTCACCGCTGTTAGGGAATCCACCCAGTACAGAAGCCCCCTCTTGCGCCTTGCAAGTGTCCTCCCGACAAACCGCACAGCCCAATGGCGAAGTCAAATAACGATACATGCAAATTACTTAGCCAGGTCGTACCCATAATAGACATGTGGTTGTACTGTATAGCATGGCCCAAGGTAACACACGAGGTCCTTAATTGACTAGGGCGAACAATCACATTCCAAAATTTTGTGCATCCGCACCCACCATTCAACCATCCGCCTGATCTAAACCATTTTTCACTTTTATTTTCAAATTAATACCAGCAACACCAATTGCCATATTTTCACAATTCAATTTGAATCAAATATGAAAGCATTTCCATAATGGTAAGGTGCAAGCGTGATTAAGCATGGCTAAGCATTTTCTCTTGTCCCATAATACAAAAATGATTATTATTAACAGTACTTAATTTTCCTAGGGTGTCAATGGTTGTCAAAATGAATATCAATGTGGGTATAACAATTTGGCATTTATCTAAGCATTTAAAATGACATTAAAGTACAGTACGCAAAATAGTACGCATGCAATAATTTAAAAAAAAGTAATATTTCATAAAATTGGGTTCAATATGGTCAAGGAAGACTTGCCTTCAACCTCTCCCATTGCTGCTACCTCCATCGGATGCTCCGCTCGCTCAACCGCTGCGTCGTCTACACGCGAAACACGCGAAACGAGACAAAAATAAATACAAATAAATAAATAAAATCCAAAAATTCAAAATAAATACACCAACAGATAGATATTGATTTTATATGAATTTAGAAATTTGAATCGTTCGAATCAGAGTTCGAACGGAGGAGAACGGGCTCTCGGAAGTCTCACGGGAGAGAAAATCAGGAAAATTGCAAAAGGATGACACGTGTCAAGCACTGATTGGCTGGATTCGAATATTCAGGAAAATCACAGAAAAAGGAGGAAAAACTCATGCGACTGATAAACGGGACCCTCGCGTCAGGGACTTGGCTCACGGTGGACTCGGTTCACGGAGGAGCGCACGGATGACGTGGCGAAGACGCAGCGATCTAAGGCTGAGGTGGCGATGCCGTGGCAGACACATGGGCACTAGGGCACACGTGGCGATGACGTGGCGCTGACATGGCTACAACTCGAGTTTTCGACTGACGTGGCAACGACGTGGCGCTGACGTGTCTAGCACGTGGCGCTGACGAGGCAGGACTAGGCGACACGGTGACACGGCGTCGCTGACTGGGATGCCACGCGGGGACTAGATCTGAGGTGGCGACTACGTGGCGTACACGGGGCAACACGCGGACGACAACATGGCAGTGACGAGGCAGTTGGCTCGGGGGGATCTCACCAGTATACGTGGCAAAGATCCAGCCGTTTCTATGCAGATCGACGGCGGAGGTTGACGGAGAAGCACGCGACGGTGAGGCGGCAGCGCAACCCACCGGGACTGGAGAAGATGACGCGGAAATGGCGAAATTGGACCGGATTAGCCACGAGACAAAGTGAAACAGATAGAGTATGACTCGGGGAACTCAACGGTACAACCGGTGTCACCGGAGACTCACCGGAGAAGGAGATATGCGACGGAGAAGTCCACGGGCACAGTTGCAAACTCCGGCGAGCTCGTGCGGACTCTAGACGGCATCTCCGCCGGCGAGAGAGGAGGGAAAAGAGGCGGCGCGGAGTGGCGAACACGGCACGGAAGTCGAAGTGGGCTTAAATAGCCTAGGGTTGCGGAAACTAGCGCGAAAAGTGAGGTTGGTCGGGCGGCTAGGCTGCACGTGCGGCGGCGGCTATTCGGGACGACGTGGCGAAACGCTGGCCATTGGATCGAGAATCAACGGCGGACAGGCTAGGGTTTTCAGCCGAGACAAAACGACACGTGCGCGGATTAACCGTTGGATCAAGATCCAACGGCGAGGGGAAAAGGTGCGTTAGGGTTAGGTTTTGGTTACTGTGTGGCGGCGCGATTCTCAGCCGTCGCATGGAAGATCTACGGTGACGCGTTTAGGGTTTCGGTGCGGTGGGCCGGCTGAGGAAATTTTGGGCCGGCGCATGAGATGCACAGGACCGGGCGAAGACGGAACAGGAGCGGGCCGATCGGAGAGGAACAGTGAAATTGGCTCGGAGTGAGGAAAAGAATTTAGGAATTACAGAAAATCCATAAAATCCGAATTAACTTCAAATACATCAAATAAATAGCAAATAAATTCAATTAAATCTCAAAAAATACAGAAAAATTCAATAAAACACAAGGAACCCAATAAAAATAAGAAATAATTAATTTGAAGTATGGATTAATCAAATTAAATCCTTGTCAATTTTAAAAATTCAATTTAAGCTGGAATTAACTCGAGAAAATTTCCACGGGTTAGGATTTTGAAATTCGAGCACAGAGAATTCAAAAATTGGCATGTTACATATTGTTCATCCCGTATCCATATACATATTTTTTATCGAATCTAAGTGGGATCTGAATGATGTCGGATGTGAATCTGAATCACGAATAATGGGATACTATCACTTACTTAATCTGGCGAATGCGCCATCGGATTCAATACGGGTGCGAATATGTTTAGCCGATAATACATGAAAATATAGATCATTTATTGCACATGTAACATCTTGAATGGTAGATTACTTATGAGTTATGAATAATTATTGAAAAATGTGAAGAAAATAGTACAAGAATTTACTATAGTTGCATTGTACATAATTAAGAATTAATAATGAACTCACTAGAGATTATATAAAAGCTAAATGTAGAGTCGTAATAGAATTATCAAAGACAATGGCACTAGTAAATTAGAAGTCACAAACTAGTAAGGTAAACATGATAGAATCATATAATACCATATATCAAATTTATGCACTACTAATTCTAGTCTACTTAACCAGTTAGTCCACCTATGCACCATTTGGCTACGCTATTCGGTTCTATCGCCAATTCAAGTGAGTATTTATTCCGTGAATGGGACAATTACATGATGGACTCTCACTTGCAGTGAGACCTTGCCATAAAAATTCGCCCCTCAATTTCATTCTGTATTGCCCAGGAAAAATCATCGAAGTCAGCACACGCTCTTTTGTGTACACCGTTTGGCTCTATTAGGCTATTCAATTGAGCATTTGTTCTCCAAATGAGTTAAAAATTTCACAGAGAACTCCCACTTGCACCAAAAATGTGCTACAAAAATTCGCCGTTTGAATTCATTCTATATTGCCCGCAAAAAATCATGGAAATCGACTCACCCTCTGTTATCTATATCATTTTGCTCTATTAGTCTATTCAAGCTAGTCTATTCAAGCCTACGCGAGTCCGTCCGCGCTCCATCCGGCGCGTACGCTCGCGATTAACGTTCGGCACTTCGGCTTGAGCAGGACTAAACGCTACGCGCATGGAGCCAAGCGAGCCGAGTGAGCCGCGTGCTTTTTCCTTAATGAGCGGCGCCAAGAGCACTAAATATCGGACGGTCTCCCGCGTGTTGGACGAGCGGCGCCGTCCAACGCGTGTTGGACCTCCCCCGGCGCGTTCAGTTTTGGTCTAGTGCCAGTGGACAAGCCGGGTGCCCGGGAAGTACGAAGCACGCGGTAAATTTTTCGTTTGGCACCGCACTGGCGCTGTGGTGCACTTGGTGTTGGCACTTTGGTAGTGGGCAGTGGCAGTGTGGCACTTGGTAGAATGGTAGTTGGTACTTGGCACTTGGCAGTTGGCACTGGTACTAGTGCCTCCAGACTCTGGTGACTGGTACTTCACAGTCTTGGAGAAGTCTTTAAAGTTTTCGGATAATATCCATATTTTATATCCGGATATTATCCGATTATAAACTCGAATATTCCTGTATCCGTTGGATAATTACTATCCGTATCTGTATCCTTATCCGAGATAACTATCCTTATCCGTATCCGAAATTTTTTTCGAATATCCGACAAACTATTCAAATCACTATCCGAATTGATTCGGTCGGTCGGTCGGAAAATATCCGTTCTAGTTGCACCCCTAGTACGTATGTTTCGGATTTAATATAATAATATATATTTATAAATATACATATATTTAATTTTATGTACACTGAAGTTCATTTATAATATTACTTCAAATATAAAGTAACACTATCCAATATAACATACCATTCAATATATTATATTATATTATCAATTCCATCCTTCTAACTGGTATTGACCAATATTAAAGACGGTATTACCGGTATTAGGTTGATATTACCGGTATTAGGCCGATATGAACGGTAATACGGTATATATGGTTGCTTTGTAACGATTTATGCATCAAAATTATACATACCAGCCGGTACCGTGTAGCGACCCTCCTTTTTGGTACAGAATACCAAAAAAGTTGATCTATATGCATACTGTACTAGTCCCATGATCAGTGACTAGTACTTATATTTACAACAATTAGAGCTACAACCATACACAATATTATTAAAGCGGAAGCTATTTATATAATGTAGTCTTACAGTTCAGAGTATATTGTAGCGAGAGAAGCAAAACTCTTGTAGTGTGCCCATCCAACCATTAAACAACTGACAAGGTATAAACCCTAGAAACACTTGCTAAGATGATTCTCGCATCCTGCGTTAAACTACATGTCAACTCGAGGTTCGCTATCTTCACCTAAAACCAACAAATAAGCAAGGTTGAGTACTTTCGTACTCAGCAAGACTTAATATGGTATTTACAAATGCAGTAATCAAAGGAGGCTTCTATAGTTAATTTGCATAAAGCAAAATTTGATTTGTAAATCAAGTTGAAATTTATAAAACGGAATTTGTAAAAGTAAGTTTGACTGATATGATATAACAAGTAAAGCATACGTAAAAACTCACAGCTCTACATGACGTGAGCATCGAGACATCCAATCCCCGCCAACACCATTTTATGTGAAGAGGCAAATAGATGAAATCAAACCCTTTTTGAAAATAATAAAACATCTAACTCGTGCTAGCACACCAAGATTCCAATGACCGCGGGAATGGCTTTTCGAAAAGATTTCCATTTTGCAAAGGTGTACAGCTTTACCCATAAGAAATGATCATACCCTTTTGTCAGGCCAGTAACACACTTCCTTTAGTGTGTCAGCAGAGAGATCATAACATAACCGTTACATTACCTAGTCCTAGCTTTGCACCAGCCCGGTGACGACAAACCCATGCTAGGTATAAATGTTTGTACAGTCACTGTACAGTAAATGATTAAGCATATCTATAGCATGATGTACACTGTTGTATTAGTAAACGTTATTCCCAACACCTTGGTGTGGGCGTCTCTTCGGGCAATCAGTCACTGAAAGCCCGTACTACTTTAGCCTACTAATGTGCAAAGTTAGTTAATTCTAAGTAACTTAATAGGCAAAAGCTGTCCCATACCAGTACTTGTGGTTGTACGATAATTCTTAGGTTTAACAAACACTGAGTTCAGTCCGTAATCTGACCCGGACGATAATCTCCCCCTACATTACGTGTAAGTCCATGCACCTTCGGCTATTGCTAGTAATTGCCATCGTCCAAACTATATATAGTTTTGTTTTAAGCTTTTATACCCAAATACCAGTAATCATCATCATGTCTTACTTATCTCCAATGATCAGTTCATCCAATTTGCTCATCCCAATTCTAAAAAATGGCTAAGCACGATAATTAAATCGCATAGACCCAAAGTGATATTATATAATGTCTAATCTTAATTTTAGGTTTATCAAGGTTCGCATGTCAATACTTGTAACACCGTGGAGCCCGAACGCGCCACGGATGCTACCAAAAACTCTAAATAACTAATGACACCTCTTCGAAAAGACTGAAAACAACCTCTACACCCTCAAAACTGGATTAAAACTAAGCCACCGAAATTTACAAAATTTCGGCATGACCTCTCTAGAAAGTAGGACATCCACTCAGCAGACAGAAAACATTTGCAGTTCTATGAAATTATCCTAGCAGGTCCTTAGTTAACCAATCACACATCCAAAAGGAATTAGGAAACTCCACCACATAAATTATTACAGGACAGGAACTCATTAAACATAACCACGAACAGCCCCTTAAAATAATTTACTCAAGCTATTTATATCAGAACTATAATTTAACATAATGGAGAGGTGATGATGCAAAACGTGATTGTGCTACTACCCCCGCCATGCATGCCGGTTTCAAGGTACCTGCAACAACACAACCAACAAGCGTGAGTCGATGACTCAGCAAAGTACACGAGAGTAACAATTCCAATTTATCATAAGTAAAACAAGAGCTTGACCATAGAAGTAAGTAAGACAAATGAAGCAACATCCGAACAATACGCATTTATACCCATTTAAAGCAATAACTTGACTATATAAGGAAATTACTGCAATTAAGTCATCAACTTGATAATAAACCCATTCAACGCCAAAGACGCATTACTTAACTCTAAGTCACAACGTCTCCCGACTCAACCTCCCCTTGTTGCAACTCAAACCATTTTCATCAATTTTATTCGAGTTCATAACTCAAAATTCACTCCACGATATTCATACAACATAATTAGCAAAGCAAAGAAAAGAAATACGCTAATTCATCAATTCAATTCAATCTCCCCTGTTTTTGGGTTGAGTCCACGACTCAACCTTCCTTTACCATAATCACCACCCATATGACATACCATTTACCACAACACTCATTATTAAAGATGCAATGCACATGAATGCTCCTTTCGATGCACGTACCGGTACTGCCGAATGCCCACCCGTCGGTGTGTACCCTCACGTCCCTTCCATCCTGTGGAAGGTGCCTACTCTTACTGTCTCGCTCCCATTCACCTCGATGAATGAGACTACGAGGTAGGACTTTCGTGTTCACTACGTGTGAACACAGAGGCCCGCATCGACATGGGTCGCCTCTTCCTTTTTATGAATGCATATCATGAATGCAAGGATGCAACATCAATTCTCAACCAAAACACATTCCAAACATCAATTCTCAACTAAAACACATTTCAATCATCAATTCTCAACTAAAACACATTTCAATCAACATACTCAACTCAATTCCCCAGACGGGGCACAATTAAATACATCTCTTGTAAATTAACCACGAGTATCCCCGTACCCCATTCTCACTACTCACTGCAATATTAACAAAGGTACAGTAAACTCACCGAGATTAAGGCTTACTAGTGACCACCCGAATCCAATAGCTAATCACGTCCGCGAAGGGACGATCACAAATATAACTCATACTTGCCACAATCAATAGAAATTAGCTATGAACAGATAAATAACAATAAACAACTCAATTAGACACACAGCTCGATGTACTTGCCTTTAACCTCTCGAACTAGAGTGGCGAGAAGTTGATGCCACTCCTGGGGTCACACCACCTGCAAATATACACTCTACTCAAAACATACCAACAAAACAAACACATGACTTATATCGACTTCGATCCTACAATCCACTCCCAAAACCCCAAAAACAGAAATCTGCTTACCCGAGACAACAGCGCTCTAAAGAGCCTAATTCCTAATTGGTTTAGCCGAAAAATGGGATCTTTACCTCTACTTAACCATACGAGGCTAATCTACAGCTACGACACAGCCACACATACGAGAGATGCCACGAAGGCCACCAAATCACACACTAAAGTTCCGCCGAAAAACTGAGCTCGCTGAAATTCCCAGCTTCAGGACAAAAACTTCCAAATAGTGTAACTTTTGATTGGCTCAACGGATTTTCATGATCTTATACTCAAAACGACCGCAAGGGAATAAACTACAAGAATAATATAGCCATTCCCTTGGCCAAAGCACCAGCTGCTCCCAGATCGATGATGAACAGAGGGTACCGACCACTCGGCTCAATCTGGACAGCCCCGAGTAAAACAGTCATAACTTTTAGACGGATGAACAAAACTTAGCGATTTCGGTCTCTGTTGAAAGGTAATTAGATTATATACAACTTTTTCTATAGCCGACTAACCGGGAAAAGCACCGATTATTCTCAGATTTGCGACGAACAGCAGACGAACTCAATTTAACTCATTCTGGACAGCAATCGGTAAAATAGCCATAACTTTCAAACGACTGAACGAAATTTAGTGATTTCGGTCTCTATTGAAAGGTAACTCGATTATCTACAACTTTTGCAACAATCAAGCCCCCAGGAAATGCCTCTAACACCCTCGAATCGAAGACCTAACAGAGGGACGAAAATCTGCCCGAAACAGCACAGTGCTCCCTCCAACCCTAGACCACATTTCCCTCCAAAATTTTCACATCTAGCAACCCTAGAGCACTCAAACAACCAGGGGATTACCTCTAGAACAGCAAGAACAAGCTCAAGCTTCAATTTCACTTACCCCCATGGAGGAGGAGGAAGAGGGGAGCAGCACCCACGGGAGGGAGGCGCCATGGAGAAGACTCGCTGGGAAACACGCCATGGAGGGCTCGGCCGGGGTAGGGCGCCGAGTTCAGGAGGGGAGGAGGAAGAGCAGCCATCCAGGAGGAGGAGGCGCAGCTATCCAGGAGGAGGAGGCTTGAGTGCTGCCAAGAGGGGAAAAGCCAGCCTCAAGTCGCCAGAGGGGAGGCGCAAGGGGAGGGCAGCTGCAACCCGTCTTGTGGTCAGGTGGGAAGGAAAAACATGAGGCCAGGTGAGGGAAAGGAGGAGTGGAGAGAAAAAGGAAAAAGGGGAGGGGTGGGAGGAAAAATCAACTGCGACAATTCCTGGTCTGGGAAAATTACTGTGGTATTACACTCTCCCCCCCTTAAAGGAATTCGACCCCGAATTCACAGAACACCAACTCCACAAAAAAAACAAAACAAAAGTTCCCATGGGACTCAAACTCCTTTGCAACTCAAATCATCCACGCAAAGACTCAAATGGATCCAAACGGAAAACCAAATTCTCAAATGCAACGATTAAAAAAAAGAGTTCAACTTAACTCAGACAAATTTTCTCAACCTCCACCTTTACTCCAATTTCTACTGAAGTTTACAAGCGACACAACTCACTAGCATTCTAATCTCCAAAGAATTCCCTGAACAAAAAATCCCACACGAATTTTCTCAACGTTCTACCTCAATACCTTCACTTAAGGACTCAATCATAATTGATATGCCACATTTCCATATCCAATATATAATACCACTATCTCAAGAATTAGTCTGACATAACTCAGACTAGATTTTTCTTTAGCTTTGAAACACACTATACCTTTTACTCGATTATTCTTCTCAAGAAGAGGGCATTAATTTCTAATCTCAACAGAGTTCTAACTTCCTCTTTCTATCGCTCTTAGCATGATTCATCAAACTCAAAATGACACAATCATCGCGAGACACATCGCCTTAACAAGCATTTAACCATTAGTATTGAACGGTCACCGGGGTTCCAAATTTGAACCCCTACAAGTCAACTATACATAACCCCATCTTTTCCAATTGTTCAACCTTTTTCACGGGGTTCAAAATCGACCAATGCTCTCGAAGGAATTAGCCCGCTTGTGACATAATTTTTCCTTCTAAATCACAAACCACGATATGATTCTATCCCATCTTCTCCCAGGCACATCTCACACCCGAGGACAACTAACTAATTACATGCTCACAATCAAACACTTTATATCGAATTACCATCACCTTCTTAACAACCAACGGTATTCTCAACAAAATTTGAACCAAGACATCAAAACCTCTATCATACTCCACTCTTAACCGCTAATGGTCAACGACTAGCCCATGCTAGGACCGGAGATCATTACCAAACAATAATTGGTTCTCTCCCTACGAGGGTCTCGCCCTCACAATCTTTCACTCAAACACCCAAGCTCAGAAGCAGAATTCTTTATTATACTTAACAACATACCATGAACATTTATATTCTCATCTCAGGCGAGAATACAAAAGAAGTACAATTCTTTTGAATCAAATGCACCGCTTGCATCAACTTGAACCCACTGCACTACAACTCACTTTGGAAAGAATTCGACAACATCCAGAGATCACTCTTTTTCTTTTTTTTTAAGTCAAGTCGCAAAGGAAAACTCAAATCTCAAATCAATGCGATACAATTCGCATCGGGAAATACTCAATTAAAAGAGAGAAACTCCACTTAAATCTTTGATAGAAGTTTTCAATAATCAAAACAATCCAACTCGCTCTCACTGAAGCAAAACCTCTTAAAGGGAACGGGAAACTCAATTCTCTCGCATAGCACAGTCAAATTACCAGAAATTATTCCATCTTGCTGTTCATGCTAGAAGCAACGGAAGTCTCGATCCCCTTTTAACCACTCAATGCAAAACCAATACAATAAAACCAAGGCACCAAGCTTTACCTCGGGAAAAACTCCATTAGAAAAGAAACACCGAGCAAAACTTTATTGAGGCGACTCATTGACACGAAAGCAAACATCAAGCCTTTACCAAAGCAGAACATCTATCAGATAACCACTAGCCACCTATGAAACATCATAAGTTTCATCCTTTGAAACACTCGCAAACCCATACACACTTTTCAATTGAATCCGTAAACCTTTAAAAGAAGGTTCGACTCGAATCCCACAATTTCCCGCATTCCAGTACTCTTAGCCATTCAAGATCTTATAGTCACCAAATCCTAAAAAGTCCAACACCTTTGACAGAACATACAAGACCTGATCTTTTCTTAATTTCCTCTTCTTATTCACATAAACACCACCATAACTAGCCGTATAATCATGAAACCATAATCCAGCCCTATCTCATGACACTCAACAAGGAGAACCATGTTCTCACTTCTTCAACACAAATATCTTATCTATAAATTCAGCATAATATGAGCCATCACCCATACAATTGTCTATTCCAGTCTTAAAACGTATCTTTTCAACACTTATTTCGATGTAATCAACAATTACTTTTCGTACAATCCCTAAATCACATATTCAATACCCCAATTTGTTCCATTAATAAACACTTCTAATTGTTCGATACAAACTCGAATAGTCATATTTCAATCACGGACCATAAACAAACATTTGTCAATGTCAAATTCAACCTTTCATACAATCACTCCATATACTCCCATTCTTTGATTACACATAAATTAAGTCATTTTGTCGATTTACAATTTAATTGATCCAAGCAACATAAACCAACAACCCTCATGTCTTTACACCATAACCATACTATACTAATTTGTCACTCAGAAGATTCTAGACCTCCTCACCGTGAGCAATACTAGCTTTGCAAGAACACAAATCTCGAATTCCCATTAATTCCATAACTCGCAACACCTTGCATATCTCTAATCAACTTTCACTTTAGATCACTTGTCATCTCAATTAGTTTTTTTTTCTCCACCTATACCTTATCTTAGTTTACCCTTTAACCAACTGACAAAATTCACTTAATCCTCAACAACAACTTACTTCATCTAAATGTTCCACTACCCATCACCAATTTAAAGCCTCAAATATCCTCATGGGTCACATACCCAACCTTTAAGGAAGTCACAGTTCTTAAGCATGATCGACACCACTAAACATCTTTCCTTCCATAAAACCCAATCGTGAATCGCGGTAGAACTTGACTCCCAAATTCCCAATTTCCGACACGCAATTACTCCTTAACATATCTCAAGGTCTACAATTTCCACGAAGGAAGATAGATGCAAGGGGAAAAACCAAACAATCAACCACAACTTTTCGGATAAAACCTTAACACCACGAATCCACAACACTTAAGTTTTACATCAAGACTTCAATAAGTTCCTTAAATGGAGAGAACAACAACTATAATAGTTTTCTCCGCAAGGCAACCCACGATAACCAACAAGAACCAAAGAATCCAACGAAACCGAACATAACAGTAAAAGCAATCCAAAGGGGTTCATCACCAAGCTTTTCGCTTTAAAACCAAACATCGAAGGCAAAAGAAACCAACCTTCCCTCCTTACCCTCTAAACTGTTCCACGAAAACGACGACTCAAGAATGAGAGGTTCCCCAAACAGCAAGGGGTGGCACTAACCAGCCACACCCACAAGCAAAACCCACAACTCGGCTAAAGGAACAAGGTCGAAACCTTTCGGCTTTACCAACAACATGAACATAAGCGTACTGATTCCAACAGTCCTTTCATGGTCAAAGCAATATGCAACAATAAATTTAACACTCAACACTTGGGCGCAATGCAATGCACCCATACCCATCCTACTGTGCATCAGAGTGTGTCAAGTTTTAAATTAGTTAACCACTCTAATTCAGATTTTAAGGTTATTGCCCGAAGGCCAAATTTTAAAGGAGTAGAAACCTATGCCATGTTTCTAATTTCACGAAGCAAAATTTTAGTTTACTCTAGGGTAATTTGCTAAATTCACATGCCACGGACCTAAAGCCCGCTCTGATACCAATTGTAACACCCTGGAGCCCGAACGCGCCACGGATGCTACCAAAAACTCTAAATAACTAATGACACCTCTTCGAAAAGACTGAAAACAACCTCTAAACCCTCAAAACAGGATTAAAACTAAGCCACCGAAATTTACAAAATTTCGGCATGACCTCTCTAGAAAGTAGGACATCCACTCAGCAGACAGAAAACATTTGCAGTTCTATGAAATTATCCTAGCAGGTCCTTAGTTAACCAATCACACATCCAAAAGGAATTAGGAAACTCCACCACATAAATTATTACAGGACAGGAACTCATTAAACATAACCACGAACAGCCCCTTACAATAATTTAGTCGAGCTATTTATATCAGAACTATAATTTAACATAATGGAGAGGTGATGATGCAAAACGTAATTGTGCTACTACCCCCCGCCATGCATGACGGTTTCAAGGTACCTGCAACAACACAACCAACAAGCGTGAGTCGATGACTCAGCAAAGTACACAAGAGTAACAATTCCAATTTATCATAAGTAAAACAAGAGCTTGACCATAGAAGTAAGTAAGACAAATGAAGCAACATCCAACAATACGCATTTATACCCATTTAAAGCAATAACTTGACTATATAAGGAAATTACTGCAATTAAGTCATCAACTTGATAATAAACCCATTCAACGCCAAAGACGCATTACTTAACTCTAAGTCACAACGTCTCCCGACTCAACCTCCCCTTGTTGCAACTCAAACCATTTTCATCAATTTTATTCGAGTTCATAACTCAAAATTCACTCCACGATATTCATACAACATAATTAGCAAAGCAAAGAAAAGAAATACGCTAATTCATCAATTCAATTCAATCTCCCCTGTTTTTGGGTTGAGTCCACGACTCAACCTTCCTTTACCATAATCACCACCCATATGACATACCATTTACCACAACACTCATTATTAAAGATGCAATGCACATGAATGCTCCTTTCGATGCACGCATGCAGATCGCCTTAGAATGCCCACCCGTCGGTGTGTACCCTCACGTCCCTTCCATCCTGTGGAAGGTGCCTACTCTTACTGTCTCGCTCCCATTCACCTCGATGAATGAGACTACGAGGTAGGACTTTCGTGTTCACTACGTGTGAACACAGAGGCCCGCATCGACATGGGTCGCCTCTTCCTTTTTATGAATGCATATCATGAATGCAAGGATGCAACATCAATTCTCAACCAAAACACATTCCAAACATCAATTCTCAACTAAAACACATTTCAATCATCAATTCTCAACTAAAACACATTTCAATCAACATACTCAACTCAATTCCCCAGACGGGGCACAATTAAATACATCTCTTGTAAATTAACCACGAGTATCCCCGTACCCCATTCTCACTACTCACTGCAATATTAACAAAGGTACAGTAAACTCACCGAGATTAAGGCTTACTAGTGACCACCCGAATCCAATAGCTAATCACGTCCGCGAAGGGACGATCACAAATATAACTCATACTTGCCACAATCAATAGAAATTAGCTATGAACAGATAAATAACAATAAACAACTCAATTAGACACACAGCTCGATGTACTTGCCTTTAACCTCTCGAACTAGAGTGGCGAGAAGTTGATGCCACTCCTGGGGTCACACCACCTGCAAATATACACTCTACTCAAAACATACCAACAAAACAAACACATGACTTATATCGACTTCGATCCTACAATCCACTCCCAAAACCCCAAAAACAGAAATCTGCTTACCCGAGACAACAGCGCTCTAAAGAGCCTAATTCCTAATTGGTTTAGCCGAAAAATGGGATCTTTACCTCTACTTAACCATACGAGGCTAATCTACAGCTACGACACAGCCACACATACGAGAGATGCCACGAAGGCCACCAAATCACACACTAAAGTTCCGCCGAAAAACTGAGCTCGCTGAAATTCCCAGCTTCAGGACAAAAACTTCCAAATAGTGTAACTTTTGATTGGCTCAACGGATTTTCATGATCTTATACTCAAAACGACCGCAAGGGAATAAACTACAAGAATAATATAGCCATTCCCTTGGCCAAAGCACCAGCTGCTCCCAGATCGATGATGAACAGAGGGTACCGACCACTCGGCTCAATCTGGACAGCCCCGAGTAAAACAGTCATAACTTTTAGACGGATGAACAAAACTTAGCGATTTCGGTCTCTGTTGAAAGGTAATTAGATTATATACAACTTTTTCTATAGCCGACTAACCGGGAAAAGCACCGATTATTCTCAGATTTGCGACGAACAGCAGACGAACTCAATTTAACTCATTCTGGACAGCAATCGGTAAAATAGCCATAACTTTCAAACGACTGAACGAAATTTAGTGATTTCGGTCTCTATTGAAAGGTAACTCGATTATCTACAACTTGTGCAACAATCAAGCCCCAGGAAATGCCTCTAACACCCTCGAATCGAAGACCTAACAGAGGGACGAAAATCTGCCGAAACAGCACAGTGCTCCCTCCAACCCTAGACCACATTTCCTCCAAAATTTTCACATCTAGCAACCCTAGAGCACTCAAACAACCAGGGATTACCTCTAGAACAGCAAGAACAAGCTCAAGCTTCAATTTCACTTACCCCATGGAGGAGGAGGAAGAGGGAGCAGCACCCGGGAGGGAGGCGCCATGGAGAAGACTGCTGGGAAACACGCCATGGAGGGCTCGGCCAGGGGTAGGGCGCTGTGTTCGTGGAGGAGGAGGAAGAGCAGCCATCCAGGAGGAGGAGGCGCAGCTATCCAGGAGGAGGAGGCTTGAGTGCTGCCAAGAGGGGAAAAGCCGCCTCAAGTCGCCCGGAGGGGAGGCGCAAGGGGAGGGCAGCTGCAACCCGTCTTGTGGTGGTGGGAAGGAAAACATGAGGCCAGGTGAGGGAAAGGAGGTGGAGAGAAAAGGAAAAAGGGAGGGTGGGAGGAAAAATCAATGCGACAATTCACAGTGCAGGAAAATTACTGTGGTATTACACTCTCCCCCCCTTAAAGGAATTCGACCCCGAATTCACAGAACACCAACTCCACAAAAAAAACAAAACAAAAGTTCCCATGGGACTCAAACTCCTTTGCAACTCAAATCATCCACGCAAAGACTCAAATGGATCCAAACGGAAAACCAAATTCTCAAATGCAACGATTAAAAAAAAGAGTTCAACTTAACTCAGACAAATTTTCTCAACCTCCACCTTTACTCCAATTTCTACTGAAGTTTACAAGCGACACAACTCACTAGCATTCTAATCTCCAAAGAATTCCCTGAACAAAAAATCCCACACGAATTTTCTCAACGTTCTACCTCAATACCTTCACTTAAGGACTCAATCATAATTGATATGCCACATTTCCATATCCAATATATAATACCACTATCTCAAGAATTAGTCTGACATAACTCAGACTAGATTTTTCTTTAGCACTGAAACACACTATACCTTTTACTCGATTATTCTTCTCAACAGAAGAGGGCATTAATTTCTAATCTCAACAGAGTTCTAACTTCCTCTTTCTATCGCTCTTAGCATGATTCATCAAACTCAAAATGACACAATCATCGCGAGACACATCGCCTTAACAAGCATTTAACCATTAGTATTGAACGGTCAGCTGGGGTTCCAAACTTGAACCCCTACAAGTCAACTATACATAACCCCATCTTTTCCAATTGTTCAACCTTTTTCACCAGGGTTCAAAATCGACCAATGCTCTCGAAGGAATTAGCCCGCTTGTGACATAATTTTTCCTTCTAAATCACAAACCACGATATGATTCTATCCCATCTTCTCCCAGGCACATCTCACACCCGAGGACAACTAACTAATTACATGCTCACAATCAAACACTTTATATCGAATTACCATCACCTTCTTAACAACCAACGGTATTCTCAACAAAATTTGAACCAAGACATCAAAAACCTCTATCATACTCCACTCTTAACCGCTAATGGTCAACGACTAGCCCATGCTAGGACCGGAGATCATTACCAAACAATAATTGGTTCTCTCCCTACGAGGGTCTCGCCCTCACAATCTTTCACTCAAACACCCAAGCTCAGAAGCAGAATTCTTTATTATACTTAACAACATACCATGAACATTTATATTCTCATCTCAGGCGAGAATACAAAAGAAGTACAATTCTTTTGAATCAAATGCACCGCTTGCATCAACTTGAACCCACTGCACTACAACTCACTTTGGAAAGAATTCGACAACATCCAGAGATCACTCTTTTTCTTTTTTTTTAAGTCAAGTCGCAAAGGAAAACTCAAATCTCAAATCAATGCGATACAATTAGATCGAAATACTCAATTAAAGAGAGAAACTCCACTTAAATCTTTGATAGAAGTTTTCAATAATCAAAACAATCCAACTCGCTTTCACTGAAGCAAAACCTCTTAAAGGGAACGGGAAACTCAATTCTCTCGCATAGCACAGTCAAATTACCAGAAATTATTCCATCTTCTTTGTTCATGCTAGAAGCAACGGAAGTCTCGATCCCCTTTTAACCACTCAATGCAAAACCAATACAATAAAACCAAGGCACCAAGCTTTACCTCGGGAAAAACTCCATTAGAAAAGAAACACCGAGCAAAACTTTATTGAGGCGACTCATTGACACGAAAGCAAACATCAAGCCTTTACCAAAGCAGAACATCTATCAGATAACCACTAGCCACCTATGAAACATCATAAGTTTCATCCTTTGAAACACTCGCAAACCCATACACACTTTTCAATTGAATCCGTAAACCTTTAAAAGAAGGTTCGACTCGAATCCCACAATTTCCCGCATTCCAGTACTCTTAGCCATTCAAGATCTTATAGTCACCAAATCCTAAAAAGTCCAACACCTTTGATGAACATACAAGACCTGATCTTTTCTTAATTTCCTCTTCTTATTCACATAAACACCACCATAACTAGCCGTATAATCATGAAACCATAATCCAGCCCTATCTCATGACACTCAACAAGGAGAACCATGTTCTCACTTCTTCAACACAAATATCTTATCTATAAATTCAGCATAATATGAGCCATCACCCATACAATTGTCTATTCCAGTCTTAAAACGTATCTTTTCAACACTTATTTCGATGTAATCAACAATTACTTTTCGTACAATCCCTAAATCACATATTCAATACCCCCAATTTGTTCCATTAATAAACACTTCTAATTGTTCGATACAAACTCGAATAGTCATATTTCAATCACGGACCATAAACAAACATTTGTCAATGTCAAATTCAACCTTTCATACAATCACTCCATATACTCCCATTCTTTGATTACACATAAATTAAGTCATTTTGTCGATTTACAATTTAATTGATCCAAGCAACATAAACCAACAACCCTCATGTCTTTACACCATAACCATACTATACTAATTTGTCACTCAGAAGATTCTAGACCTCCTCAGTCGTGAGCAATACTAGCTTTGCAAGAACACAAATCTCGGAATTCCCATTAATTCCATAACTCGCAACACCTTGCATATCTCTAATCAACTTTCACTTTAGATCACTTGTCATCTCAATTAGTTTTTTTTTCTCCACCTATACCTTATCTTAGTTTACCCTTTAACCAACTGACAAAATTCACTTAATCCTCAACAACAACTTACTTCATCTAAATGTTCCACTACCCATCACCAATTTAAAGCCTCAAATATCCTCATGGGTCACATACCCAACCTTTAAGGAAGTCACAGTTCTTAAGCATGATCGACACCACTAAACATCTTTCCTTCCATAAAACCCAATCGTGAATCGCGGTAGAACTTGACTCCCAAATTCCCAATTTCTGACACGCAATTACTCCTTAACATATCTCAAGGTCTACAATTTCCACGAAGGAAGATAGATGCAAGGGGAAAAACCAAACAATCAACCACAACTTTTCGGATAAAACCTTAACACCACGAATCCACAACACTTAAGTTTTACATCAAGACTTCAATAAGTTCCTTAAATGGAGAGAACAACAACTATAATAGTTTTCTCCGCAAGGCAACCCACGATAACCAACAAGAACCAAAGAATCCAACGAAACCGAACATAACAGTAAAAGCAATCCAAAGGGGTTCATCACCAAGCTTTTCGCTTTAAAACCAAACATCGAAGGCAAAAGAAACCAACCTTCCCTCCTTACCCTCTAAACTGTTCCACGAAAACGACGACTCAAGAATGAGAGGTTCCCCAAACAGCAAGGGGTGGCACTAACCAGCCACACCCACAAGCAAAACCCACAACTCGGCTAAAGGAACAAGGTCGAAACCTTTCGGCTTTACCAACAACATGAACATAAGCGTACTGATTCCAACAGTCCTTTCATGGTCAAAGCAATATGCAACAATAAATTTAACACTCAACACTTGGGCGCAATGCAATGCACCCATACCCATCCCATCGTGCATCGAGTGTGTCAAGTTTTAAATTAGTTAACCACTCTAATTCAGATTTTAAGGTTATTTCGAAGGCCAAATTTTAAAGGAGTAGAAACCTATGCCATGTTTCTAATTTCACGAAGCAAAATTTTAGTTTACTCTAGGTAATTTGCTAAATTACATGCCACGGACCTAAAGCCCGCTCGATACCAATTGTAACACCACGGAGTCTTAACGCCACGGATGCTACCAAAAACTCTAAATAACTAATGACACCTCTTCGAAAAGACTGAAAACAACCTCTAAACCCTCAAAACAGGATTAAAACTAAGCCACCGAAATTTACAAAATTTCGGCATGACCTCTCTAGAAAGTAGGACATCCACTCGCAGATGAAAACATTTGCGGTTCTATGAAATTATCCTAGCAGTCCTTAGTTAACCAATCACACATCCAAAAGGAATTAGGAAACTCCACCACATAAATTATTACAGGACAGGAACTCATTAAACATAACCACGAACAGCCCCTTACAATAATTTAGTCGAGCTATTTATATCAGAACTATAATTTAACATAATGGAGAGGTGATGATGCAAAACGTAATTGTGCTACTACCCCCCGCCATGCATGACGGTTTCAAGGTACCTGCAACAACACAACCAACAAGCGTGAGTCGATGACTCAGCAAAGTACACAAGAGTAACAATTCCAATTTATCATAAGTAAAACAAGAGCTTGACCATAGAAGTAAGTAAGACAAATGAAGCAACATCCGAACAATACGCATTTATACCCATTTAAAGCAATAACTTGACTATATAAGGAAATTACTGCAATTAAGTCATCAACTTGATAATAAACCCATTCAACGCCAAAGACGCATTACTTAACTCTAAGTCACAACGTCTCCCGACTCAACCTCCCCTTGTTGCAACTCAAACCATTTTCATCAATTTTATTCGAGTTCATAACTCAAAATTCACTCCACGATATTCATACAACATAATTAGCAAAGCAAAGAGAAGAAATACGCTAATTCATCAATTCAATTCAATCTCCCCTGTTTTTGGGTTGAGTCCACGACTCAACCTTCCTTACCATAATCACCACCCATATGACATACCATTTACCACAACACTCATTATTAAAGATGCAATGCACATGAATGCTCCTTTCGATGCACGCATGCAGATCGCCAATGCCCACCCGTCGGTGTGTACCCTCACGTCCCTTCCATCCCGTGGAAGGTGCCTACTCTTACTGTCTCGCTCCCATTCACCTCGATGAATGAGACTACGAGGTAGGACTTTCGTGTTCACTACGTGTGAACACAGAGGCCCGCATCGACATGGGTCGCCTCTTCCTTTTTATGAATGCATATCATGAATGCAAGGATGCAACATCAATTCTCAACCAAAACACATTCCAAACATCAATTCTCAACTAAAACACATTTCAATCATCAATTCTCAACTAAAACACATTTCAATCAACATACTCAACTCAATTCCCCAGACGGGGCACAATTAAATACATCTCTTGTAAATTAACCACGAGTATCCCCGTACCCCATTCTCACTACTCACTGCAATATTAACAAAGGTACAGTAAACTCACCGAGATTAAGGCTTACTAGTGACCACCCAATCCAATAGCTAATCACGTCATGAAGGACGATCACAAATATAACTCATACTTGCCACAATCAATAGAAATTAGCTATGAACAGATAAATAACAATAAACAACTCAATTAGACACACAGCTCGATGTACTTGCCTTTAACCTCTCGAACTAGAGTGGCGAGAAGTTGATGCCACTCCTGGGGTCACACCACCTGCAAATATACACTCTACTCAAAACATACCAACAAAACAAACACATGACTTATATCGACTTCGATCCTACAATCCACTCCCAAAACCCCAAAACAGAAATCTGCTTACCCGAGACAACAGCGCCTAAAGAGCCTAATTCCTAATTGGTTTAGCCGAAAAATAGGATCTTTACCTCTACTTAACCATACGAGGCTAATCTACAGCTACGACACAGCCACACATACGAGAGATGCCACGAAGGCCACCAAATCACACACTAAAGTTCCGCCGAAAAACTGAGCTCGCTGAAATTCCCAGCTTCGGGACAAAAACTTCCAAATAGTGTAACTTTTGATTGGCTCAACGGATTTTCATGATCTTATACTCAAAACGACCGCAAGGGAATAAACTACAAGAATAATATAGCCATTCCCTTGGCCAAAGCACCAGCTGCTCCCAGATCGATGATGAACAGAGGGTACCGACCACTCGGCTCAATCTGGACAGCCCCGAGTAAAACAGTCATAACTTTTAGACGGATGAACAAAACTTAGCGATTTCGGTCTCTGTTGAAAGGTAATTAGATTATATACAACTTTTTCTATAGCCGACTAACCGGGAAAAGCACCGATTATTCTCAGATTTGCGACGAACAGCAGACGAACTCAATTTAACTCATTCTGGACAGCAATCGGTAAAATAGCCATAACTTTCAAACGACTGAACAAAATTTAGTGATTTCGGTCTCTATTGAAAGGTAACTCGATTATCTACAACTTCTGCAACAATCAAGCCCCCAGGAAATGCCTCTAACACCCTCCAATCGAAGACCTAACAGAGGGACGAAAATCTGCCCGAAACAGCACAGTGCTCCCTCCAACCCTAGACCACATTTCCCTCCAAAATTTTCACATCTAGCAACCCTAGAGCACTCAAACAACCAGGGGATTACCTCTAGAACAGCAAGAACAAGCTCAAGCTTCAATTTCACTTACCCCCATGGAGGAGGAGGAAGAGGGGAGCAGCACCCCGGGAGGGAGGCGCCATGGAGAAGACCTGCTGGGAAACACTTAACGTTACATAATTACTTCAATCATTCATCTATTCATACTATTTATCATGTCTCATTATCCTAAAATCAATGCAGTACATATTATAAGTACATAATTATATATATGTCATACATGATTGCTAATCTAATTAAGTCTAACATATATTACAGCATCAATCAAACTTAGATAAACTATTAAATCGCTAACAACACTACAAACTCTAAAAAACATAATTACTATAATATCATAAATTCAACCAACTGAATATCATACTAACCATTAACACTAAGATAACTAAAAAAATAATACACATAATTAACTATAATAAATCATCAATCATCATCATACAACTAATCACATACAAACTATACAATACAACATAAACATAATATATACACATTACTAACTATTTACAAATATTACAGAATCACGCTTATCAGTAACTCTTATAAATCAACATTATCATCATCATAACAAATAACATCATCAACATTAAATAACTACAACACTAACTACACAATCTAATCAATAATTATACCATACATCATACGCAAACACTAGAATCATCAATATCTCAACACACTATTAGTCAATCATGCACTAACTACATCAACGATCATATACATAGACACTAATACAATACTCCATAACTGAACATAACTAAATACACATAACCAAACATCAGTCATACTAACATCTAATCATCATACATTACATTACTACAAATACATATCATAATCTACCGACACATCAACTAATACATACTACTACAACAATCGCACGTATCACATCAACTGACACTACTACAACTATACACTCACAAATCATATCTCAAACTACGAATACCAATCAACTCACTATATATACCTACAACACATCTAATAACCGAATACATACTCTACAATATATAATACTAACATACATCACGTAACTACGAATACACGATCATAACACACAATAAATTCACTACAAGCACACGTATCGAATAGCTAACCTACGTACACTATGCTCAACCGATAAGACAACAACAGACACACTAACTCGAATCAATCAGATCGACAAATAAATGACTCAACCAACACATTACCATACCAGATCAAGCCAACATGCACGATCCAGAACCAGATACGACAATACAGTAACTAACTACCAAGAACAGTCAAAATCGGAGAACCGCATCCCTTACGAAAATGGACACACAAAATAACGAATTCAGCAAATACAGAACAGCTCAATCTGATACAGACTGATGCAATCAGACAACAGACCATAACTACAAAAAATTCATACGCATCATCCAACATCATCAAACACAAAATATCAATCTCCAAACTAATAGCTCACACAATTCAAACATCATACATACACTCATAGCTAATCAACAATATCCATACATCTGCACATACACACAACTCATATCTACCACAACAATCACAACACACAACAACTAAATCAATAACTCAATGCATACCATAGATCAATACACATCAATATCAACACCATGCCTCAAAATCATCAATACACTAACCACTCCAACTAACTATCCAACACAGCAATTACTAACATACATACTAATAATCACTAATCATAACTATTCCTAATAAACACATACAAACAATCCTATCAAATATCATACTCATCATCACACAAAACTATCAACTCAAAAATACACATACAGACAAATCATAAATCATCAAATTAATCAATACATATAACATCAATCCAATCGACAATCTACGATCACATCATAAATAAACTAGCATAACAATCTAATCAAATACTACATCACTAACATCAACATATGACCCACTACTAACTACCATATCTAATACACACCATACAACTATCACAAATTCATAAATAACATATCACAAATCTCACTTACTAACTCAATATCCAATACACCATAACTACATCAGCCATAAACATACAACTCAACAAATACACCACTACACCAAACTAAACACTCATATAATCTCTATCAATCATACATACTCATACCATCGAACTCAATCACATACACATCACTAATCAATACATCAAAATCATAGACAACAATCTTATAAACCTCAATCAAAATCAATATAACACAATAACTTATCATTCAAAATACAATTAAACCAAAACCTCCAAAAACTAAAACAATCTTCATCTTATCAAAAATAAACCAATCTTGAAAGCAAACCTCAAATATAAACACACCAACCAATAACATCATCAACTTCAATCAATCTACATAGAAAACACAATATTTCAACAATAACCATACAAACATACATCAATCAGACTACAAAACAAATTCACATACCATTCCTCAACTATCAACAACAATACCAACAACTAAATACAACTTAACCAACTAAAAAAAACAATAAATACAATACACATAATTCAATAACAATTCTAATCTTAAATCAACTAACACTACTTAATAACACAACCAACATTAAAAAACTAACACCAATAATTATATAACGCCAAAAACTCTATAATCCATAACACATCATTTCCTCAACGCATAAAAATCTAACAATGCACACATTTTAATAAAACAGCAAAAATACTCAACTCTACAACCATCAAGATCAACCTCTCAAATACATTCAAATCCATCATACAACACAAAACAATTCTAAGACACAATCTCAACCAAACAAACTCAAATATATAACAAAACACTTCTAAACACGAAATCAATGCATTAAACCAATTAACATACACTAAAGCTCAATCGAAACAAATAGACACTACAACATATAAAACCCGACAAATCAAAACTACAAAGACCAAATCATCAGCTAGCAATCTAAATAAATAAACTTGAACACAACACACATCAAAATTACCTAACAATTACCTAAAAACATCAATCATACCACACACCTAAATATCAATCACACCATAAACTAAACCTACACTAAACACCACAGATCAATCAACCATCTGAACAACATCATACTATCTTTACATAACGAAAACACAAATTGCCCTATCCAAGAATCTCTTTAAATCTATAACAACATCAACCCATTCTACAAAATCACAATAAACCTAGTAATATGAAACTTAAACTAAGACACAACTAATCGATCAACTACAATTTCAAAATAACGCAAATCAAATCACAGACAACACAGAATATCCAAAACGAATCATCTAAATCACAATCTCAAGAATAATCAATCAGTCTCAAACAAACATGCAATATATCAGATCACTCAGGCAGATATGCAGATACAAACAAAAAGAACAATAAGACGGACACTGGAAAATCATAACATCACAAAAATTGAGACCATTTTACAACACCTTACAGAAATCAACAAAAGCAAAGAGACCTAAATCCAATAACCTGTCAACCCATTCCAAACAAACCCAGTCAAATTCATCAAAACCAACAAGACAAATAACATCAAAAAAACTAATCCATCTAAATCAAACTAATCAAATCACAAACACTTTCAATCATCCAAAAAACACACCAAAAGCAATCATCAAAAAAAGTCATAACGAAAACTCTCAACGGATTTTCATGATCTTATACTCAAAACGACCGCAAGGGAATAAACTACAAGAATAATATAGCCATTCCCTTGGCCAAAGCACCAGCTGCTCCCAGATCGATGATGAACAGAGGGTACCGACCACTCGGCTCAATCTGGACAGCCCCGAGTAAAACAGTCATAACTTTTAGACGGATGAACAAAACTTAGCGATTTCGGTCTCTGTTGAAAGGTAATTAGATTATATACAACTTTTTCTATAGCCGACTAACCGGGAAAAGCACCGATTATTCTCAGATTTGCGACGAACAGCAGACGAACTCAATTTAACTCATTCTGGACAGCAATCGGTAAAATAGCCATAACTTTCAAACGACTGAACAAAATTTAGTGATTTCGGTCTCTATTGAAAGGTAACTCGATTATCTACAACTTTTGCAACAATCAAGCCCCCAGGAAATGCCTCTAACACCCTCCAATCGAAGACCTAACAGAGGGACGAAAATCTGCCCGAAACAGCACAGTGCTCCCTCCAACCCTAGACCACATTTCCCTCCAAAATTTTCACATCTAGCAACCCTAGAGCACTCAAACAACCAGGGGATTACCTCTAGAACAGCAAGAACAAGCTCAAGCTTCAATTTCACTTACCCCCATGGAGGAGGAGGAAGAGGGGAGCAGCACCCCTGGGAGGGAGGCGCCATGGAGAAGACCTGCTGGGGAAACACGCCATGGAGGGCTCGGCCAGGGGTAGGGCGCCAGGTTCCAGGGAGGGGAGGAGGAAGAGCAGCCATCCAGGGAGGAGGAGGCGCAGCTATCCAGGGAGGAGGAGGCTTGAGTGCTGCCAAGAGGGGAAAAGCCAGCCTCCAAGTCGCCAGGAGGGGGAGGCGCAAGGGGGAGGGCAGCTGCAACCCGTGCTGTGGTCAGGTGGGAAGGAAAAACATGAGGCCAGGTGAGGGAAAGGAGGAGTGGAGAGAAAAAGGAAAAAGGGGAGGGGTGGGAGGAAAAATCAACTGCGACAATTCCTGGTCTGGGAAAATTACTGTGGTATTACAATACTTATCAAGGAAGTTCCATGAAACAATGGGTATATCTACCAATACCACAAAATAGCGAATTTACAGAATATAAGCGCAAGCATAAAACAATTTGATAAACAAATGAAAATTTAATACTAGGATCAATATGATCAAAGGGGTGCTTGCCTTGCTTATTAGAAGCGACCCCATTTTTGCAATCAATGCCAAAATGGAAATCTCATGCACACAGATTAGTCCTCGGATCAAGAGCTAGTACGCACATTTCAACAATTGGAATCACAACCATACATTATATAAATTAAGTGGAAACTAATAAACACATAAATCTTACAACTCAGAGTATATAGCAGCAAAAGAAGCAAAGCCTTGTAGTGTACCCATCCAATCCCGCAGGCAACTGACCAGGCATAAATCCCTAGAATTAACACGGCAATAAGGATCCCGCAACCTGCGATGAAACAAGACTTCGAAGCTTCGCTAGCTTAACACCTAAAACAACGAATAAGCAAGGGTGAGGACCTTCGTACTCCACAAGACTTGATAGTGGTTCACAATTGCAAATAATTAAGCATGCAGGCTTAAACAATGACATGCTCTAGTTATTTTGCAGTTGCTAAAAGAAAGTAAATCATAGACTAGTATTAGATTGCAATTCGCATTTATAAAATTGCTAAGGAACAAGTAAATTTACAATAAAATAAACACGATTCCACAACCAGTCTACTCGACTGAATAGCCATATATGTCGATTCCTTTGGACATAAAACCAGGTTGCCAAAACAGTTTCAAACCGAAACTCCAGTTTTCAGAAAATACCAAAATCTAACATTGGAATGACTTCACCAAGTGCCCATAACTGCGGGCGCGGCTAATTAATTAGATTTATACTCTGTAGAGGTGTACAACTTTACCCACAAGGAATGATCCACACTTTTTGCTAGGCCATACGACACACTTCCTTTGGTGTGCTTAAGAAAGCGATCATACATAGCCGTTACATTATTCGACATGACTTTGATCCGGCCCGGACGTTAACCCCGCCAGAGAACCGAAACACACACCCAAGCCGTAGATCCACTTTCACACACCCAACACAACGTTTCGAACATGGCGGTATGCACACGTTGCATTAGCAAGTAGAAACCCCGTCGAAGCGAACTCGACCGAATACTGTGCAAGCTCCCGCCTACCAATGAGCAAAGCTATGTCTAAATAACTTAATAAGATATGGCCGTCCCATACTGGACCTCGTGGTTGCACGAAAATCTTGGATCAATAGTGTCCCATTGCTCGGTCCTTAATGTGATATGGGCGACACTCCACCCTACACTACGTGCAGTTCCTTTTTGCACCTCCGGCTATTGCCAATAGTTGTCCACATCCAAATCATAGTTTTAGTTTGAGTTTTTAGTAAACTAACAGCAACCTTTTCAAATGGTAGTTGGTTGAATAAACAATTTGAAGATGAACCATTTTAACGTTGAGCATGGCTAAGCAAATATAGTATCTAACGTTTATACCCGCAGTGACATTAATTCATGTCTAAACCATATTTACGGTTACAAGGTTCACATTGTCAATCATATTAAGGAAATCCATAATTCACAGGGATAATTACTGTTCTACCCAGAATAGCAATTTTTATGGAGAATTACTCGCATGCATAATACAGTTGCAAAAACAACATATTGTAGGTGAAGTACTGGGATCAACATGATCAAGGAGGTGCTTGCCTTGCTTATTTGTCGTTTATGAGGAAGACGAGGATTGCGGTTGACGACGACGATGGAATCAGTAACGTCGGGTTCTACACGCCGATCAATGGAAACATAGCAAAATACTAACTTCAATAAGGGCAAAAAGAAAGTAGATAGAAAGAACAAATAAAACTCTTCACAAGAAACAGGGTTGCTCTTTTATGAATTTATAAATTTTATTTTACGAATTCAAGATGCAAAGATTGGTTGGATTAATAGAATTAATCATTAGTTGCAAAGTTCATTGATTTACAATTCATAATACTTTTCTGGCAACCTTATTACTTATGGGTTTTACTCTATTAGGATTCAGAGTCAAAGCAAGATGAAATAAGAATATTTTCTTATATTACTACAGATTATATCTTAGAGATCAATTCTAAGCTATTCTTTACTAAATTAAGATTTAGATGAGCGACTTTGCGAGTTAATGAAAAGGCTTAAATGATCATATTATATTATAAATGAATACTTCTTCGCCTTTGATTGACTTTGAATAGAATTAGCTTTGCGCAAGGTAAGATCTATTGATTTAGGCTACTGGAATTATTTTCATGATACTTGAGAAGGTTCTGGTGATACAAATAACTTAACTACAGGTTTCCTCATTTGCAACTACAGTTCGTTCATTCGTATTACGGCTTTCAGACACGTGAACACTTAGGGTTATTAAGCTATCAAAATTAATATGTAAATACGGTGAAATGAGATTATCTTTTCGTAACAGAGTAGACTATACTTTGGGGAGCACTACTGAGCTAATTTCATAAGTTTTACGATTTAGATGAGACATTATATTCATCGTTGAAAAGGCTTATATGGCCTTGTAAAGTTTACGTTTACAAAATCGGCGAGAACGCGAAGCGAAAGGTTAACACTTAAGGGTTTTGAGCTAATAAGATTAATATGCATGCCTTAATGAAATAAGATTCTTTTTATAGAATATGGTAGTATAAACTTTGTACAGTGTTTCTAAACTAGTTTTACTGATTTTAGTATTTAGACGAGTTATTTTATTTATCGCTGAAATAGCCTAAATGATCATATTGGTAACATTAAATCGCCAAGTTTGAAACTTAATTTCCAACTACACTATACATGATTCTTGATTCATTTTTCAGGCATTAACAAAATACCATCCTAGAAATGTTTTAAAACTATTTTTACATTATTTTGACCTTAACCGCGATAGATTAACTATTTATTTGCTGTTGTTGTTTGCACTTTCTTGCATCAAAGAATGCAAGATAAGTTTCGCTTTAACTATTTTTACATAAATGGTTCTCTATTGATTCCAAGAACTACATATAAATTAATTTATTGTTTTATGAGGTATTCTGCTACTATTCTTACTAATGATCATACTAAGGTTTATTAATGGTCACAATGCAATATATTAAACTTAGTTAAAATATTTAATATCTCTACATGATTAGGATTATTAAAATCCCAGAAGAACATAATCATTTATTTTATGATTTTATAAGTTATATTTTTCATGTGTGCCATAATGTTCATAATAGTGTTTATTCTATTCATGACTTTAATAATTTTTCTATGATTCAAGAATTGAATATTTTTGTATATTTGAATTAATCCTGATCTTAGCATCATATAAAATTTATTTCAATATTTTATGTATTATTCGCACAAACCTTTATTAAAGACCATAATGGAATTCTAGCAAAGTTTAATTCCAATAAATTGCTCTGAAGTTCAAAAACTAAATATTTTTGTATATTTAGATTCTTTATGATTTTAGATGAATAATGAAATTTATCTCACTGAATTTTGATTAAAATTGCACAAGATATTCAAGATTGAATATTTAACCGATTTGGAAATTCATATGAAATAATGAAATACGTTGCGGATCGAGGAAGCGCCTTTTACCAATGCATCGGAGATGCTCCCGAGGGATCGGATGTAAGGGCCCCATGCGTCGCTGAGGGAAGGCAGGGCGGCTTAGGGTTAGCCTGGCACGACTGCGGTGGATCTCGGTGACGGCGACAAGACGGAGGAAGAGTCCGTAAGCAGATCTCGAGCTGGAACCAATTCGCCGAGGTGGTGCAAGTTGGTGCGCCCGAGCTGGCGCGACGGCGGCAAATGGCGAGCCGGTGGGAGCAAGAATCGCAACACGGAGATCGAATGGGTAATCGATTGAGCAATTAGGGACCTCAAGTACTCCATTTTGATACTTTTCTACGGATACCTTCGAGAAGCTCGCCACCGCTGCGCCGGTTTTGGAGAAGAAGGGGCTCACAAGCGGCCTGATTTTGCATGGAGAAGATCAAGTATTTTTGAGGGGTACTGATCCTTAGAAGGTGTAGATGATGTATCCGGAAGTAATTTGGAAATGGAGTCTTATTTTCTGTGAATTAATTTCTACTTTGAGCTTGGGAGTTTTCTGGTAATGGTGGAAAGGCAATGGAGTTGGGGCGTCTCGGCTGCAGAGAAGAAGAGGGAGCAGAGGAGGAGTGTTGCGCGGTTTCCAGTGATCACAGAGCGCCCTTTATGTTGCTGCTAAGCGAATGAACTCAGCCTCGGTTGATCACTCGGCGAGACAAGACATGGCTGCACAGAAGGAGGTATGGGCAGCTGAAGCTTCGCAAGAACTGAGCAAACGTGGTGATGATCGGGCTCGTGAGCGGTTTTGCAAGGACGGAGTAGGCGAAGAAGACTCAAGAAGCGCAGAGAGGGACGGGGGTCGGGGGAGATGGACTCGGCTCCAGCTTGGGCGACAGGGAAGAAGAAAGAGGATGGGGAGGAGAGAACTGAGGCTGGCGTGTGGGACCGGGACCACTGGCAGAGGCTGGATGATTTCACCATCGCGCCAATAGAACGGGACAGGGACGATCAGCCCACATGTCAGCGGCTGGTCAAAAGAAAACAGGGTGGTTGGGGGTCAATTTCTCCCTCTCTCTGATTTTGTTGGTGGCCAACTTGAGGTAGAAAATGGTGAAACTTTTTTACCAAAGTCTCTAGACTAAATTTGACTCCTGGTAAAACTTTGAGATTAAACCAAGTTACTGAGAATTTATAAATATTCTTTCAACAGTGACTGTTTGAATTTCTAGTGTATGAATTCGATTTTTATTTATGATCAAATGAAGTCTATTATTTTTTAAATTTTTGTTTTCAATATAATTTTATCTTTGAATGCTTCTATCAAATTTTCAGCTCAAAATATGGTTCCATTATTTTATAAAAATTCTGACATTGCAATTTCTATATTTTTAGAGTTTTTATTTTTAAATTTGGAAAAGTTTAAATGACAGTAATAATTCCTAATATTTTTACCAAAGATATATATTACATTGAGGTTTTCATGATAAATTTTACAGATCCATTGGTGACTCCAAAATATTTTGTAAATTCTGACAATGTATTGTTTTGATTTAAAAGTTATCTTTTCCTTTTATCTCTTCATTTCTCTATGCATAAAATTTCAATTGCTGGCTAAAATGATTTAATTGAATGATCAGGGTTCTCATGGCAATTTTCTAAATTTTTACTCTTTACATTTTTGCCTTTTTCTCTTTTTCATTCTTTATTTCCCTTTTGTTTGATTTTTCTTGCAACCCAAAAATCGAAGAAAATACAAATAAAGCAAACAATAGTCAGAAATTTCAAAAATATTCATAATCAAATTTAAATATTATATTTTTACTGTTCTTAACTTTTGGTCATTATATGATCTACCTCTTACGTAAATCTCGACCCCGAGATTTGGTGGGTCTAAAGGAAATTATTTCTAAAAGAAGTCAGGAAACTCCTCCTTGAGTCGGTCTTCTCGTTCCAAAGTTGCTTCTTCTTCAAAATGATTACTCCATTGAACCTTGAATATCTTATGGAATTTATTACGAGTGTGTATGCTCAATTTCTTTTAAGACTCTAGTCGGATGCTTCTGATAAGTTAAATCAGGTTGTAGATTGATTTCATTTAGCTGGGTGAGCTCAGAAGGAAGACGAAGACATTTCCCTAATTGCGATACATAGAAGACATTCTGAACACTGGAGCTACGATGACAACTCTAATTTATATGCTTTTTCTCCCATCTTCTTAATGATACGACATGGCCTAATATATCGTAGCGCCAGGTTATCTCGGATGTGGAAACGGTGAATGCCATGAACCTTGCAATTCTCGAGGATGAGATAGATTTGGGAATTCTTTATTGGAGGTGACTTTGTGGTTCTTGTTGATACTTCGTCTTTATTGTCGTTGCTTTACTGGATCTTCGTCTTGCGATTCCAAGTTGTCGTGTGAGAAGTAGAAAAGAATTCTATTTGAGTTTTAGGTAAGTAGATGAGAGATACTAATACTTTCTACACATCTATTTTGATTGAATAACTAGTATTGTTAATAATCTAATTTAGAGAGTGGTATGTGGTATATTTAGAATCTTTGAGGCGAAGGAAAGGTTGCATTGTCGTTAGATTCATTTGGGAAAAACCGAATGTTTAATATCAAGAAAGGTATTTGAATACAATGGTTGATCTGTATAATTCAACATCAGTTGATGAAATGAGCTGAGCATAAATGTCATTTCAGGTTGACTTTAGATTGAAAACAAGGTAGAGATAATTCAATTATTAGGTTGGGGTAAAAGAATTATAAGATGATCCTGGTGATTTAACTTGTTTGATCATTTTAATAAACAGAGGGTTTTTGATTTTCTTTGGATTTGACAACTATGAAGAAATAAAATGTATAGGATCGAAAGGTTGATTGTGGGAATTGAATACACAAAAGGCATACTCAATACCACATTAAGGGTTGGGTACAATTATATGAGAAAGATGTTTATGTTTAGAGCCTGTTGCCGAAGCAGGGGTTGCTTTAGGCACTTGATGTTTTCTTAGGTTTTTAAGATAGCTTGGAAGCTACTGATTCTTTCTTGTCGAGGTGAATTAAAACTCTTCTTGGGTAGATATTGGTGAGGTATCCAAGTCCTTCTGGGTTAAGGCAGATGACATTATCTATCTTATTCGAAACAACAGAAAGGTTGTTTGCTGATGATATAAAATAGATTATTAGGAAGTGACTACGATCAAAGAGTTGACCATAGAGTTAAACTTGAATCCTGGTAGGGTTCAATTACATAAGTATCATACCTAGTACTACGCCTGGTAGGTCATAAGCTTCTTTCGCGAATTAATGCTGTAGGTAAATGCCATGAATGACTGGATTGACATTTTGAGTTGGATTGATATATGTCTAAGGAATTGTTTGTCTTCAAATTCTTGAGGTCGCCCTGGAGAATGTTGCATAGCTTCATTAGATTGAGGATGAGGTGGAGTTTTATTTTTCTTCGGACAACCATTGGCATAATGCCCATGGCTACCATAGCAAAAGCAAATAATATTGGCTTTTCGATTTTGAGTACCAGATAGCTACTCATTAGTGTTGTTGGAAAGACGAACAGATGATGATTGAGATTAAGAATAAAGTTGAGTAGAATTCTTCTTAGGGTATGTATTATTGTTTAAGCATCTCTGATTCTTTAACAAATTTTTCAAATGAACTGCTTCTGATTTTTATTTCTCCTACTCTCAGAGTTACAATCTAGTCTAATGCGACTTCTGGTATGCTTATGATGCTAGGAGATATTCATTCTTCTTGTAGACATTGTTTAGGAATTTGGTTCTTTTCGTGACAGTTGAAATATTCATACTTTTCCCATAGTGTCTTGTTCAGTTAATTGTATGCTTAATATTATTTTCCTTATGAATTTCAATTTGTTGTTTCTTAGAACATTCTTTAGCCTAATAATTTTCTTTATTAGACAAGAAACATGCCATCGGAGATTGCCATTTACTTTTTTTCTTAGTGAAGGTAGTTAGGGTCAAGTGTTGTTTCTTTAATTCCTTAAGTGATATTTCCTATGTGGCTGATTTTCTTCCTCTTTTGATCGCCAAATCTTAAGCAAAACTTGTATTGGCGATTATCAGATCAAGGGAGCATTGAACTGGACAATAATCTTGACCTTCACAAGGTAACAAGTGATATTGCTTACATGACATTTTCCAGGAGAATGATTTCCTTTCATAACTGAAGCAATTGATTGCACTCTCATCAGTAGTACGTCCTATTTCTCCACAACAATTGCGAGTATGATCTTTGGATCGGTTGGGTTGACAACATTTCAAAGAACAATTCTTAGATATAGAATAGGGTATAAGAGTAGATCTCTGATCTGAACCATTTCTTTTCTAACAAAAGCTGCATTAAGGTTAGAATTGTTCTTCATTAGTTTCTAGAGAAGAAGGGTGTGTGTTTGGTGATTTTGTTCAATTATGGTGAGCATTTACACCATGGTTACAGATTCTAACATTTTTTTACATTGAGAAAGTGGAGAGTTACGAAGATTGCTATGTTGAAAAGGAAGTGCTTTGGCTAAATACAAAGGATTTAGTTGAACTTGGATAAGATTATCATTTCTCAGTGATTAAGTGTCTTGCGGGGTTTCACGAAGTAGATGAGGAGTGTTAGCAGTTTATACCGAGAATCATTAGCAAGAATGAGCTAATTTAAAAAGAGGTACATAGTACGTTAAAATATTTGGGATGAATGAAAGAATGCATTTCAGTTATTTGGGGAGAGCTGAAGGTCAATTATGAAGGCTAAAAATTTTATTACTTATTACTTTTAGTAGATGTGTTAATGGATTGTGTCGCAGGCATCCTGCAACAATATTTATTAGGGTAAAATTATTTTAGATGAGATTTTGTTGGGTTTCACGGCAACATTCTGTTCATTAAATTATCATTTTAGGAAAGGTTCCTATGTGGATTAAGTAGTTTTTGTCTTGGTTTATAAAGCAACGTTTCGTTCTTTAAAAGTTTTCTGAATTAAATTTTCTTATTAAGTAGGGTTAATCGGATTTACCCCCATTTTCACATTCTATGCGAAGAATGCCAAAACGGAAATCTAATGTGCATTCCGTACTAGTCCTGGATCAGTAGCTAGTACGCACATTTACAACAATTGGAAGCACAACCATACAACAAATTATTAATGCGGGAGCTATTAATACAATATATTTTACATCTCGAGTATTCAATATAACACAGAAGAACCAAAATCTTGTAGTGTGCCCATCCGACCCTCAGGCAACTGATAAGATACAAATTCCCAGATAGAACACATCCATAAAGTTCCCACAACCTGCGATAAAGATATTCTTCGAAACTTCGCGATCACCTAAAAATAGTAAATAAGCAAGGTTGAGTACTTTCGTACTCCGCAAGACTTAAGGTGGTATTTGCAAATGCAATAAATGCAAGTCAAGTCAAAGGAGGTTTCTAGGTTAAGTTTGCATAAAGCAGATTTTATTTGGTAAATCAATTTTAAATTCTCAAACGGAATTTGTAAGAGCAAGACTGCTGATAAGAAAGTAAATAGGCATAAATGATACTCACAGTCCATTGAATAATCCAATGATCCCGTAGTCCAATAATCCAATAATCAAATCCATAATTCATTCATGAAGTCCATTATTCAATCATGAAGTCCATCAATTGTCAACCCATTGACATAATCATTCATCCAATAATTCAATCAATATCAACCCATTGATATGAAATCATAACCAGTTATAAAACAAGTTCCAAACCAAAACCCATTTTAGAAAATATCAAAGTCTAACTCGCATCAGTTCGCCAAGACACCCATAACCGCAGGTACGGCTAATCGATTAGATTTAAACTCTGCAAAGGTGTACAACTTTACCCACAAGACATGACCTTTTCTTTTTGCCTCCACGCTTCACATCCCAACGTAAGCGTGGTGGCCAGAATGTTCATGATGAAAACCTTTACATTACCCAGTTTAACTTTACACCAGCCCGGGACGTTAACCCTTGCCAGGGAGAAGAAACCTGAATAGCAGACATACCTCATCTTTTAATTTGAAAATGGAAAAAAAATGAGAGTACCCCTGTACTATAGGTTTCTCCCCTTAACAAGGCGTACACCGTTGCATTGGTAAGTAGAAACCCCTACAAACAGACATTGAAAGGAATGCTTGTGCAATCTCCCGCCTTCCATAAATGCAAAGTTAAACTAGGTAACTTAATTGGTTTAAGGAGGCCCCATAACAACACTTGTGGTTGCACAGATTTTTCTTGGATCATACAACACGACGTTCGATCCTTAATCCGACACGGGCAATACTCCACCCTACACTACGTACAAGCCCTCTTGTACATCCGGCTATTGCCAATAATTGCCTGCATCCAAACCATAGTTTTGTTTGGGATTTTTAGCAAAATATCAGTATCCAACAGAATCAAACCCAAACACATTTTCCATTTCTCAAGAAACAACTTTTGATCTCATCATCATTATCATCATCATCATCATCGATTCATTATTGATTCTAAAGCATGGCTAAGCATGATTATTAAATCGCTTATACCCAAAATTAACATTATATATTGTGTAACCCTTTTCTATGGTTATCAAGGTTCGCATATTCATACTTATCAAGGAGGTTCCATGAATCAACAGGTATAACTACCAGAACCACAAAATAGCGAATTTACTAAAAATAAACGCATGCATGAATTCATTTGATAAAACAAAAGAAAAATAAACTCTGGGATCAACATGATCAAAGGGGTGCTTGCCTTGCTTATTTGTCGCTTACGACGATATCGTAGTTGCAGCTGGCGTTGACGACGATGGAGGTAGTAACGTCGAGTTCTACACGTCGTACAACAAAAATAAAGAAAATAACTATCTCTAACAAGGGCAAAAAGAAAGTAGATAGAAAAGCAAATAAAGACTCTTTACAAAGAACAGGGATTGCTCTTTATGAATTTATTAATTTTATTTTACGAATTCAAGATGCAAAGATTGTTTAGATTAATAGAATTATTCATTTATCATTTTGTTGTATGATATATATATGAATAGTATTCATTTCTTAATTAACATTGCATAAGAATTAGTTGTGGGTATGCTGGAATGGTTATAATAAGTTACTGGTAATATATTCGTGCTTTTTAAGAATGTTTTGGTGATACAAATACTTTGACTATAGGTTTCTTCATTGTTACCAAGTTGGTTTACCCGTATTACGAGTTTCAGAACCCATAATAGTTAGGGCTGTTTGGTTGAGAGGATTTATATGCAGATCATGAGAAAATAAGATTATTTCTTTAGCTTAAAGTAATCTATACTTCAGCGAATGTTTTTAAACTGATTTTATAAAGTTTAGGGTTTGGATGATATATAATATTCATCGCTCAAAAGGCTTATGTGATATTATAAAGTTCACGTTATACGGGATCGGCGAGAATGGTAAAGCGAATGATTAACACTTAAGGATTTTGCTTTATCAGGATTCAGATTCAAAGCAAGTTAAAATAAGAATGTTTTTCTAGATTATTGTAGATTATATCCTAAAGATCGTTTTTGAGCTATTCTTCATAACATTTGCATTTAGACGAGCTATGATGCGAGCTTCTGAAAAGGCTTAAGTGATCACAATTGGTTTACTCATTTTTACGGATTTCAGAATTGTGAACACTTAGGGTTATTGAACTAACAGGATTAATATGTAAATCATGTTGAATTAAGATTCTTTCATTGGAATATGGTAGTACAAATTTGTAGGGTATTTCTGAACTGGTTTTGCAAATTTTAGCATTTAAACAAGTTATTTTATCTGTTGATGAAATTGCCTAAATGATCACAATATTAACGTTAAATCGGCCAAGTTTTATTTTAAGTTTGCGAATACAACATACATGATTCTTTATTCATTTTTCTCGGTATTAGTAGAGTACATTCCTAGAAATGTTTTTAAAACTATTTTTACATTATTTTGACTTTGATTGCAATAGATTTCCTATTTATTTACTATTGTAGTTTATATTTCCTTTCGATAACAGGATGCAAATTAAGTCTTATCTTAAATATTTTTATGTACATGAGTCCTTGCTGTTTCTAGGAACTCAATTCAACTTATCTCATCATTTTATGAGCTATTATGCTTTTATTTTATTAATAGTCATATCAAGATTTACTAGTGATTATAGATCAAATAATTTAAACTAAGTTCAATATTTAAATATTTTTGTATATTTGAATTCATCTTGGTCTATTCATCATCTGAATATTTATTTTATCATTTTATGCCTTATGTGCATAACTTTGTATTAAGGACCATAATGTGATTATAATTAAAGTTTAATTTAAATAATTATTCTACAGTTCAAAAATTTAAATATTTTTATATATTTAGATTCTTACTGATTTTAGATGAATATATAAATTTGTTTTATTGAAAATGAATTAATATTGCAAAAGATATTCAAGATTGATTATTAATCGGTTTGGAAATTAATCGAAATTAAGGAATACGTCTTCATATCAGGAAAAGCGATTTTACCCTTTAATCGAGGCTTTCTTGCGCCATCGTCAAGGGGGACCCACGGCGATGAAAGAAAACAGAGCAGTGAAGAGCTCGCCGGCGACGGTGTTCCGGTGGTCTTCCGGCGAAGGAGAGGGCACTAAGAGGAAGAACTCGGCAATGCGCATCCAACGGTGGAACCAATTCGGTGGAAGAAAAATTGGAGCGAGTTGTAGCCGAGGAGAGGCGGCGGCGCCAATGGCGGCTGGCCAGAGAGGGTGACCCGGTATGGATGAGTTCGATTGGGTAGCCAATTAAGCATGAAGGAGCTACTATGAGTCCATTTTTGGGGCTATCTTGGCCGGAGAAGTGAGGGTTTGAGCTACCACCGTGCGCCGGCCATGGAGGGGATGAGCTCACGGCGGCGGTGATGCGCACTAGGGTCGGCCCGATCTTCTGATGAGAACGATACGTCGATTTGGTGTAGTGACGACGCTACCAATCCACGGGATCAGCAACCGAACAATCGCAAAGTCACCACACGAGGCGATCAACCGAGCCAAACACGATCGATCCTTGTACCTGCTGCAAGCGAGAACAAGCAAGAACAAGTTGATAGTAAATGGGTAATCTCACCAACAAGTTGAGGTTCTGTTTCTCGACACGGGTGGTCTAGTCGACACACGCGAACACGAGGAGGGACGCACAAGGGGTCTACCAAAACAAAACAAAACCTAAGCGTAAAAGAACGGTGGCGGCCACATATATAGCGGCGGCCAGGAGGTGTAGGGCAGCCAAAACAGCGGTGGCCACCAAAACCCTAAGATACATGGGCCATAGGCCCAAAAGTGCGGTGATGCAACACCCTGAATTTCTGGCCCGTGACATTGTTCCGCATTTTCCTATCGCTCTGGAGTGAATTTGGAAGTGGGGCTAGATCCATTGGAAAGCTTATCTCCTAAGCTTTCAAACGGGTGGTCGCACGCTAAAAACGGAGTCCGAGAGCCCAAGTTATGCCCGTTTGAAGTTGGCATGCTGCTGGATGGCCGAACCGGGCTTTTTGGCATCTTGGGCTTCCATATGGGCCTTCCTTGACGCGTGGGCTGTTCTCGGGGTGTGTGCTTGAGGCACTTGTCTGTTGATGTAGGCTTGAATAGCTGAGCTTTTGGATTAAGGCCTCTCGGCGACGAAGTTGCCGCAGCGTCGATCATTTGTGATGAAGATGGAGTAGCGTCGGTAGTCATTGGAGAAGCCGGAGAGGAAGGAGGGGCAGCGGTCACGCTGGTCGTATCCATGTTGGTGATGTCCTCATCATCCTCCCCTTCTTGAATTGGAGTCGTCCTCGACTCCTTCTCATGATCCTGCAAAAGGTTAGTGGCAACAGGAGGCAAGAAAACAGATGTCTGCAAAGCAATATCATGTGAGGAAACAATGTTATTTAAAAGAATTTCTTTCTTGAACATTGGTTTACATTGTTGTACACCACTAACAAGTTTGTCATCCTCATATTCTTTACCATTAGTTCTTTTTGCATTAATTTTGGCTAGCTCAGCAGGAGTCATTGGATTCAAAACCAATTTCTTTCCATTAAACTTGAAAGTATATTGATTGGTTCTACCATAGTGAATAGCATCAACATCATATAACCAAGGTCTACCTAATAAAAGTGAACATGATTCCATAGGTATGACATCACAACAAACATGATCATGGTATGAACCAATGGAGACAAGAACTTGCACAGCTTGTGTTACCTGAACCTTACCAATTGAGTTAAACCATTCCATTGAGTAAGGTTGCTGAAGTGGAGTCGTGGTCAAGCCAAGTTTCTCGACCATGTGTAGACTTGCGAGGTTGCTACAGTTCCTCCATCAATGATGACGTGTACCGCGCGTTCTTGCACAACAAACTTAGTTTGGAATAAGTTATTGCGTTGAGTTTCATTGGCATGCTCCACTGGTACACTAAGTAGGCGATGAGACATGAGGCTCATGTAGTTGTCCGTCATTGCAGCACTCAAGTGCACACCATCTTGATCATTCTTGCCTCTGTGGTTAGTCGCAGGAATAGCAAGCACATTCTTATCGTTACATATTGAAATACACTTACTATCCTTCTTCTTAGATTGTGTAGGCTTGACTTCTTTCTTGATGGTTCCTTCTCATTCTTGGTGAAGGGATAGTCCCATGCTCGACCTTTTCATTTTTTTTTGCTCCATTTCGCCATTTCTCCATGAACTCTTTGTGCTTTTTTTCTTTCAATTTCTTCTCTTTTCTCAAACTCATAATTAAGTTTCCGCATATATTTCTTTGTTCTGGCGGAATGCTTGGATCATCCTCAAAGTATAGATCATCGTTCTTTTCGTGGACTCGCCATTATTAGTGGTAGACAAGAAAAATACACGCAAAAATGTATATTCCTATCTACTAATATGTGGACGGTGGAGGATCTCACACGCTCAAGCTCACACCAAGTTCTTACTGTTCTTACCTCGCACTTTTCAAGGTTCAATCGAGGATGATGGTAATGCACTCGGGGGTGACAAAGCGATTGCAAGGTGCTTCTCCCGTGGTTAATAGTAGGTGGAGCTTGGATAGGTATAATATGTAGCAAAAGATATACTAGAACCACACTAGCCAAAATAAGTTGAAAGAACGTTCAACGGCGGTACTTTGCTGGTCCTAGGCGAGACCGTACTAGAGACGCGAGCCTATACACTAATGAAGTCACAGAAACAGCAACCAAAATGATCTCAGCACACAAGCAAATAGCTAGCGCTCCTTTTTCCACCGTTTTAGTGCGGCTCTTTTATATGCACTTGTCTTTTCTTATTTTTCTTCCTTCTATATCAAAAGTGGCACATATGATGAATTACAACTCAAAATTTTTTCCTACTGCAAAACAGATCTACTATACAGGAACTTCCAACGCTGTTTTCGGATTCTTAACAGCTTCCAATGCAAAAACGTATAAATGGAAAGTTGTAGATCTTTTCGAGCTGATCAATTTGAATATGTGGAACGTCAATTTTGGATGTGGGAAGCTAGAGATATTGACCCCGAAATACAGACTGCTCAGAAAATCAAGGATGAAGACATATTTCAATCCGACGGGATTTTGGGCAGGAAGACGGCGTTTCTGGAAAGTTTGACAATGGACAAAGTTGTAGATAATTTCTCAAGCTTTCAGGAAAGTACAAGAACAGCAAAATCCGAGTTCGTATGAGGGAGTTATGACCAAAATACCGAACTGGACAGAGGAGGATCCGAATTTGACGTGACAACGCGATGGAGTTCAACTCGGTGACAAGAACGTGACAAGAACTCGAAACTCTAAAGATCAAAATACTAAGACCAGCAACGACACGATGATGCAACGCAAATTCAACAAGAATTAAACTAGGCAGTAATAGTAAAGGCCAAATGAGGCCCGGATTAGATCGAACACACAACGAACAGAATTTTTTTTTGGCTATTTTTCTGGACTCTAGGACGAACAAGATGAACTAAACAAGGATAAGGGTGTTCTCACCAGGCAACCGTCGCTCTGATACCACTTGATGCGCACTAGGGTCGGCCCGATCTTCTGATGAGAACGATACGTCGATTTGGTGTAGTGACGACGCTACCAATCCACGGGATCAGCAACCGAACAATCGCAAAGTCACCACACGAGGCGATCAACCGAGCCAAACACGATCGATCCTTATACCTGCTGCAACCGAGAACAAGCAAGAACAAGTTGATAGTAAATGGGTAATCTCACCAACAAGTTGAGGTTCTGTTTCTCGACATGGGTGGCCTAGTCGACACACGTGAACACGAGGAGGGACGCACAAGTGGTCTACCAAAACACAACAAAACCTAAGCGTAAAAGAACGGTGGCGGCCACATATATAGAGGCGGCCAGGAGGTGTAGGGCAGCCAAAACAGCGGTGGCCACCAAAACCCTAAGATACATGGGCCATAGGCCCAAAAGTGCGGTGATGCAGCACCCTGAATTTCTGGCCCGTGACATTGTTCCACATTTTCCTGTCGTTCTGGAGTGAATTTGGAAGTGGGGCTAGATCCATTGGAAAGCTTATCTCCTAAGCTTTCAAACGGGTGGTCGCACGTTGAAAACGGAGTCCGAGAGCCCAAGTTATGCCCGTTTGAAGTTGGCATGCTGCTGGATGGCCGAACCGGGCTTTTTGGCATCTTGGGCTTCCATATGGGCCTTCCTTGACGCGTGGGCTGTTCTCGGGGTGTGTGCTTGAGGCCCTTGTCTGTTGATGTGGACTTGAATAGCTGAGCTTTTGGATTAAGGCCTCTCGGCGACGAAGTTGCCGCAGCGTCGATCATTTGTGATGAAGATGGAGTAGCGTCGGTAGTCATTGGAGAAGCCGGAGAGGAAGGAGGGCAGTGGTCACGCTGGTCGATCCATGTTGGTGATGTCCTCATCATCCTCCCTTCTTGAATTGGAGTCGTCCTCGACTCCTTCTCATGATCTGCAAAAGGTTAGTGGCAACAGAGGCAAGAAAACAGATGTCGCAAAGCAATATCATGAGGAAACAATGTTATTTAAAAGAATTTCTTTCTTGAACATTGGTTTACATTGTTGTACACCACTAACAAGTTTGTCATCCTCATGTTCTTTACCATTAGTTCTTTTTGCATTAATTTTTGCTAGCTCAGCAGGAGTCATTGGATTCAAAACCAATTTCTTTCCATTAAACTTGAAAGTATATTGATTGGTTCTACCATAGTGAATAGCATCAACATCATATAACCAAGGTCTACCTAATAAAAGTGAACATGATTCCATAGGTATGACATCACAACAAACATGATCATAGTATGAACCAATGGAGACAGGAACTTGCACAGTTTGTGTTACCTGAACCTTACCAATTGAGTTGAACCATTCCATTGAGTAAGGTTGCTGAAGTGGAGTCGTGGTCAAGCCAAGTTTCTCGACCATGTGTAGACTTGCGAGGTTGCTACAGTTTCCTCCATCAATGGTGACGTGTACCGCGCGTTCTTGTACAACAAACTTAGTTTGGAATAAGTTGTTGCGTTGAGTTTCATTGGCATGCTCCACTGGTACACTAAGTAGGCGATGAGACATGAGGCTCATGTAGTTGTCCGTTATTGCAGCACTCAGGTGCACACCATCTTGATCATTCTTGCCTACAGGGTTAGTCGCAGGAATAGCAAGCACATCCTAATAGGTTTGGGATAAGGGGCCAGATAGGCTCAAATCCCATGCAAGCAATGCACACCAGGCTAGAAAGGCATGCATACTCCTACTTTATTGCAACCTTCAAATTCCATCTAGCAGATAAACATGAACACAGTATGGTTGTGCATTCGCTGCTAGTTTAGATTTCAGTAAAGACACTAATTAAACCAGCTGGCCATGTCTTCCACATTCCCATTTGATCCAATATGCTTTAAGCTATTATATGACTACATTAATTAGGCACTTGTTCCAGTATAATAGGTTTACTTGTTCCAGCAGTGGAAGTGATGGATTTGCACAAGAAGAAATGTAAAGTTTTGAGTAAAGTACCTACAATCTAAGATACCACTTGCTTCTTGCTGTCCTTTTTTACGAGCAGTCATAAGTTCATTTTCCAGTAGTGAGTTCTTCTTCGATAATGATTCAACCAAGTTCTGTGGAGAATAAGAGAGAACTGCTTCAGCTAAAGTACAATACCAAAAGGTAACAATTATTCATATTAGAAAACAAAAGGATGACAGCATTTTGCCGAATGAAAAATACATCAACAAGCATGAAGGGCCATCCTAATTCAATGAACCTTGCTACATCAAAATTTTACAAGTTACAATCATGAAGAAAGACTAAAGTAAAGGAAAAATTAAGTTGCCATTTTATCACAATGGAAAAGAAGTACACCAATTAGACAGTTGAAAATTATCTGACTTCAGAAAATTATATGTTCCCTCTGAAAAAATGAAGGATGAAAAAAAAGCCTAAGAGGACAACTGAAAATGGAGGCCTAGCGAGCATACTTATGATCAAATATTATACAGAGAGAAGCCTTCAAACCTTTAAATTGGAGTTCTCCTTTTCAGCTTCTGCTATCATAATCTTGTTACTCCGCAACATAGTTATCTCTCTCAAAGAATCATTCAATTGCCTCGGAGCAGCAGACTTTTATCGTGTTGTCACGCTTTGATTCTATTATTTTGTCACGCTTTGATATTTCTGCCAACTTTGATTCCTCACCGCAGCCTACATTTAAAGTCCATGAATCATGATTCACGAGCAAAAATCCACAATCATGAGAAATATAATAAGTTAAAATTAGCACTTCTGACAGCTGCAACACCTGATGATCATATTACGGCATCACATGTAACATAACATTTTCAGAAATGTTCAGAAAAAATCAAGGTACCCAAATAACCACATAAAATTATTTTTGCAAGTGCTCTGCTGACATCTCAGTAATTACTTGTCTAACTAAATTATCTGGTAGACAACCTATAGTCTGAGACATTTCAATTGATCTTATCAATGCAAGTAGCAAACATCAAATAACTGATAAAAAACAATTGCACATGTAATGGCAGGAAAAGTATAACACAATCAAATACACGCAAGTGCAGGGGTAGCACAAACAAAATAAGGAAACACAATAAGTAATACTGGACAAATAAAACACCAAAGCGATAGTGGAAGAAAATACTTACCCGCAGTCTCCTTTCCAGAGTAAGTCTTAAAGTAAGATCATCCAACTTTTCTCAAGTTTATTCTTCGCCTCACGGAGTGCACCAGCTTCATTTGCAACCTATCACATAAATCAGGGCATAAGAATACTCGAATGCATGACAATAATAGTAGAAACAAAAGAAAACTTCACGCAAGCTGCCTAACAACGAATGCAGGATGATACGGAGATAACAATTCAAAGTAACTAGACAAGTAAAATGAACTGGCATCATTTCAGTCACAAAGAAACATGTACGCCTTATGAGCATGTGGAGGACAAAAGAAGGAAAGGCAATAGTATTTTAGGAAAAGAACAAATTTCAAAATGCCTAGCACAGGTATCAGCCAATCATTTTGAGAATTGCAGTACTGCTTGAAACAAGCCAATTGAATCTATAATACCCATAGAGATTACAGAATTGCAACAAAAAAATTACCATTTTGAGTCTCCTTAGCTCCCTTCTTGCAAGTTTCTGTCTCCAAGCACACTGAATTGCTACAGTACCCTGCCTGTAATGCTGGAAAAGCATGACAACCTTCCATTTTCGCCATATGGACTGCAATATGGCAACAAAAACTAATGTTGAACAAAAATTCAACCATGCGAGGCCTTAATTTTTTTTCACAAACAATATATGTCTTCCTAATACTGTAATCAGTCTAGAAAGTAGATCCGCAACAGCCAAAAACAGCTGGAGTAACATGATTACGGTTTGTAAAGAGAGCTTAATCTCAACTATTTGCTTACAAACATGGCAAATTTTTTCCCAGAAAATCAAGCTGCAACTTAACTTACCATCTACTGAACATTGAACAAAGGATATTACGTGCTGTGAGATGGTTTCATTTCTTGAACATTGAACAAAGGATAATACCTGTATCACTACAGCAGCCTTTTGCTCTCTCATTATTGAGAAAGAGCGGCAAGCAATATACCCTCTAATACAGGACTGAATAAGCAGAGCCGCAGAACATGATTGCTGGTACGTCCGATTTAACAGCCAACATCGGACATATTTCTGAACAATTATGGCAGCCGCTGTTTCTCTTCTGATCATATACATCTTTCTTGCCAAACAACCTGCAAGATCATTCACAATTAGCAACCAGAATGTACCAGCAATTAATTATCAGAAAGGGCAAGAGACTAAAATTCAAGGAGGATGTTTAACAAGAAGTATTAGGATAAGATTTTTGCGAATTTGCAGGTTATGAAAATAGCACGAACAAGAGTAGTCATAGTAAAAAAAGAAAATTAAAATTACATCAAAGTAGCCAAAGTTATAGGAGTAAAATTACAGTGGTATAGACGGCAGTTGTCTATATTATATCTCCACATCATCTATAGACAGCACTAAAAATAACTCATACAATGGATCGTCTATATAGTTGTCTATAATGGTCTCTCATCTAATTAACAGACTGTCTATACAATGATATATACAATAGAAAGCTGTCTATAAGATCGTCTGTTAAATAGTAGACAGCATATGTGAGAAGCATAGTGCCATTAGGTATCAAAACAGCTTAGGAAAACAGCATTCAGAAACTATAACAACGACAAAAAATCTAATATAACTCAAAAAAGTAATGAGGTGATTGAATATCATAGAGCTGAGAAAGATTTGTTTGCCTGTGAAGCTGAAAGGAATTTGGTCCATAGCGATGTGTCGTCTCCTTGTAACTTCAATGCACTGACGCCCTGCCAATGTGGATAAAGAATCACAAATCAATCTAAAACATAAATAAGGGCAAACGGAAATTAAGAATGATCACTATATGTTCAGGCCTAGAGAGCTAACTGACTTTTCAATGGTTCCAATAATTAATGTACACATGAGGAGCAACCACCAATTAATCAGTTAGGCAAGATTGAGTGTACTTCAGAGTTCAGGCAGAGATGGATTTAAGATTATGTCAAAGAGAATAATGAGATTTTGAAGCTACAAGTAGGCGTTGTTTTAACTAATCAAGGCATCATATAAAAACATGTATGCTTTTTATGTTAGATCTCTGTGCGTATATCACAACAAGCGGATGATGATGTCTTGCGACCTTAAGTATGCTTTGTTCATTTGATTAAGTTATCCCTAATAGCCCCCACATTTGGTAGCCTTGACAAACATGCACGTTCTAACATCCATTTCCATATATATGCTCCACCAATTCGCAATGTAAGCAATTTTAGCAAATTTTTCACAACATAAGCAAACTTTTATATTCTTTAGCAATATTTTGATAACTACACGCCTCTCTTTATGTCCTTGCTGCAAAAATCACAACATTATATTGCAACTCAATGGCCATTTATACTCACATCCAGTGTTTAAGAAACTACAGGACCATGCCCAAGCAGCCTAAAATTTAGAGATAAAAAACCTACAGATACCTAACTGTTGTGGTCCATGGCATCACAATATTTATAGCTTAATTTGCAAAGTACATCAAAGGCACCCAAATAAAGATCCTGCATGCTCATGCGTCCACTTCAATCCAGAAAAAGAAAAGAACAAGAAAAGTTTACCTGCAAACCAATTGAAGTATATGAACTCCAAGCTGTTTTTTAATAAAGCATTGCCCACTAAATAAACTAGTGGCACTTCTCCCAGAGCTGGATAACCTAAGCTTTGTCAAACATTGATGGGCTGGTGTGCATGCGATATCTAACACAGACCAAGCAAAACATTATATACACTAAACTACAGAGGGAGTATAGGTAGAAGGGTTTGTTCACAAGATGGAATCTTGCAGAGATTTTCTGGAGTAGGAAGCATTGGATTATCATAATCCCCAATTCCCATACCATCTTGTGACCAAAATAACGCACTCCCTCTTATTAGAAATATAAAGCATCCTTAAGCTATGAACTAAACATGCATACCTCAGAGGGGCGGCAGAGACACCGGCAGTGCTTGCCCGCCGAAGAGTACCCACCGCGGCTATGTGACGGCGGAGGCACTACACGGCCATGGTGAGGGGGGACAGATCCGTATGGCAGGGAGACCCTGGAGTCAGTGGGGAGAACACGGCGGAGGCAGCAGGCGAGGCAGAGGCGGAGGCGAGAAGGAGGTGCCGACGCGTCGAGCGGATTGAAGGCGGCCGGGGAGCGGGAGCTAGGGCGGAGACATCCTGGAGGATTGATGAGGTGGGGGAGAGAGGCGGGGATAGGGCGGAGGGATCGAGCTCACTGGAGATCGGAGGACCGGAGCTGCAACGAGGAGATAGAGGAGAGAGTGAGTGTGGCGGCGCTGTGCGAGAGAGATTGGGGAGATTGAGGCATGCTTCGCGCGTTTAACCTAGCTAGGGCGACAAGGGTGGCCGGTCTGCGAATTGCTCTCAGACCTTGTTTGACATATTTTGCCGCGTGAGCTGTACATGACTTTTCGACAGATGAACCCATACGAAATAGACAAGCTATATATTTTACCGATAAATAAATAATATATATAAAAGAATTATCAGATAAATAAATAAGAAAATATAATTCAACGTCTATTTTTACCACCTTCATTGACATGAGTTTTGTCGGACAGATAGACTTTTGCCGACAGATATATCGACAAAAAATTTATCATTGCCGACAGATAGTTTGTCCCTACATATCAAAATAATTTCCAATGCACCATCTCGACCCTAAAAGTATTATTGTCGATAGTTAGTCCGTCACCAAGTTTTAGCGATGATAGTTGGTCGATAATTATGTATTATTGCCAATCGATGTCCGACGCTAATTTGGTGTCATGGTGTAGTGATTTGTGATGAAGATGGAGTAGCGTCGGTAGTCATTGGAGAAGCCAGAGAGGAAGGAGGGGCAGCGGTCACGCTGGTCGTATCCATGTTGGTGATGTCCTCATCAGGCGGCGACATTTCACGGAGAAATATCAAATATTTTTTAGGGCTTTTGATGCTTGAGGCTTGTTGATGGTCTAGTTCGAAGGAATTTGGAAATGAATGATTGGATCACAGGAATTGTGAGTGGACTTTGAGCTTCAGTGGTTCGGCCATGGTGAAATTGAGCAGAGCTTTCAATTGTCCGGTTACAGAGAGGAAGAAAGAGTAGAGGGGAAAGCTAGACCTTGCTTCGGTGATCACAGGACGCTATTTATAGCTGAGGAGGGGAAACGAATTCGGCCAGGTGAGTTCGGTCTCAGTTGGAGCTTCACCGGTTGCTTGCGGCGCGGGAGTAATGATGGCTGGTGGCGTGGATCGCAGGGGTGAAGCCGCGTGGAGAAGAAGATAAGGACGCCCTTCGCTGGCTCAAGCTACGGGCGAGGATGACGCGAGGTACAGGGGGCTACGCGGGAGATTTTGCTCGGCGGCACCAGCATCTGGAGGTTGAAGAAGAGAAGCAGGGTAGGCTGTCCAGTGGGTTTATCAGGAAATTGGGCCCACATGGCAGTGAGAGGCGTGGTGGACATGAAGCAAAATTCAGAGCTAGCGCCAGCGGAACGAGATAAGGTTCAAAGAATTGGTTTTGTGTCACTTCATAATTTATGGAAATTTTACTGTGCAATGGGTTGGAAGTTATCTTGATACTGTAAAAATTTTCGGATTTAAATATTGTTCACAGATTTAATTAAAATTCTGACAATCTTCTCTGCACAGTTTTCTGATTTCGGATTTTGATTTATCAGATAATTCAAATGTTTTTATAACTTTTTTAAATTTTGTTTTTCAAATTTATTTGATCTAAGTATTCTTATGTAAAATTTTCAGTTCAAAATATTGCTCCAGAAATTTATAAACATTCTGACATTCAGAGTACTAGTTTTTATTTCTCTCTGTTTTTGAATTTTTAAATATTACAAAATAATTTATTAATTCCTGAAATTTTTACTATAGGTTAATTAATGACTCTAGAAGATAATATAAAATTTTCATATATATATAAGTCATGATTATTTTTATTTAATTCTGAGAAGGTTACTGTTCTTAGTCTCGGTGCATTAAATGACAATAAATGACTTTGGATTTTATGCATAAATGTTGGATATGACATTTTATCATTTAAAACTGGGGTTCTAGGTTGTTCTCAAGATTATCCAGGATTTTGGAATTTTATTGACTTTATATTTCATTTTTATTATTCTTCTTTTGCTTGAATATACTTTTCCAATGAAGCATAAATCAATATAAGTCCAGAAAATTCAGAAAATGCAGAAAAGGCTGCAATAAATATGATTTAATTCTGAATTTTAATTTCTTACTTTATTTTAATTTTTCAGGATGTTACATTAACACATCGCAAATTTCAACCTAGTGGTTTAACATTCACGAGAGCAACCCGGAAGCAATAGAAAAGATTTACAACAAAATTTCAATAACACATAAATATTATACATATATTTAACTTAGTACATAGGAAGGGTATCTATGGTTTTTTCTTTTACTGGTGGTACCATATGTATTTTTGCATAAAAAGTTTATTACATAGCTAGAATAATGTGTAGTTGTATAATGCTATCTTCCAAAGTAGGCTATCCAGAGACAAGTCTTCTATCTTTTGCACTACTTATTGCATTAGTCTTCCAAGGCTTCTATGAAGTCGAAGAGGTTGTGATGCTTGTTACTTCTATCTTCTTGAAGTTGCTGATGTAGACATCACGACGATGTTGACTTGCTCCCAAAATTATTTCAAAAGGATTTGTTGGTGTGTTTTTATTTCGCAAAAAGACAAGGAGAGAAATACTTCTAAAAGAATAACTTAGGAGTGGAGAAGGAAAATTCTACAAAAGAGAATGAGTACCTAGATAAAGAGATTAAATTCTATAGATGGGAAAAGAGTTTATGTATAACTGATGCTATCCTTTTTATATTTCTTTTAGAAGATAGAGTTCCCGATTTTTTCCAGTTTTCATTTTTTTAACATTCATTCGAAGGTTTTCTATTCAGAAGAATATAACTATTCTGGTTCCAACTCATTTTCATGGTACATAATTTAGGAAAAGCAATGAGGCAGGTTTTTGAGGCATGTTTAGAAATTATTGTTGGAGCATTAAGTTTTAACTAGCCTAAAGCAGCGTAAGCTAGTTTGGTGTTACTAATGCGGTAAGATCTTAACTTGGTTTATATATGAGTGGTGTAATTCCAAGCAAAGCTAAGAGTAGTAGTAGTGACGAATACTCATACCAGGGATACCCCACAGCAAAGTATACATCTATTTCAAGACCGCATTTCTCCGAGTTATCTAGCCTCGGAGTACGGGCTGAAGGTGAAATCGACATGGACCTCGTCCCTTCATGGAAGGAGTTGCCGCTGAATCTCGGGTCGGCGCACCCACAAATGACACCAAACCAGTGGCCGCCCTCGCAGCACCTACTCGACCCGACCCAAGATCGTACTACCGCGAGATCCGACCAAGACCCGACGAGAGTCCCCGCATCTCGCCACGCCGCCGATCTCACGTTGGCGAACCTGTTGCACGGACGTCGCGGTAATATTAGGCGGACGGTTCCTTCCCAACGCAACCGAGGGCGGCCACAGCCTAAAGCACCCATCTTTTCAAGACGTCGATTCGACAAAGCGCTTAGAGGACGAGACGCAGTCGCCCTCGAAAAGGCGCCGCCTGCTGTGTCTATCCACCCCATATGGGGCGTCTTTGGAGAGCTCTGTCATCATGACCGAAGACCAGTCGCCCAGACGAGAGCCCTTTGTCATCATGACCGAAGACTAGGACGCCTTGATGGGCATTCCTTGTCTTTTTCAAATCTCGTGTAACCTGCCCCTCGGCCTATATAAAGGAGGCGGGGCCCTCGGAGGGGGATAGATTTTTTCCTTCACACGCACCCACGCTGAGTTCGCCTCGGCACCGCCCCTTAGATCGCTCGGGGTTCTCCGACCCGGGTCGGCGCCAAGCTCAGGGAAGTCCTCCTGATTTCTTCCTCCCGAGCGAGTGCTAAGGGCACATCCTTAGCCTCCGCTTGTAATCTCTGTTTGCTCCCGAGCTCGTGAACAATTCAAACCGCCACCACGAATCGGAAGTAGGACATTCGGCCCGAACCAAGATAAATCTGAGGCTTCTTTGGTCTACCATTCAAGGAGAGGGAGCGCGTAATCCCTATACTTACGAATTTACTTGCGGTTATAATGGCAATCACAATTGGCGCGCGCCAGGTAGGGGAGCTCGTGCGTCATCTTCGCGATCTCTGGATCCCCATTTTCCTCCTCGATGGCTTTCTTCACCGACGACGACGCATCTGCGTCAAGGGGCTGGATCCGCTTCGGCTCCCTCGACTTCATCACCATCCCAGCGGGAGAGTTTGTGCTCATCCCCGCCACTGTCCAGGCACGAGCACCTACCTCGAGCCTGGACTCCGTCACCCACGCTCTCGGTGACCTCGGCTTGGGGACCCTGCGTGGGCCCCAAGGTGAGGGTCCGTTCACCGCCACGCTGCCTCTAGTGGCGGTCCCTGCGAGCCTGCGTGCGTGACGGCATCACCCCCCACAGGCTCGCACCTCGTGGCTACGGTCGGCCATTTGCCAACCTCCGTCTACGATCTGCTGGAGAGCCCATCCAGCCTCGACTCCGGCTCAGACGCGGAGCACACCTCCAGCGTGTTGTACCCTCGCGAGTGCAACATGGTGGGGCTGGACGCCTCGGCCACCACCTCCGTCTACCTGGAACTGCTTGCGCCTTGCCGAGGCGGAGGCGGAATCCAGCAGCGCACCGAGGCTCTCCAAGCCGTCAGACGGAGCTCCAGCTGACCAAGCGAGTTGGAGGCTCAAGAGGCCGAAGCTTGTCAAACTCTGGACGATCTGGAGCAAGGCAAGCTCTGGCTTCGCAGATGCCGCCACAGACAGCGGAGTTCAACAAAGAATGGGCCAGGGTCGACGAACCATCAGATTCCCTCGCCCTGGGGGCGAATGTCGCCTTGGCATCCCGAGCCAGAGGATCCGGGGGCTAAGGCCACCTACTAGAACCTCCGGGTGGTGGAACGCATGCGATCCAAGCATGTCGTGCCTTCTTCCGCTTCTTCCTGAGCCGTCCGATCACCCAACAAGATTGCCGCTTCAGACCGTCGGGGCCTGGCGCCAATGGCGCCGCGCCGAAGCCCTGTGCCTCTCACACCGGCGCTTGTACCGGCGAAGCCGCAATGTTCGCGGCTCCGTGGGGACCCAGAAGAAGACGGAAAATGAGGCGGTCTAGTCCCGGGCCGCGGACAAGGGTCGCCCGCCATCAGAGCCCGAGCCCCGATGGTGCGGGGGCAGTAGGCGTTGGAAATCCGCCATGAAGCTTCCGCCAGATTCGGGCCCCCACCAACATAACCAAGTACACTGGGCTTGAACCCAGCGTAGTTAGTTAAAACTTTGGCTCAGATGCAGAAGGCGCCACTGGACGATCTCTTCGTCATCCGGTACCTCCCCATTTACCTCATGGATTCCGCCGAGCATGGCTCGAGTATTTACTCGCGAACATCATCGAGCTGGGCCGACCAAGAGCGTCTTCGTCGGTAACTTCCAGCACTTACAAACGCCAGAGGAACTCACAGGATCTCAAAAGCGCTGGCAGCAATGGGAGTCTCTTGGGATTATATCCGGCGTTTCTCCCAACAATGCAACAAGCTCCCCGACATCACCGACGCCGATGTTGTCGGGGTGTTCATCTACGGTACCTCATCGAAAGCTCGTGCATGTTGGCTGCTGCTTAAGCCCAGGACCACCAAGGAGCTCCTCGACATCGCCACCAACCACGCCTCCGGCGAAGAGGCTGTTGGGGCTATCTTTGACAAGGGGAAGGCCAAGCGAGAGGCCGCCCCCGACGCCGGTTCTACCTCTGACCGCTATGACAAGAAGAAGCGGAAAGGGAAGCAGGGCTGTGAGGGCCCTGTGGTCGCGGCGACTGACCGCCCTGCCAAGCAGCAGGCGCGTCAGGATCCCGACCACTTCGAAAAACTGATGGACAGGCCATGTCCGCATCATGGGTACTCCGTCAAACACAAGTACAGGGATTGCGAAACCCTGAAGCGTTTCATCTCCGGAACCTCCGCACGGGGTAAAGGGAAGAAGTGCGACTCGGCATCAGATGCCGAGCCCAAGGAGGCGGCCAAAGAGTTCCCGGAACCTGATGGTTGCCTCATGATCTTTGGTGAACCAACGAGCTACGCCGACAAATGTCACAGGCTCGCATTCGCTGAAGTCAACAGCTGGCTCCAGGCCAAAGTACCTTCGGTGGTCGGAGTCACCAATCACGTTCCGCACCCGGGGAGATACCCTCTGGTCGTGGCCCCCATTGTGGGGACGAAGCGCCTCTCCAAGGTGCTCATGGATGGCGGCAGCAGTCTCAACATCCTGTATGTTGAGACCTTCGATGCCCTGGGGATCCCTCGCTCGAGCCTCCGACCGAGCAAGGCGCCTTTGCATGGCATCGTCCACGTCCGCAAGCCTGATCCGCTCGGCGGATCGATCCGCCGTAACCTTGGGAACCAGCCAACTTCCGCACCGAGACCTCACCTTTGAGGTCGTGGGGTTTCGCTCCTATCACGCCATCATGGGAGGCCGTGTTACGCCAAGTTCATGGCGGTCCCCAACTACACTTACCTCAAGCTGAAGATGCCGGGGCCGCGGGGAGTCATCACCGTGGCCGCATCCTTTCAGCTTGCTTACAACTACGAGAAGATCAGTTGTGAGTTGGCGTCGGCAATCATTGCGTCCGTCGAGCTCGAGAATCTCCGGAAGGAGACCCCAGAATCCGCCCCCGACTCCAGCAAGTCGGGGTCCGGATCCTTCAAGTCTGCCGAGGATACGAAGGAGGTCATGGTCGATCCCGAAGATCCGACCAAGGCCGTGCGCATCGGGGCCATGCTCCCCGCCAAATAGGAAGACGCGCTCGTCGACTTCCTCCGCGCCAATCGGGGCGCTTTGCATGGAAGCCCTCGACATGCCAGCATCCAGCGAAGTCGCCGAGCACTCCTTGAATATCCGACTGGCTCAAGGCCGTCGTTCAGCCGCTGCGCCGCTTCGATGAAGAAAGGCGCAAGATCATCATGCAGCGGACGCCAAGCTTTTGGCTGCAGGTTCATAAGGAGGTCCGCCACCGAGTGGTCGCCAACCACTGCTTGTAAAAAGAAGTCGGGGCAATGGAGGATGTGCGTTGATTACACGAGCCTCAACAAGGCATGTCCCAAGGACCCTTTCCCATTGCCCCGCATCGACCAAGTTGTCGATTCCACCGCAGGGTGCGAATCCCTGTCTTTTCTGGACGCCTACTCAGGCTACCACCAGATAGCGATGAAGGAGTCCGATCAACTCGCGACTTCGTTCATCACTCCGCTCGCTCGTTACATTGCGTACGCGATGCGTTCGATCTAAAAACAGGTGCTACATACCAGCGATGTATGCAAACGTGTTTTGACGACCAGATCGGGCATAACATCGAGGCGTACGTTGACGATATCATCGTTAAGACTAAGAAGGTTGACAACCTTGTCGCCAACATAAAGGAGACTTTTGTGAACCTCCGAAGGTTTCGCATCAGGCTCAACCCCGAGAAGTGCGTTTTCGGGTCCCCAAGGAAAAACTGCTCGGCTTCATCGTCTCCGAGCGCGGCATCGAAGCTAATCGGGAGAAGATCGCCGCGATCATGAAGATGGGTCCAATCAGCAACCTGAAGGGAGTCCAGAAGCTGACGGGGTGCCTAGCGGCCCTGAGCCGTTTCGTCTCCCGCCTCGGTGAGCGCGGAATGCCGCTTTATAAGCTGCTCAAGAAGTCTGACCACTTCATCTGGACGCAGGAAGCGCAGGAAGCCCTCAATCGATTGAAGGCGCTCTTAACCACGCCTCCGGTGTTGGTCGCCCCAACGCCAGAAGAGTCGCTCCTCCTCTACATTGCCGCCACAACTCAAGTTGCTAGCGCGGAACTTGTTGTGGAGCGAACCGAAGAAGGCCGCGTACTCAAGGTGCAGCGCCCGAGGTACTTCATCAAGTACTTTTTCGAGTCCAAGGCCAGATCCTCGGTGCAGAAGTTTGCTCTCACGTAATGGCCTCGGGGTGGCGAGAAAGGCTTGAATGCCTCACGAATAAGACCTGGTTAGGGGCTCCGAAGGTAAAGGATCCACCAAGTGGATTTCTAGCCGATCCCGACAGGCAAACGAGCGAGGGGCTAATTAAAGGCGAACCCTCGGTGGGTCTCTAGTTGGGTCCATGGACGACCTAATCGCTTTAGCTAGTGTCCGAGACCATACTTCAAACTCTCATGAGCCCCGAAAGGGCAGCTAATGCTGCGCATACCAAGTCCTGAAACGGCTCGGGGTCCCAGACGGATTGAGTAAAGAAAGGTTTTTATGGGTCGCCTTAGCGGTCGGACACCCAACGCAGGATCGTCCGCCGGAGGTCGCTCGACCTCCAGGCCCACTCGGATAACCCGTTTGTAGCTCCACGAGCACGGTGTTGTACGGCGTGAGGCAAACACGCCTGCTCACCCCTCCAGTCCCACACTGCGGATGGGGCGTATACGTGGGATCGACAGTGGCCTCTCCTCTCGTAGGTTGCCTCGCCCGATGAGGACTCGAGATGGACGCCCTTCGCCCAGCTACGGCGTAAAAATGGCACTAACGTGTCCAGCTCCGACGTTAAACGAGCATTCGGGAATCGGAACCTCTCGCAGAGGCATCCGGACCTCCCTGCCGACCACGGCCGCGTCCAGCTCCGACGTTAAACGAGCATCCGGGAACTGGAACCTCTCACAGAGGCATCCGAACCTCCCTGCCGACCACGGCCGCGTCCAGCTTCGACGTTAAACAAGCATTCGGGAACTGGAACCTCTCGCAGAGGCATCCGGACCTCCCTGCTGACCACGGCCGCTTCCAGCTCCGACGTTAAACGAGCATCCGAGAACCGGAACCTCTCGCAAAGGCATCCGGACCTCCCTGCCGACCACGGCCGCGTCCAGCTTCGACGTTAAACAAGCATCCGGGAACCGGAACCTCTCGCAGAGGCATCCGGACCTCCACCGTCCAGTAGCGTCCGGCCGGCGTTAAACAAGCATCCGGGAACCGGGACCTCTCGCAGAGGCATCCGGACCTCCCTACCGTCCACGGCCGCGTCCAGCTTCGACGAGAAACAAGCGACCTGCGTAAGGCACCCATGTCGACCGACATGGTCACGCGTCAGGTTGATTTTCACTTTGGCTCAATGTAACCCCGACCGGCTCTCGGGCACGCTTTCCGGGGCTCGGGACTACACTCACAGGAGGCGCACAGCGCACCGGTAAACATCGATAATTGGTTGGACTCGGCCAGCAGGGCGTCCTTCTCAGGGAGACATGTTCCTTCTTCGCGCCGCGTCGCACTGTCAAGAAGATGACGCAAGCCGAAGACAAAGGGCCCATCCAGGAACGCCTGCATTTCAGGACGGCCCCAGGGGCTACTAACGAATACTCATACCAGGGATACCCCACAGCAAAGTATACATCTATTTCAAGATCGCCGCCGAATCTCGGGTCGGGCGCACTTGCTGGCCCAAACCACCGAAGCCGCCGCCTCCCACAAGCACCTACTCGACCCGACCCGCATCAGGTCTACTGCGAGTTCGACCAGACCACGAGGCGAGTGCCTGCAAGCCTCGGCCTCGATCTCGCCACGTCGGCGATCTACACCGGCGGGCCACTGTTGAAGCAGACGAACGGTAATATTAGGCGACAGCCTTCCTAACGCAACCGAGGGCGGCCTCACTAAAGCACCCATCTTTTCAAGGCGTCGATCTCGACAAGGCTCGGAGAGGACGTCGCGCCCTCAAAAGCGCCGCTGTTGTATCTATCCACCGTATGGGGCGTCTTTGGAGCCTACATCATCATGACCGAAGACTGTGTCGCCCAGATTTAAGAGCCCGCTATCATCATGACCGAAGACTAGGACGCCTTGGACGGGCATTCCCTTGTCTCTTTTTCAAATCCTTGTGTAACCCGCCCTCGGCCTATATAAAGGAGGCGGGGCCCTTGGAGGAGGGATAGATTTTCTTTCCTTCACACGCACTCCACGCTGAGTTCGCTCACCTGCACCGCCCCTTAGATCGCTCGGGGTTCTCCGACCGCCGGGCGCCAAGCTCGAGGAAGTCCTCTGATTTCTTCCTCCCGAGCGAGTGCTAAGGGCACGCCCTAGCCTCTGCTTGTAATCTCTGTTTGCTCCCGAGCTCAGTGGCAATTCAAACCGCCACCACTTAATCGAAGTAGGGACATTCAGCCCAAACCAAGATAAATCTGAGGCTTCTTTGGTCTACCATTCGAGGAGAGGGGAGCGTGATCCCCTATACTTGAATTTACTTGCCGGTTATACGAAGCACCGACAAGTAGAGACTATACTACTAATCCTGATGAGATTTTATTTTTGAGAAAGGCTAATAACCATGATGGTTACATAGGTAAGAAACTGTATAGAGAGGAGATAAGTTCATAAAAAGTTCTATGGAGGGAAAGATACAGACTATGTTATGTTTTCTCATTTATCCTATGGGTTAAGTTTTCCATATTCACACATAAGGACAATTTATTGGGAAACTTTAACCTAAAGGTTAAGTTCGCACATAAATCAGTCCTGACATTCAGAATAAAAACCAACTTCAAGTAGCGAGACATAACGACAACATAAATTGCTCTATATAACTAGAGCGAAATAATATGCTACGCGTATGGGTTCTTATCTTATGGTAGATCCTAATATATTCTAATCTTCTGCCTTTTTATGGCTGGGTGATGCTATTTCTTCATGAAGTAGGATCTTCAAGCTTTACTTCTGCTTTGTCGAGGATAGTGAAGTGTTGCATACTTTCTTGAGATGGTTGTTGTAGACATTGTAGACTTCTTTGGTTGACATGAAGGATGACAGCGACAGGACTCGGACATCTTCAGAAGCAACAACAGAGATAAACCAGGGGCGAGAATTTCTTTTTTAAGATAAGGGGAATTTATTGACAAATCAAAATGAAGGTAGGGGTAAGAATAGAATCTTAAGAATGGGAAAATAATAGCAAAGCCTACATTTTGCAAATAGAGTAACTTTTGAAAATAAGCTTTTGAATTTGCTTATTCTAATGCTAGCGGCCATTCTATCTAAGGTTTACCCTACGGTCAGTATAGCTCTGATACCAATTGTAGCGACCCCCATTTTTGCACTGAATGCCAAAAATGGAAATCTCATGTGCACACAGTACTAGTCCCTGGATCAGTAGCTAGTACGCACATTTCAACAATTTGAATCACAACCATACATTATATAAATTAAGCGGAAACTAATAAACACATAAATCTTACAACTCAGAGTATATAGCAGCAAAAGAAGCAAAGCCTTGTAGTGTACCCATCCAATCCTCACAGTAATTGACCAGCATAAATCCTAGAATTAACACGGCAATAAGGATCCGCAACTCGCGATGAAACAAGACTTCGAAGCTTCGCTAGCTTAACACCTAAAACAACGAATAAGCAAGGGTGAGTACTTTCGTACTCCGCAAGACTTGATAGTGGTTCACAATTGCAAATAATTAAGCATGCAAAGCTTAAACAATGACGAGCTCTAGTTATTTTGCGCTTGCTCAAAGAAAGTAAATCATAGACTAGTATTAGATTGCAATGTGATTTATAAAATTGCTAAGGAACAAGTAAATTTACATGAAAGTAAACACGATTCCACAACCAGTCTACCCGACTAAATAGCCATATATGTCGATTCCTTTGGACATAAAACCAGGTTGCCAAAACAATTTCAAACCGAAACTCCAATTTTCAGAAAATACCAAAATCTAACATTGGAATGACTTCACCAAGTGCCCATAACCACGGGCGCGGCTAATTAATTAGATTTATACTCTGCAGAGGTGTACAACTTTACCCACAAGGAATGATCCACCCTTTTTGCTAGGCCATACGACACACTTCCTTTAGTGTGCTAGCAAGGCGATCATACATAGCCGTTACATTATTCAGACATGACTTTGATCCGCCCGGACGTTAACACCGCCAGAGAACCGAAACACACACCCAAGCCGTGGATCCACTTTCACACACCCAACACAACGCTTCGAACACGGCAGTAGCGCTGCCGTTGCATTAGCAAGTAGAAACCCCATCAGCACTGACTGAATACTCGCAAGCTCCGCCTACCAAAGAGCAAAGCCATGTCTAAATAACTTAATAAGCTATGGCCGTCCCATACCGGGACCTCGTGGTTGCACAGAAATCTTGGATCAATAGCGTCCCATTGCCCGGTCCTTAATGTGATATGGGCGACACTCCACCCTACACTACGTGCAGTTCCTTTTTGCACCTCCGGCTATTGCCAATAGTCGTCCACATCCAAATCATAGTTTTAGTTTGAGTTTTTAGTAAACTAACAGCAACCTTTTCAAATGGCAGTTGGTTGAATAAACAATTTGAAGATGAACCGTTTTAACGTTGAGCATGGCTAAGCAAATATAGTATCTAACGTTTATACCCGCAGTGACATTAATTCATGTCTAAACCATACTTATGGTAACAAGGTTCACATTGTCAATCATATTAAAGAAATCCATAATTCACAGGGATAATTACTGTTCTACCCAGAATAGCAATTTTTATGGAGAATTACTCGCATGCATAATACAGTTGCAAAAACAACAAATTGTAGGTGAAGTACTGGGATCAACATGATCAAGGAGGTGCTTGCCTTGCTTATTTGTCGTTTACGAGGAAGACGAGGATTGCGGTTGACGACGACGACGGAATCAGCAACGTCGGGTTCTACACGCCGATCAACAGAAACATAGCAAAATACTAACTTCAATAAGGGCAAAAAGAAAGTAGATAGAAAGAACAAATAAAAATTTTCACAAGAAACAGGGTTGCTCTTTTATGAATTTATAAATTTTATTTTACGAATTCAAGATGCAAAGATTGGTTGGATTAATAGAATTAATCATTAGTTGCAAAGTTCATTGATTACTAATCATAATACTTTTCTGGCAACCTTATTACTTACGGGTTTTACTCTATTAGGATTCAGAGTCAAAGCAAGATGAAATAAGAATATTTTCTTAGATTACTGCAGATTATATCTTAGAGATCAATTCTAAGCTATTCTTTACTAAATTCAGATTTAGATGAACTGCTTTGCAAGTTAATGAAAAGGCTCAAATGATCATATTATATTATAAATGAATACTTCTTCGCCTTTGATTGACTTTGAATAGAATTAGCTTTGCGCAAGCTAAGATCTATTGATTTAGGCTATCGAATTATTTTCATGATACTTGAGAAGGTTCTCGTGATACAAATAACTTAACTACGTGGTTTCCTCATTTGCAACTACAGATTCGTTCATTCAGTATACGGCTTTCAGACACGTGAACACTTAGGGTTATTAAGCTATCAAAATTAATATGTAAATCATAGTGAAATGAGATTATCTTTTCGTAACAGAGTAGACTATACTTTGGGGAGCACTACTGAGCTAATTTCATAAGTTTTACGATTTAAATGAGACATTATATTCATCGTTGAAAAGGCTTATATGGCCTTGTAAAGTTTACGTTTACAAAATCGGCAAGAACGCGAAGCGAAAGGTTAACACTTAAGGGTTTTGAGCTAATTAGATTAATATGCAAGCCTTAATGAAATAAGATTCTTTTTTATAGAATATGGTAGCATAAACATTGTACAGTGTTTCTAAACTAGTTTTACTGATTTTAGTATTTAGATGAGTTATTTTATCTATCGTTGAAATAGCCTAAATGACATATTGGTAACATTAAATCGGCCAAGTTTCAAACTTAATTTCCAACTACACTATATATGATTCTTGATTCATTTTTCAGACATTAACAAAATACCATCCTAGAAATGTTTTAAAACTATTTTTACATTATTTTGACCTTAACCGCGATAGATTAACTATTTATTTGTTGTTGTTGTTTGCACTTTCTTGCATCAAAGAATGCAAGATAAGTTTCGCTTTAACTATTTTTACATAAATGGTTCTCTATTGATTCCCGAATCGCATATAAATTAATTTATTGTTTTATGAGGTATTCGCTACTATTCTTACTAATGATCGTATTTAAGGTTTATTAATGGTCACAATGCAATATATTAAACTTAGTTAAAATATTTAATATCTCTGCATGATTAGGCTTATTAAAATCCTGAAGCACATAATCATTTATTTTATGATTTTATATGTTATATTTTTCATGTGTGCCATAATGTTCATAATAGTGTTTATTCTATTCTTGACTTTAATAATTGTTCTATGATTCAAGAATTGAATATTTTTGTATATTGAATTAATCCTGATCTTAGCATCATATAAAAATTTATTTCAATATTTTATGAATTATTCGCACAAACCTTTATTAAAGACCATAATGGAATTCTAGCAAAGTTTAATTCCAATAAATTGCTCGAAGTTCAAAAACTAAATATTTTTGTATATTTAGATTCTTTATGATTTTAGATGAATAATGAAATTTATCTCACTGAATTTTGATTAAAATTGCACAAGATATTCAAGATTGAATATTAAACCGATTTGGAAATTCATATGAAATAATGAAATACGTTGCGGATCGAGGAAGCGCTTTTACTAATGCACTTGGAGATGCTCCAGAGGGATCGATGAAGGGCCTCAAGGTCGCAGGAGGGAAAGCGAGGCAACTTAAAGGGCCGTGGCGGGACATCGCCGGTGGATCTCCGGTGACGGCGACAAAGACGGGAGGAAGAGCGATAAACCACATCTGGAGTCTGAACCACTCGCAGAGGCGGTGCAAGTTAAGCGCGCCTCGAGCTCAAGCGGCAATGCAATGGCGACTACCGGGAGCAAGAAGCGCAACACGGAGATCGAATGGGTAATCGATTGAGCAATTAGGGACCTCAAGTACTCCATTTTGATATTTATCTTACGGATACCATCGGAGAAGCTCCGCCAGTGCACCGGTTTTGGAGAAGAAGGGGCTCACTACGGCGGCGATTTCGCATGGAGAAGATCAAGTATTTTTGAGGGGTACTGATCCTTAGAAGGTATAGATGATGTATACGGAAGTAATTTGGAAATGGAGTCTTATTTTCTGCCAATTAATTTCGGCTCTGAGCTTGGGAGTTTTCTGGTAATGGTGGAAAGGGAATGGAGTTGGGGCATCTCGGCTGCAGAGAAGAAGAGGGAGCAGAGGAGGAGTGTTGCGTGGTTTCCAGTGATCACAGAGCGCCCTTCATGTTGCTGCTAAGTGAATGAACTCAGCCTCGGTTGATCACTCTGCGAGACAAGACACGGCTGCACAGAATGAGGTATGGGCAGCTGAAGCTTCGCGAGAACTGAGCAAATGTGGCGATGATCGGGCCCGTGAGCGGTTTTGCAAGGACGGAGTAGGTGAAGAAGACTCAAGAAGCGCAGAGAGGGACGGGGGAGATGGACTCGGCTCCAGCTTGGGCGACAGGGAAGAAGAAAGAGGATGGGGAGGAGAGAACTGAGGCTAGCGTGTGGGATCGGAACCACTGGCAGAGGCTGGATGATTTCACCGTCAGCCAATGTAATCGGAGACGAGGACGATCGGCCCACATGTCAGCGGCTGGTCAAAAGAAAACAGGGTGGTTGGGGGTCAATTTCTCCCTCTCTCTCTCTGATTTTGTTGGTGGTCAACTAGAGGTAGAAAATGGTGAAACTTTTTAACCGAAGTCTCTAGACTGAATTTGACTCCTGGTAAAACTTTGAGATTAAACCAAGTTACCGAGAATTTATAAATATTATTTCAACAGTGACTGTTTGAATTTCTAGTCTCTGAATTCAATTTTTATTTAAGATCAAATGAAGTCTATTATTTTTGAAATTTTGTTTTTCAATATGATTTGATTTTAGAATGCTTCTATAAAATTTTCAGCTCAAAATATGGTACCATTATTTTATAAAAATTCTGACATTGCAATTTCTATATTTTCAAAGTTTCTATTTTTAAATTTGGAAAAGTCTTAAATGACAATAATAATTCATAATATTTTCACCAGAGATTGATATTGCATTGAGGTTTTCATGATAAATTTTACAGATCCATTGGTGACTCCAAAATATTTTGTAAATTCTGACAATGCGTTGTTTTGATTTAAAAGTTATCTTTTCCTTTTATCTCTTCATTTCTTTATGCATAAAATTTCAATTGCTGGCTAAAATGATTTAATTGAATGATCAGGGTTCTCATGGCAATTTTCTAAATTTTTACTCTTTACATTTTTGCCTTTTTCTCTTTTTCATTCTTTATTTCCTTTTGTTTGATTTTTCTTTCAACACAAAAATCCAAGAAAATACAAATAAAGCAAATAATATTAAAAAATTCCAGAAATATTCATAATCAAATTTAAATATTATATTTTTACTGTTCTTAACTTTTTAACATTACACTTATTGATTTCGCTATGAAGTCGAGTCAATCGTCATGACACTGAACGCCGAGTCTACACGTAGATTATTGAAAAGATAGCAAATAGCAATTTTATTAAGGGCAAAAGAAATCGGATAGAAAATCAAATAGAAATCTACTACATAAAACAGTGTGTTTATAATTAGGGTTTATGGATTGTATGTGCAAATATTTTTATTTAGTCTTTATTGATGAACTGGTTTTTAGTGGCATGAAAGCATGAATTAAACTCCTATTTCATCTTATGACATGAACTCTTGGTTTGTGTAGATTATTTATTCTTATCTTTTGAATTCAAGAGGCTAAAATTATTTGGATATATAAATTTAATGCATAAGTCATCCATCCTATGGTTAGTCCTGTGCATCTAGTGTTTATCTCTAAATATTTCTGTATTTTAAAGTTTGAAATAATTTAGAAAAAAGAAAAGAGAAAAGAAGAAAATAAAATCTAGATTTGTTTTATACTGCTCTCTCAACCCATTTTTTATTTTTATTTTAGCCTAGATTGAGCGACAAAAATATATATATATATATATATATATATATATATATATATATATATATATATTTATCTTACTTATTTATTTATTTTCTAATATTTTTTATGTATATATATATTTCTTTCGCTAAACTGGCCCATTTCCTTCGGCCCAACAGGCTCGGCCAAATCCCTAACCCACATCTAACCTAATCCTCACCCCTCTCCCCCTTTCTTCATTTCCTTACCCAGCAGCCACCTGTGCTTCTCTCTCTCATGTCTCACGCTCGAGCTTCTCCTCACTTATCCGGCGTCACCGCCTTCGCTGTCTCCTCTTGCTCCCGTGTGCTACCGTCGTTTCTTGGTCTCCCTATGTCACATAGCCTCTCCAGCACTGCCGCCGACTCCGATTTGGGCGCCACCATGCGCCTCGTGTTGGATCCCCATCGCCATCGGCTCCGAACAGCATCCGCTACTACCTCCCGTGTTGGCGTCGCCGCCCTCTCTGGTTCTCGTCAATGCCACTACCGGCCATCGTGTCTTCTACGACCAATTTTAGCACGAGCTAAGTATTCCTCTTCTCCCTCTCTTTCTCTTTTCTTCCTCCCCTCTGCTCACCCCCTATTTCTTGCCTTGCTAGGTTGCTCTCACCTTGGTGTCACCAAATCCGAGGTCCCCAACATCGATGATCATAGAAGCCATGCCCCTGACATGGCTCAGCCATGGATACTTTCCCCCTCCCCTTCACCTAAGCTAAGTGCACGATTTCCCCCCTCTCTCTCTTCCATTCATGAACCACGAGCAAAACTAGCTGTGAATTGGGTAGACAATAGTTGCCGGTTTCATTATGCGAGTTATGTTCAAAATTTAGTCATGAAAAGAAGGGGTTTACCATCATCCTTAGTTTTTGTGTGCTTGTGGTTATGAGTATAAGGTTCAATATATTGCTGAATTCTATGAGTATTTGATGCATGAGTTTTCTTTAAGTAGAAGACAATGCTCAGTATAAGTGTATGTATGACCATTAGAGGAATTTAAGACAGAAGCATGATAAATCGACATATATATATATATATATATATATATGGGAACATATCCTGTGCTAATGGACTACTGGGTGCTAAAGTGCTAACTCCTGTTATCAGCCCTCGGATGGAGAATCAATAGCTCTAATTGATTGAGGTGGAAATCCTCCCCACCACTTAAACCATTTTACACAAAACCCTCAATTTTTTCCCCGCCTCGCCCTCCCACCAAGCCTTCGCTTTCCTGAAACCCGATCGCATCATCGACTCCACGCCCCTGTGCCCTTTCCACGAGACGAACGGCGACCGCCTCCCCACGCGCGTGCTCCTCTCCTCCTCGCGCGGCCTCTGCCTCCTCCCCACGCCGGCCTCGCCTCCTCGCCCGCACGGCGCTGGCTCCTCGCCTCCCACGCCGCGCCAAGGCCCGCCCCTTCCCACGGCTGCCTGGCGAGTTCTCATGAGAGCGAGGCAGTGTCGTCGGAGACAGAGCCGATGGCCCGGCCAGCCACACGGGGTCCTCACACACAGTGCCGCTTGCTTTTTGCTTCTGTTCGCGATCCCACACGCCGGCGCCGCCATGTTGTGCCGGTCATAGAATCACGGCCGCGCCGCGCCTTCTTCTATTAGTCGATGTCTCTGACGCCGCCGCCATGCCATGATGGCCTGTCTTGCCCTAGTGCAACGCCAGCGCCGATAGGTTTTAGTAGTATAGAAATTATTCTATATGCATAGCATATCCTCTGACAATTTCTATCAAGCTTTACTTCACCATTGTACTCTTCCTTTGGTCTAGCAAATGTCTTGTCTAATTTCTCTCTCTGAATCATTCATTTCATATCTGCCTGCTTTGTGCATTACTATATTTAACATGTCAGAAGTCCCAACTCTTTCAAGCCACATTGGAAGCTCCATGATGAATTAGAGATAAATTTCATAATACACAAAACATGTGAGAATTTTGACATGTGTGAAATGAATCTGTAATTTGACATTCATATATCCATTTAGATTTACACATTTGTTCATACAAATTGATGAATTCAGTACATGGTGCTGCAAGCATTTGATCACTAGCTCCAGCAGCAGACCAAGAACTTCATCTTCTCTGACTGGTGCATTGCAGTAGCAGCAGGATCATCAGAGCGCTGCTGTCCATGGTGCAGGAGTGTGTTTGTTTGTCACCTGCTCTATGATGTCATGGATGCCTGCGCCAATGTCATGGATGCCTGCACCAATACTACTAATCTATCAATCATGTACTCTCCAGTATTCGGACGACTCTGCAAACTTCATTCAGAGAAGCAGAGAACTTACACTCCAGTAATGCTTGTTTGTGATATTGTATCCTCCCTCGTGCCTTCTTAGGCCATCAACAGAATCCTGGCAACTGATCAGCACAGGCAACAAGGATCAACTACCATTGCCCAACTAACAAGAGCAAGAACAAATGAACAATAGTGTCTAATTAATGATCCATCATCCATATCTAATGAAAGCTGTAAATAAATTAGTTGTACACCAGCCTTAACATTTCAATTATTTGCATATTCTATATAAATTAGTATCCAAAAAGGATTGAAGAGCTAGCTTCCTACATTTTCAATTTATTTCTCAGATAGTCATTCCAATGTCCTCTCAGAAAGAACACACGCCTAGATCAGATTAAATTATACAGATATTTTTCAGAAATCAAAGATACCATGTCAGTAAGACAAAGATTCTTCGTAGGTTATACTTGTGGGGAAGGATAAATGGTGAATCCAAGCTTAGACTTCTTCCCGTAATCAACCGACAGACGCTCCAACAGCAGGGAACCAAGTCCTGATCCGTGCAGCCCAGTGCAGTTGTCTGCCAACTTGCGCACACGGTCCAGGCAAAGATCTACAATCTCCTTTCCAACTGCATTCCACAAATATAATCAGAACCAGACGGACGCATTCGCAGTCGCAATAGCATAAGACTCCAATGACATTCATGGAAATCTATGCTGAATTACCAGTGTAGTGGCCACGGGCAAAGTTGTTGGCGGTATCCTCCTTCCCAGAGATGAGCTGCTCGGGTGGAACAGCTGGCGGTAGGAGCCGGTGCGCACCTCATCAATGACAGTGCGCCGGCCGTGGGAGGAGGTGGGGAGCCGCGCCGCCATGGGAGGAGGCGGACGCCGGCCGTGGGAAGGAGGCGGAGGTGGGAGGCGCGGCCGTGGGGAGGAGGCGAGGAGCCGCGCCGGCGTGGGGAGGAGGCGAGGAGCCGCGCCGGCGTGGGGAGGAGGCGGTGCGCCGTTCGTCTCGTGGAAAGGGCACAGGACGTGGGTCGATGATGCGATCGGGTTTCCAGGAAAACGAAAGGCTTGGTGGGAGGACGAGACGGGAAAAAAATTGAGGGGTTTTGTGTAAAATGGTTTAAGTGGTGGGGAGGATTTCCACCTCAATCAATTAGAGCTATTGATTCTCCATCCGAGGGCTGATAACAGGAGTTAGCACTTTAGCACCCAGTAGTCCATTAGCACAGGATATGTTCCTATATATATATATATATATATATATATATATATATATATATATATACACTCTCTGGGGAGTTCTTATTGGGCACAACATGATAAATTGGTTAGTGAAGCTATCTGGAATGAATGCTTTTATCCAGAGTATAGAGGCCGCTAACTGTTTCCACAAATCATGCTTCCAATTCCAACATTCCTTTGTGTGTGTGTGAATACACATATATGTCTGTTGTTCTGTATGTTTGTTTGCTAAGTTGTAATGTGTAAGCCGAAATGCGAACTTGGTACATGTATGAATGTCATGGTAATGAGATGATTAAATGCCAATAAGAGGATTTATATTCTTGAATTAAGGGGTGATGCTTGACTGATGATCCTTATATCCATGCTCACATTAGAGGATATTTCTTTGGACACAATATTACAAATCATGGTTCCTTTTGGATCCTCTGGTATGTTGAGGTCCTGTATTCTGGTGATCAAAGTGGTGTATATGATTGTGAATGTATTGCTAGGACAGAGAGTGTATTTACCCTTGCATGGAAATATGATCAATGTTATTAAGGGGTTGTGGATGGGATCCTATTTGTTGATTAAATTGGTATGAGTTGAAAATTGACCTCTATGCTTTGTGCTCACATATATGTAGCCTAGAATGTTCTTATGTATTTCCCTTGATTTAACTTGCATTGTTCCAGTTGCTCAACTGGTATACATGGGTATTTATATGTGTTTGCTATCGTTGGCGGAACTATAGCCGGGGCGTGGGTGGGCTGAAGCCCCACCCGCGACCCAGCAAGCCTTTTATACCCTCTCTCAAATAGGCCTAATAAAATTCTCAAACAGATTTGCGCAATAAAATAAGTGATGACTGGTTAAATGATCTTATGGTGTGCTACATTGAGCGAGACATATTATCAAAGATAGACATGGAAGATATATTGCAACGTTTTTAGAATATAAAAACCCGTAAATATCAACTATCAACTCTTCAGAAGTAATGATCGGTATGTTTTTTTCCCTTTGTATTGTTACACACTTACATTATATGTGACTATTAAACAAATGTTTCCAAACTTTGAACATGATTGGCTTGTTAGGCTTTCGATATCTTTGTCTGAGCCCCCCTCCTTCCAATTTTTTGGATACGCCACTGTTTGCTATTGATCCTCAAGACTTAGCAGAAGTGGATCTTCTAGGCATGAATTCACATTCTAGGATCAGTCTTTAATCTCTTAGCAGATCCTCAAGTTTCTTTGCGATGTTATGCTTTCAATGAATATGATTTGACTTTTATTTACTATTAGTGAGGGGATAAAGTACACAACTAAAGCTTGGAACCTCTTTTGCTGCAAAGAAGGCTGAAGGAGAATGGCAGGGGAAAAAGGAAAGGGACAGGGTATAGTGTATGCATTTGGTGTTTCGTTATTAAAGCACAGAAAGATTCAAGGTTATTTCCTGTCATAATTATTCTGTCAATTGTGTATCACCCCAGATTTAGTAAAATATTATCATGTTCTTGATCCATCTTGCCTTTTAGATTTTTCCAAATCAAATGATGAACATTTATGTTGTGCACATTCCTGCTTAAGAATTTGCTCTATGCCAGAAGCTTAAGAATTTGCTCTATGCCAGAGGTGAACATGAGCCAGAGTATGGTCCTGTATGCATGAATGCCTTCTAAGTTCTGGAATCATGTTTGGTGTGTTCAATTCTAAGAGGTTAATAGTTGCATACATGTAATTGTAGAGTAATGTGTGTGTTTTATTGGAATGTTATGAGATTGAGTGAGTATAAGTTAGAATCTGGTTCTTATGCATGGGTGCTTTGCTAAAAAGAAGGTTTATATGTTCATAATCAAGACAGGGAGGGGTGTGTATACATATAGTGCTTGCTACATTATGCCTTGTGTCTTTTACAAATATTTGCTACTGCATCTCAGGATCCATAAGCTCATGATATAAAATCTAACTTTAACCCTTACTCTTATTAGATACTTCAGCTACTTTATGCTTTCAACTCATATCAATGTTTAGCTTTTACTGCTATCGAAAGGTAAGGAGGGCAAAGTACAAGAACTAAAGTTTTGGCACCTGATTCTGCAGAAAAAGGGCTGAGGTGTCGACAGGAAAGAAGGAAAGAGACAGATGGCTATCTTCCTCCTCCTGCTGTGCTGGTCGGCTGCTACTCTTTTTTTTATCAGGTTAGAAAATGGGAAAAGTAGAGGACAGTGAAAAGAACATTAGTTGCTGAGTTGTTGTATGGATGTGCTAGTATCTGTTCTTTTTATACCGCAGCCAAACCGACATGGAGGAGGTGAACCAATGGTCTGGAGGCTTAATCTGTGGGCTGTGGCAGGGTAAATGAGCTGGAGGGGGGTGCTGTGGTGGACAGGCATGCTTCGCATGCATGCAACTCGCTAGGTGTCTCCTTTCCCCTCTGGTGCATGTACAAGTGGTGCTTAGGTGGGTTGGCAGTAGCGGGTGCTCCTTTGCTGTTAAGGAAAAGACGCAGGGTTCTGTTCACAAGAGTTTGAAAGGGTTGTAGACTGTATTTCATTTTTAGATCTTTCGAGAATTGCTAGTACTCTGTGTTATATGAGATTTGAACTGTAATTTAGCAATGTAAACCCTGATGTATGACAATTGTACCAAAACTTATGGATGGGTTTCCTCCTTTTGTATATTAGGGATAAAATTAAATGGGTTGGATGTTCTTTAATAGAGAGGTTAAACTGGATGTAATATGGGATTTTGATTTCGCTGAGACTGTGTGGATGGATGTATACACATGTGCTAAAATTTGATATCTAAATATATGGCCATTTGCTGATGTATTGTATATACATACACATGCAACATTATCATTGGAGTATGTATACAAACATACATATGTATGTATATACATACATATATGCTGAGGTGATCCTTTAGAGGATGAATATGCATATGATGAGCTGTGGCTAAGTTTTAAAGGTATGAATGCTAGAAAGTGTCTTGTTTTAGGGGATAATCATAGTTCAGGGATTTGGATTTTTGGCTAGATGTTTTTTTTACAGTTTTACAGGACTGTGATGTAGCTATTTTAGAACTAATATGCGAATTAAACTGTTGCTCTTGGCCCTTTTGTTATTAGGAATATATTTGTGAGTGATTTTATGTTTGTTTGATTTTGAAACTTAGAATTAAGACATCACTTCTTTTAACCATTAAAAGTTTTTTCTTCAGAGTAAAAACCCAAACAATGCTAGAAAATCCAAAAGTAAATCACATTTTCATTTTATTCATTTTGTGATTTTGATTTTCTTTATTTAGAAAAAGAGAAGTTCGGTAAGGATAATAAGTTTTCCTTAAGTCAAAATTTAGAGAAGGCAAAAATTCAAAATTAAGTCACGTTTCAAACTCAAAATTTTATTTTAGTAATTTTAAAATTTTAAATTCTTTAAGTTTCTTATTTTGAAATTTTCGGGATGTTACTTACCATACTCGTAACTTTGGTACGACTACCAGTATGGCAGTATTGTACCAAATTAGCTTTTACTAACTAACTAAAACTGGAAAGGATCACCATCAAATGCTTCCCCGATATGTCGAGACCGTTAACAAATTTGATTAACAAGCCTCCAAATTTGAACCACTGAATCAGTACAATTTTCTACCAAGATCCTTAATTGCTCAGCAGAAATTTCACATGAAAAATTCAACTTCCGTATAGACCGGAAAAATTACGCTGCTCAAGATTTAGTCAAGTTTCAAGCAAGAATTCATTGCACAAAGGAGGGTAATAGAAAGTTCACACATACTACATATTTACACCAAAGCAACAAAACACATGATCACCATTATTATTATTATGCTAGTGTAGTACTGTATATGAAAGTCTAAGACTAATTGGACCGACTAAGCACGTATTAAGCATCTCCTAACCAACCTAAAACCCCCCAGAGAATTAAGCATGAAACCCCCCAACAACTAAAGCACAAAACCATCAATGACTAGCCTCAACGACTAGTGGGACCCCAGAGGCCCATCCTCCGGGATTCAAAGACGCCGCCACCGCGCCCTCGCCTCCTCCGATCCTCCTCCACACTGCCGGAGCCGCCGCCCGTGTAGTAGCCTCCTCCTCCTCCTCCTCTGCGTTTGCTTCCTCCCGCTGCTCATCGACCTTTACCAAGACTGGCCACCATGGATGTCTCCTCGCTTGGTCGGCGGTGGCAGTGATGGAGGCTCAACGACGGACTCCTTGCTCTTCCCGGCTTTGTCCTTCGCGGTGGCGTCGCGCTTCTTCTGCGGCGACCTCCCTTGCCCTCCTCCTTCTTGTTGAGGTGCTCCTCGAAGGCCTCGATGGCGCGGTGAATCGCCTCGGTCGCGCCCGGTGACCGTCTCGGCCGGGACCAAGACGCCTTTGTAGCATCCAAAGCACCTTAAGACCCGAACTCGGCGGGTGTGCCTTCCTCCCGCCTCGCCCTCCACCTCCTCCCTAGCCAGACGAGGTAGGCCAAGACCTCCTTCCCTTCGTCCCAGAGGCGCCGCCAGGCTGCGAGCACTGGCAGCGAAGAAGTGAGCAAAGACCGCCTCCTCACACCCCGCCTGCTGCCGGGCGCGGCGATGGTGGACCTTGCCCTTCCCCATTTCTTTTGTTCTGGTGGCCTCCTCCAAAGCGCCCGACTCTTCGGCTTTGCTTTTTCGCCTTTTCTTTCCAACCTTTCTGGCTTGTTTGCTTCGGTTTTAAGCGACCCTTGGATTCGTATCGGAGCGGATATTTTATGTGAAGGACGGTAGGGCAGTGGATTGGGTGTGGCAGGATCTTCTGTGATAGTGACGGTTGGGATCTGCGGGGCCAGTATTTGTGTCGCGTCGGAACGTGGATGGACAGTTAAGATGTGGTGCGTAGGGGTGGCAATCATATCCACGGGTTCGGGTACCCGTGGGTTCTGCACCTGTCGGATTCGGGTTCGGGTTCGGGTCTTATTTTGTATCCGTGGGTTTTTCGGATCGGGTGCCCAAAATGATTCGGGTCGGGTTCGGATTTAGAAAATCACCCACAGGTACCCACGGGTATCCGAAAGCCCCCTAGCCCTTCCCAAATCCCAACCAGCAGGCAAAAAATCCCTAATCCCCAAGATTTCAATCCTCACCCTGCTCGGCCTGTGGTCGCTCCCCGTCCCCTCCTCACCCTGCCTCTAGGCAGCTGGTCACGCCCCACCGATCTCCAGCCCGTCCGCCATCTCCACCTGCCGATCACGCCGCATCCTAGCCTCGGCCGCCCACGACGGTCAAGAACTGAGCACGTAAAGAAGATCTAGCCGCCCTAAGCTGCTTGCTCTCCGCAACGCCGCCCTCATTCCCCATCTCTCCCGCTTGCATGGTCTCCCATTGCCGCCCCATCTCTTGCGCCGAGCACCCCATCTTCCTCCACCCGCCCCGCCCACACCCTAGCCCCCGCCACCGATCTGCAGGAGTTGCCGCTTGCCGCCCTAGGCCCCATCTCCGAACTCCGCCACCACCCAGGCGCGCCCACCGCTCTGCTTGCTCGCCACGCCTCGCCCCACACCACGGCCATCACAGATCGCCCCACACCCCCACGGGCAGTGTGTGGATTTGCTTGTTTGAGTGTGTTCTGTTGTTTAGTAAGCAGAGATTTGTTACTATCTTGTTAACATCAAATTTTGCTTTGTTTCAGCACATATTTGGTTGAAAATTTTCCTCAAACTTTGAAGAAACCACTAAACCAAGGCCATATCAAAACATTGTCAAGCTCTCTATATGCCTGTATCGCTTCTGCTGTGTCTTGCATGTATTGCAAAATTCATACCAGTGAATGACTGAAAGTGATGAGTTGAACTGTGAAAGTCTGAGTGCTTATATCATGCGTGCTTATATCCATAGAAGTAATCAGTTTTTAGTTTTTACACTTGTTGGTTTAGTTTTTATTAACTGCTGATTCTGCTCTGTAGCAAGTGTATTAGTGCACTGCTAGTCCGCTCTGCGTTCTGCTATCAGATAAACCCGCTTGTGCCGTCGGATTTCGGGTACCCATCGGGTTCGGGTATAGATTTTTACCCGATACGTCATTTGGGTTCGGGTCGGGTTTTTCAATTCGGGTTTTTTTTCGGGTCGGGTTTTGTAAAACCCGCACCCGACCCGACCCGTTGCCATCCCTAGTGGTGCGAGGGGTGGATGGGGTAGGGGATACGGCGTTAGAGCTCCGTGGTGCGTAGTTTCTTAAGTTATGCATTCCAGTAATCCAATCAAACTATACCCAGTGTATAGTGTCTTTCTCATTTAATACTTATCATATAGGACAGATTGCTGATGTAGCATATGAGTTAAAGAGGAGAGAGAGAGCAGTATGGTATCATCCTGGAGATACTGCTCCGGCTCCGTATCCAACACCTTGGTTTTCGAACGACACCGCACTAGGGTCGCTACGGTGTCTTCTCCACGCGTTTACATGATATATTTGATCATAGCATATGCAGCAATTTAATGGACACATACTGTATTGGATACTGTAGCAGATACTATGCACTGGAGAGGGTGTTTCATCCAAACAGTATCATACTTGTATCCTACGTGACTGTCTTGGATTTTAGAGTACGACACCATCCACTGGGAATAGCCTCACTTGTACAAATTTAACTTTACAACAGCTTATTAATTCCGGTTAGGGATCAAGCGCAAAAAGGAGTGGCTGGCTAGGGCGGGCCAAGGTTAAAAATATCAATGAAATTCAGTGAAATTTCGCCAAAAAGCTAGATTTTGAACCACCCCAAATTTAACACTACCAGTCAGATTAAAATTTTTTTAAAAAAAATTTTAAAATGCTACGGTGATTTTGGTCTTTTCATCGAAATTTTACTAAATTTCACCAAAATTTTGAGTTTTTAGTCCGGTATTCAAAGCTTTAGGGCCGGATTTGGTCCTATAACCTTTAAGAAAGTCATCTTATTTGAAAATTCATTGAAAAACTAGATTTTTTAGATGTTTTAAAATTTTGGTAGAAATATTGTTATATATTTTTAAAAATCTATGAGCTTGATAATGATAAAAAATTTATGGTATAATCTTTAGTAGTGCAGGGCATACGAAAAAATTCAAAATAATTTAACTTCATTTGTTATCTTTAAAAAATCAAACACAAAATGAACATAATTGGGACAGGAACTTTGTCATAATTTTATTAATTTTTTCGTGTGTGGTCTTGATCTAAAAGTTTTATAAGAGATTAAAAATTGCTTCAGTACCATTCTATAAATTTTTTAAAAATCAACTTTTTGTTTGGTCAATCAAATCCATGTATGCATTGAACTTCATTTGTTATATTATATTTCAAATTCCAAAAGAGAAACAACATAAATGGTATGCGGCCTTCTAAGAATTTTATAAATTCACTGGAGTGTGATTATTATTCAAAATTTTTATGAGATCTTAAGCATTTCCTTATCACCCTTTTGTAAAATTTTTAAAAATTTTAAAATGTTTTTGTTTTCTAAAGCAAATCTATGTATTGATCATCGTCTTTTATCAGGACGTAGCAATGTCGAATTTTAAAATTATTTAAGCATAATTATCTTTTAAACTTTTCAAAATTTTATAACATGGTTTGAATAATTTTTCATTTTGCTCAAGTTTATCGGTGAGGCTTTTAACAGGACAGTAGCACTGTTCAAATTTTTAAAAATTCATAAATCTTGACCATCATCTGAAAATTTTATGAGAATATTATGGATGTGTGAGAAAAATCTACAAACCATGTTTGTTCTAATTTTCATTCGGTTCAAACTTGCCGGTGAGCGTTTTATCAAGACAGTAACAATGTTTGAATTTTTAAAAATTCCTTAGATTTGATAATTATCTGAAATTTTTAAATGGCTGATATTTCAGTAATTTGACCCAAATTTTGGTAAATTTCACCAAAATTCAAATTTTTTTGGTGGCAAATGGACCAGATTTGAATTTCGGTTTTTAGATTTCCATTGAAATTTGTCCGAAATACCAAAAATTTGATGAAATTTCGGATTTTGGTCATACCCGGTATTTTTTTCCCAAATGAAATTTGAATCCTTGGGGCGGGCTATAGTTTATGCACAGCTCCCTCATTCCTAAAGCTCCCTTCAAGCTAGGACAATAACAAAGTACATTAGTTACTTCGATCTTGTTTCAAATGGTTTTAACTTCAACATCTCTAATTTAGAAGTTGAAAACTTCCAAACGGCTAGTTTTTTCTATAACTAGAAGATAAAAGCCAGTAGTATATTTGTATCTAGGAGAATTTAAAAGGCAAAAACTGATCTAGGATAGCTTCCTACGATTTCGGTGAGTTGGAATTCTGACCTTGCTAATAGAGTTAAAGAAAATTACCCCCTTTTATCAAGTATAAAATCCCAAACTACATCCCTCGCACCCTTATTCCTAACACGCATCCCTCGCACCTAAAATCTATACTAAAAGTCAGACTGCTAAACACCAAATTTCTTCATCCCAATCGTTCAAACATGTAGTCCTTCAGCCATGCAATCCAGTCGAAAGCTACTTTTTAGAAAAGTTATAGCCATACCAAATAGAGTCTTTATCTCTCATCCATATCATTTAGAGTAAGTAATAAAGTCAACTTGTACAATAACCATCTCTGAAGGTTTTCTCGAGATAAACACTAAAGCATTTAATTTGAGCGTTCAACACTAACTTCATCTTTATAACTATTGACAAAATACTAACTTCAACACTAAGAACTGTTCGTGTCGACTCCAACACCAGTTTTTAGCCGGCGATAGCACATATATTCTCGTGCGATACTTACTACTAAATAAGAGCTGCTTCTCTTCTCTCTTCTCTTTTCTCGTTCTTTCACATAAAGCAAATATGATGTGTACATGCTAAGAGTAAGCTGAGATGGCCGTATTGTACATGCATTTCATATACATGATCAAGAAAACACTAAATTTTTAAAGAAGAATATTATTAGACCATATATATCTTTATTAAATTGCATACTATAACTATAAACCCATTTTTCCAGTATTAAAGTAATGATATATAGTGAAATATTGCAATAGCTACATATTTGGACTCAATAATAGACTTATATTGTGAAAAGATGGTTTTTCAAAAATTAAGACTTATATTTGGGATGGAGGGTTATTTTAGAGCTGATTTTGATTTACTCAGCCCAATCACAGCAAGTCTTTTTAGACGAATCATGTAAGGAGCTGAGATAAATGCAATAAAACTTTCTAAATAATGGCTATGGATATCTCTACCAACATTTAGACTGGAGATATAAAAATGATATGTGTATATTGCTCTTGAAAATTACTTTTATAACATTATAACTATATTAGGTTATAGAAACATATAAAACAAAAAATTAGTTGCCATTGTTACCTGTTAATTAGAATGATCGTGTTGGTGTTCAAAGCGTCACCTTTTGTGACTGAGAGGGAGTATAATATATCTACCAGTTTCAACTATTTTTTTGTCTCTAAGGTTGACTCATATGAACATTGATATAAATTCGAGTTCTGAAATTATGGAGCATCACATTCATGTGTATCTCACTTTAAAACGAAAAACCTCGATACGCTCTATAGGCCGTAGGGTCTCTTGAAATTTTTTCTGATATGTGTAAAGGACACACGTATGTTTATACATGATGTCGTGCGTGGTTATATGCGTCCGGTTGTACTAAAAAAACTCACCTTAAAACAAAGCCCCGATGTATAAGCTAGCGCCAGCGAACGCCAATCTACCACTGGATATGGCAGCTTGAGGCCAAGCAACATTCTTCGTTGGTCTTAAGGGTTAGTCCTCGTAAGCAACCTACAGCCAGATCGCATTCGGGTCGTTTGTTTTCGTACAAGTTTAGTGCAATGTTAAATTTACTCTTAAAACATTTTGGAACGCCGGATTTTTTTATTCACGGAATTCCTGTAAAGTTCACGTGAAACTTTTACAGTCTATGAAAATTATGTAAATTCTACTAAAATCAAGAGTAAAAGTTTTCAAAAAATTAATCTATACGTAAGGTCATATATATATGTTAGCTATAATTAGTTAGTCCTACGTATCCTACCAGGTCTCCTAAATGCATTCCTGCGTATCCTACCAGGTCTCCTCAATACATGCCTAACCATTGGTCTTGCTTCTATAAATCGGTTTGGTTTCCATGCTTGAGTTGAGCCTGTATATGGGGGTGTTTGGGGCAGCTCCAGCTCCACCAAAATCTGTGGAGTTGGTGGAGCAGGGTATTTCTAGCTCCAGAAATTTGTGGAGCTGGAGCTGTAGGTACATTAAGAGTGTTTAGGTAGATCATCTTGTTTATATTTTAGACTAAAAATATAAACTTAATTCACTTTATTTTAGCCTATAAGTTTCAGCTCTGAACTGGAGCTGGGATCTGAAGCTCTCCCAAATAGGGCCTATGTATCGGATATTCTCACTGTTTAATATATCGCGTGATTGATCCGCTATCATGGTATCAGATTGGTTTGCTCCAGCAACCCTCCTTCCGCCCTACCTCTAGCCACCCCTCATGTTCGACAACACCGCTCGACTCAAAGCCGAGGTCGCTGCTGGCTAGGAAAAACGGGTGACTCCTTGTCAGGACTTGTAATGGAATCCGATCAAGAAAAATGAAGAACAGACCAAATCCCCAGAAATAGCCGATCGCACCCACCCGACGAATACGACACTAACAAACTAAAGTAAAAGAGGCAAAGATATGCAGGATTTGATACCCTTCATTCAACTCAGTTTCGGCTTTTATAGCCTGCTGATACAGAACTTACTCCAACAGACAAAGTAATGTACAAAAGTGATTGACAAAAGTAACAGTAAACAACTTTAACAGCTGGTAAATGACTAGTTTGCGGTAAAGACTATTATATTCATGGTCATATAGACGTCCGATGCATTCCTTGCCAGAGATTAACTCCTAGCCCTTGATCCTTCATTATGGAAGTCGTTCACTTGGAATTTAAACTGCAGCATACCCTGTTCTTCTTCATCCTCCTGAAGGTCCTGACATTATCCCCCTCCGAAACCGACTGCTTGTCCTCAAGCAGAAAATTCTGGAAATGTACTTCTGATGAAGCTGGCATCTTCCCACGTTGCCTCCTTCTCCGTCAGATTTTGTCATTGGATCAGCCATTGGGTGACAGCATGACCGTGTCGTGGGATCATTCTTCTATCTAAAATAGCCACTGGCTCGGTTTTGATTTTCCCGTCTGCATCCACAAGCGGCACACCCGGCAGAGGAATTGCTTTAGGCCCGATGTGCTTCTTCAACTGGCTAACATGGAAGACAGGGTGAATTCCAGCTGCCGATGGTAGCAAGAGTTTGTATGCCACTGATCCCACTTTGTTCAACACTCTGAAAGGTCCATAGTATTTAGCTCTCAACTTCAGTGATCCTCGCAAGCCAAATGCATTCTGCCAATATGGTTGGATTCTTAGGTACACCATATCCCCAATCCGGAAGCTTCTTTCAGTTCTTTTCTTGTCAACAAACCTCTTGATGCGGTTCTGCGCCTTCAGCAAGTTCTCTTTTAGCTGCTTGAGCATCTCCTCTTTTTCCTCTATGGTGGCCCTTGCCTCATCCGAAATATTACATGGAATGGACAGTTCTGCAAGCTGAGGAGGTGGATAGCCATACAATGCTTGAAATGGAGTGATTTTCAGTGATGTATGATACGACGTATTATACCACCACTCGGCCATTGAAGCCATTTTTTTGGTTCCATGAACACCATGCTGCGCAAATAAGCTTCCAGGCACTGGTTCACACGCTCTGTTTGCCCGTCCGTCTAGGGGTGACAGGCCGTACTAAAACGCAGCGACACTTTGAGGGCTTTGAACACTTCTTGGAATAGTTTGCTAGTGAAAATTCGGTCCCTATCGGTAATAATGGCAACAGGCATACCATGTAGCTTGAAGATATTATCCAGGAAGACTTGAACTACTTGCTGGACTGAATATGGATGCCCCAAAGCTAAGAAATGTGCATATTTCGTAAGCCGATCCACAACTACAAGTATTACCTCCTTTCCCCGAGAATTGGGTAAGCCTTCGATGAAATCCATGGAAATGTGTGACCATGCCATCTCAGGGACCTCCAGAGGGTTCAGAAGACCAGGTATATGTATGTTTTCAGATTTGGTAAGCTGACAAGTGGGGCATTCCTTCACATGATACTCTACACTCCGTCTCATCTTAGGCCAATAAAAAAGTTTCTTGATACGATGAAACGTGGCTCGGACTCCAGAGTGACCCCCAAAGGTCGAAGAATGAAAAGCTCCAGCAATTTTGTTCTAAGGTCAGTGTTATCTCCAACATATAATCTTCCCTTATATCTGATGATATCCGAGTCCACCTGATACTTGCTGTTGGTAGCTTCTCCCGAGTGCGCTTCCTTAAATATTTCGGCTGCTCTGGAATCTTGTTGTTACTCTCTTTGTCGTCTTGCACCCATTCTGGAATTACATAAGTCACAGCATGACAATTTCCTTCTTCTGGTATTGGATAATCCATCCTTGACAATGCATCTGCAGCCTTATTCTCCTTCCCTCTCTTGTATTCAATCTGAAAATCAAACTCCAACAATTTGAGCATCAACTTGTGTTGCACTCCCTCCACCAGTTTTTGAGATGTGATAAACTTCAGATTTTGTTGATCGGTTTTTATAATCACTTGGTTTCCCAGCAAATGATGCGCCATCTCTTGAGGGCTTCCAGGATGGCCATGGCTTCCTTGTCATAGATGGATTTTGCGGCTGCTTTAACTCCCAAGGCCTTACTCAGATAAGCTATGGGTCTCCCTTGCTGCATCAACACCGCCCCAAGCCCGGTTCCACTGGCATCTGTCTCTAGTTGAAATGGCAGTGAGAAGTTAGGTAAAGCCAAGACCGGACAATTTGTCATTGTTTTTTTCAGTTGATCAAAAGCCTCTGTGTGTTTGCTTTCCCATTTGAAGCTGTCTTTTTTTAACAAATCAAAAAGAGGCCGACAGATCTCCCCATATCCTTTGATAAATCTTTTATAGTATCCAGTTAAGCCCAAAAAACCCCTTAACTTGGTCACTGAGTCTGGGACTGGCCACTTGAGCACATCAGAAATCTTACTAGGGTCAGTAGCAAGCCCATCCACACTAATAACATGTCCCAAGTACTGGATAGAACTCACAGCAAACACACACTTACTTCTTCTTGCCACTAATTGATTATCCTTCAAGGCTTTAAGTGCAGAATCTAGATGAGATAAATGATCATTCCAACTCTTGCCATATACCAAGATGTCATCAAAGAATACTAAGATGAACTTCCTCAGATACTCTGCAAAAACAATATTCATTAGGGCTTGGAAGGTAGGAGAAGCATTAGACAATCTGAATGGCATCACCATATATTCGTAATGACCCAAGTGTGCTTTAAAAGCTATTTTCGGAATGTCTTCCTCTCTCATACGTATTTGATGGTAACCCGAGCGAAGATCAAGTTTGGAATAAATAACCGATCCATGCAGCTCATCTAGCAAATCTTCTATCACTGGCATCGGGAACTTGTTTTTAATGGTCATTGCATTTAGTTGCCGAAAATCGACACACATTCTCCATGCTCTGTCCTTCTTCTTGACCATTTCCACTGGTGATGAAAATGGACTACTGCTTGGCCTTATTTCACCTGTTTTGAGCATACCTCTGATGATATCCTCCAGAGCTGACCTTTGATGATGAGGGATTCGGTAAGGCCTCAAGTTAGGTGGCTCCACTCCAGGTTTCAAATGTATTACATGGTCACACTCTCTTTTGGGTGGAAGTCCCTCAATGTCAGCAAAGACTTCCGGGTACCGATCTAATATCGCTTGTATCTCAGGTTCTACCCGATCACTTGTTTCTAGAGGTTTTACACTGGGAACATTTATCATAACCAGAACACCATCTATCTTCTTCCTTGTCATCTTCTGGAACCTCCCAGCATTCAGGAAACATGGCCCAATCGGCTTAGTGAAGTCCTGGAAGTGATGTTGTTGGCCTTCTTTATAAATACTTAGAGTTCTCTCTTTAAGATCGATCTAAACTGATGGGACTGTGACTATAAATCCAATCGGCTCCAAATATGATATCAAAATTACCCAATCTCAATAATTTAAATGATGACTGAAACTTCACATCCTGTATTGCATATGACAGAGACTTCACCATAGCATCTGAAGTTAGTTCTCCACCGCCAGCAGCTGTGACTCTGTTACTATGGGTTGCACTGAATGGATACCCATTTTTCACAGCAAAATTGTAATCCATGAACGAGTGAGTGCTCCCACTGTCTACCAATCCGATTGTTTTCTGTCCCCCAATATGAACCATCAGAGAGAAAGTAACTGGTCCCTCTACTCCATGAGCTGCATATGCAGAAATGAGCATGAGTTGCTCGGTTTGACCTTACGGATCATCTTTTTCAGGACTGCCTGGTGCTGAGACAAACTCATTTACCTCTCCTGGACTCTCCTCCCCATCTGTCGATGAGTTTACTCCTTCTCCATGCAGCAATAATGAATGCAATGCATTTCTGATTTTGCACTGCTGATTGTGACCCGGATTCCAGGGTTCTCCACAATGCCAACACGTTTTTGCAGCCCTATCAGTGGCATTCAGTTTCTGATGGTCTTTGATCCCAGCCTTAACTAGAGGTAGATTGACTGCCTTAGAAGTTACAGGTAGCTTTTGTCTAGATCCCCCACCAATCGAGTTGTTTCTTCTGGCTCCAGCCACCTTCTCCTCTAGCTTGGCATACCAGTACGCCTCCAATAAACCCCGGGGCTGATGGCTGCTCACACTGTATTTGATTTCATCCTTGAGACCCCCTATGAAATAGCTCATCAAAAAGTTTTCCTGAAGATATGAGTGATCCCTCTTTACCAGTTCAACACATTTCTCAAAATAATCAATATACTTGGGCACTGTACTCAGTTGTTTCATTCCTAATAATTTTTCAACAGCTTCATGAGCATTGGTTTCAGAAAACCGGTCACACAAGATTGCACAAAATTGGCCCCAGTTCATTTTCTGCCATGGGATTCCTATCCCTTTGAACCAAGTATTTGCCCTCCCAACCAAGTGCCCTACAGCAAGATTTACCCATTGATCAACCGGCGTCCCAGCCATTTTATAAAACTTTTCACATTGATCGATCCACCCAATTGGATGATCTCCCGAAAACAATGAAAGCTCTAGTTTAGGACCCTTAATAACAGCTTCAGCATAATGATGAACATGGTTGTTATCACCCCCATCTACATTTCTTTGAACATCAACCAAATTGATTCCTGGATAATGCATGCTCTGACCCATATTCACCCCACCTTGAGTGTTTCCTATTTGATTACCTTGGGAAAATACAGGATGATAATACCCCTGTATAGTTGGACCTCCCGTTTCAATATGAGTTCCGGTCTGCGTTGGATGAGAGAGTTGAGGCCTCACATCCATTCCTCCATTTCCCCCTCGGTAATACTGGTAAGTTGATGTTCTGATGGATGGTGAAAAAATGGAAGGAAGCGGGTTCGCCATCGACTGACTTCCTGTGACCCCAGATACTTCCAAAGGACCACCAGAAAATCCCATAGGAAATCTCAACCGATTAAACCCAGAAGAAGGTATTGGTATGTTACCTCCAGCATTCACTGATGGGCTGTTCTGATCCATCACGTTCTACGGTGGAATACTTCTGGTCATCAGCAGGTTCTTGATCTCCGCTATATCACCCTTCATCTCCACCACATCGCCCTTTAAAGACTCCAGATCGCCCAGGCGTTCCTGAAGCTTCACAATCTCCTCCTGAACGTCCATCGCCGACGCCACAACCGGATGAAAACCAATCGGAAGCCAAGACCAATGCTCTGATACCACTGTGTCAAGACTTGTAATGGAATCCGATCAAGAAAAACGAAGAACAGACCAAATCCCCAGCAATAGCCGATCGCACCCACCCGACGAATACGACACTAACAAACTAAAGTAAAAGAGGCTAAAGATATGAGGATTTGATACCCCTCACTCAACTCAGTTTCGGCTTTTATAGCCTGCTGATATAGAACTTACTCCAACAGACAAAGTAAATAACAAAAGTGATTGACAAAAGTAAAAGTAAACAACTTTAACAGCTGGTAAATAACTAGTTTGCGGTGAAGACTATTCATGGTCATATAGCCGTCCAATGCATTCCTTGCCAGAGATTAACTCCTAGCCCTTGATCCTTCATTATGGAAGTCGTTCACTTGGAATTTAAACTGCAGCATACCCTGTTCTTCTTCATCCTCCTGAAGGTCCTGACACTCCTCACTCTTGCCAACGCCCAAGTTCAGGCCGGCACCACCACGCTGCACACGTAGGTCGTCGCCGTCCTCAACATCAAGGCGCTGATCTCCGTCATGCTCGACCTGGCCTCTCCGACCTATAGTAAGTGACGCGGCCTATTCCTCAACACCCTCGGCAGGTATGATCTTGCCAATCATGTTCTCTCCGACAATGATAACTCCGACGATGCAACCTGGATGCGTATGGATTGCACGGTGCTATCATGGCTCTACGGCACCATCTCCTCCAAGCTCCTTGAAGTCGTCATGACCCCAACCTGCACTGCTCGCCTCGTCTGGACGGGATTGGAACAACAATTCATTGGGAACAAGGAGACTCGTGCTCTTTATCTTGATGCCCATTTTCGCACATTTCAACAAGGTGATCTTTCGGTCTCCAACTATTGCCGCAAGCTTAACAGCATGGCTGACGCACTTGGTGATCTTGGCGAACCAATTCCTGACCGCACGCTAGTTCTCTCCATTTTACGTGGCCTCAATGAGAAATCCTCCAACATGGCTGCCCTCCTCAAGCGCCAGAAGCCATTCCCGTCCTTTGTCGAGGTGCGTTCAGACCTTTTACTTGAGATCTCACCATGTCGTCAAAGTCTTCGTCTTCGTCTTCGCCCACTGCCCTCGCCGCCACCACGCCACGTGCTCAAGGCCCTCATCGACGCTAGCCATGGCTAGGGTTACCTCTCCCTACCGTGGCGCCGTGGCACCCTGTAGGCGGAGCACCTCCGGCGCCAGGCAGCCACGGTTCATACAGTGGCACTGGCGGTTTGGGCAGCGACCCTTGTGGCAATGACCGCAATCGACGATGTGGCCGACACAATGACTGCCAATCTTCTGGTCATGGTAGCTACGGATGGACTCCTCAGTACAATCCATGGACCGGGACTTTCCATGTCTGGCCCGGCCACATGGATCCATGCCACGGCCCTGGCATCCTTGGCACCCGTCCGCTCGCCCATCAGCAGCAAAGATCCGGCTGCCTTTGCATGCCTGCAGATGCGAAGCCACTCAGCGGCCTCCTCACCGCCCGCATGCGATCCCGCTGGTCCGCTCGGCTGGCCTCAGCCGTCCGCGTGGCCACCGCCCCCGCCTCTACCAAGTCTCCTCAATACATGCCTAAGCATCGGTCTTGCGTCTATAAATCGGTTGGTTTCCATGCTTGAGCAGAGCCTATAAATCGCATATTATCACCAGTTAATATATCGCATTCGTTCTTGTGCGCCGCATTCGTTCTTATGCGAGGAGGCCGAATTGTTTCCTTTATCTAAAAAAATATATCGCATGATTGATCCGCTATCAGTATAGATCATACCCTTACTTATAGATGACAATTTTTTTATTGAAAATTTTACATTCACCGTTACTGAAATTTACACAATTTTTACAAAACTACACAGTTTTACCTTATATCTCCATGTGTTCCCGGGGAACTGTAGGAAATATACACAATATTTTAACTCTATATTTTATTACGAGGCAAATATTATAGAAGGCTAGAGATGCATAAATTAGCAAGCAACACATTATACTTTGAAATATGCTAAAGAATAGAAAATAACATAGTTAATTTAACACACAAACGAGTTACAGTTGGGCATGATGAAGAGCAGGAAGCAGCATAAACAACTGTGAAAGTAGTCGACATCGAGGAAGCTGAGCGGTTATGTGGATGCACTGTCTAGAAACCTTATTGCCGCCCTCTGCAGGTGATCTCTACAGCAATAACTTGTGTTACCGCTCGCCCTCTTTTTCGATGCACGCCGAGGAAGGTCGGTGCGCGGTTAAGCTCCTCAACATCACGGTACAAGTATCCAGAGACGAGGAAGAAGAACGGAGAAATTCAGCGCTTCTGGTCCGGACATCTTCAGGACCTTACGTGGAGGCACGCCAACTCTTCACTTCTAACCAACGACGTTATCGCAACTAAACTGAATTGAATCACGTGTTTAAATTGCATTTAGATATAATAAATAGAGAGATAATAGAATGATTCAACAAAATAAAAAAAAGTGCAAGGAGACGCTCTACGATACAAGTCAGAAGTCACAGATCAGACAATTTTTCACGGGAGTGCCATCAGAACCCGGCCTTCGCGCCTCGCACTTTCTCCCGCGTCAATCGCCCTCACCGACCATACCAACTCGCCACCGCCACCGCCACCCAAACGATGCCCGCCTCAAGGAATTCAGGACTGCGCGGCACCTGCACCTCCACAGTCCCGCCTCCCTGTCTCTTCCGGCATCGTGGCGCCGCCGGGATCCCAGCCTAAGGTGGTCGGCTAGTCTGCTCGGTCAATCTGATCCGTAGGTATGCGCAGAAATTGTTAGTCCCCCGTTTCTTTTTTTAGGTTTATGCAAATTCAAGTGCAACAAAGAACGGCTTCAGGGAATTCAGAGGATATAAAATGTGCCTACCTGAAATGAGCATTTTCTAGTTGAATATGAGGATGCCTATCACATCTTCCAACTGGGATACGCAATATTTTGTTGAGGAAAACGGGAAAGGAGTGGAAAGCAACAATCACTACCATAAAATAGCACATAGGTGACGTCTTATTTGTGACGGTTCTTTTGGAACCGTCACAAATACACTTATCTGTGGTGGTTCTAAAGTTTAAAATAGTGGGAAGACTATTTATGGCGATTTTTGTGGCGGTTTTTCTTTGGAACCGCCACAAATAATGTCAGGACTATTTGTGGCGGTTTTTGGCTGGAACCGTCTCAGATAATCTATTATCAGTGACGGTTCTTGGCTAGAACAGCCACTAATACTCACATTATTAGTGGCGGTTCTTGGCTAGAACCGCCACTGATAATGTGAGTATCAGTGACGGTGTAAGTTCAACCTTCATTAGTTATGGTTTTGGTGTTAATGACAAATCTAATATTGAGATTATCTATTAATGTGATTTTGTTATTAATGACAAATCTTATATCGAGACTAACTTGTTTATTTAAAATATCCTTGATTAGTCATCGCATTGAAAAATGGAAAACCCAAGGTATGTATGCGTATTCATCTTAGTATTAGTTGCATACTTTGGAGTCAAGTTAAAGTATGAATGTCCCCATTATATTAACTACAAAATGTGCATCACGTTTACCAATCCACATATTACATAGATGCACATACTTAGGGGGAGTTTGTAGTTTAACTTGAAAGTCTCTTTGTATTGATTTATTCTTTATTGACACATATAAGGATCAAGACAAAGAAACTAAATCCTTGAGTATATATTTAAAATGCCTAGTTATAAGTATACTCATGGTAATATAGAATATACTCCAATATGATCAAATTGAATATGTGCATATTATCTCCAAGTCAATCATATTTATGCACATATACATGTGGGGTTTATTCTATAGTTGATGACTTAGAGTAATGATCATTTCCATATAGCCTACACATAATGGATCATTACTTTTCATCAACATGAGTATATGAAAACTTGTGTAGTTAATATATACTCATATCAATTTAAATGATAATTTAAATTGAGTTTATTTGTCTTATTAATCATTAAAGAACACTTCATCATGTGTTGATGGTGTTCCGTGATTAGTTAAGGACAAATGAATAGTTCTTAAGTATAGCGGGTGTTTGGGATTACTCCGGCTCCACCAAAATCTGTGGAGTTGGTGGAGCAGTATTTCTAGCTCCGTAAATTTGTGGAGCCGGAGCCGTGGGTACATTAAGAGTGTTTAGGTAGATCATCTTGTTTACATTTTAGACTAAAAATATAAACTTAATTCACTTTATTTTAGCCTATAAGTTTCATTCTCGAAATGAGCCGAATCAAGCTCTCCCAAACAGGGCCATAATGAAGCATGCGTTACATTATTGTACTTAAGACACACTTAAATCATTCAAATTGAGTTAGGTTGTGCTCAATTGATCTAAAGGCATCCATTATGTGTTAATGAAGTGCAAGAGATAATTGAGACAACCATGCATCTTGGACTAACAAGTTTTATGAGTTGTGATTGAGTTAGGTCCAAAGATGGATGAGATGATAAAGAAGAGGAATCGAGTGATGATCCCGGAGGAGTATCAAAGTGATGATTATAAAGACCCCAAAGGGGATTGCTTGCGCGGCGGCGGCGAAGGTATAATTAAATAGGCTAAGGACTTGTGTAGTCTTTGAGTCTAAGATTTTTATCGTCGTACTATTAAGAGGGGTCGTTTCCTAGCTTGAGCTTCATCATGTGTTGATGATCTCAATCCCGCGTTCACTTGAGCTCAAACCATTTGGATTTGGTTTTTGCAGAAGGGTTAACCATTTGGCATGTGTTGCGAATGGGTCAAGCTTATGCTTGGTTGTTATTGGTTTATGCTCCGATTTGCATGTGTTGCAAAGAGGAAGAGCGTATGTATTTGGTTTTCGCATAAAAGCTTGGATTTGCATGTGTTGCAAATAGGATAAGCTAATGCGTTGGCTTTTGCGTGAAGTTCACTTTTGCATGTGTTGCAAATGTTGAAGCTTCATGTTTTGGTTTGCAAAACAATCTTTCTAAAATCGTCTGGTTTGTATGGAGCTAGAGGCTTGCATGTGTTGCAAGTAGAGAGCTCATACGGTTGAAATGGTTTTGGTGTGAAGTTTGATTTGGTATTGCTTGGAGCTAGACTTTTGCATGTGTTGCAAAGAGTAGTGCTCAAGCATGAAATGTGTTTATTGCGTTATTTGCAAGTTCGTTGTGCGAATAAACCAAGTGTTATGAGTCCGGAATCCCGAGAGCATGTGAGTAGGGCTTGCAACGGGTGTTGGCAAGTTGACTGGGTCTCGTGTTGACCTTCACATGGCTAGGGGGATTAATCTCATAAACTTGGGTTTGATTTGCTTAATACGTTTTGCAAATAGATCTTTAGTTGCTTTGCGAAATGTGTTTTCGCAAGTTAGTTTTATTGTTGTGCAAATGTGTTTTGCAAATGGACTTTGAAGTTATGTATTTCAATCCTAGAGTATGTGTTGGCATTTGCAAATGTGTTTTGCAAAGTATCGGGGTCATGTGTTGATCCTTACATGGCTAGAGGGTTGATTGCATAAGTTCGCGGTTTGTTTGCGAAATGTGTTTTCGCGAATTCGGTTTAAATTCTTGAGCATGAGCTAAATTGGTGCAAATGTGTTTTGCACGTGTGTATGATCATGTGTTGATCATCTAAAGGCTCAAGGAATAGCATTTGGTTTTTCGGAGAAAAGTTTTCGAAGAAACCGGAGTGGAATCTGTCAGGGGCGGTGTGACCGGCCCAGGTCCGGTTGGACCGGGCGTGCGGTGTGAACGGCCCCATGCGGTGCAAGTTTTCCAGAGAGGTGTGTTGCCGAGTTTTGTCGGGCGGTTGGACCGGCCCGGGTCCGGTCGGACCGGACGTGCGGTCGAACCGCCCTCTGGTCGGTGTGAGTTTTCCAATAGGGGTGTTCGGCTGTTTTTGTTGGGTGGTCGGACCGGCTGGACTCCGGTGTGACCGGATGAGCGATTGGACCGGGCGGGTTGCAGTCGGACCGATCGTGTAACGGTCGACTTTCCGACCGTTGGCCTGTGAGGGCCGGTCGGACCGGCCGGGGTCCGGTCGGACCGGATTTTGCTGATTCTGCCCATTTCGACCCCCAACGGCTAGTTTTCTTGTGGGGGTTATAAATAGAGCCCTTGGGGGGCTTGGGTAGTGTGTTGGCTGTGTGTGGGAGTTGTTTGCATGTGTTGCTCTTCTCCATTTGCTTCTTGAGCTTAAGTGTGAGCACTAATTGCATGTGTTGCAATTAGGAGTGGTTTGAGAGCCTCTTGTGCATGTGTTGCACTTGAGGGAGGCCTTGTGCATGTGTTGCACTTGGTGATCACCGAGGAGCGCATTCGTTGTGCCCGGTGAAGTTCAAGCGAGGAGCGGCTTATTACTCTTGGAGGTTGCCGACTCCTAGACGGCGTAGGCGTCGTGGGCAGGAGCTCTCACGGTGTGAGAAGCCCCGGCAAGTTTGTGAAGGTTCGGGTTGAGCCTATGCGAAAGCGTGAAAAACCACGACTAGTGGAAAGAGGCAGGTGCTCGAGCGGGAGCCGGTCCAAGTGGTTGGGCTTGCCTCAACATGGACTAGGGGAGACCGACAAGTCTCCGAACACCACGGAAAAACATCGGTTGTCTCTTGTCTCTTTACATTCAAGTATTTACCTTTTGCATATTAATCAATTGTTTGATTGTAATTAGAATTGCTTAGTATTAATTGTTTGTTCAACATAGCAATTCTAGTATAGAGATTTAATTTAGTTAGTGCACTAGTGAGCCTAGTTGATTTAGGCTTTAATTGTCAAAACCTATTTATCGCTTCCGCATATATCTTTGATTAGGTTTTGATTTATGGGTGTATTAGAGCGAATTGTTTAGTGAGCGATTAATTTCATAAAACGCCTATTCACCCCCCTCTAGGCGCATCCTCGACCCTACAGACGGTTCTATCCAAGAACCGTCACTGATAATGTTATCAATGGCGGTTTTAATTTGAAACCGACACAAATAATAAAAAATAAAAAAAATTAAATATTGCTAATTACCTCTCCTGCCTTCTAATTTGAAAGAATTGAAATTAAATAATATTACATTTAAAATAATTGAAACTAATATTCCATTTGCAATAATTGAAAAGAACGACCGAAACAAATTCAAAACTTTGGAGGCCCTAAACGACGTTTTTTTGGAATTCCGTCGCCGCGGACGCACTCGCACAAACCATCAGGATCCAACCATCTGATTTTGGCGCATTTATGAAATTCGGGTACTACTTTTCGTTATCTTTCAAACGAGCCAAAAAAACACCCGATCGAAGTTACGAGCCAAAAGTTATGACCATTTTAACAAAAGTGCCCGGATTTCTTATTTGCAAACTAGAATCGAAGTCCAAAAAATATAATCAGAGAGCTCATCGTCTGATGATTCCGGAAAGCTCAAGAACACCAAAATCGAAGGTACGAGTCAAAAGTTATGATGTTTTTACAAGTTCTGTGAATAGTACTGGCACATACTCCATCCGTTCCTGTATCTAAGGTGCATAAAATTTTTGGTGCTGTTCGGTTTTGTAGGGTGTGGTAATTACTCCACCGATTGTAGTGCTAATTACTCTAATCGCGTGCATGGCGGCATGGCCCGATCGAGCGACGAGTGCGTGCATGGCGAGTGCATGGCCCGAGCGCGTGCATGGCAAGTGCGTGCATGACGAGCATGTGTATGGCCAGAGTAATTAACGCGTGCATGGCCGAAGTAATTAGAGCGTGCATGGCCGGAGTAATTAGCGGTATGGCGCACCTTGATCGAACGACGATGGTGGAGTAATTAGTCAGTAAACATGGAAAACTAATCCTCCAAATTTCAACTCACTTTCCTTGGTCTTTGCAAAAACTTTTATCGCCTTACATACAGGAACAGAGGGAGTATATTACAAGCACCATTAATAGTCAAAAGATTGAAAAATAAATTTGAAAGTTTTAAATTTTGCTAATTACCTCTATAGTTTGCTAATTACCTCTATAGTTTGCTAATTTGAAATAATTGAAAATCAGTGTTTGGGTTCTTTACAGGGTTAAGAGGAGGAGGGACACATTATATATTAGATGTTATCATACCACCACTAGAGTAATGGATTTCATAAGAACTCTGAAGTTAAGCGTGCTTGAAGGAGTGTAGTAATAGGATGGGTGACCTCCTGGGAAATGATCCGTCGTTGACATTAAAAGTATTCGAATATAATTAGAATTTTGAAATTGAGTGTTCTTAGGCAAGAGGAGTATTAGGATGGTATTAGGATAGGTGACCTCTTGGAAAGTCTCCTTTAATTTAGTATTTTTAAACTGCCAGCTAGCAAAAAAACACTAATGATAACATTATCAGTGGCTGTTCTTGGCTAGAACCGCCACTGATAATGTTATCATTAGTGTTTTTTTGCTAGCTGGCAGTTTAAAATCACATTATTAGTGGCTGTTCTTGGTTAGAACCTTATCAGTGACGGTTCTAGCCAAGAACCGCCACTAATAATGTTATCAGTGATGGTTCGAAAGCCGCCATTATCAGTGGCACTATATCAGTGACGGTTCGAAAACCGCCACTAATAGTATTTATGAACCGTCCATGTTGTGCTTTTTTCTGATAGTGAATGGATATAGGGATGGCAACGGGTCCGAGTACCTCTGGGTCCAGCCTCCGTGAACCCGGACCCGAGATCCAAAGTTTGGACCCGGAGCCAGACCCGAAGTTAGTCACGGGTCCAAACTCGGATCCGGACCCGGACCCGATGGGTACCCAGACCCATTACCAGCTAGCTAGGGGACCCAGTGCAGTGCGTCTCAAGGAAAGAAAAAAGAGGAGAATGAAGTGGCGGCTGGGGCTGCCTGCCTTGGCCTTGCGAAGGAAACGGAGGCCCAGCCAGCCCAATTGATTCAATCGATCATCATCCTCCTCCCTACAGACTAGGGGACCCAGTGCAATGTGTCTCAAGAAAAGAAAAAAGAGGAGAATGAAGTGGCGGCTGGGGCTGGCTGCCTTGGCCTTGCGAAGGAAACGGAGGCCCAGCCAACCCAATTGATTGCGAAGGTAACGGGTTCGGGTCTGGGTACCCACGGGTCCAAAATGAGGCCCAGACTCGGACCCGGATCCAAAATAATATATCCATAGGTTCAAATTTGAACCCAGACTTGGACCCGTCGGGTCGGGTACCCGCGGGTACCCAGACCCACGGGTATTTTTGCCATTCCTAAATAGATGTTCGCCCTTGGAGCTAAGAGTGGCGAAAATAGATGTTGGTTTGAGTGTCAGGTTGCTTAAACAACAAACCAGTAGGAGTTGATGTCTTCCGATGTAAGCGGAGCCTAAAGAAGCTTGGCTTGTTGCTTTATGGTATTTACTTTGTGTTCGATCGTAATAATTATTAATAAAGCTATGTGGTTTCGACTAACTATATTAATGTTATATGTATAGCATGTACTGCTGGAACACGATGGGCCTTTTTTTTTTTTGTTAAAAAGGAGATGTGCACTACGGAACGGAACCCTTGAACTTGCATCTGCTCTTCAATTATAGGTTGGAACAAGTCCGAGGGAAGCATTGTAGCGTCCCATAGACTGGTGCACGCATAGTCCCATAATACTAGAAAAAGAAATAAATTACTGCACAAAATGCACGGATAAAGATTGATTTACACACAAAGAGCATCAACACAACAATATTTCCCTGACATTTAGTGTTTCTGTGCTTTTCTTCCTAATATAAGTTACACAAATCTTGAAGTAAACGAAGGAATAAGTATTCAACATTTACCTTTCAATTATGCTTTAATATTTATGTAACTTTCAAAAAGAAAAGCATACAAGCACCTGGTGATAATTAGGGCATGTACTTCGTTTTAAGGGCAAAAAAATCTCACAAATATCGAATCTTAGAAATTCTCACATTAATCGAAAGCAAAAGAGAAGAATCTCCACCACTTATTTTGGTGGGGCTAGATTATAACGGTGTAGATTAATCATAAATATATATTAGAGTTATGTAACAAATACAATTGTATTTCAATTATAAGTAGAGTTGTATATCAAATACTTCACAAATCCAACAAGTGTAAACTGAAATACACTTAGTTCTTATTCCATGCCCTGGACAAATATTGTTGAGATGAGGTGAAATTTCATCTTGTCGAGTTAAGCAAAGAGATGGCCCAAGTCTGGCGTTGCTATTTGTGAATGGATTTTGTCCTATGTAAGCCAATATTCTTTACATACATTCTATGTATTGCCAAGCATTGGCTAGCTTAGTTCATATCACTACACAGCTATAACCACTTCCTCATTTTGTCTTCTTTTAACATGGTTATCCCTTACCCTGCACATCTCAGCTGCTGCATCTCTCATGCACATCCTCTCTTACAACACGGATAGGGATTACATGGCATTTAATTATGCTTGGCATTTAGCTTAAATGCCAGCAAATATTAATTCCATGGCGTTTATCTTAATTATGGCGCTTACTTGCATGGCACATATAAAGTGCCGAATAGATTATTATGCGGCATAAAATAAATGTCGGCATAGTGTTGATAAAAAAGGCAAATATAAATGCCGGCTTAGACTTTGGATGGCACTTACTATGTGCCAACCATTATAGAAAGAAGGGCACATGGTATTCGTCGTGGTTACTTAAGCACGACGTTTACAAGCGCCAAAAATTTCTAATGCCAGGTTAGCCCATATTCCACAGATCAATCGCTGAAGAATTTTTTCTTTGTTCTAGCCGATTGGGGTATACAAATACGGTTTTAGCCATTGCATGTATGAAATTTCAAAATTAGCCTCTGAGCAGTAAAATCAACGAACTCAATCCGCGGAATAAATTTTTTTAATTTTTTAAACAATTTCCCGCGGAGCGGATCTGCTGCTTTATTTTTTATAATATTTTTCGCCAAATTCACGCAGACCTGCTACGCTAAAATATTTTTTTTTATTTTCCTCCAAAATCAGCGGATCCAAACCATCGAAAAAATTTTCTTTTTTTTGCGTCGAATTTTTTGGCGGCGGTGGGCCCACGTTCTTGATCCGCGTGCTACAGTAATGCTACAGTACTCATGCGCTCGTTTATTTTTTGGTTTTTCAGTGTGCAGTAAATTTAATGACAAATCATAGTTAAATATGGAATAAAACCGGTTGATCATTGGGAAAAACCCAAAAAAATAAACGGGCGCGTGAGTACTGTAGCATTACTGTAGCACGCGGACTGAAGAATCCGATGGGCCCGTCGCTTTGGCCAAAAAAATTCCGACGAAAAAAAAGAAAAAAAATTTCAGCGGTTCGGATCCGCTGATTTTGGTGGAAAATAAAAAAAATATTTCAGCGCAGCAAGTCCGCGGGAATTTGGCGTAAAAATTATAAAAATAAAGAGCGGATTTCCGCTCAAGGAAACTGTTTAAAAAATTTTTTAAAATTATTCCGCGGATTGAGTTCACTGGATTTTACTGTTCGGAGGCTAATTTTGAAATTTCATACATGCAGCGGCTAAAACCGTAATTTTTATACCCCAATCGACTAGAAGTGAAAAATTCTCGCTTGCACGCGCGCGAGAGGTTAACTTTAGGCGGGAGGACCAAAACTACCAGCTAAAAAATTATTTCCTTCTGATAGAAGCTAAAAGGTCGGAATGGAAGCTAAAAGGTGCAGCTCCTTCAAGAAAATACAGCAGCGATAGAAGCAAAAAGGTTCAGCTCCTCACTCCATTCTCTCTCCCCCACACTTACATCAGCAATCTCTCCCAATCTCCACCTGCATGCAATCCATCTCCCTCCCATTTGATCTCCACTGGGCACATACAGCAGCAATCTATCCTTCTTTTGTCCCAATTTCAGTCCTTAGTTCATCAAATCCCTAAAATTTCAACTCCTGTGGTGGCTATATAATGATCTATGGTAAGTATATCTGCTTCAGATTAATCTACATTTTGGTTAAACTTGTATTTTTAGATGATTTCTTGATGGAATATATATGTTCAGGTTTGATTTGCTCTCCTTCTCTTGAGCCGCCGTAAACCCTAGGCATAGGGAGTGCCTTTATTTGAATGGATTGCTCTCTCTTGGAATTTTTATCTATCCTGTGTTGGCTGCAGTTCACCATGTCCCTCTTTGGCTAATCCACAAGCAATTTCAAGTTTCAAGTGAGATACACACTGCAATCACAGTCATATATATGCAAGAATCGTGGCTCGATGATTCTTGTTCTATCCTTGATTCACTTAGTACATCTTGCTATCCCTAAATTCCAAACATCCATGGTAGCTATAATGAGCTCCAGTGAGTATTTTAGTTCTAGGTTCAGTGACTAGCGATGGTTGTTTCTTGAGAACCATGCCCCTGTTCTTTGTGGTAAAATGGTTTTTCAGTTTAGGAGCAAGTTGGAAACTGTAGTCTCTTTTCTGAAAATTACCTGTTGCTTTCATGACTTGCTGGAGCATGTTGATCAGAATAGGCTCGGAGTTTACAAATGTTATGGTGCATCGGATCTCAGTTTGGATTTTTCCGTGCTACACTTCTGGTGTTGTGTTTCTTTTAGACATGATGCAGGTACCTGGCAAAATTTTGTAACAGGTTGAGTAGACCTGGTACAGTAGCTGCTATCCTCTGTTATCTTCCTCCAACATCAAACAGTCTTTGCTACCAGCTTCCTTATCTGCCAATCTAATATGCTTTCCCTGGAAACCTATATTGTTTATCTGTTTGATGTATGCGCTGGCACTTAGGTTTTTATTTCGAATTAGCCTTGCTTTGGGGCATACGTTGCTTTTGATGCGTATACTGTTTTATTTCTTATGTACGCGGACTGCTTTGTTAATTAGGTCCCCAAGATGGTACAATACGTGTGAGAACTGTGTTTTGGTTTGTGCCTGTGATCTCTGCTCCCAAGTTAGATAGGAGTGTTTATACACACATTTTCCTGATATGCTTCTGTACTTCTGTTTGAGTACACACATTTTCCACCACTGTTGTTAGTCAGAAATTTTCTTGATGAAGTTTACTGTCAGAACACGAGGCAAGTGAAGCGAGATCTGAATGCTCTCTTTGGGTGTTGCTTCACATGCTGCCCTCGAGACTAGACTAGCCTGGTGTGTAAACGTGGACTCAATTAGTTTGATTGAGTCCACGTATCTTTGTCTGATTGTATTGGAAAGGACTCAATTAGTAGCTGCATAATTGCATTGTGGTTTTACACAAAAATTGTTCCCATTCATAATTAAGTAATTTTGCCTCTTTTTAGTTTAGTCTCTGCATGGTCTAATCAAATGTGCAGCCTCTTACCATCCTATACCATTGAATTATATTAATTTGTATTCAAGAGGTCAGTATACTTGCATTTGTTATTTCTTTAACCATCATTGGTAATTCTTTGCTAAGACTTCAGCGTGCAGGCTACCTTTTGAATTGATTGCCTAACTTTCATTTGAAATGTCCACACGAATTGTTGTTTCTTACAGCTGAAACATGGACAAGAAATGGATGCATTTACCTAGGCACACAATTGAGTATGAAAATGGCGTCAATTGGTTTTTGGAGTTTGCATTTTCTATGTCAGCAAGAGCTAACACCATCCGCTGCCCTGTAGTAGTTGTGCTAATATATATTGGTTAGACAAGAGTAATGTTTATAATCACTTGATCTGCAATGGTTTTTGGGAGGGTACATTGAATGGATATTCCATGGTGAGGATTTGTGTGCTCAACCTGTTCATAACTCAGATCCACAAGAAAAACTGATATGGATGATGAAATAGATGCCATGCTTAGAGAAGGACTTGGGTTTTTTGGTGACAGTGCTAAAGATGTAAACAATAATGAAGACATGGGAGAGAAAGATGTAGACACGGAAACATACTATAGGTTGGCCAGTGAAGCTAGCAAAGAGTTATACCCAGGTTGTGAAAGGTTTTCAAAGCTGCAGTTCATTGTTAGGCTCCTTAACATAAAAAATTTATGGGGAGTAAGTAATGCATGTTTTGATGAACTTGTTGCACTATTAAAAGAAGCACTTCCTGAAGGTGAAAATTTGCCCAAAAAACTATCATGAGGCTAGAAAATTTGTCAAAGATGTTGGTATTGGATATGTCACTATCGATGCATGCATAAATGCTTGCATATTATATAGGAAAGATTATGCATATGCCTCTTCATGCCCAACATGCGGCACTTCTAGATGGAAATCTGAAAAGTTGGTCTAGATGGAAAGCGTGCATAGAGTTCGGTAGAAAAGTTGTTCGCCATTTTCGCTAAAAGAAGACTTCAAAGAATATTCATGTCTCCCAAGACAGCAATTGATGCAAGATGGCATAGCGAAGGTCGTACAAAGGATGGCTTGTTGAGGCATCCGCAGACTCTCTTGCATGGAAGGACTTCAACTTCAACCATCCTGAGTTTAGTTCGATTGTCGCAATATTCGCCTTGCTTTGGCAACAGATGGTTTCAATCCATTTGGTACTTGTAGTGTGTCCCATAGCACATGGCCTGTTATTTTGATTCCATACAATTTCCCACCATGGATATGCATGAAGCAATCAAATTTCATTCTCTCATTGCTGATCTCTGGGCCAAAATCCCCTGGAAATAATATAGATGTTTATTTGCAACTATTAGTTGAAGAACTTGATCATTTCTTTCATGAAGGTGTACGGACCTTTGATGCATCTTGTTCAGAATGGTTCACGCTACGTGCTGCATTAATATGGACCATTAGTGATTACCCAGGCAATGCATACTTGTCTGGAAGAAGAACTAATACAGAAGTAGCTTGTGCTACTTGCCACTCTGGAACTTGTTCATTAAAATTAAAACATGGGCACAAGGCATGTTACATGGGGCACCGTAGGTTCCTACCTTTGAACCACAAGTTTAGGAATGATGCAAAATCATTTGATGGTACTAGAGAGTTGAGAGAAGCCCCTATCCCGATTTCTGGGTACGATCTATCTGAGGAAACAAAAGATTTACACATAGTCTTTGGAAAGTTAGATTTATTAATGCTAGTAACGAAGGAAGATCTATTAGTCATGAAAATGAACCAAGGCAATCAGTTGGTGGAAATAATTGTGCAAGATCTAGTGGTGCTGGTAATGAAAAAAGATCCATTGGCTGTGAAAATGAACCAAGAATTGCTGTTCTTGATAAAATAACACAAACCCTTCATGTTGAGAAAGGAACAAGATGTACTATTACAAAAAATGGAGGACAATCTAGTGATAGTGGTAGAAAAGTTTCAACTGCTAATAGACATAAAGGAGGAAGAATCATCCATGAAAATGTTCTGGTGATGTACTTTGAATACACACAATTACTGTTTACATTCTATAATATGGTTTAACATTTATTTCCTATTGTATTAATGTTGGTAAACTATTAAATTCTATAGGGTAAGAGTACAGCAAATGGTCTTCAGTTGCAATCATCATCATCTGATAATGAAGTTCTTGTGGATGGCATGAATCAAACAAGGATTAGGAAGCTTGGACTGAAACAAGATGGGGTATGAAATTGCTATAAAATATTTTTAGTTGTACAATTTAAAGATAAGGATGGAGACTGACTTTTACTATATTGGCATTAATTTTCTAGGATGGCAATGAAGTTGCATTATGTCGCTCACAGGCTCTAATATTGTGGCATATGGTAGACTTAGATGCACTAACAAAAAAGCTAAAAGGATTAGATGGGCTGCCCTTAGGAGATTACTATGAGGTCATAGTTGACGTTGTGCTTGATAAAAATGTATTATTGCCTCGAGTGCAAGGTCAGGCTACCAAGTTGGGTGCTGCTATTGGGCGGTGCATTGCTTGGCCATTTCAAAATGTATGGCCTGGACTTTATGGTTCAACAATTAAATTTCCTGTGCAATTGTCTTTTAAAAAAATTCTTGTGCATAAATCTTGCTTACAAATCTCTTTTTACCTATAGGTTGTTAAAAAAGATGGTTCACCACTAAATATGACCAAGCGTGCAATAGGTAATTGTTACAAGGCCATGTACAAAGTTAAGGGTAATTATAAATGTGAAAGTATACCACTAAGCCTTCCATGCTCTTCTTCTGCAGATTTTCGCAAATGTTAAGACGATGGATGCAGTTAGTACTTTGCTACAGGAGGGTAATTGCAATGGTGCAGTGCTGCCAATATTTTGTGATAGACAATATGTAATCCAAAGCTATTAACTTTATATTTTGGGCCTAATGATGAGTAGAAGCTAGGAAGGTGTGTGAATTATGTGCCTTTTGCTACCTAAACTTCTTCAATGTGAAAGAAACATCCAGCTGACCTGTATGAAAGTTATGTGGCATGTAATATAACTTGGGCATGTCTGATGGACAGATTTTGTAGTGCAAAGTGAATATATGCTTCTGATCTATGTGTACTGAATTTTATTTTTGCTATAAATGATATTTGAGATGATTTGAGATTTTTGTGTACTGAATTTTGGAGGTTATAGCAATGGATGTGTGAGATCTATGGTTATAGAATGGTTTTGCATATGTTGAATTGTTGATACAGAGTGTGCTGTCAATATTGCTAATGAAATGTGTATGTGATGGGAAGACTTATTATGGCATTTGGCAAATGCCGGGGAGGACCAAACACGGCATTTAACTTATGTCAGTACATATGTATCAACCACGGCGTTTAGAATATGCCATACTAAAGCAAACACGGCGTTTGATGTATGCCATGTTATCCAACTATGGCACTTCATATATGCCGGATTTTCGAAATTCCCCGACACATACTAATGCCAAGCTCAAGCAAATTACACGGCATTTAACATATGCCAGTAATTAGTTAACTAGGGCGTTTAACATATGCCGATACTACTGAAATAGGGGCGCTTAGTATGCGCCGTATTTAATCAAAGTTGGCACAAAATAAATGTCGGGATAACTAAACGCCGGGGATTAGTTTTCCCCGATGGCGTTTTTCTTGACGGCCGATAAGCGCCGTGGAAAGCTATTCCGGGGCATTTAGGAACATAGCGTGGCAAATATAAATGCCCCCACAAGCTTACCATGTTGTAGTTTATCGGTGCCAGTTTGCTGCATGACAGAGCAACTTTCGTGACAGAGAGCAAGGCATTGCTGATATCTTCCATCGTGTTGCTTCCGCCCTGCAAATTACTTGCATAAGATTCTTCCATGGACAGTAGGACTGGATCAACAATGTTCATTAGCATATCTGGAAATGCATTCTCAACATGCTTCTGCAAGGTCAACCCGTCTATGAACATGTCATGGGTAGGTACAATGCCAGTAAACAACTCGAGGATGACAATTCCGAAGCTGTATACATCTCCGCATGGAGAAACTTGGCCACCTTCCCCATATTCTACATTGCAATAGACAAAAAGTAATGACTTGCATGCAAAGTTTCTGTTATGCGAGTATGGAGCGTTAGAGAAAATTTGAGTTACCTGGAGCGACATATCCAACTGTTCCTCTTATTCCAATAGTGCTCTTTGAACTAATCGGTTGCTCATCTTCTGAATCAGAAAGAATCTTTGAAAGGCCAAAGTCCCCAACGCGAGCAACTAAATCATTATCAAGAAGAATGTTGCTTGGCTTCAAGTCACAGTGAACTATTGGTGGTTCACAGTTGTTGTGCAAATAATCTAGTGCATCAGCAACATCAACAGCAATATTCAATCTCTGCATCAATGTCAAACCTTGCAGTTGCTGTGATGCATGTACATCTAGATGTAACCACCTATCTAGGCTCCCATTAGGCATGAACTCAAACACAAGGGCTTTGAAGTCGTTCTGATTGGAGTCAGAGCTTGAGCAGCAAGTTATGACACTAATCAAATTACGATGGCGGATCTTACTAAATGCCTCACACTCTGCTAGAAAACTTTTGGCTGAACCAGATTGTTGAAGATCAAAAACCTTCACGGCAACGGTGGTCATCATGTTTTGGAGCAGCAAACCACACTTATACACTGATCCATACCTTCCTCTACCAATCAAATTGTTTGTGGCGAAGCCATTTGTTCCTTGAACCAATTCAGCATAGGGAACTCTAGGGTATTTGTCATCTATCAATTGAAATCCTGTCATTGTTGCAGATTGAGATTTTGGTTTCTTTCTTATTGCAATGAAAATAAGCATCAAGCTCAAGCATAGAATGACGACAGCAATTGGGATTACTACAGTGCGAATGAGTTGAGGTTTCCGTTTGCTTTGCTCCATAGATTCTGTCAAGCATGAAGGTAAATGTAATCCTGGGATACCACCGCAAAGCCCTAAATTCCCATCGAACAAAAACCCAGTCACATTACTGAACACGCCTTGCGAAGGGACTTTACCATGTAGATGGTTGAAGGACAGGTCTAGATGGTACAGCGATGACATGTTTTCAAAGCTTTCCGGTATTTGACCAGACAAGTTGTTGTATGCAAGATACAACTCTTCCATGCCACCAATGAGTCCTAACTCTCGAGGAATCACACCTGAGAGGCTGTTTTCTGTTAGATCTAGCAATGTCAAGCCTCGCATTTGGCTGATAGATGTGGGGATGCTACTGTTGAAGGAGTTACTCTGCAATCGGAGGTCTATCAAGCTCTGGCACTTACTGAGTTCATTAGGTAGCGGTCCTGATAAATTGTTCCGGTATATGTACAAGTATGCAAGCTTTGTCAGAATGCCAACTTCAGGTGGAAGAGGGCCAACAAAATAATTGCTTGACAAATCCAGGGCATATGACAAGGATGACAGGTTAAAGATCTCTGTCGGCAAGGGACCTGTAAACTTATTGTTCGAAAATGTTGCCACGGTTATCTCCTGAAGGCTCCCTAGGCTTTTTGGAAGTGGCCCCTCAAACATGTTGCTGTCTGTGTAAAGTTTTAGCAGCTGGGTCAAGTTCCCGAGCGAGGATGGAAGGAACCCTGTCAATAGGTTATACTCGAACCCAAATGTTTGTAGCAAATTTAACTTTCCAATGCTGTCAGGCAAGACACCAGTAAATCGGTTATTAGCGAGTTGCAGCATGTTTAGCCCAACAAGATTGCTGATGCCAGATGGTATCTCTCCAGAAATCTCATTGAATCCAACAAACAACACCTGGAGTTGTGCTGATAGGTTGGCAACAGAGTTTGGCAGCATGCCAGCGAGCGTGTTGTACTGGAGGTTAACTACACGGAGTCTGGTGCAGTTTGTCAAGAACGTCATGAACTCCCAGTCCTGAGCAGTCGTCGCCGTGAGCTGATTTGTCTCAAGAGAAAGGAAGTCAGGGCAGAGCTTTCCAACCTCTGGTGGCACGCTTCCAGTGAAGTTGTTAAAGGAAATGTCTAGAGAATATATCTCCGTTGCATTGGCAAGAGAGGCTGGAAGTCTTCCTGTAAAGTGGTTTAATCCGAGGAGAAGATACCGGAGCTTTCGGAGGCGATTACCCAAGTCAGGAGGCAGCGTGCCATGCAACGCATTCGTTGTCACACTGAAGTGGGTTAGTGAGGAAAGGTTGAAGAATGTTGTAGGGATGGTGCCCGAAAAGTGGTTTTCAGCCAGAGCCACGAACTCAAGACCACTGAGCCTGCCAAGGTCCTCAGGGATGGCACCGTCAAGTTGGTTGTCGTGGACATATATTTCTTGCAGTGCCGAGAGGTTGGCGAGTGATGATGGAATGATCCCAGTGAAGTTGTTCTTTTCCAGGTGTATGGCCTTGAGACTTGACAAGCCTCCAAGCCAAGCGGGGATTTCTCCTGTGAACCAGTTTGAGCCAAGGTAGATGTATTCAAGACGGGTGCAATTCTTCAAGTTGGTCTTTACTTCACCATGAAATGAGTTGTTGGATAAGTCAAGATATTGTAACCGAGACAGATGGCCAATCGATGAAGGTATTTTACCATGCAAATTGTTCCCGCTGAGGTCTAAAAATTTCAAGAATGTGAGGTTCCCGATGGTAGGTGTAATTGTGCCTGCGAGGCCCTCCGAAGAGAGGTTAAGCACTGTGACCCTGTGCGTATGCTTATGGCTGCAACCAACACCTTGCCACATGCAGAAGTCCGTACTTGTGTTCCATGCAGCTAGGACACCTTGCTGGTTGCTTGAGCTTGCTTTGAGTGCCAGCAAGATATCCTCATCAGTTGAACTGTTAAATGCGGTTGACGATATCAACACCGGTCGGAGCACATATGGCAGGAGCAGCAGCAGAAGAAAAGGAAACATGGATGGCACTGAGAAGCATGGAACAAATGTGAGTTTGAATTAATTGCAACATGTTGTATGCAGAAACAGTAAGCATATGCAGCAATTAACATCCAGTTGAATCTGGGACGGAGTGGCGGACAGTGGAAGGCATTGGGGGTTTGTCCCCCCATCCACTTCTGAAAATACTTGATACTAGTAGGTAGATGGTCCATCTAATCTTTATGCAAGGTTTCAGTGTCGATACTCATTTAAAAAAACTTCAATCTATTTTTAAAACTTGTTCCGTTGTTAATCGATTTTTAACTCCACTCATCTTTCATTTTTGTCTACCTTCACCCCTTGTTTTCTGAATCTTTTTTTGGCTACGCTATTTTATAGCATGGCATTTCCATGGGTTCTGAGTTCTTTATTTTTTAAGGAAAGTCCAGCATAGTTCTTGTATTTTTAGATGAAGGAAGATTTTATTAATCTCAAGAACATTACATCAAATCATAGTTCTTGTATGCTCTTTGTTTTTTTTAATATTAACTACCTCTACAGGCTTGACATTCTGAGTCCTTTTGTAAGGAACTACGGAGACCAGGAGCCCACCTGAAGTTGTATCACTTCAGAGTGAGGCAGGTGCAAAGCAGAGCCCTGGAGATTCCAAAGAGGGGAGGAGGAGGATTACACGGTGAAGCTGCAGTGAGCTTACACGAAATTACGGTGGCAGCAGCACAAACGAGGTTACAACAGGAAAACAGGAAGCAACATACACATCGTCTCTTTAGCACAACTCAACCAACCAGGGCCAACGTCGAGTGCATGTTACCGATCATCGGTTTGCACCACCGTCAGCGACTTGGCTTGCCGATTTTTGTGCTGACCGTTTGTGGTTGATATCTCTACTCTCTAGTCTATCTGGTTGCCGCTGTTGCCAACGACCACCGGGGAAGGAAGCCGGAAAGAAGTGAAGGACCGCCGAATGAGAACGAGGAGATCGGGGAGGGGATCTGAGGTCTCGCTAACCCGACTTCTAACCAGTACGTAAGTGAACCACTCCCGCGTTAATGTGAATTGGACAGCTGCCGTCTGTACTGTATATGCCCTGAGGGGAGGAGAGGGAGAGGGCATGGTTCGCATGGAGGACGAGGGAGGGGAGGCCCTGGTCGGCGCTGCCCTGCCTCACCGTCGGCACCAACTGGCTGTGACGACCGAGGAGGAGGCTCCCAAGCTTCAAAATATTCCAGATCTGGGAGAGGGGAGCAAGGACAGATCTAGGAGAAGGGAGAGGAAAAGGAGAGGGAAGTGACTACTGTGGCTAGTGGAGAGGGCTTAGCCTCAGCGGTTCGTCTCTCGGCGGTGGGAGAGTTGCCCTGGGAGAAGATAATAACAACTGTTGATGGTTACTACCTAGCACATAACGCTAGCAATGATCTAGTTGCGCCACAGGTTTCTGAAAAAGCAGGTCAGTGCAGAGGCACCGGCGGAGAGGGACTCCGGCGTCTCAAGCCGATCTGGGCAATAACCATCGCAGGAGAAAGATGGAAGGAGGGACGAAGGGAGGGAGAGGGAGAGGGAGAGGGAGGGAGAGTGGGACCTGCCGTGGCGGCGGCGGCGAGGTGGTGGTCTCATCTCTTGGGCTCGCTGGGTCGTAGCTCAGGACCCATCAAGATCCAGATGAGTTTCGACCAGGGATTCAAATTTGGTTTGGGAAAAAATATCGAGTATAGTCGAAATCAGAAATTTTGATATTTCAGACAAATTTTGATCAAAATTCAAAAACTAAAATTCAAATTTGGTCCGTTTGCCACCAAAAATAATCCGAATTTCGGCGAAATTGTTGAAATTTCAGTCATTTTGCACCGGCTGACAAGTGAGTCAAACGATGAATTTTTTTTAATTTTTTTTCTAGAGAGTCCTGACAAATTGATAATATTTTCATAAAAATTTCAGATGATTATCAAATCTGAGAAAATTTTAAAAATTCAAAAATTGCTACTGTCCTGATAAAACGCCGATCGGCAAGTTTGAACCAAATGAAAATTGGAATAAACGAGGTTATAAAATTTTGAAATTTTTTATGGATAGTCCTAAGACATCCATAATATTCTCATAAAATTTTTAGATGATGATCAAGCGTCATGAATATTAAAAATCCGAACAGTGCTACTGTCCTGTTAAAGGCTTACCGGCAAACTTGAACGAATTGAAAAATTACCCAAACTACATTATAAAATTTTTAAAATTTTTTTGGATGGTTATGATATAGTATTAATGGTTATATAAAAGTCTCAGGTGATGATCATGCTTAAATAATTTTTAAAAATTTTGACAGTGCTACATCCTGATAAAATCCCGATGATCCATACATAGATTTGCTTTAGCAACCAAAAAATGTTTAAAATTTTTGAAAATTTTGTAGAAGACTGATAAGGAAATTCTTAATATTGCATAAAAATTTTGAATCATGATCACTCACCAGTGAATTTATAAAATTCTTACAAGGCACAGAACCATTTATGTTCTTTCTCGTTTTGATTTTTGAAATATAATATAGAAGTTCAGTGTTTACATAGATTTGATTGAGCAAACAAGCAAAGGTATTTTTTAAAAAACAATTTATATAGTGGTACTGAGGCAATTATAAATCTCTCATAAAAAGTTTAGATCATGATCACACTCTAGAAAATTTATAAAATTTTGACAGGGGGACTGTCCCAATTTTGTTCATTCCGTTTTTTGATTTTTTAAAGATAATAAATGAAGTTCAATTATTCTGAATTTTTTTATATAATCTTACACTACTCAAGATAGTACCATAAAATTTTTAGCCCATTATCGAGCTTGTAAAATTTTATAAAAATCTAACAGTGTTTTCACCAAAATTTTAAAGTATCTCAAAAATTCGGTTTTTGAACAAATTTTCATAGAAGATGACTTTCTTATGGGTTATTGGACCAAATCTGGCCAAAATTCATGAAATTTTACGAAAAAAATGAAATTACTGTAGTAATTTCAATTTTTTAATTTCTTTTATTCGGCCGATAGTTTATATTTTGTAGAGGCCCGAAATCCGAAATTTCAGTTAAAATTCACCGAAATTCGGTGAAAATTGGAACCCTAGTTCCGTCAACTATTTATTTTCCTTTTTCACCAGCTTCGACACTGAAATTGAATGGTGTTTGCAAGCAACAAGAAGGATTTGTGCTAGTGCAGCCAGATTCACAATATTGTTTGAACAACACCAGATTCACACTATTGGTGTGCGCAAGTACAAGATTGCATGAGAACTTTGCCTGCAGAATAGCAACAGTATAAGGTATGAATCACATACTCGATCTCCTGAAGGAAGGCTTGCCGTCCTGGTTGCCTGACATATTCCTACGTTACTGTGTAATCTGTAAACGGGAGGATACAGAACAGCCAGACAGGTCAAGAAGCCTGGACGTAGGTGTGAAACCGATTAAATTAGCCTATAAAAAATATTATGTAGACACCCGTATCTCATTTGATGAATTAAGTGGCCTAGACTATAGCCCGCGAAGCCCACATTACGCGTGTTCGCGTATAAACCGCGAATACTATGTGGATTGTGGGAAATAAATACAATAAGACATATAAAGCAGAGCTATAAAAAGGACATTGTTTCTTAATCCAACAAGAGCTGCTTTGAGTTCAAAACTAAGCGTCATCATTAGTTTCATCTTTCTTTACAAGTAGTTAATTTATCAAATGCATAGGCAGACCCATACATAGACAGGCCACCCTCTTTTTTGTGCGTACGAATTCTCGTGGTCGATGCGTGCATGGCGTGTGAAGCCTGTCATCTGTTGATCTTGTAGTACATTTTGCAGGTTCAGTTATCTACTTTGCGGATTGTATGTATGTATAGACCATACACAGTATGGCTACGTGGATGCTGCATTAGTCCATGTAAGTTTTGACAGGCTACCATATTAACCCGTGTAGACTTTTACAGCATATATGAACCAGTACCGCATTATCCGTATTCAATCCCACCTTTACCGTAACAAGAAGGGTAGAGTGATTGCAACATGCCCAGTCGTTCCAGCGGATGTTGATGACTCTTTTGCCATTTTGTGATGACTAAGGACCTATGGATGTGATAGATCAAGTCCACTTGACTTTGTAGTATCTAAGTTGCCAGCTCACAAATGATGTTCCATTAATGTACTGGTTCTTTTCATTGTTCGTTCTTACCTTGTTTACTTGGGACTTGGGGAGCTATTGCAATCCTTTATACCATGGACAACAGGCGATTTTTTTAAATAATATACTTTTTAAATAAAATTACGAAATAATATGCGAAAAAAATTACAAAATTACTCGTCTGTCGCAATTTAGAATTGACATACGTCTTTATCGCAATTTGAATTTGCGACAGAGACTTAGTCGCAATTTGAATTTGCGACAGATACTTAATCGCAATTTCAAATTGCGACAGAAACTCTGTCGCAGGTCCTTTATTGCAAATTGGAATTGCGATGGAATATTAATTCAGTTAGATAATTTGTTTACTAATTCATTGATTTAAAAATTATGTCTAATCGTCAACAAATATTATAAGATATTGGACGAGGGCAATTAGATGGAATTTTTTTAAAATAATATATTTTTGTAAAAAATTTACAGAAATATTATGTCGAAAAAAATTACGAAATACCCTATAGTCGCAATTCCAAATTGACATGCATCTTTGCCTCAATAGTCGCGCTTACACATGATTGGAATTGCGACTCAAATCACTCACGCCATTTAAACCGCGGAAATCGTGGCCACTTAAGGGTTTTGACCCAGCATGAGCAGCCGGATCCATCCAAAAAATACGAGAAAAATCAAGAGCGACCACGCAACGCGTGCTACTACTACGATGGGCGAGATAGCCGACGTTGCCCAGCAGAAGTTGCGAAAATCGGAAAAGGCACTCGCGCCATGAAACCACGAAATCGTGGCCACTTAGGGGTTTCGTGAGGCCTCTGGGACAAGCGGATATGGTCCAAAAATACGGGAAAAATCAAGGCGACCCACGCAACGCGGGCTGCCACTTACGCATGGGCGAGATAGCCAGACGTTGCCCTGGTAGGAAGTTACGAAAATCGAAAAAGGCACTCGCGGCCATGAAACCACAGAAATCGTGGCAGAAACTTTTGTATTTTATACAAAAAATATCCCGTATTTACAGAAATATACAACATTCACGCGTGTTTGCAAAAATCTCCACCGTTTTCGCATTTTGAAATTGCCAAAATCCGTTTAAGGCCCCCATACCCGGAATACCAAAATCCGTTTAAGACCCCCGGGTAAAATCAGCGACCACGTATAAAAATAAAATAGGACTCTAACGATGTTGAAAAATTTTGAAATTTTTTATGGAGGTTCCAGATAAATCATTGATATTACCATAAAAATTTAAAATTATTTTAAGATGTGAGGAAAATTTTAAAATTCAAACAATACAACTGTCCTGATAAGACGCTGGCCAACAAGTTTGAACCGAATGAAAAATGAAACAAACCACGTTAGAAAATTTTGAAATTTTTTGTCCATGGTTATGATGCATCACTAATGTTCCCATAAAAGTTTCATATAGTGATCAAGCTCTATGAAGTTTTAAAAATTCAGACAGTGTTAGTGTCCGATATGGCAAAATTGATAAAGAGTAGCTGCATGCAATTTTTAAAAATTTATAAAGCTTGATAAAAATTTTATGGGAACATTAGTGATGCATCATAACCATGGATAAAAATTTCAAAATTTTATAGTCGACAACAACTCATGTTATGAAGACTTAAATTATTTATTGAACATATATAAGGGCACATACATCAAAGTTCGGATGATAAAATAAGCAATCGATTAGATTATATTACAAGGGCATTACAACAAAGGATTTAAATTGCTTGACTTAACTAACTAACGAAAGCATCTGTTTGTCATGGTGGAACAAATGATCGTTCCGCCTATCTAGGTACAGCCAGAATGATGTCCCACATTTTCTGCATATTACCTGACCCGTGTTAAATTTGCGATTTTTCATCGGACACCGCTCAATCCCTACTATGAAAGAACTCCATGGGGATCCGAAGTGCACCCAGCTGTCGCCGAATGGGTGGCCTATGCCGTATGTCTCGGGTGTATAAGACATAATTTTTTGGTCTTTTTTATGTGGATTTCTGCCCTCCCATATGGGCATGCCATCCCATTCCCGGCGTCCCCTATGTTAATACCACCCGGGTTCCCAGATGGTCTGTGCAACGCGTCAAGGATTTGTTGCGTGGTGCGAACCTCGATCATTGCTTCCCTTGTCCCTTCTTCTTCGAGAGGAGGAACCTCTTGCGCCTCGTGTGTTGGTGTTGCGCGAGACATGCGGAGACGCCGCCTGCTTTCGCTCGCACTCCACTATATGGTGCAGGAGGTGTGTGTTGGGCTTATCCTTGGACAACCGGAAGCGTGCCTGTAGTCAATGCAAGATGCCCGCTGGTCGTTGAATAACATCGTAGGCGACTGGGTCCGGGCTTTTCTGGCGGTAGTGGCACCACGAGAGGGTTGCTCCCCGGTTATCCCATACAGAAGTTTGAGATGTGGGTGGTACGTCTCAGGTCCACCAGCTTGAAGTAGCCGCACCATTCATCCTCGGCCAAGGGCACCGGTAGAATCTCCGGTCCGCTAGATCATCGTGGCGGTATCAACCTTTGCTGCGCAGCCATGTTCGCAAAAGTCGGGCTTCGGGTGGCCCTGGAGGAGGTTTCTCCTTTGGCTTGAGTGAATTCGCAAGTTTCCTTTTGAACTCCTGTGTGCGATAAACTGGTTTATAACTACTACTTTGTGAGTTTAACATGAGTATGTCGCATGAAACTCACCGATTGGTTGGCCTCTTGCCCACCGACCCTAAGCTCTGGTCGATCTAGAAAAGGGACATATCCTGGCGGCCTCTCCCACCGGGTGAAGTTCTCGGGCGAAGTGGGGTAGGCGTCGTGGCAGTTGGAGAGAAATTTGTAGTCATGTCGTTCCGGCCCGTCGATCCATTGGAAGAAGCAACACCGGTCCTTGTGCTGAGAAAAGAAAGAACGATGCATGAAATGGTAGTGTTACCCTGTATTGTGTGGACACCAGTAGGTTTACCTTGTAGGTGCGGGCACAACAGTAGTGAGCGCGGGCGGCCGTCTCTCCATGGGTAGATTGCATCATCTTCGCCGGTAGGTTGCAGTCGCATTTGGGTCGGGGCAACTCCGGCAGAACTAGGGCGTCGACGCTACTGGCATCCGGATATTCGGGGCGGGATGATTTACGCTTCTTCAAGAGGTGACTAGAAACGACATTGTGCCCTAATTTGTGTAGATTCAGCTGACGTTTATTGCTGGTTTGGCTGTGTTGGATGTCTACCCCTCGGCCCTGTTTTATAGTGGTGGTGAGGGGTTACTCCACACAATTACAGCACTTGTCCATTTTTATGGCCTGACATCCTCTGTGAAAAGCTGCACGACGTGTCACCCATCATCAAAGCTGCACGACCTATCACTTTCTAAGAAAAGCTGCATGACTTGTCACCCTTTGAGAAAAGCCGCATGACGTGTCACTCATCATCAAAGCTGCACGACCTGAAACCTTATGAGAAAAGCTGCACGACCTGTCACCCTCTGTCAAAGGCAGCCTCAGAGCCTTTTCAAGCGGAATTGACAACACACTGCAGCGTCAATGCCTTTTCAAGCCGAGTAGACAATACACTGCAATGTCAGAGTCTTTTCAGGGCGACTAGAAAATACACTGCAGCCTTAGAGCCTTTTCAGGCGGACTTGACAATACACTATCGTCAATGCCTTTTCAGCCGAGTAGACAATACATCGCAACCAAGTGACACAAGTCAGAGCAACCAAGAACCATAGATTTCGAGCGAACAAATTGGATGAACCGATATCGTAATAGAACATAACGTAAGGAAATAAAGTATCATGCATAAGTTTGCTACATAATGTGAGAAAGAAATTATGTACAAGACATCTAGTACGAAAGAAAACACCTAACTACGACGGTGCTACTCCTCGGTGGTCCTGGCTTCCTCTGTTGTGCACATGCCCGAGGGGTACATCACCGGTCGGGGCCTGTCCACTGTACTCCTAGCAGCCGATCGGTGTCTTTGGAGAAGAAGACATCGGGCGACGGTGGCTCGGACCGGCGATCGGCGAGCTGCGAGGGTTAAGGACCGCACCGTCCGCCGCTAGGGCGGATCTGAAGAAGTCCAAGTCGACGTCGCCGAGTAGAGAGTAGTCAGCAGAGGTGCTCGCTCTGCTTCCGTGCTGCATAGGTCTTTGTTGATAAAGTTGTGTTGTTAGTACATTACATAACATTGAGATCATAAAAGATGAAAAGAGACAGCGCGGTATACCTGCAGTCATAGGGGCGTACGGTGCGGACTGCTGCTAACCAGATCCCGCTGGGACGTGAGGAGGGGGGCCGCTTGCATGTGTGGTGTGGCCTGCGGCGCGTGTCGACCTCGTACAGCGGAGGCACGCCCGTGAACCTGTATGACATCGTCATCCCTAGGCCTCTAGCACGACGTAAGCTGGACTATGCGGACGGCCCTCTGGCGTACACGCTGCAACGGCCCTCTGAGCTCCTCCATCGCGACCTCGACCCTGTCCCCCAGGCCTAGTCGTGCTAACAGTGCGTCCACGTCGTGTATGGTCTCCCTAGCAAGGTCGCTCTGCACACGAATTCAAATGCCACTTAGTTCGTACATTTACAGTAACGATACATTGCAAGGATTGTGGAAGAAGTACTGACCGATCGGTGAAACGCTGAGTCCGGCTGGGAGGGGTAGGTGTCCGCAACGGAGGGCTCGTGCCTCAGAGGCGAGTCAACGACGCGCACAACCCGAACGCTTGTGCGTGGTGCATACCACCGGATGTACTCGTCGTACGTGCCGGGGTCGTACGGGGCATCCTCCTCGTGAACGTCCGCCAACGCCTGCGCCCACTGCTGAGCGTGAGGGATCATACGTGCCGCCCAGCTAGTGGCACCAATGTACCCCTTACGTGTGACCCTGCATGAGAACATGAGCAATGACGTTAGTTCCGCAAACATGAAAAAAATGCAACTGAAATAGACATGGAAGAGCACTTACATGTGCACGTGAGGTGGGACCACCTCACCGGTGGGGACGGGGAAGACCTGGCGGAGGCCGAACTGCCTCATCACGCGGTGCACAGCGTACGTCTCGACGTACACGTCGAAAACAAGGTGGCGCCGTGTGAACCAAAAGGCGGCGTCACGGGTGCACTGCAAGGAGAGGCCGTGAGGTGCTCTCCAAGGTGGCGCCGGGTGCACTCCAAGGCGGCGTCACGGCGTCACGTGAGGTGCTCTCCAAGGCGGCGTCACAGGTGCACTGCAAGGTGGCGCCGGGGACACCAGATGACGTGATCATCTGTCAGCTGGTCGAACATCGCTACGTACTCGGGGTACGAAGCGTGTGTCGTCACCGGCGCGTACATGGGCTACAAAAAAAAGTAATGGTAAAGTTAGAGAAACTAATTTGAAAATAATCGCATAGCTCATGGTAAAGATCATTTTACTAACCCGTCGGCGGCACCACAACGTCCCCATGGTAGGACGGTCGACGTCATCCCCGGGGGCGTGGTAGAACTCACTCAGAGGGTCCCAGATTGATGTCGGCCGCCGATCCGAACCTCTCAAAAGACCACAATCAAGCAGAGAGGACAGCCCGTGAGAAGGACCACTCCCCACACAGCGACAACCGCCTCAAAGGCCTGCATGCGTCGCAGTTTAGCACGTACCGATCCCCACGCTGTAGTGGGATCTCCTCCATCTCAAAGATCTGCGATCGACCTTGCGTGCTAGATCAAGTGCTTGTCGACGGTGTCTCCGTGGGTGGAGGTGAACAGAACCCAGCCGAACGACCACAACAGTACCCTCGAAGTGGCAACTGACAACGTAGTCCCCTGCTCCAGGTGCCATCCGCTCGGGCTAGAAAAATGTAATGGTCAGTTTCACAACTTTAAGACATAGTGAAATAAAATTTACATGAAGTTAATGTCACTTACGAAACTCAGATCGCCCATCTGCGTCGGACCGTGCTTCTTACCGAAAGGTGTAGTCTTGTCACCGGCAAGACGTCCACGAACGGGCTAGGAGCTCCGCCGCCACTCAGTGGACATCATCGAGCACTACCGCGTGCGGTGCAAGGTAGGCCAAGGTAGGTCACGTCCTCCGGCAGGGCGCCATCTCATCGCACGGAGGTGAAAGGTGTGCGTCTCCGGCGCCAGCGATCTACTAAAGCGCAGAAGCGTGCTCTGTCATCTGGGAACCTCCTAGAGGCACCGCACCCGTCCTCTGCATCTGCCACGGTCGCCTCCACCATCCGTGCTATGGGTAGTAGCGTTGCAGCTCTCAATCTGTGCGAAGACATTTTGACAACTATTAGTTCAAATGAACAAGATTTAGTAAGGGAAGTCTGCGAAAAGTGGGATTTAACACAGGAACCTAACGGGGTTGACCCGCCATGCCCTCATCGGGGTCTGCAAGTGAAGGGCACTCAGCTCGAGCGGTGCCTCCCCCTCTGGAGGTAGCGCGGTGACCAAGCGACTCCGATGAGTCGCGTCGACCACTGGGTCCAGCAACTCTCCCTCCATCGCCATACCTGCAATTGAATAAAACAATATTAGTACAAAATTAAATGAACAATTAAACTGATGCAGTGATTACAAATAGAATTTGAATACAAGCTACCACACTTTACAGTCCAAAAACGCTAACAACTGGAATGCGATAATGACACATGCAACGAACATACAAATTCGAACCAAATAGAATTCGGTAATAATACACCCAACAAATAGAATTCGGTAGTAGCACACCCTACAAATACAATTCGGTAATAATACAGGCATTACACATCATATGACCATACATGCATTACAAATAGAATTCAACATATCACATTGACATGCGACCTAACAATTACATACATAAAGCCCGCATAACAATTTCACGACCTCGAACTATTGGGCAATACTTGAAAGAGTGTCCCAACTCTTTACAAACTGAGCATTTCTTCGTGCGATGCCCGCTTTCTCCAGCGTCCATGTCGTTCCTTATACGTCTTGTTTGTCGTCGCCCTACGCCCTTGAGCCTGCTGATATCAGGAACCCACCATGTATCCTCCCATCTTTGATGCTCTGTGAACAAACGCACCACTTGAAAGCCATATATTTCTCCGCTCCAAGTTGCCGCCACCGCTTCTTTACTGAAAAATTGCGATAAGAATATACCTGGGTCCATACGAATTGTCGAGCACGCAGCCATTACGTGCGAGCATGGCTTGTGCAGCAACGCAGGCTTGTTGCAGGTGCATACACATGTTTGCCGATGTAGAATGCATTCGTGAGCAACTTTACGTCGGTTCGTCCCACGTCCTGCTTTCTCTTTGCATAGTACCTCGAAACGAAGCTCCCTCGTACCCATTTTCAATGATCTATGCATCTCCCCTTCTTCCTTTCTCCTCCATGTACGCGTCAGATCACCTCCGAGTATTTCACATCAGATTACTCATGCGCAATCGCATACGGTATGACGATCCACAAAGTACTTCGCAACACCATGAAGAACACCTCCACTATAGCAACAAGAGGAAGGGGTCTCATCCTCGCGATGACCCAATTGTAAACCTCACCAAGTTATTCGTCATAACCCCATACCGAACCATCGGTGTCGTAAAGCAATGCCCATTTCGCTTAGGCTAATGCTCTATCCATTCGGAGAAGCATTTCGTCGATCTTCCATTCCTCCGGACCAAGTGCGGAGGGTCCATGGGTAACACTTCCATTACTCTTGGGGCTTCCTCCGTGCTAGGAATTGGCCTCTTCGTTTCTTGCGGTATGCCTCGATGTCACTCGTCCAACTTCTTCCACAAAGTGCATCAAACTTTCTCTGTTGGGTCCAGTCGCACAACCTCTTAAAAAGCTTCAGAAGATCCTTGTTCTTAAACCGCTTGTAGAAGTTAGCACCCATGTGCCGTTTGCACCACCTACTTCGATATCGGCCATGGATGTGTTTCTTCGCACCTTTCTACAATCGCACGACCGCCTTCAACAATGGGTGCCGATCGTATAACACAAACTCTGGCGCCGATCCACAACCCCGGCTTTCACGTTCCTCGTAAACCAGAGCCGCTTTACGTGTTCTCACCTCCACGAATGCAAGCGCTCATCGAAGAACCCGATTGTTGCCATCAACTCCTATGGCGATCAATATATGACCTTTATACTTCGATCAAGAATGTGCCATCAACACATAACAACGAACGGCAATGCTCGAACGCATTGACACATGCACCAAAAGCAAAGAATGCCCATTGAAGTACCATCTTCCCAGTAAGGCCATGAGGGCCGCCACAAATATCGACATAAGTTCCAGGATTTCTTTCCTTGATCACCTGAAGCATACCTGGTAGGTTCTGATACGCGTCTTCGAATGTACCAAATCTAGTTTTCAAAGCCTTCTGCTTCGCTCTCCAAGCTTTGGCATAGCTTATGGTGTACTAAAACCTCTGCTCTATTGCAAGTATGATGGCATGTGGCTCTAAATCCAAGTTTCCCACAATCTCCCCATACATTGCATTTGCAACAAAACCTGAAGATATGTTTCTATGTGATTGGGCAGACTCCGTAAGCACGCACGTGTGTGGGACGACTATAGAACACTTCCAAACGGTATCCCATTTAAGCCGGTACGCATGCACACACCATTGGCAGCCCTCCATCCGCATCGACATCGTGACGATCACTGGTCCGACCAAGAACCTTAAAGGTTCTACTGGCGACCGCCTATGCCGCCACCGCTTCTCGAACCTCACTCTTATTCTTGTAAATGGCACCTTGCCTCACCTCATTCCTATCTCGATCGCCACGGAAGTGTTCACCCTCGTTGACCACCAATCTATCGAATCGACATGCATCCCACTCAGAGGGAAATGCTCTTCGTCGTCTGTGGCGTTACCTCAAATTGTCATACTTCGATTCTCTGGCCTCCATTGCATCAACCAACGATTCAATGTTTTCTCCCTCGTCTGCCACACCCTGTGGTTCCTGAACATCTGGATTTGGAACATCAGCTTCCTCATCTCGCACACCTTCGGTTTGGCTACTATCCCCAACTTCCTCTGCTTCATCACCACCAGCCTCCTCCTGCATCGTATGGTCAGTACTGGTTTTCTGAAATGCTTGCACCAACAACACTAATGGCCAACCATTTTCAGTTGCCAATCTTATGTACGAGCTCCAAGACTTTGGCCCCTTCAGTTCTACTAACTCTCAGTACGTGTAATCCCGTCTCCGAGACCCCACTCTGTGCAGCTTTAGATCATGCAATTCCCTATCCAAGGAGAACATGTTGTACAATCATCTGTTAATCGTGCCCCACGAAAGCTCACCAGCACGTGACAAGCCCACCATAACACTTGGGAAATGACTAAGTTCCACTCCTTATGCACCCATCTGCGGAACCCCTTCTCCGTAGTGTATTTTAAATTCTACTTGTTCGTCCATACCTATCAAACATTTCATTGATTTTTTATGATGGCACGACAAAACGCTACCACATTTCAACTCTTAATCTACTCATACGACGACAAAACCTATACTGTTAACCTACCACGTGCCGAGAGAGCTTGTGCGAGTTTTGGGAACACACGGCACAATCCCCGTATACTACCTACTAAATAATTAAAACTCTACACAATCCGATCGCTAACTCGTGAATTTAAATAAACTACTGCTAACCTTGCAAAATTCAAAATCACTAAATCTTTTTTTATAAAACTAGTAATACAATCAAAATTCCGTATACTACCTACTAAATAATTAAAATTCTACACAATCCGATCGCTAAATCGTGAATTTAAATAAACTCTTGCAAATCCTGTTAAATTCGAAATCACTAAATCGTTTTTCTATAAAACTACTAATACTACCGAACTCCCCATACTAGCTACTAAATAATTAAAACTCTACACAATCCGATCGCTAAATCGTGAATTTAAATAAACTACTGCTAACCCTGCTAAATTCAAAATCACTAAATCATTTCCTGTTAACCCTAATTTTTAATACAATCTTTTTTCTCTAATTTCTAATACAATTCAACGCTATATTTCAACACTAATAAACTCTATTGCTAATCCTAATTTGATCACTACAATGAACATTAAAAAAGATGACAAAAATTTTTTTACCTCAACCCGCGACGAAATTCTCCTCTTCTCTCTTCCTCCTCCTCCTCTCTTCTCTTCCTCCTCCTCTCCCTTCTCTTCCTCTCCTCCTCCTCCTCCTCTCCTCCTCTCCCTTCTCTTCCTCTCCTCCTCTTTTCTCTGGCGGCGGCGAATGGCGATGGCTCGGGCGCGCGGGAGAAATGAGGCCGAAGGCCTCGGGCGCGCAGCGTTAAGCCTCTCTGTCGCTATTCCAAATTGCGATAGAGAGCCTGCGACAGGCCTCTGTCGCAATTTGGAATTGTGACACAGAAGCCGTACAGTCTGTCGCAATTCCAAATTGTGACTATACCGTTAGTCGCAATTTGGAATTACGACAGACTCTTTGTATCTATTCCAAATTGCGAGAGATGGGTATTTCTGTAATTTTTTTTCGGCATATTATTGCTGTAATTGTTTTTGAAAAATATATTATTTAAAAAAAATTTGACAACAGGCTGTATCGCAGTGACAGTTCATAGTGACCTCTTCTTTACTTGTACTTTCTCTTTTACCCTGTTACTATGAGTAGAATTTTCCCTTTTTTCCCTTAAAAGCTTGAGCTTATTGGTGAGTTAGTTCAATTTTCATGTTACGGTGGCTTAACTTGCTTGGAAATGATCTTGTTATTTGTGATTATTGGCTAAAATTGCTCGAACATCATGGTTGTAACTTGTAAGAATTCGATGATTTCTTTTCTTATCCAACTGCAAGTCTGCAACTGCGGACGAATCTGTTAAGAGTTTAGATTGCTGTAATTCTTTATTGTAGTAAAAAAGACGCTCGTCAGGCGCTTGCATTGAAGATTGACGACTGGCAAAAAGAAGCAAGCTCAATGATCATGTTACCATATTGCATCCATCGAAGCCAACAAATGTAGGAATTCAAGTACTAGGTTACGTATATACTATAAGAATTATCATCTTGTATCCCTATCTATGCAATATTTGATAATTCTACGACCTTCTTGAATAATATCTTCATCATGCTCAACATTATTTCCATGTAAGTTTCTAAATTAGGAACAATTTATTAGTGGTCAAATCAAGTCATCCAAGGGACACTACTACAGAAATGGTCATCTAGATTGATTTTTTTTCATCATTCAGATCAGTTTTGGTGGCAATACAAAATCCTTAGATGGTGATGAGGAGCAGCTGTCATGATCGTTTTTCATCTGATATAGATATAGTGTCATCTGGGTCGATTCGAAGCTCGGAACCGATCGAGAAGACAAATTATCTCTATCGGTTCTACGATCAGAACCGATAGAGAAGTTCTATTATCTTTAATGGTTACACTCTCAGAACTGATAGAGATGTCCTCCTTATCTCTATCTGTTATTAGTGTTGAACCAATAGAGATTTATGTATTATTTCTATCGATTCCACGCTTGGAACCGGTAGACCTTAGACGTCTCTATCAGTTCTGAATATGGAACCGATAGACATAAATCATAAACTATTATTTTGGAACAGCATTAGGAATTCACAGATTCACAATATACTCACAAATTGATAAATTCACAATATTTTCACATTCAAAAAATTATTGATAGTGTTAATTTATGGATACAAACTCAATGCAGAGATCAGTAGCATAATCCTCTAACGTAACTCTCCTCAGGCAGTCCTAACATCCCAGTTGAAGGCTGTTTGCCCTAAGCAATTGTATGTAGAGTACCACAGAGATTGTCCACTAATGAAAGGCACATACTTTTTGGCACAAGAGCGGTCGTTTTTATAGCCAACTTTTATCTGAAGTATGTCTTGTTATGTTACAAGGATACAATAAACTAGTTAAAATAATTTTAGGTGATAATACGTTGAGAAGATATGAAACCACAAATATCAACAAGCATACATTAAAAAACAATATTATTTGATAGATTAAGACAAGAAGTGGTCTTAGGGTTTTTTCATGTCTGCCATCATGTGACATAGCTTTCGCAATAGAGTTTTTTTGGTTCTCCTTGTAGTTCCACAGCTCTAGCATAGTGCCCATTTGTTTGACAGCAATAACTGATTGAATTTCAGTCATATCTCTTAATCTCTACAAAAGCGATCATTTTATTATGAAAATAGGCTGTCTTGGTTATTATCAGTCACCATATCAAATTAAATACTATAAACCTTTATATTATCTCTATAAGCACAACTTTGGCTTTTTTCTATCTCTGCATACACCCTACGCTCCTTAATGATGAGTACTGGTTAAGAGATTTAATATCTTGCGATTTGTCATCTATATCTTTTAGTTTTTGTTTCATCTTATAAATATTTTCTGTTAACCTAGACTTTTTCTTCAATTGTTCTATCTCCATCTCAAGTTTTCGTTTAGCATCCAACAATTTTTTTATGTTGTATATCTTGTTTGTAGGTTCTATTATATATATATATATATATGCAATTTACTATTAGTGGGACATAAATAAATATATGATAAATAATTGTAGGATAGAGTGCTCTTAGGTATCGGGCTACTCAAGGTTAGACCTTTAGCCTCCTCGCCACAAGATGTAGGTTGCTAGACAGACTAATCTCTTACCTCCACTATACTAGGGTCATATAATTAAAATTGAACTAAACAATTAACTAATCAAATAAGGCCTTGAACTCTTACCTTCCTAAATTTTGCACAGTTCAACCAAGTAGGTATAAGGTATTTAAAGTTAATTTTACTATTTAAATGATCAAAATTAAATTATGAGCAGTTCGGCCAAATAGGTATAACCAATAACTGACTAAACATAGGCTATGAACAGACCAAGCTAAGCAAACGTAATCAATATATTCAGCAATAATCAAAGGAGTATCAAACTAGATACTGAATATGATGATCAAGCTCAAAGACAGTGAAATAAAATCAATACTTTCTAGTATTAACAGAAAGCAACTCTATAGTTCAAGGTTACATTTAGTACTTTAATTATTTTGGTTCATCAATAGACCCATAGTATCATTGAGTATACAACCAATAACGATTCACTATTCAAATAATCAAAGGAGTATCAAACTAGATACTAAATATGATGATCAAGCTCAAAGACTGTGAAATAAAAGCAATACTTTTTAGTATTAACAGAAAGCAACTGTATTGTTCAAGGTCACATTCGGTACTTTAATTGTTTTAGTTCATCAATAGACCTATAGTATCATTGAGTATACAACTGACAACGATTCACTATTCAAATGACCAAAGTTAGATTATGAATAGTTTGGCTAAGCAGGTGTATCAACAATTGACTAAACAGAGGCTATGAACAGAGCAAGGTAAGAAATCATAATCAATATATTCAGCAATAATCAAATGAGTATAAACTAGATACTGAATATGATGATCGAGCTCAAAGATAGTGAAATAAAAGCAATACTTCTAGCATTAACAGGAAGTAACTCTGTAGTTTAAGACTACATTCGCAACTTTAATTGTTTTAGTTCATCAATAGACCCATAGTATTATTGAGCATAAAACTAGTAGCAACCTTGGTGTCACAGAGTCAAGGAGGGGTGATGCGGGTGAGGTAGGGAGGCAGAGGGACAACGCAGGCACTGTGGAGCGGAGACTAAGGGGTGACATATGTGAGCCGGAGCTAGGGTGCGCCATGGGAGCCGGGGAGGGCGAGGGGCTATGCAAGCACCGTAAAGCTGAGGAGGCGGTGGGGTGACGGGGGTGAGAAGAGATGGAGGGGCGATGTAGGCACTGTGGAGCTGAGTAGGCCAAGGGGCGTGACACGAGCAAAGAGAGGCAAAGCGGCGCAATGTGGGCGAGGAGAGAACTCCTTTTTTATAGAATGGAGGGTAAGTCGAGAGGTCAAGCGTGAGGTGGACGCCTCAGTTTTTGGTATTTGAATTCATCGGGAGAAGCCGAGATCAAGCGTGGGAAATCGTTTGATATTACTATTACAATTAGTTCTAACTTCAAAAATCGATCATAGTGACCATAATCACTTTCGGTTCTAATGTGACAATGGTCATCACTATCAGTTCTATGGTCAGATCGATAGTAATATTTTGTATCATATTTCTGACCCACGCCGAATCATATATCACTATTGGTTTTTTCTGAAAAGTTAGAAACCGATTCAGATGAAAAGATAGTGTTGTATTATTCTGTAATAATAGGATATTATTATATCCATCGAGAATCAAGCAATAAGGAATTATGCCTTATCACATTCAAAGTTCTCTCATTCCTGTCCATGCATATTCCTGTCCTCAGCATGGTTATCCCACTAAGAACCAACGTTCACAACATATTGAGGTAATCGCTTGGTGTTACCCTATTCATCTGAAGACTGTTTTTTTACAACAGTAGTAAATATAAGGTGGGCAATACAAACAAGGCTAGCTAGGTGTGTCCAAGGTTCAAAATCTTGTCAAGATTGAAATCTCAGTAGAAATTTCAGATTTCGGCCAAGGTCGAGGTTCCAAATCTCAACAGAATATATATTTTTTTAAAAAAATTACAATTTGCTACAGTGATTTTGGTAAATTTCATCAAGGTTTCAGCTTTTTGGGCTGGTTTCCATGTTTTTTTACCAAATTTTGCACTAAATTTTTTGTAAGGAATTAATGCCTTTTATGAGAAATACATATGAAAATTTTGCAAAAAAATACATATACAAATTATGTAACACTAATCCTAAATCCTAATTTGGATTTCGGTATTAAATTATATTTTGGTCTAAACCCTATCTAGGATTTCGTCCTTAAATTATGTATTTCAGCCTTAAATTGTATTTTGGCCTAAACCCTATATCTTAACTTAGATTTTGGCCTAAACCCTAAACCATAACTTAGATTTCAGCCTTAAATAATGTATTTCGGTCTTAAATTGTATTTTGGACTAAACCCTAACTTGGGAATTTTATGTGCAAATA